>JANRMT010062840.1:28497024-28554065 GCA_026402145.1 Polypterus bichir lapradei | reverse complement strand
ACTACATTTTATTATTTTTCCCTTGCACTCAGTGATCAAAGCTATACACACACATATAGACACATACATATATATATACACATATATATATATATACCTGTGTGTATGTTTGTATGTATGTGTATACACACACACACACACACACACACATATACATACATACATACATACATACATACATACACACACACAAATTATATATATGTGTGTGTCTGTGTATGTATGTATGTATATGTGTGTGTATATATGATGTAGATAGGTATGCATATATATATATGTGTATATGTAGATATGTATATAGATATGTATATATGTATATAGATATGAAGATATGTATGTGTATATGTATATATGTATGTATATATATATATGTAGACTCAAACCCATTATGACAGCAGCAATCCAAGCTGTGAGAAAACAGTAAAAAGGAGGCGTGTCAGACGTCGTGGTACATTTTCTGATGCAGCTAGACGAAAACAACTTTGTGACGCTGCCGCCAAATACACAAAACAATTACTTTGACAATCATGTTACGTTATTTTTAAAATGTTTCCTTTTGTTTTTCTTTCCTTCTTTAACACACTACTTCTCCGCTGCGAAGCGCGGGTATTTTGCTATATATATATATATAGATATAGATATATATATATATATATATGTAGATATATATAGATATATATATATATATATATAGATATAGATATAAGAACAACACTCATATCAATGACAAAACAATTACATTAACAATCATGTTACGTTATTTTTAAAATTTTTCCATATATATATATATATATATACACACACACACACATATATATAATTTGTGTGTGTGTGTATGTATGTATGTGTGTGTATGTATGATGTAGATAGATATGTATATATATGTGTATATGTAGATATCTAATGTATATACATATGTATATATTTATATAGATATGAAGATATGTATGTATATATATATATATATATATATATATATATGTAGTCTCAAAACCATTATGACAGCAGCAATCCAAGCTGTGAGAAAACAGTAAAAAGGAGGCGTGTCAGATGTCGTGGTACATTTTCTAATGCAGCTAGACGAAAACAACTTTGTGACGCTGCTGCCAAATACACAAAACAATTACTTTCACAATCATGTTACATTATTTTTCAAATATTTCCTTTTCTTTTTCATAACTTCTTTAACACACAACATCGCTGCGAAGTGCAGTTATTTTGCTATATATATATATATATATCACAGCGACACTCAGTGACAAAACAATTACATTAACAATCATGTTACGTTATTTTTAAAATTTTTCCTTTTCTTTTTCATACCTTCTTTAACACACTACTTCTCCGCTGCGAAGCGCGGGTATTCTGCTAGTAGAATATAAAGGCATCGTGGACGATTGTTTCTGTTGTTGGCGTATAATAAAGAAGTTGGACTTGCCTTTGCTGGAGAAAGACAGAGGAACGTAGAGATTGTAACATAGCTGCGCTTGAGAAGCCGTTACTTAGAAACACTGACAGCTATTTGAACAGTTTTTAAAGATGTCCATACGAAGTTCAAGTGAAGCCACGGGAAGTGATCTGAGTACAGACTTAAATTTGGAACAGAAAAATATACTTAAAAGATCATTTGAAGGAAAGACAAGTTCAGCTTTCTAAACTTATGGTTGAAATCGAAAGTATTAAAGGTGATCCTATAAACTTTGCCAGGAAAGTGGAGGTGTCATTAAATTACCCAAACGATTTGGGAGTTCTGACACATAACCATGTACTGTTACTGAAAACACAGCTCAACATGCTTCTTGCTCTCTTTTCTAAAAATGAGCAGTATACTTGAAGACAAAGGAAGCAAATTCAATACATTACATGTTTTGGAAAAGATGGTCAAAAGAGTATTTGCTAATACTTCAAAAACATCAAAATCAGTTTACATCAAGAAGAAATTTTGAACCAGGAGCCATTATTTTAAAAGTAGGCGATGGTGCACCCTGCAATTCCTGGGTAATGGGTCAAGTCATCAAGACAATGCCAGATGGCAAAAGTGCAGTCTGATGTGTTTGCGTGCAGACTAAAACCTGCCTGCTTCAAGAAACAGCTAATGTTTGAAATAAGAAATTTTTAAATGTTTGTTTGCAGTTTTACTGTTAGTGATTTGAAAACAATAGTACGTTTCTGGCTCTTATTGAAGTAAAATATAGTATTTGCCTCTGCTCCTGCATAAACAATTAGGGGCCGGAAATGTAAGAGACAATCTTAAAATGTTTAACGTTAATGTTAGAATTGCTTAATTCCAATTACAGAATTATACACTTTCTTACAGTTACTTACAATATGGTATAGGTTTTTAGCCCCTGTAAGGTATTAAGACATAGAACCTTCTTAAGCTGTATATCTGTATACAGCCACTGCCACCCATTGGGGTAGAATGTTGCAGGACCCTGTGTGTAATAAAAACCCTTCCTGGTGAACCGTCGTAAGCAGCTTTATGTATGTATTAAGTATGAAGTTTCTCTACTCCCTTACATGCATAGATAATTCTCAAATTCCCTGACATTTGAACACATCCATTTACAAGCACCCTTTGTGCCAGAACTTCAACACGATTTGAGCAAAAGTGTTAACACTACAGTGTTCAGCTTAAGGAAGAAATATACAGACTGCAATTCATTTATATAGCACCTTTCTATATCGAATAGAATTCCAAATCCCAATGTGCTTTACAAGTGTATATGCAAAGTACATTTAAAAAAGAACACAGACAGAACTGCATGCATATAAATAATACATGTTGTAACCAGTAGGGGGTGCCACCAAGCCCTGAACCCCAGACCCAATAATACCCAACACAGTCACAGTTGCAAATAATGGATTTTTAATTGTGTTATATAATGAGACACAGCCAATAATCATACAAAACTTTTTCTTCTCCTTCTGTTTCCAGTTGAGTGTTGCCCTTTAATACGGACCCGGAACAGCTTTTGGTGACCTAGTGACCTAGTGACCAGTATGGTTGTTTGAGAACCAGGGCAGTCCTCCCCCCCGACAGTGCCCTCTTGTGGCACTCTGCAATTCTGACAAGGTTGCACTTCCGAACTCCTGTTCCCATGAATCCCTGCCAGTGTTACATCTGGAACGTCTCTCAACGGACCACTTCCACTTAATGTATGGAGGATGGAACTGCTCCTGGCACCTTCCATCTTGGCACGAGGTCATGCTGTCTTCCAGCCAGGATGTCCATCTGTCTTCCATGACAGTCACAATATCTACATCCTCCATCCATCCATTTGTTCATCCTTCCATCCACTATCAAACCTGTTTAATTCAGAGCTGCAACACATAAAAGATGTTTGCAGAATATTTGGTCACGTTTAAAATCTGTGAGTAGCTTGATATTGTACTCGTTTCGGCTGCTCCGTTTTCAACTTTAAAGTTTTAAAGTTTCACTTCTTAAAATCTGGGGCGAAGGCTCTAAGACAAGCTTCTTTTTGATGACCACATTCATTTACTTCATTTTCTGACTATTCTATGTGCTTTATTT
Source organism: Polypterus bichir lapradei (assembly GCA_026402145.1). Classification (NCBI taxonomy): domain Eukaryota; kingdom Metazoa; phylum Chordata; class Cladistia; order Polypteriformes; family Polypteridae; genus Polypterus; species Polypterus bichir. The sequence goes on along the minus strand of JANRMT010062840.1, from coordinate 28,550,530 downwards.
AGTTATCACAATGTTCTGCAACCATACTTCATCAGCATAATCAACACAGTGACACATGTCATGATAATTTGGGCACAACAAACAGCTTCACAAAGAGCAATAATTTGGTCTTTCTCCAATTAATAACTAATGCAGAAGGAATTCCAGATTTTTTTTTTTAAATATGGAGGTTAGGCCTTAGGATCAGATTAGAAATTTGTATTTGTTCGTCATGTGCTGAGCACATTTCAGTTAATCAAGTACTTGGTACTCTGCGATCATGATTTCTCTTGTGGTTGATAGATTTGAAAGCAGATCTGAATAAGTAAAGGTCAAGAAAACTTTTCTTTTGAGTACTCTTAAAAGAAGTGGGCTACTAGGTCAGCCTGAATGATTTTTCTCTTCAGGTAGATTTTCAGAACAGGTACAGGTTTAATCATCGGATGCAAATATTCTTTCATCAGATTAGACGGCCAGCATACACAGCACTCCGTGAAGAGCACTATGCAAAAAATAAGTTGTATTATATTGTATCTTGGGTCTCCTCAGCTGGGCTGAAACGCCAGCAGCTGTAGTCCCCTGTCTGGTTCCCGCCCCAGCCACCTCAGTCAGTTACCGTTGGACACTCCAGTGTCCAATCACCTGTCCTCAGTTTAGCAAGACCCTGGAGCAATCAATCATTCCTCCTTTTCTGTATTAATCAGCGAGAGTGACCCATCCCTGTAGCGCCATTCCTCTCATTTTCTTGTGGGACCACCAACTGCACTCCCTCCCTCTCACCACCTTGGCATGCTCTATCAATTATTGTTCTTTCATCTCCCTTATTTTTTCCGATTCCTTTTTAAACTCTCCATCTCACCTATGCAGGCTTGCTTTATACTCTCTGGGTGCAGGTGTCCAGATTAAGACCCACAGAGCCACTGAGAAAACCAGCTGAACTGATCGAGTTTGCATGTGAATGCGCAATCAGCCAATTTCCTCATTAAACACCTTGGAGCAGCATGGCTTTGAAGCAGCTAGCACCCACACTCACCAAGCCTGAGCAGGCAGCTTTTATAGTAAAAACTCTGCACTGCCAAGGACCCCAAACACACTTCACCACAGCTGTACAAAACAATTTCATAAGTTGTTAAAGTGAATCCTGTCAGGGATTCCAAGCTATCTTCTCAAGAAGTTGGTGTCTTGAGTAGTTAAATATTTTTCATTTGACTGATTGACTGAAAGTGTATTTTTTGTGCTCAGCATGATAGTATAAAGTTTGTTTTCTGTTAAAAATAAGGTTTCCAACATAATTGGGGGTAATTTTGTTAAGCAGAGAATTGTGGGATACAGTGGGAGTTGGGGATTGTAGTTTACTTATTTATTTATTTATTGTTACTCTAAATAAATCAGTAGGGAGAGCTGTCAGGGACACCTTTTTGTGTTTAACTTTCAACTCGCTCCTGCATAAATAATAATTCCAAGCCAAAAAAGCAGACTTAATTATGTAAAGATCTACAGCATCAGTGAAGGACATTGGAGTGCAATTCATCAACTTACCTGTTCAATGTTGCTAATCCTCAGGAGGCGGTGCCACCTCTGAAGCACACACTTTGGGATTTGCCAATAGGACTGTTTGTTATTTCTTTTGAGGAATTTGTTTTGTCAGGGACACACTAACCATCATCACCAGCAAGTATTCTTTGTTTACATTTGGACTGTTCACCACTTTTGCTATACTGGACTTGTTTGAGCTCCAGTAAATAAAATTTGGTCTTCGTTCTTGTTTAATTCTTGTTCATTTGGGCTGCGTTGTAAATACTATAAATATATTTGTTATCTCGGCCCAAATGATGAGCCCCATCTTACCTAAGACATGTGGGTTTGCCTGGAAAGCATTAGGGAAAGATGCCTTATTTTAGGAGGGTGTTACAGACCCCAAATTCAGACAAAATTTCAATGCATATCTTTTTAGTAATATTAAAAAGGCAAGTTTATGGGGGGGGGGGGCTTTAACTATCCAAGTATTTACTTGGATAACTTTGCAAATAGCAGAGCATAAAAGCAGGAGTTCTTATATGTGATCAGTGAATGCTTTTTAACACAGCATGCTGCAATAATCAGACACAGGGGATGCACAAACCAGTGTGTTTCTTTGTGATGGTCCCAAGCCTGGATAAATGGGGAGGGTTACGTCAGGAAGGGCATCCGTTGTAAAATTTTGTCAAATCAATATGCAGACAAAATTCTATTTTTCTATTTCTATTTCTATTTTCTATTCTTTATTATGTAAAGCACTTTGAGCTACTGTTTGTATGAAAATGTGCTATATAAATAAATGTTGTTGTTGTTCGTCTAACAACAATACAAATTTCTACATTAGATCGGTCGAGCCCCGGGTTAACAATGACTGCCACCAGTACTGTTAGCCAACAGGGTGCTTGCAGAAATGGGGCTACTGTTGGCCGAAGAAGGAGAAGAAGAGAAGAGAAGGGAGGCGTGTCTGGAGGCAGGAAGAGAGGAGGAAGGTAAAGAGAGTGGAACTGAGGGTAGGAACTTTGAATGTTGGCAGTATGACTGGTAAGGGGAGAGAGTTAGCAGATATGATGGAGAGAAGGAAGGTTGATATATTGTGCGTGCAAGAGATTTAAATGGAAGGGAAGTAAGGCCAGGTGTATCGGAGGTGGATTCAAATTGTTCTATCATGGTGTGGATGGGAGGAGAAATGAGGTAGGGGTTATTCTGAAGGAACAGTATGTCAAGAGTGTTTTTTGGAGGTGAAAAGAGTGTCAGGCAGAGTAAAGATTATGAAGCTGGAAACTGGAGGTGTGATGATGAATGTTGTTGGTGCGCATGCCTCGCAAGTTGGGTGTGCAATGGGCGAGAAAGAAGATTTTTGGAGTGAGTTGGATGAAGTGATGAACAGTGTACCCAAGGGACAGAACGTGGTGATTGGAGTGGATTTCAATGGGCATGTTGGTGAAGGGAACAGAGGAGATGAGAAGGTGATGGGTAGGTATGGTGTCAAGGAGAGGAATGAAGAAGGTCAGAGGATAGTAGATTTTGCGAAAAGGATGGACATGGTTGTGGTGCATACGTATTTCAAGAAGAGGGACGAACATAGGGTGACATGCAAGAGTGGAGGAAGATGCACACAGGTCAATTATATCCTATGCAGGAGGATCAATCTGAAGGAGATTGAAGACTGCAAATTGGTGGCAGGGGAAAGCAACATAGGATGGTGGTCTGTAGGATGACATTGAGATCAAGAAGAGGAAGAGAGTGAGGGCAGAGCCAAGGATCAAATGGTGGAAGTTGAAAAAGGAAGACTGCAAGGTTGAGTTTAGGGAAAAGGTGAGACAGGCACGGGGTGATAGTGAAGAGTTACCGGACAGTTGTGAAACTACAGCAGATGTAGTAAGGGTGACAGCAAGAAGAGTGCTTGGTGTGACATCTGGATAGAGGAAGGAAGAAAAGGAAACATGGTGGTGGAATGGGGAAGTACAGGAGAGTATACAGAGGAAGAGGATGGCAAAGAAGAAGTGGGAAAGTCAGAGAGATGCAGAAAGTAGACAAGAGTACAAGGACATAAGGCACAAGGTGAAGAGAGAGGAGGCAAAGGCTAAAGAAAAGGCATATGATGAGTTGTATGAGAGGTTGGACACAGGAGGGAGAAAAGGACCTGTACTGATTGGCTAGACAGAGGAACCGAGCTGGGAAAAATGTGCATCAAGTTAGGGTGATAAATGATTAAGATGGAAACGTACTTACAATCGAGGAGAGTGTGTTGAGCAGATGGAAAGAGTACTTTGAGAGGCTGATGAATGAAGAGAACAAGAGAGAAGAGATTGGATGATGTGGAGATAGTGAATCAGGAAGTGCAATGGATTAGCAAGGAGGAAGTAAGGACAGCTATGAAGAGGATGAAAAATGGAAAGGCCGTTGGTCCTGATGACATGCCTATGGAAGTATGGAGGTGTTTAGGAGAGATGGCAGTGGAGCTTTTAATCAGATTGTTTAGTGGAAAGTGAGAGGATGCCTGAGGAGTGGAGAAGAAGTGTACTGGTGCAGATAAAGAATAAGGGGGATGTGCAAGACTGTAGAAACTACAGGGGGATAACATTGATGAGCCACAGCATGAAGTTATGGGAAAGAGTAGTGGCAGCCAGGCTAAGAAGTGAGGTGATGACTAGGGAGCAGCAGTGTCGTTTCCTGCCAAGAAAGAGCACCACAGATGGGATATTTGCTCTGAGGGTGTTGATGGAGAAGTATAGAGAATGCCAGAAGGAGTTGCATTGCATCTTTGTGGGCCTGGAGAAAGCATATGACAGGGTGCCTCGAGAGGAGCTGTGGTATTGTATGAAGAAGTCGGGAGTGACAGAGAAGTATGTAAGAGTTGTACAGGATATGTACAAGGGAAGTGTGACAGTGGTGAGGTCTGCGGTAGGAGTGACAGATGCATTCAAGTTGGAGATGGGATTACATCAGGGATCGTCTCTGAGCCCTTTCTGATTTGCAATGGTGATGGACAGGTTGACAGACGAGATTAGACAGGAGTCCTCGTGGACTATGATGTTTGCTGATGACATTGTGATCTGTAGCGATAGTAGGGAGCAGGTCAAGGAGACCCTGGAAAGGTGGAGATATGCTCTAGAGAGGAGAAGATTGAAGGTCAGTAGGAACAAGATGGAATACATGTGTGTGAATGAGAGGAAAGTCAGTGGAATGGTGAGGATGCAGGAGTAGAGTTGGTGAAGGTGGATAAGTTTAAATACTTAGGATCAACAGTACAGAGTAATGGGGATTGTGGAAGAGAGCTGAAGAAGAGAGTGCAGGCAGGGTGGAGTGGATGGAGAAGAGTGACAGGAGTGATTTGTGACAGATGGGTATCAGTAAGAGTGAAAGGGAAGGTCTACAGGACAGTAGTAAGACCAGCCATGTTATATGGGTTGGGGACGGTGGCACTGACCAGAAAGCAGGAGACAGAGCTGGAGGTAGCAGAGTTAAAGATGCTAATATTTGCACTGGGTGTGACGAGAATGGATAGGATTAGAAATGAGTACATTAGAGTGTCATCTCAAATTGCACAGTTGGGAGACAAAGTCAGAGAGGCGAGATTGTGTTGGTTTGGACATGTGCAGAGGAGATGTGCTGAGTATATTGGGAGAATGATGCTAAGGATAGACCTGCCAGGGAAGAGGAAAAGAGGAAGGCCTAAGAGAAGGTTTATGGATGTGGTGAGAGAGGACATGCAGGTAATGGGTGTAAAAGAACAAGGACAGAAAGAAAGGGAAGAAGATGATCTGCTGTGGCAACTCCTAAAAGGAGCAGCCGAAAGCAGAAGATGATGATGTTGTAATAATCAGGATAGAATTGAGGCTGTAGAGGTGATTCAACCACTAGGGTCAAGTGATCATATAGTACTTAATGCTTTGGGAGAATGTGGATGCAAAGACTAAAACTGGTAAGTCAAACTTTGGTAGGGCAAAGTCTAAGGAAGATAGACTGGGAAAAGCTTTTAAGTGTGGAGACAGTCGAGGAGCAGTGGAACAGGCTAAAAAATGTTTTACATGTAATGCAAGACTGGTATATAACTAAATTTGGAATTAATAGGAAATTTAAAAAAGACTCTGCAGTGGGTTAATAGTTTAAAAAGAAGCTGCAAAGGGAAACAACAGCTGTAAAAGGTGTATAAGACTAAAAACTGTGAATGTGAATCGGAGGGTTTATGAGAGTATGAGGGCAACCATGAAGGAGGATATTAGTGAGGCTAAAAGGTAGTTAGAGAGGAATTTAGCAAATGAGGCAGAAGATGACCCAAAGAGATTCCTTCAATAGTTTAGTAGCAAAAGAATGGTCAAGGAGGAGGTGAGGAGTAACAGGAATAGTAAAGGAGAATTAAAAAATACAGTGAATGCTCTTTTTAAACATTGTGAGGTCCTCACAACTGAGCAAATGGATAACCTCTCAGTGGTAAATCAGACTACTAAGGAGGTACTGACTGGTCTAGAAATTGTAGAGAGAGAAGTACTGCTCAGATTAAATAGGCTTAAATCAAACAAATCACCAGAACCAAATAATAGTTGCCCTCAAGTTCTTAAGGAGGTCAGCAAGTACATATATTAAACCTTAATGCATACTTTTAAGAAGTCACTGCACACTGGGGAAATTTTGAATGATTGGGAAATCAAGAGGCTGACCAAGAGGTTGACCAAGCAACTATAGGCCAGTAAGCTTAATGTACATTACAGGAAAATTAATGGAAGGAATTATTAAGGATAAGATTAAGCAGCACATGGCAAGTACAGGAGTTTTTCTGAACTGTCAGTATGGATTCAGAAGAGGGAGGTTGTGTTTTACCAACATGCTGGAATTCTATGAGGAAGCAGTAAAAGGATATGATGAAAGTGATATATTACTTATCTGGACTTTCAGAAAGCATTTGATAAAAGGCCGTACGAGAGGTAGGGCATCAAAATAAAAAGAAGGGTGATATTTTTAGATGGGTGCAGATTTGGCTCACAGGAATTAGAGGATGATGGCAAGAGGAACCTTATCAGAATTGGCTGATGTCACCACTGCCATTTTTAATATATATACTAGAGGGCTTTGCCCCCTTGCTCGCTTTGCTCTCCCACCCCCTCCCTGACCATGCGCGCTACGCTCTAGCCACTTCACGTCTCTGCTGCTCGCTTTGTCAAGGGAGGGGGGTTTTGAACTGACGCTGAGGAAATGCGGTCTGATCAGCTGCTGTCTTTCTGCTGCTGAGCTGCATGTTCTGCTTGTCGTGCTGCGCGTCGATCACTTAAAAGACTATACAGCAGCTGTCCTTATATCTCACTGCCTTGTCTCACGGGACATCAAATTGTCTTCCGAGAAGATCATGTATTGTCTCCTTCCAAGATATTTTTTTATAATGGAGAGAAATGATTTGGATAGGTATATAAGTAACAAGCTGGTTAAGTTTGCAGATGATACCAAGATAGGTGGATTGGTAAATAATCTGCAATCCGTTGAATCATTACAGAGGTACTCGGATAGATTTGTGGCAGAAGAAATTTAATGTCAGTAAATGTAAAGTATTACACATAGGAAGTAAAAATGTTAGGTGTGAATACCCAATGGGAAACCTGAAGTACACCTTATGAGATGGATTTAGGAGTTGTAGTGGACTCCACACTATTAACTTTCATGTAATAACACATGTATGCATTAATATATATTATATATTGTGACCCTGGCACCCCCACCAAATGGTGCTCAACAAAACCTTAACTGCACTGTGCGCAGAAACTCTTAAAAACAGTAGGGGTGGTTGTCCACCACTGGTTCAACTGCAAGTTTGTGGGTTCACCAAATCACGCATCTGTCATCCAATGGCCGATGTGGAGAACATTTAAAACTGGCCACTGACCTGGCCTTGCTCTGTTTCTGTCTTCTCTCCTCCTGAATGAGTTTGCTCCAGCCACTGATCCGCAGCCACTGAACCTACCTGACGAGGAAGGTTTTCTGTTCTTTTAAACTGAAGAAGGGAACTAATGCAGGATGAACAACGCCATCACTGCTCGCTTGCTGTGTTTTTGTGTGCTGAAGTGACAGCTCCCATTTGAATAAATGCTGAGACTGTCTCTGTTATCGCTAAATAAATAAAGGTAATTTTCTTGGAAGTCTGGACTCACCTCCTCTTGTGCAAATCATTGACCATCACTATATATAGTATATATATATATTTACAGTGCATCTGGAAAGTATTCACAGCGCATCACTTTTTTCACATTTTGTTAGGTTACAGCCTTATTCCAAAATGGATTAAATTCATTTTTTTCCTCAGAATTCTACACACAACACCCCATAATGAGAACATGAAAAAAGCTTACTAGAGATTTTTGCAAATTTATTAAAAATAAAAAAATTGAGAAAGCACATGTACATAAGTATTCACAGCTTTTGCCACGAAGCTCAAAATTGAGCTCAGGTGCATCCTGTTTCCCCTGATCATCCTTGAGATGTTTCTGCAGCTTAACTGGAGTCCACCTGTGGTAAATTCAGTTGATTGGACATGATTTGGAAAGGCACACACCTGTCTATATGAGGTCCCACAGTTGACAGTTCATGTCAGAGCACAAACCAAGCATGAAGTCAAAGGAATTGTCTGTAGACCTCTGAGACAGGATTGTCTCGAGGCACAAATCTGGGGAAAGTTACAGAAAAATTTCTGCTGCTTTGAAGTTCCCAATGAGCACAGTGGCCTCCATCATCCGTAAGTGGAACAAGTTCAAAACCACCAGGACTCTTCCTAGAGCTGGCTGGCCATCTAAACTGAGTGATCGGGGGAGAAGGGCCTTAGTCAGGGAGGTGACCAAGAACCCGATGGTCACTCTGTCAGAGCTCCAGAGGTCCTCTGTGGAGAGAGGAGAACCTTCCAGAAGGACAACCATCTCTGAAGCAATCCACCAATCAGGCCTGTATGGTAGAGTGGCCAGATGGAAGCCACTCCTTAGTAAAAGGCACATGGCAGCCCGCCTGGAGTTGGCCAAAAGGGACCTGAAGGACTCTCAGACCATGAGAAACAAAATTCTCTGGTCTGATGAGACAAAGATTGAACTCTTTGGTGTGAATGCCAGGCGTCACGTTTGGAGGAAACCAGGCACCGTTCATCACCAGGCCAATACCATCCCTACAGTGAAGCATGGTGGTGGCAGCATCATGCTGTGGGGATGTTTCTCAGCGGCAGGAACTGGGAGACTAGTCAGGATAAAAGGAAAGATGACTACAGCAATGTACAGAGACATCCTGGATGAAAACCTGCTCCAGAGCGCTCTTGACCTTAGACTGGGGCGACGGTTCATCTTTCAGCAGGACAACGACCCGAAGCACACAGCCAAGATATCAAACAAGTGGCTTCAGGAAAACTCTGTGAATGTCCTTGAGTGGCCCAGCCAGAGCCCAGACTTGAATCCGATTGAACATCTCTGGAGAGATCTTAAAATGGCTGTGCACCGACGCTTCCCATCCAACCTGACGGAGCTTGAGAGGTGCTGCAAAGAGGAATGGGCGAAACTGGCCAAGGATAGGTGTGCCAAGCTTGTGTTCAAAAAGACTTGAGGCTGTAATTGCTGCCAAAGGTGCATCAACAAAGTATTAAGCAAAGGCTGTGAATACCTATGTACATGTGATTTCTCAGTTTTTTTTATTTTTAATAAATTTGCAAAGACCTCAAGTAAACTTTTTTCACATTGTTCACATTGTTGTGTGTAGAATTCTGAGGAAAAAAATGAATTTAATCTATTTTGGAATAAGGCTGTAACATAACAAAATTTGGAAAAAGTGATGCGCTGTGAATGCTTTCCGGATGCATTGTATTTATTAATAACATATATGTTAGGTTATATAGCACCCTGATGCATGGAATACATGTCCAAGGAGGTTCTACTCAAGCTTATTAACTCACTGGTGAGGCCTCATCTGGAGTACTGTGTGCAGTTTTTGTCTCCTTTGTCCCTCTTTTACAAAAAGGACATAGCAGCACAAGAAAAGGTCCATAGAAGAGCGACTAAGCTGATTCCAGGGCTACAGGGGATGAACTATGTGGAAACTTTAAAAGGGATGAGCCTTTTCAGTTTAAGCAAAAGTAGATTTAGAGGAGACATGATTGAAGTGTTAATTAGCACAATGGATCAAGATTGCTATTTTAAAATTAGTTAATCGAGAACACAGGGACACCATTGGAAACTTGTAGAGGATAAATCTCACACAAACATTAGGAAGTTTTTCTTCACACAGAGAACCATAAGCACGTGATTTAAATTACCAAGTCATGTGGTGGACAGTACGACTTTGGGGACTTTCAAAACTCGACTCAATGTTGGATTCGATTGGTGAGCTTTGTTGTGCTGAATGGCCTATTCTTATCAAACTTTTTCTAACATGCTAATGCCCTAAAGTTTGGCATGTGACATTGGACTTTGTTAGGCTGAATGTCCTGTCTTTGTCAGATGTTTTCCAAATGTTCCTAATTTTTGCAAAAAGCCAACATAATTTCTAGGAAGAAGACTGAATGTAAATTGGGAACAGTCCTGTCTTTGTCAGATGTTTTCCAAATGTTCCTAATTTTTGCAAAAAGCCAACATAATTTCTAGGAAGAAGACTGAATGTAAATTGGGAACAGCATAACTGACATATATGATGTATTAGTTAGTGAAACTTCACTGAAAGATGCAAACATCAGGGGACTCTATCTATCTATCGTATAATTTGTCCTGTCTGTATCCTTGTTTATTATGTTTTTGCTGCTGTATGTATCTATATTCCCCAATGGGATTAATAACATTTATGTAATCTAATCTAATTAAGAAAGAATAATGTCATGCTGTACGGAAAAGAAACAAGCCAGTAAGAGTACACTAACTTCCACATATCCTAAATGAAAAAACAAAAATGACTGATGTACTGCTGTTAACTCAGGAAGGGTGAACAGTATACACATGAGAAATGCATCAAATGAAAAAACATCATAGCAAATCATAGATGAAGATGAACCATGCAGGTCAACACATATCGATGATGAGACCAGGCCGACAGACACTAAATGTTTAAGAAACAAAGTGAAACTTTCATATAATATACAGTGGAATAAAAGATTTTTCAGTTTCTTACCTGCCATTGAGTAGTAGAAGACGTGACATGTGAAAAGGTATTATCAGCAGCCCTCCAAATGTACATCTGAGCTTGGAAGTATGTGATAAATGCAGCCATGTCTTTCCTCTAAGAGAGACAATAAGCCTATTGTGTAACGCTACACAAAAACATGATGTAAGAGTTGCAACAGGTTTTGATGTCAATGCAAATAATTACAGAGGATAATTTATTGGCTTAGCAGGCCTGTTTCTCGGCTGAATGGACAGATATGCTATAAGCACTACACATAAATTAATATGAACCAATGGTGTAAAATTGTGCTGAAGTATAAAGATGAATAAATGGAGAAAATTCAAAAGTAGTAGCTGTCCCCTTCTTTTGATGATGAGCCAAATGACATGCCAAATGACTATAAATGAGACAAGATTATAAGGCAACACATTAAGTTGTGGTGAAATCTTACAGTGCACAGGAGGCATGTTTACATTTAATTAAAAGCTGTAGCAGTTCAATGCAGAAAAGCATTTTGCGTTTGAGGCGTATACTGTAGGTTGCAGGAAATCAACATACAGGGGCATCACAACCTAACTTCCTCCACGTTTGAGGGTGCTTATCCTGGATATCATTTATGGAATTTTCCTTCCCCTTGGCGAATCATGAGTTTCATAATCTGATAGGACAGAGAACATATTTCTGCTGCTGCCAATTAAGTCAGCTTGTCAATTTGTATATGCCAGGAGTCCATTGTGTCTCTTTAAAGTAAAATCTGAGGCAGGCCTCCTTGACTCAACTGAAACAGAATTAGTTACACTACGGCTGTTTTGGTACTAGGCACGGCTTGAATGAATAGTGTTTGTGATTTTCTGCTGCAGGCAGAGCAGAGCATGTAATCTTTGAAAGGACAGCCAACACAGGTAGCATGCTGTTTACTGCACATTTGGAAAAGTCATAGGCCTGCATATGGGCTGCTAGTGCATTACAGGTGATCAAAGAGTTCTTTGTCTCGTTTTCCAGGTTTTAGATGAGAAATATCAAAACTAGCTGCTGAAGACTTTTCTAAATCAGTAGGAAGTTAAATAAGACATAACAGTTCATTCTTGAAGAACGGGATGCTTATCATACACAATTATTTTGCCAGGTTTTGCAGTTCACATTGATTTTGACGTTTGTAAGCATTTTTAAGTTCTTCTTTTTCTCTACAGATAGTCTTGCATTCTCAGCATGGGATTCCAGGATGGCCATGACAAATTGAAGGGAATGTGTAAAATGACATGGCTAATGTGATCATATACGTAAATTGGCATTTGACAAAACAGTAGCCATTTCTCCCCTATAATATCAAGCCTGGCAAGTATGAAACTCATTTTGATACACATTTTCTTAGCTGTTTGTAGTAAAACCTTCTTTGTCTGTGCCAGCTTTTTGTGTTTTTAGCTCATTAGAAGCTAGTTATTATAGGCATACACTGAAGCTGCCCACCCATGCAAAAAGGTGAGTGTAGCAAACCCTTGAAGGAACCAACATAAAACTGTCAGTTTAAACTCATTTTAGGGTTAGGGTTAGGGTATATTAGGAGTATTTTAGCATAATGGGCTGTCTACTTTCTTTTTTCATTATGTTTTCTTTATATATACATTTTATAAAGATTTCTTCTATTTTTCTATTTTTCTCAATGCCATGAGAATTGCATGATTCTGAGAACTGTCCCGTGTTAACTCTTTTGCTCAAAAAGTAAAATATTCACGATCACGCTGCAGGTTATTGTGTAGGCTTCAATCATACCTCATACAAGAATGAGAAATAAACCAAATGCTTCTTTCTCAAATGAAAGAGAACAGAATGTATAGAAATAAAACACCAAACAGGTCAAACATTGAGTCATTCCTCTTCTATGCTCCAGGAGGCATCTGTCACCTTTCCTTCTCTCCCAAAGGGTTCAGATAAATCAAGATGGCCAAGAATGAACAGAATACAATTGTTATGTTCTGCATTTTGAGGTACCAAATGCGAAAAGGCAGCTGTGCTATAGTTTGGTTAAAGGCATAAAGAAAATGCATAATAGAAGGCAATTAAAAAATGAGTGAAAAGTCCACTCTAATGGTCGTGATCAGGTCCAGCAACTTTCAGAGCATCACTACATGTGAGAAGAACCATCTTTCCCAATGAGTACTGAACTTGTTTAAAGACATTAGTGTTCATTTATCCCAATGACCTCTCCCCCTCTCTCTGTCTCTCCGTTCCTATAAGTGGAAGCAGTTAACTAGCCATATTTCTAGGCCTGCACTATTTGCCCATTGGTCTTTCACTCTTTCTACACTTCATAGTGCTGCCATTCAGGGCTGTATGGCAGTGAGATGGCATGCTAATCCTGCTCACCTCCACAGGCCTATGCAATTCCTTATACCTTTGTTGAGCACAGCCCAAATATTTGCTAAAATTTTAATATGTCAAAGAACTGGAAGAGCAAACACCATGGAGATCAGATGAATGAAATTAGATGTTTCCATGATAAGCCTTCCCACTTTTCTCAAAAGCCACATGTATCTTCCTAATATATAAATTAGGCAAGAAATTCAAGGGAACACTTGCACACTTAAAATGGCTGGTGGTCACTTTATCTGAAGTGACTACACACACTGTTAGGATGGTGGAATAGAAAACTTATTATAAGTTTTTGTGCGCTTTTTTTTCCAGGAGAAGGCTCTTTTCAAAGCTTTCCATTTTCTGGAGAATTTTCTTTTTTTTCGAGTTGGGAACTCTTCTTGTGTTGAATGACTGAGTTTACTTTGTTTACGCTGTGGTTGTAACTCATCTGAAGCAGATGGGCTCCACAGTGGCTCTGGCTCCTCTGAAGCAGATCGGCTCCACTGTGATTCTGGCTCATCTGAATTAAGTTCTCTCCAGGGTGTCTCTGAAACCTTTGAGATAAACGTCCTTGGATAAGGCTCTGGCTTTTTAAACTCTGTCTCACTTTGCTCTGGCTCCTGCTCTGGTTCATTTAGTGGAACCTGGCTCCACTGTGCCTCCTCCTCATTTGATGGAAACTGGCTCCATTGTGACTCTGCTTCATTTACAGGAAATTGGTCCCAATGTGTCTCTGGGTCATCTGATGTTAACTGGACCCACTGTGGTTCTGCTTCATTTGTTGTTACCTTGTCCCACTGTGTCTCCTCTTCATTTGATGTTAATTGGACCCACTGTGGCTCCGTCTCATTTGTTGCTACCTGGCCCCACTGTGGCTCCGCCTCATTTGATGTTGACAGGACCCACTGAGGCTCCGCCTCATTTGTTGTTACCTGGCCCCACTGTGGCTCCTCTTCATTTGATGTTAACTGGCCCCACTGTGGCTCCGGCTCATTTGTTGTTATCTGGTTCCACTGTGGCTCCTCCTCATTTGATGTTAATAGTGCCCACTGTGGCTCCGCCTCATTTGATGTTAATGCTACCCACTGTGGCTCTGCCTCATCTGATGTTAATGGTACCCACTGTGACTCCGCCTCATTTGATGTTAACGGTACCCACTGTGGCTCTGTCTCATTTGATGTTAACGGTACCCACTGTGGCTCTGTCTCATTTGATGTTACTTTGCTCCATTGTGGCTCTGTCTCATTTGATGTTAACTTGCTCCATTGTGGCCCATTGTCAGTGGAAGGAAAGTGATTCCACTGTGGTTGTGATTCATTTGGATCAAACTGGCTCCACTGTGCTACTGGCTCACCTGTATCAAAACGGCTCCAGTTTGCCTCTGGATTATGTGAAGGTAACTGGCTCCACTGCAACACTGGCTCAGGCTCTGGCTGCTTTAAAACTGACTGACTCCATGATGACATTGCCTCTTTGGAAGTCGATTGATTCCATTGTGCCTCCAGGTTTCTGGAAGAAGTCTGACTGTGCTTCTGTTTGGGCTTTTCTGAAACAAGCTCAACCCACTGTAGTTGTGCTCCTTCCAAAGGAACCTGACTCCAGGGCGACTGTTTTAAATCAAAAGTACTCCAGTCCTGGTCAGGCTCCTGTGGAACTGTCTGGCCCCACTGCTGTTGTATCTTTTCAGAAGTAAACTGACTCCACTGAAAGTCTGTCAAATGTGAAGCAAACTGACTCAGAGGTAAATCTGACTCATCCAGTACAGCTGGCTGTTCAGAAACGGACTGTGGCCACTGTTGTTCCTGTTCATCTGACACAGATTGGCTCCACTGTGGCTCTGGCTCCTCTGTAATAAGCTGATTCCACTGTGGTTCTTGCTCATCAGAAGTAGACCGACTCCATTGTGGCTCTGGCTCCTCTGTAATAAGCTGATTCCACTGTGGTTGCTCATCCTCAGGGGTTGACTGGCTCCACTCAGGTTCTGGCTCCTCTGAAATAAGTTGATTCCATTGTGGCTGGGTCATCTCTGTAGAAAACTGAGCCCACTTCTGAGCCTCAGATGCAGGCTGCATCCACAATTGTTCTGGCTCTTCTAAAATTGACTGGTCCCACAGCATCGGTGTGTCTTTTGAAGTAAATTGGCTCCATTGCAGCTCTGGCTTTTCCAGAGAAGGCAGGCTAAACAGAGGTGTCGAAGGCAGCTCTGTTTTAGCCATCTCATTCTTCTGCCATTGAGGTGATGACTTGTCTGAATCAGACTGATTCCACAGTGGCTCTTGATCATCCGAGTCAAACTCAGTCCATTGTGGTTGCATTTCCTCTGAATTCGAATGATACCATAATGGATCAAGCTCCTCTGAATTTGAGTGGCTCCATGATGATTCCATATCCTCAGAAGCAGACTGGCACCATAGTGGCTCTAGCGGCCCTGAGGCAGAATTGCTCCACTGCACACCTGAATCCTTTAAAGCTGGTTGGCTCGTCTCCATCTGCAACTCTTCTAAAGCAAACTGCCCTAACTGTGAATCTGATTGCTCAGAAGATGGATGGAACCAGTGCTGTTCCTCTTGTTTCTCAGAGTGTTTTTTACGTGGACCTGAATTCTTTGAAGCAAACTGAGGCATATCTGTCTCCTGCTCCTTTAAGCCAGAAGACTTGCACAATGGATCAAAGTCCTCCAAATCAAACTGACTCCATTGTGTCAATACTTCATTTGAAGCAGTCTGTGTCACTAGTGTCTCCTTTGAAATGATCTGGCGCCATTTTGATGAAGGCTTTTTTAAACGGGAGCGTCTTGTCTGAGTCTGTTCTTTGTTTGAATCTGCTTGATTCGCTTGTGCCAGTGTTTTCTTTGGAATTGCTCTTCTTGCTTCTGGTGGAGTATCTTTTATAGGTACCTTACTTATTTCTGGTGGAATATCTTGTGTAGGTGCCTTCCTTCCTTCTGGTGGAGTATCTTTTTGAGGAACCTTTCTCGCTTGCCGGGGGGTACCCTTTGGAGGAGCCTTTCGTGTTTCTGGTAGAGTATCTTTCAGTGTATCCTTTCTTACTTCTGGTGAAGTTTGTTTTGGAGGAGCCTTTTTTGTTTCTCGTGGTGCATCCTTTGAAGGTGCCTTTCTCGTCTCTGGTGGAGTATCCTTTTGAGGAGCCTTCCTTGTTTCTGGTGGAGTATCCTTTGGCTGAGCCTTTCGTGCCATTTGTGGAGAATCTTTGGTGGGAGGCTTTTTCACCTGTTGAGTGGTATCTTTTGAATCTGCCCGTCTCGCTTGGGTTGGAGTTTCATTTGGAGCAGCCTTTCTTGCTTGCCGGGGTGTGTCCTTTTGGGGAGTCTTTCTCGGTTGCGTTGGTGTCTCCTTTGCCGTGTTCGGTTTTATTTGTGGTTCTGTCACCTGTGTAGCGCTCTGTTCAGACTGAGGCTCTGCGTCTACTGGAACAGCTTCCTTTAACTTTGCTGCTTGTTTCATTTGTGGTTTCTTCTCCTTGGCAGGGTCTTGCTTATTCTGAGCCTGCTTTTCTTTAGGAGAACCTTGTTTCTCTTGGACCAGCTTCTCTTTCGAAGTACTTTCTTGACACTGCATGTCTTTAGGTACGTCCAAGCTGTCTTGCGTGTCCATTAAAGCAGATTGAGTCTCTTGTAACTGTAAGTCCTTCAAAGCTGCCTGTCTCAATTGGAGGTGTTTCTTTTTTGAAAAAGGACGTCTCAGCCGTGATTGCTTTCTTTGCGAGGTAGATGGGCTTTCTTCTGGCTGCGCTTCCTCTAAAGCATGCTGACTCACGTCTGTCTGCACCTGCTTGAAAGCAGCCAGGTTCAGTTGTGTCTGGGTTCCTTTTGAAAGAGACAGTGTAGATTGTGGCTGGGTGCCCACAGAAGTGGACTGGCTTATTTGTGTCTGTGTCTGTTTAGAAGTGGCCAAACTCAAATGAGTCTGTGTCTCTTTTGTAAAAGCCACACTCATTTGAGCGCAAGCCTCCACAGAAACATCCATGCTCAGTTGGGTCTGGGTTTCCTTTGAAGCTGCCTGTGTCTTTTCTGGTTGCACTTCAACTGAAGCAGTCTGGTTCAGGTTTGTTTGTGTTTCCCTTGAAACAGCAAGTCTCACTTCAGTCTCTGTCTCCTTCGAAGCCGTTTCATTCATTTGGAGTTCTGGTTCATCTTGATTTTCTGTAGCATTATCGGAGAATCCTTCAAGAAAACACGAACAATTAAAATATTGTTTTCCAGAGTAAATACTGATGTGAGAGCTACAGATATCAAGAGAAAAAAAAGTGATGGATGGGAAGGGTGAAGGTAAAGCTGTGGGCAATTTTGCATGAAATAAATAATTTAACCTTTTGTGTGCTTCATCAAAAGCTGCTTTCATTATAACATTGTGACCCATTGTGTCAAGAATTGACTAAGAGTCTGGATTTGAACAAATCTAAAAGCAGGTTACAGTGGGGTGGTCACTATAGATCAGTCATGAGCTACACTAAGTTGACTTCCATTGTATGACAACCAAATGGTACACATTTCTGAGACTCTCCGCAACTTACCAATCTGAAATAGAGATCATGACTTTATAATACCTTAAAATTTAAATTAGCATTGTCAGAGATGGCTGGGGTAGTGACCTGGCCGGGACACCCAGAAGGACCAGAGGAGGGCTTACGCATTCCCCAGACCATGTGGGGGCGACCACCCTGGTACTTTTGGGGGTCACGGGTACAGAGCTTTGAAGCTCCACCCTGTAGGGGCCCATGGTCACCGCCAGGGGGCGCCCCAATGCCTTGGAGACCCTGGACCTCAGCACTTCTGCCACACCCGGAAGTGCTGGGGGAAAGAAGAGCAGGGACACCCAGAGTGCTTCCAGGGATACAGCCGACACTTCCACCACACTGGGGTGTGTCGGTGGGAGATTGCCAGGAAGCACATCCAGGTGTGTATAAAAGAGGCCGCCTCCTTTCATTCAAGGCTGGAGTCGGGTGAGGAGAAGGACAGAGCTTGGTGGAGGGTGCAAAGAGGCAGCTTGAAGAGAGTAAGGCAGTGTGAAGAGGCCAGGACTTTGGGGACTTGTGGGGTTTGTGTGGCACTGGACTTCGTATATAGAATGTATAATAAACGTGTGTGTGGTGAAACCAACATGTCTGCTTGTCTGTGGCCGGGCCAGTCTCCACAGCATTAAGAGAACTGCATCATTTTATTAGACTTGCAACATTTCAGAAATTTCAATTTAGGATCTTTTGATGATTGTTTTTGATGTGTCAGGAAAAAAGCCAGTGCATTTGCACCTCTTGTGTAATCAGTGGCTGATTCATAGTATAAGGCTTGCAAGTGTGTCTTCTTAGATTTGAGTGTTCATTATGTACTTATATTTTAAGGTATTTTTAAAATTATCAGTGGTTATTAGCTTAATTATGTTTTTAAAGTGGAAGCTGTAGCATGTTGCTGATTTTTAAACAGTTCAAGTTCAGAGGAAAATTACCAAATTCAAGTTCAAGCTCATCTTATTGTGGTGTCTTTTAAAATTTCTGTCAGTACTGAAGAATATCTTCATATTAGGAAAAATGACACCATAACAACAATAGGATTTGCTTAGATCATTTGGTTCATTTTGATATAAGCTTACACAGAAAAAGGTCAAATTCTGCAGTTGCACAATTCAGTCAGAGTAGTCTAAAAATCAAAGGTTAAAGCCTAGCCAGTCAACTCACCAAAACAAAATACTCAGCACTTGGCAGTGGGTTTTGTTTATGCTACAAATAAAATTATTAGAATTAGAGATTTCATTTTCTAGAATGTCAGAATTCTAGAAAGCTATGACAACACAAAGGCAAGTAAAATCTTCTCCAGGTTTGTATTTGACATCAAAGCTAACATGAACCAAGTTGCCGCCAATGGTGTTTTCACTATGATATTCTATGTCACTGCAAATTATATTTGAGTTTTCTATGTCAGAGCAAATTAAATCTGAGTTTGATAAAAGATCAGACAGATCTCTGGCTTAGAAATTTGGCTTGTTTGCTCTTCTGGTCCATTCATTTAAAACTTGTCTGTGTCATTCCTTAGTAGACGGAACAAAAATGTGAGAATTTAACTGGGTCTGGCCCTGTTCTGATATTTGCTAGAAGAAATTTGCCCTGTACTAGACTGCATTCTTTTAACTGCTGATTAAAGGCATGTACTGCATCTAAAAGCACTAGAGGAGAGCGTCTAGGATGATTCCAGATCCAAGAGGTAGGCCTATGAAGTATGAGGAAAAACTAAAGGCATCGAATCTTTACAGTTTAAGCAAACAGAGATTAAGATTATTTGAAGAAGTTAGGACAATGGATCCAGGCTGTTAAGTGCAAGGATGTGAGGGCACAGTCGTTAAACACTTGTTAAAGATAAATTTTGCACAAACATTTATATGTTTCTCTTCACACAGAGAACTATAGAAATGAATAGGATTGCTTTCTTGAGAGTAGCCGAGCTCATCAAAATTCTTCTAATGTTCTAATCCACTGCAATTCATCTCTGTGTTTTGTTTACTTCTACTAAGTGCATGTGTGGAAAATATGGAGTACGCCTGATGCAAGGTTCATCAAAGCTAAAAATTTTTTACAGCTAAACCGGTGTTTTTTCTGCTTGTTCTGAACCTACGATTATCTAGTTGGATCGATGTTCTTTAAATCAGGAGTCGCCGTGGCTTTTCTCAATGAGTGACCTGTTTTGCTGCTAATCAACGTCTTTTGAACTAATTTTAATTGACTTGCTCTTGAAGACTCAGACCCCTTAATTGTTTCTTTTTCCTTAATTAGCAGCCAAACAATAATGAAATACAACATGAGCCAAAACAACTGGTGTCCATCACACAATATCTGAAAATAAAGAAAGGTGAAGGTCTTGGGAAGGTCGATCTGCTCAGGTCCACAAAACATTTTATCACTGTTCTTAGAAAAGAGAAAATCAACAATTTCGTAAATGTCTGCTATTGCACAATGAGAGCAGCAACAAGCCATGAAATTAAAGAAAGTGTTTAATTAACAACAAGACTCGGTGCCTAATTAAGCAACTGGTTGGGATTAAATTGGTTGGAGTTTGTGGCCCTGACTTAGTTGGTCTTCTCTTGGCTCCCTCACTTCACATTTCATTTCTCTTTGGATGCCATTTAAGTAAAGAAATGAAGTAAATCAGAGGAACAAGGAAGAAAATTCTGGGGAACAAATCTTAAAAGAGAAGTCAATTAAAATGAATTCACAAAAAGTTAATTAGCAGCACAAACAGGGCATTCATTAAAATGAAAACCTGCAGCCATGGTGGTCCTGCAGGACTGGAGTTGGCGACCCCTGCTTTAAATGCTGCTACTGACAAGCCTTGTCCATAGAGGAGGTGGATATGGGAGGACTCTCCAACTTAAGTGAGCTGGATCAGTAATTCAAACATGATTTCTCTTGAGGGTTTGTAAAAGGCTACCTGCAATAATTAGTGAACCAATTCAGGTGAGACTGTTCAGAAGATTTGCTGTTAACTTCTCTTAAATCTGATGAGAGTAGTCACAAACACAAATCTGAAGCTATAATTAAAGTAATTTTGGGAATCAAAAAATTTAGGCCATAACATCTCTGTTAAAATAATTCTTATTTCCCTCATGAATATGCCACACACACAGACAAGCTGCGAAGGTAAAGACAGTGGTATAAGGTATTTAAGACTGACAACACCAATGCAAATCATAGGACGTATGAATACATGAGGGTAACCATTATAAAGGAGATTAGGGAAGCTTAAAGGCATGTATAGAGATACTGCAGATGAGTGAAAGATTATCCAAATGAGTTTTCAATATTTTTCCATATTATATATGTGTGCGTGTGTGTGTCATTTTGTGGAGATATCAGGAACACCATACACCCCTTTCCAGCGTGACCCCCCATGCTTTCCCAATCCGTCTAGTGTATTCATAGGAATGGTCACCAGAGACATCAATGTCGCTGCCTTCTGTACTTTCTCTCTTTGGGTACTGATGGTTTGACTTTGTGTCGAATGAGCAGTTGCTCATGGAGTCCCAAATGAGGCACATTACCTGCATTGTGAGGGAGCGTCAGTTATGGCACTACGGCCATGTGGCACAATTCCCTGAGTGTGATTCGACTCGCAGGATCCTCACTGTTGAGGACCCAAGTGGCTGAACCAGGCCAAGGGTATGCCCACGTAACACCTGGCTGCAGCAAATAAATGGTGGAAGGTGGGTCTGGATTGTGTGTCTGCCTGGGGGGTTGCCAACCAGGATTCTGAACTGCCTTGTCATGTGTCGGGGGCGGCAACACACTGTACCAGTGCATGTTCCCCATCCTGACCTGTGTGTGTGTATCCATCATATTTAATAAACATCTGTCAAAAACTGGATTAGATTGTGTTTAGGAAGAAAAGACCCAAAGAACAGATATAGATTTTTTATGGTCACTATGCCCATTGCTGGTCATGTGATATACAGTTAGGTCCATAAATATTTGGACAGAGACATCTTTTTTCTAATTTTGGTTCTGTACATTACCACAATGAATTTTAAATGAAACAACTCAGATGCAGTTGAAGTGCAGACGTTCAGCTTTAATTCAGTGGGTTGAACAAAAAGATTGCATAAAAATGTGAGGCAACTAAAGCATTTTTTAAACACAATCCCTTTATTTCAGGGGCTCAAAAGTAATTGGACAAATTAAATAACTGGAAATAAAATGTTCATTTCTAATACTTGGTTGAAAAGCCTTTGCTGGCAATGACAGCCTGAAGTATTGAACTCATGGACATCACCAGATGCTGGGTTTCCTCCTTTTTAATGCTCTGCCAGGTCTTTACTGCAGCGGCTTTCAGTTGCTGTTTGTTTGTGGGCCTTTCTGTCCGAAGTTTAGTCTTCAGCAAGTGAAATACCTGCTCAATTGGGTTAAGATCAGGTGACTGACTTGGCCATTCAAGAATTTTCTACTTCTTTGCTTTAATAAACTCCTGGGTTGCTTTGGCTGTATGTCTTGGGTCATTGTCCATCTGTATCATGAAACGCCGCCCAATCAATTTGACTGCATTTACTGTAGCTGGATTTGAGCAGACAGTATGTCTCTGAACACCTCAGAATTCATTCGGCTGCTTCTGTCCTGTGTCACATCATCAATAAACACTAGTGTCCCAGTGCCACTGGCAGCCATGCACGCCCAAGCCATCACACTGCCTGGCTCCACCGTGTTTTACAGATGATGTGGTATGCTTTGGATAATGAGCTGTTCCACGCCTTCTCCATACTTTTTTCTTGCCATCATTCTGGTAGAGGTTGATCTTGGTTTCATCTGTCCAAAGAATGTTTTTCCAGAACTGTGCTGGCTTTTTTAGATGTTCTTTAGCAAAGTCCAATCTAGCCTTTCTATTCTTGAGGCTTATGAGTGGCTTGCACCTTGCAGTGCACCCTCTGTATTTACTTTCATGCAGTCTTCTCTTTATGGTAGATTTGGATATCGATATGCCGACCCCCTGGAGAGTGTTGTTCACTTGGTTGACTGTTGTGTAGGGGTTTCTCTTCACCATGGAAATGATTCTGCGATCATCCACCACTGTTGTCTTCCGTGGACGTCCAGGTCTTTTTGCTTTGCTGAGTTCACCAGTGCTTGCTTTCTTTCTCAGGATGTACTAAACTGTAGATTTTGCCACTCGTAATATTGTAGCAATTTCTCTGATGGGTTTTTTCTGTTTTCGCAGCTTAAGGATGGCTTCTTTCATCTGCATGGAGAGCTCCTTTGACCGCATGTTGTCTGTTCACAGCAACATCTTCCACATGCAAGCCCCACACCTCAAATCAACTCCAGGCCTTTTATCTGCTTAATTGATAAGACATAACGACGGACTTGCCCACACCTGCCCATGAAACAGCCTTTGAGTCAATTATCCAATTACCTTTGAGCCCCTAAAATGAAGGGATTGTGTTAAAAAATGCTTTAGTTGCCTCACATTTTTATGCAATCTTTTTGTTCACCCCACTGAATTAAAGCTGAAAGTATGCACTTCAACTGCATCTGAGTTGTTTCATTTAAAATTCATTGTGGTAATGTACAGAATCAAAATTAGAAAAAAGATGTCTCTGTCCAAATATTTATGGACCTAACTGTAGGTACCACATGACATAAAATGTCATCAGTACAGCATGATAGCATAGTGATGCTCTGCTCTTTGTGTGTGAAGTTTTAGGATATTGTGTAGAGTTTTTGTGTGCATTTAGTCTCAGTAGGGAGTTCAACGATTTTGACTTTGGGTAGCTTATTGGCAAACCAATGTGTTTCTTCATGCTGGTCCAAAGCCCGGATAAATGGGGAGGGTTACGTCAGGAAGGGCATCTGATGTGAAATTTTGCCAAATCAATATGTGGACAGATGATCCGCTGTGGCAAACCCTAATGGGAGTAGCCTCAATAAGAAGACTGGGCTTTGATATTCATGCTACTTATTTATCTTTTTTAGTTTTTACTTCTGCCAGTTTCCCTTGGTGATGCTTTGCCTTTTGCATTTTGTGGTGTTTTCATATTCCAGGCTACACAGTTAAAATCTGCAAACAGGTATCTCCCGCTCCTAACACAGTGGTAGACTGCCTGAATATGTCGTAAAGAAAGAGACAGCGATGGACTTCCAGGAAGCCACGGAAGATCCTACAGACCAGCAGAGAGCAGCAAAGTGTTTCTACACAGGCAGTCTAGCAGTCTAGGGTCTCAGTAACTATTACTACTATAAACCCTCATGTTCTGGCCTTCAAAAGCTCAAGACAATGCTTATCATCCACTGGTATGGTAGTCATAAAAGTAGTGCCATCTGTTGAAATTAAAAAATACAATACATTTGTAACTACATGCATTATTAGATATATAACAATAGATAGTGCACTGCAAACATCAACACTGGATACGTCCAACAGGCAATAACAGCGGGTCAGACACAAATCAGCTTATTAGACTTCAGCCCCTCTTAGATAGGTAGCACTTCTAGTATATAATAAAATGCTAAGGTTTGTCTGACTATCAAGCAATTACTCACAACCTACTAGGGCTAGAATCTTGATCTTGTTCTTAATGAAAAGCTTATGACCTAATACTCTATGTTGTGGAAATTCAAAAAAATTAAGGTAGAGGCAACCGCAGCAAAGTGCTCTGTGGTCCTGTATTTATTATGGCAAAGTGAGTGCAAAATCAAGTGACATGGCAGAAAAAAGAATAACATCTTCAAAGCCTTCTGAGCATCAAGCAAACAGCAGAGGCTGTTTACTTGAAGAACAGAAGACAAAGAAAAGCAGCAACATCTGATGCTGGTCAGGCACAGCACAGAAGGTGATTCAGTGACACAGAATGAAAAAGAATAAGCCAGCAAGACGCTGAACCACATTGACAAGCAGCAAATAATCCTGAATATGGAGAAAATGAGCAGCAGACAAATGTGATGGCTTATAGGCATGAAAGGCAAAATCCAGGATACACAATGCAGGAATGCCCCAGAAACAGAAATGCACAGTGACAACTGAGAAGATCATCAGATTTAGCCTTTATAGTAAGTATTTTGTGGAATGGTCTCCCTGCTACTATAAGTGATGCCCCTTTGGTCTCAGCTTTCAAATTTCTGCTGAAGACTCACTACTTCAGTTTAGCATTTCCTGACTAGAGCCGCAGATTAACTGTACAGACTGCATCTCTGTTGTTAGTCATTAGCACTAAAAAATAAGTAATATGATAGTTAGAATTTGTTACTAACCCTCACCTCTTCTGTTTCTTTTCTTGGTACTCAAATGTGGCACTTGGTGACAATGCCCTAATGCTAAGTTGTTCTGCCCGCCTAAAGTAAAGTCATCCCTGATGGAGGATCACAGGAATTGTTGGGCTGAGGGGTCCTTTTAATCGGATTGGCTGGCCCAGCACTGACTCAGCTGTAGAATGGCCAATAAGGGGAGGCAGCTTGTTGGCTGAGGTCTCCAAGACTCTGAACAAATCCAAATTGTATTATGTGATATCATCTACTGTTAAATTCTGCTTTGTACTTATAATATTTCTGCTGCACTATTGTACTGTATTAAGGATTACTTTTGTTCTGTTGTGTATATTGTATTATATTTACCCCCTTTATTTTGACACCCACTGCCCGCCCAACCTACCTGGAAAGGGGTCTCTCTTTGAACTGCGTTTTCAAAGGTTTTTTCCATGTTTTTCCCTAAAGGTTTTTTTTGGGAGTTTTTCCTTGTCTTCTTAGAGAGTCAAGGCTGGGGGCTATCAAAAGGCAGGGCCTGTTAAAGCCCATTGCAGGACTCCTTGTGTGATTTTGGGCTATACAAAAATAAATTGTATTGTATCGTAAGTATTTATAAAACTTAAGAAGTAATAACAGCTCCTTATCTTTTACTTGGTTTTTATTTGCCTTTTATTTTAGGACAGTGGGTCTGTGTGTTTCACTAGTTCACTATATCCACACTTCATTTTGAATTCCGATGTCTATGTTTTATGTATATAATTTTGTTGATAATTTATTCATTTGTTTGATCTTTTGTAGGTATTTTATTAATGCCACTATATAAGAAATTCATTATACTATATACAGTGGTGTTTGAAAGTTTGTGAACCCTTTAGAATTTTCTATATTTCCGCATAAATATTGATTTTCACTGCTCGTTTCAGGTCCTTCCACAACCTCCCAGAGTTGAAGCTGTTCTGTACGGAGGAATGGGCTAAAATTCCTCCAAGCCGGTGTGCAGGAATGATCAAAAGTTACCAGAAATGTTTAGTTGCAGTTATCGCTGTAAAGGGGGATCACACCAGATACTGAAAGCAAAGGTTCACATACTTTTGCCATTGATTGAAAACACCCGACTCTAATTTCACCTTCAAACTAACTGCTAATCCTAGAGGTTCACATACTTTTGCCACTCACAAATATGTAATATTGGATAATTTTCCTCAATAAATAAATGACCAAGTATAATATTTTTGTCTCATTTGTTTAACTGGTTTCTCTTTATCTACTTTTAGGACTTGAGTGAAAATCTGATGATGTTTTAGATCATATTTATGCAGAAATACAGAAAATTCTAAAGGGTTCACAAACTTTCAAGCACCACTGTATGCATGACAACAAAGTTAAACTATTATAAAAGTTTAGAAAGTTTTACTGAAAATGAATATACTGCGTGCATTTATATGCACTTCAATAACCCGGTTATTCACAGAAACCCAGTTTCTGAAATGCCATGTAAATACTCATTCTGGTTAAAAAAACTGGGTTATTGGGTTATTGAGAAACCAGCTTAGCAGACAGATTTCTCTGCAAGTAACCCACTTATCTGGCCATGTAAACCCTTAACCAGGTTACAGTTATGGAGTTTGTAATCTACACATGACTGTTCAGTCGGTCATCCAGTCAGGTTTTTGCATTGCACACGCTTTCAGCAACTACAGATAGATGCGTTCTTAAGAAGATCAAATTTCCACAGTCAAATTCTCAAGTGATCGCATTATTCCTTCTCCTGGCTGAAATAATCTGTCTCAGTATTTCAGAAATTGTTCCATTTTTGTCGATGAGCTGAACGTATGAGTAAGGGTAACGCATTAAAAAGAAGTTGCATTATGAAGTCAGAATACTTTTTAAAGTAGCAAGTAACCTAACACAATTTTTATTTTATTCAAGTAAAATTATCTTGAGTTATTATCATCACAGGAGCACTAGGTGTAAGGTAAGAAGCAGCATATGTACCGGTGTGTCACTTCTTTGTAGGGCTCGATCAAACAGCCAAGCAGAAGAGTGTGCTGCATGCAAACCGCTAACAGAAACATATTAATAAAGTGCTGTGATAAATGGTCTGTGGTGTGGTACAGGTTTTAAAGAAATAATCAAGTCCTGAGCGTGTGCAGGCTTAGAACGGGTGCATATGGGCTCATGAAGGCGCTGCTCAGGGTTGAATGCAGTGCATGGCTGATCACAGCTTCACGTGCAAATGTGAGTGGATCTTCAGGTGGCTTCTTAATAAAAGCACTTGTCACCTTTGCACCTACCCATTGCTGTTAGCGTGTCATTTTGGTTCATGACTATCATCTCTCGGACATGACAAGGGAGAGTAGAGCAGACTTGGACCATCACAAGTGCCAGTTTAGTTTTATTTCAGAATCAGAGATGATAAGGATTGGCTGGTATCCTGTCCAGAGTGAATTGTCCCTTACCTGGCAGGGAGGCCTTTTTTAACAGAACGAAAAGAATGGACAGGAGTCCCGACTGGGTTTGTTAGTGGTGCCTTTCCCAGTCAGGTGAACATTGCAATGGAAGGACGGGGGGAGACTGCCTTCCAGAGCCATAGATTCCCCTAGTACACTGGGTGGCAGTATCACTCTTGTATGGCTCCCACAGGACTGCATTAAAGTTGTAGTGTTTGTGAGAAGATCCTTGGGTGCTGCTTGGGAAAGCTACTAAAGGTGGGCTCCCCTACCATAGGAAGTTTCCACTTGGCCCAGAAAGTGCTTCCTGGATGCCCTGTGGTAACACCGGAAGTATTGTCGAGTCCGGAATAAAGGACACTGCTCCGCTTCACCTGGGGGTGATGGAGTTGGGTGTGCATAGCAGACACAGAGCGCCTGGAAAGAAAGAAAGAAAGAAAGAAAGAAAGAAAGAAAGAAAGAAAGAAAGAAATGTTGTAGTTTGTGTGATTGTCGAGAAAGAAGCTTGTGTGTGTGAAAAGGTGATTATTATTGTAATAAACTTACAATAATAAGTTCCTTTGAACCCGGGACTTGTGTCTGTGGTTTGGGGTGCTGCAACACCCTCTACAGAACACAACAGCCATTTGCTCCGGATATGCTAAAATAGTGTGATAAGGTAAAACAGTGTTCATAATACAAATCTCCGAATATTACTTACTTCAGAACACATGAAGGACTAAACATATTTCTAAAATGCAACAAAATTATCACAGGCTTCAGGCTTGTTTTCACATTTATGGTGATCACTGATGTTTAATTTTTTTTTATGCAGTTTAATGATGAGAATGGAGAACTGACAATTACTTACTCATGTAAATGCGGATTTTTAAGAAAACAGGTTTCTGACTTGACTGGGTTAATCACTTTTATGCCGATTAAGTGTGTGCATGTAAACAACACTCGCTGACAATGCAAAGATATTTTTAGTATAGGGCACCCTAAAACCAAATTCCTCAAACCAGAATCTTCTCTTTAATGGAATTTAGTTTTTTCCATTCATAACATTATCCATTATATTTTGTGTAAAATCAAGATAAAAAGCAATGGAGCTATATAAATTATAGAAATGACCTGCCGCTAACAGGTTTGTCTTTTTTTTTCTTATTTGGCACAGAGAAGACGTCCCCTGAGGGCAACCCCTAACACCCTTCTGGTGGGAAAAGTGGAAAAGGGAGATATCTCCGAATGTTGGTGTCTCATTTGGACACAAATCTTAAGGAGAGAACACCCTAAGTTTCAACGCTTGACAGATTTCCTTCACGCCAGCCATGAAGGCGATCTACGTTTATTATTGAGCCATCAAGTGCCTGTTTATTTTCACAAAGATTAAAAGGGGCGACCTGGCTGGCACTCCATCATTTTGTATGGGCACTGAACACTTCCACCTGGCCATAACTTAAGAGTCCATTAGTGTGTCTTCTATGCATTTTGTTACTTTCAATTTTTTTTTGCTGCATGACAGTGCCAAAAGTAGATGATTATATTAAATAACTTCATAAATATTGGAAGAACCTGCTTGGTCTTATGATATGGACAAGGAATACAATACAATTTCTTTTTGTAAAGCCCAAAATCACACAAGAAGTGCCGCAATGGGCTTTAACAGGCCCTGCCTCTTGACAGCCCCCTAGCCTTGACTCTCTAAGAAGACAAGGAAAAACTTGCAAAAAAAACCCTTGTAGGGAAAAAATGGAAGAAACCTTGGGAAAGGCAGTTCAAAGAGAGACCCCTTTCCTGGTAGGTTGGGCGTGCAGTGGGTGTCAAAAAGAAGGGGGTCAATACAATACAGTACAATACACAGAACAGAACAAACCCAGCCACAGGGGATGCACAAACCAGTGTTTCTTTGTGCTGGTCCCAAGCCCGGATAAATGGGGAGGGTTACGTCAGGAAGGGCATCTGGTGTAAAATTTTGCCAAATCAATATGCGGACAACAATACAAATTTCCATACCGGATCAGTCGAGCCCCGGGTTAACAATGACTGCCAACAGGGTGCTGACAGAAATTGAGCTACTGTTGGCCGAAGAAGAAGAAGGAGAAGAAGAGGAGGGAGACGTGTCCGGAGGCAGGATTAGGGGAGGAAAGTAAAGAGAGTGGAACTGAAGGTAGGAACTTTGAATGTTGGCAGTATGACTGGTAAGGGGAGAGAGTTAGCAGAAAAGATGGAGAGAAGGAAGGTTGATATATTGTGCATGCAAGAGACTAAATGGAAGGGGAGTAAGACCAGGTGGATTGGAAGTGGATTCAAATTGTTCTATCATGGTGTGGATAGGAGGAGAAATGGTGCAGGGGATATTCTGAAGGAACAGTATGTCAAGAGGTTTTGGAGGTGAAAAGAGTGCCAGGCTGAGTAATGATTAGAAGATACAGAAGAGTTGATCTGAAGGAGATTGAAGACTGCAAAGTGGTGGCAGGGGAAAATGTAGTTAAGCAGCATAGGATGGTGGTCTGTAGGATGACATTGGAGATCAAGAAGAGGAAGAGAGTGAGGGCAGAGCCAAGGATCAAATGGTGGAAGTTGAAAAGGAAGACTGCAAGGTTGAGTTTAGGGAGGAGGTGAGACAGGCACTGGGTGGCAGTGAAGAGTTACCAGACAGCTGGGAAACTACAGCAGATGTAATAAGAAGGTGACAGCAAGAAGGGTGCTTGGTGTGACATCTGGAAAGAGGAAGGAGGAAAAGGAAACCTGGTGGTGGAATTGGAAAGTATGGGAGAGTATACAGAGGTAGAGGATGGCAAAGAAGAAGTGAGATAGTCAGAGAGATGCAGAAAGTAGACAAGAGTACAAGGAGATAAGGCACAAGGTGAAGAGAGAGGTGGCAAAGGCTAAAGAAAAGACGTATGATGAGTTGTATGACAGGTTGGACACTAAGTAGGGAGAAAAGGACCTCTACCAATTAGCTAGACAGAGGGACCGAGCTGGCAAAGATGTGCAGCAGGTTAAGGTGATAAAGGATAAAAATGGAAACGTACACACAAGCGAGGAGAGTGTATTGAGCAGATGGAAAGAGTACTTTTAGAGGCTTATGAATGAAGAGAACGAGAGAGAGAAGAGGTTGGATGATGTGGAGACAGTGAATCAGGAAGTGCAACAGATTAGCAAGGAGGAAGTAAGGACAGCTATAAAGAGGATGAAAAATGGAAAGGCTGTTATACCTATGGAAGCATGGAGGTATTTAGGAGAGATGGCAGTGGTGTTTTTAACCAGATTGTTTAATGGAATCTTGGAAAGTGAGAGGATGCCTGAGGAGTGGAGAAGAAGTGTACTGGTGCTGATATTTAAGAATAAGGGGGATGTACAGGACTGCAGTAACCACAGGGGAATAAAATTGATGAGCCACAGCATGAAGTTATGGGAAAGAGTAGTGGAAGCTAGGTTAAGAAGTGAGGTGATGATTAGTGAGCAGCAGTATGGTTTCATGCCAAGAAAGAGCACCACAGATGCAATATTTGCTCTGAGGATGGTGATGGAGAAGTTTAGAGAAGGCCAGAAGGAGTTGCATTGCGTCTTTGTGGACCTGGAGAAAGCATATGACAGTGTGCATCGAGAGGAGCTGTGGTATTGTATGAGGAAGTCGGGAGTGGCAGAGAAGTACGTAACAGTTGTGCAGGATATGTACGAGGGAAGTGTGACAGTGGTGAGGTCTGCGGTAGGAGTGATGGATGCATTCAAGTAGGAGGTGGGATTACATCAGAGATCGGCTCTGAGCCCTTTCTTATTTGCAATGGTGATGGACAGGTTGACAGACGAGATTAGACAGGACTATGATGTTTGCTGATGACATTGTGATCTGTAGCAATAGTAGGAAGCAGGTTGAGGAGACCCTGGAGAGGTGGAGATATGCTCAAGAGGGGAGAGGAATGCAGGTCAGCAGGAACAAGACAGAATACATATGTGTAAATGAGAGGGAGGTCAGTGGAATGGTGAGGATGCAGGGAGTAGAGTTGGTGAAGGTGGATGAGTTTAAATATTTGGGATCAACAGTACAGAGTAATGGGGATTGTGGAAGAGAAATGAAAAAGAGAGTGCAGGCAGGGTGGAATGGGTGGAGAAGAGTGTCAGGAGTGATTTGTGACAGACGGGTATCAGCAAGAGTGAAAGGGAAGGTCTACAGGACGGTAGTGAGACCAGCTGTGTTATATGGGTTGGAGACGGTGGCACTGACCAGAAAGCAGGAGACAGAGCTGGAGGTGGCAGAGTTAAAGATGCTAAGATTTACATTGGGCGTGATGAGGATGAACAGGATTAGAAATGAGTACATTAGATGGTCAGCTCAAGTTGGACGGTTGGGAGACAAAGTCAGAGAGGCGAGATTGTGTTGGTTTGGACATGTGCAGAGGAGAGATGCTGGGTATATTGGGAGAAGGATGCTAAGGATAGAGCTGCCAGGGAAGAGGAAAAGAGGAAGGCCTAAGCAAAGGTTTATGGATGTTGAGAGAGGACATGCAGGTGATGGGTGTAACAGAACAAGATGCAGAGGACAGAAAGATATGGAAGAAGATGATCCACTGTGGTGACCCCTAACTGGAGCAGCCAAAAGAAGAAGAAGATGACACAGAACAGAACAAATCCTCAATCTATACTAATAAAAGGCAAAGCCCTCACTGACTCACTCACTCACTCACTCACTCACTCACTGACTGACTCATCACTAATTCTCCAACTTCCCGTGTGGGTGGAAGGCTGAAATTTGGCAGGTTCATTCCTTACAGCTTCCTTACAAAAGTTGGGCAGGTTTCATTTTGAAATTCTACGCGTAATGGTCATAACTGGAAGCTGTTTTTCTCCATTTACTGTAATGGAGATGAGCTTGAACGCCGTGGGGGCGGAGTTTCGTGTGACATCATCACGCCTCCCACGTAATCACGCAGTACATAGAAAACCAGGAAGACCTCCAAAAAGCGCTGAAGAAAACATGCATTATATAATTGAGAAGGCAGCGAAACAATAAGAAGCGAGCGAGTGACATATACAACCATATTCATGAGTTCTGCTACTTCGGAAACAAAGCACGATGTAAACCTACACTTTAAATTAAGTTCATAGACAGGCTGCCGCTGGCGTTTGTAATTTAGTGCCTGCCCATATAAGGCTGTCCATCAGCGGCAATCCAATAGCAAACTCCCACTAAAAATTCACGGGTGAAGGACTGTGCTTATGCAGAGGAAGATGAGATGGTCAGGGTGGTGTTTGGCACAAACTCAGCGAAACTGCGAGAGAAAGTTTTAAGTGCCAGGACTTCGGTAACATTAAATACAGCCATGGACATAGCACGAGATGGCACCAGCACAGCTGGGAACCTTCGATGCATGTACACCGAGCGGCTCACGTGAACTGACGCAGTGCACAGACAAAAAGCAACAGTTCCAAAGAGCGCTGAACAAAAACCGAATTACACAATTGAAAAGGCAGCAAAAAAATATGAAGCGTCTGATACATACAAGCATATTCATAAATCCAGCTACTGCGGAAACAAAGCACACGGTGGAAAAAGTCAATGTCCCGCTAAAGGAAGACAGTGTAAAAAAAAAACCCGTGCATGCAGTGTGTCAGGTCTCAGATAAAGAAGAAGACGAGCTGTTTATTGATGCAGTAAGAAACGAATCGATGAATGAAACCTGTCATCTTTACAACGATTGACAAACACGGAATGTAACTTGAACACAACACATCCTACAAATACGATCCTGATTGAAAGAAATAATGATAATCAAATCCTTGATGACAGCAACACTCAGTAACACTCACAAAACAAATACTGTATATTGACAGTCATGTTACGTTATTTTTAAAATGTTCCCTTTTCTTTTTCATAGCTTTTTTAACACACTACTTCTCCGCTGCGATACGGGGTATATATATATGTATATATATACCCCGATCTACATACTCGAATAATGGATACTTTATTCGCCATTAATGATTGTTTTGGTAAAGCCATACTCAGTGTATTCATTAGATGAACGGTAAAAAAGTAAGAGCGAGGGGAGTGTGACTTATTGAGGCATGCAGGCTGTAGTGCGCGTCAACTCTATCTGAATTGCGCGATCACATTTGAAAAAATATATCTTTTCAAGTTCTATTTAGTCCATATGTGTCAAACTCAAGGGCCACGGGCCACATCCGGCCCGGCATGTAATTATATCCGGCCCGCGAGATCATTTTATATACTGTATTATTGTTATTAATGGCCCGGGTATATGAAGCGCTAGTAACACAATAAACTACAGACCCCATAATGCAGCGCTTCAGCTGCCTTGCCGAACACTTACCGCGTTAATCAAGTCTAGCTTATGATGCTGCAAGTTATTGCGAAGCTAGCCCACACGATGCCAAAGAGAAAAGTTGATTCTGAAAATAGAGCCTTTAAAAACCGATGGGAGGCTGAGTATAT
This sequence comes from Polypterus bichir lapradei, assembly GCA_026402145.1. Taxonomy (NCBI): domain Eukaryota; kingdom Metazoa; phylum Chordata; class Cladistia; order Polypteriformes; family Polypteridae; genus Polypterus; species Polypterus bichir. The sequence continues at coordinate 28,516,954 of JANRMT010062840.1, read as the reverse complement.
GTTTACTGACATTGCCGGTAAACCCGTGTGTCTCATTTGTGGAGCTAATGTGGCTGTAATTACAGAATTTAATCTAAGACGGCACTATGAGACAAAACATCAGGGTAACCTGAAAGACCTGAATGCAATGCAGAAGATACAGAAAGCAGAAGAATTAAATAAGAATCTGACACTTCAGCGGACGTTTTTACCCGTGCACAATCACAACGTGATTTCAAGTGAAGCTGCTTTTATGGGAGACACAAATAAACCAGTGCAACTTGCCCCACTTTCCCTGTTGCCAAGTAATGTTGAACCAAGTCGTCACTACGGTGTTCCCAAATACGCACTTTGCTGATAAACTGAGCGCACTGAGTTTGCACGGCGCTTTGGTGACTTTGAAGAACAAAAAAAGTCTGTCTACATGCGGCTCGAACCTTGTGCATGTTTGGTAGCACATATCTGTGTGAGAAGCTCTTCTCAGTGATAAAGACTAACAAAACAGCACACAGGAGTCGCCTCACTAATGAGCACCTGCAGTCCATCCTGAGAATCTCCACAACACAGAACCTCACACCAAACATAAACGAACTTGTTGCCAAAGAAAGATGCCAGGCGTCCAGCTCTAAAATGACATAAGAGCAAAGACAACTGAATGATTTGATTTGTTATTGCTGAAAAGAACACATTTTATTTATATTTCCAGGTTTTGTTATGCAGCATGTTCATATTTGAATTTGCATAATTTTGACAGGATATATTTTTATGGAGAGCAAAATCTTTTGGGATATTTAAAATCTAAGTTTATTTTTTATATAAAATTACATAAGAGTAAAGAAATTTGAATGTTTGTTCTTTTAACGTTTACTTTATTTCTAACTTGTATAATTTAGACAGGATATATTTTTATGGAGAGCAAAATATTATAAGTTGTTTAAGGTTTGAGTTGATTTATTCAGGAATAATATTCCTGTCTGTTTTTACCATTCCTACCAAAGATATTTCTGTCGACTAAATAAAAATTCCTTCTATTTAAAATTTAAATAGAACTTGAACAAATATATATGTATGTATATATGTGTGTGTGTATATATATGTGTATATGTATAGATATGTATATATATATATATGTTTATGTGTGTGTGTGTAAATATATATATTTATATATATATATATATGACAGCAACACTCATCACTCACAACAGTGTCAAAACAATTACATTGACAATCATGTTACGTTATTTTCAAAATGTTTCCTTTTCTTTTTCATTGCTTCTTTAACACACTACTTCTCCGCTGCGAAGCGCGGGTATTTTGCTATACAGTATAAAAATAAAAATTTTAGAAGTACGGAGTAGAATTTAACAGTAGATGATATCACATAATATGATTTGGATTTGTTTAAAATCCTGGAGACCTCATCCATCAAGCTGCCGCCCCCATTTGGCCATTCCACAGCTGAAATAGTGCTAATCTGATGAAAGGATCCCTCTTTCCCATGATTCCTGCGATCCTCCATCAGGGATGACTTTACCTTAAGCAGGCAAAACAACTTGGAATGTCACTATTACTTGAGACTATGAAGAAGGCCAGTCAGGGTTACCAGAAGGAATATTAATCAGCTAGCAGCACCACAAGAAGTACATTACCTTCATCCTGCGAGGTATTTGGTCCAGCTTGTACCTGCACTTCATGGGAGACGAGCTCTTTAGTGGGTTCATGTCGATGTGGCATTTCAAATTGAGCCTGTGGAAAATCTAAAGGCATTAATACAACAGTGCACTTTATGATGTCTGGATAGACAAGCAACCAGATCATGAGATACCAAAGACATTTATGGAAGATCCACAAGAAGTCAGAGATACAGAAAGAGAAGAAAAGGTTTACTGCTTGTTGTCTTCAGGACAGTTACCTGGACCTTCACCAGCTCATGCCCAACACACAATTTAAATTATTCATTTTAACATTTTATTATACCATTGTCAGTAATTCTTCAACAAAAACTCACATTTAAGCGTGAAATATAATTTAAAAGTTTGACTTTATCATAGAAAAATGTTGGCTAATAGATGCCATGTAATTTAAACGGAACAAAAAATCAGTACAATAGTCTTTTGTTTGCTATCTTTCATAACAATTTAACATTTTAATGATTGTTAGATGGGTTTGGGAACATTCTTTACTATTTTACGTTAATAACTTGCAACAAATAGCATAGCTGAGTATATGAAGTAAATATGAAAATTGTTTGGCATTAAAAGTGAGGATACGTATAGATGAAGGTGATTTTATTACATTAAATTTTGTATGCTTCAGTATGTTAAGAAGGATTATCTTCTTCTTGCTTTTCATCTATTTTCACTTCTACAGTACTAGCCATGCCCCGCGGCTCTGCCAGTTTAGTAGTGAAACAGGACAGTGAGGAGGGCTCTGCCCGGCACCCCACTCCTGACATTATGGTTACCCCACCCCTTGGCCCGCAGTCTCTGTTTCTGATTAGCACGAATATATCGCTCCTGCAATTGAAGTATGATTCTTAGCACAATGAGACAAATCGCAAAATCAACCGGAATGTTCAAGCAAAAATATAAAAAAAAAACAAACCTGATTTAAATCCGTTAAGTAGTTCTCTTGTTCACTAGCTAAGCGGATGTAAGGTACGCCTCGAGGCTGGTGTGTGAGTGAGGAGGGCCCCAAACCCTCCCTTAGCCTGCTGTGTATCTCTCGGATTTGTGCAAATAAATCGGCACCGCAAGCAAACTGTGATACGTAGCGCAATGAGAGAGGTCGCAAAATCAACCGAAATGTTCAAGCAAATTATACAAAAAAACCCAATGTAAAACTGTTCAGTAGTTCTCTTGTGAAAAGCAGACACAGACAGACAGAATCTGTTTATATTCCACATATAAAATATTTTTTTTATAAATATAGAGATGTGTGTTGATGTGTTTGATCAGCCTTCTCCATACAACTCGGTCCTGCACTTCCTCGCCAGCCAAGCCCTTTTACTTCAGATCGTCTTTTACTTTATCCATCCATCTCCTCTTCAGACCCCCCTCCTCTTCCCCTCTACTTCCACTTCCATCACTCATTTTCCACACATATTCCTTGTCTCTCTTCATCACATGTCAACACCACATCACTCTATTTTATTATATTTTCTTAGCTATCTCTCCCAATTTTATTGTACCCCTGATTGTCTCATTTCTTATTCCGTCCTTTTTTGCAACTCCACACATCCATCTCCACATTTTTATTTCTACCACTCCTTCTCCTGCATTCCCTTTGCTGCCAATGTCTCAGCGCCATAAGTCAAAACTGACCTTTAACCATCACCTTAGTTCGTCGATCAACAATACTCATGACACCTTCTTCCAATTGTTCCATTGACACTGCACTCTGTGGGTTATCTCTGCATCTAATTCTACATCTTGGGCTACCACTGATCTGAGATATTTAAATGTATCCACTATTTCCAAAAGCTCTCCAGATGATACACTTATCGTTAAAAGAAGCTTAAACAGCCAGCTCCCTTTTTATTGTATTTTATCTTGACAATTTAGTTTACCACATAGAAGAGGAAGTGTTAGTAAAGGCAGCAGACTGAAAGCTAAACTTATCACCATAAAAAGAGACATTTAGCAAGATAATAGGTCAAAATGTTAAATGGTAAACTGGTCATTTTTCTCGATTTTTCCACTTGCGTAAAAAGTGACACCTCGAACCATTCAGAATCTTCGTGCATGTACACACCTTATGCACATGTGCTGACACGGCCCATTGAAATGACATTGGTCAGAAAGGGGCTAGGGTATTTCAGCTTGGCCCTGACAAGCTTTTAAAAGTTATCAACTTAATTGAAAGTGTTAGAGAGAGAATACCAGGAAGGAGATGAAGCAAGAAGAATACAGCAAAGTAACCTCAAGAGACTCAACCTCACATACGTTGGGAGTGTTAGCCAGCATCATCTATGACAGCTTTTTAAATATCCAGTATGTATTGGTGATTTTCCATCATCCATTTTGCTTTTTTTCTTTTGTCACATTAAGAATATTTAAGAATGTGGACTATGACGGCTGAATAGGAGTTAATTTGCTGGTCCCTTTGCTTGCCTTGTTGATCCATCCTATCTCATGGGGTATAAATGAATAAGAAGGAGACGTCCTCTAATGGAAGAAGTGAAGCACAGTAGCAGTTAGTCCCAAGTGTAGTCTTGATCTTCATTCTCATGTGAATTGTCTGCGGAATATGTCTTCATCCAGGTCAGGTGAGTGCAAGGATAATAGAGCAAGGGTTCGGGTGAAGAACATATGGGTGGGTCAATGTAACAAAGAATTTGAATGTGGTAATAAAACTATATGTTTTAGGATAAAGTCACTCCAAAACCCTTCCCTGATAAAACAATATACATGCAGTTGTAGTTAATATAATTATTGTCACCCTTGCATTGTAGGTATATTGTCTACAGTATCTCCAAAAATAATTCAGATTATCAGAGTGCTTAAATAGGATGTCCAAAGATGTCTGTTCAACTTGCATGTGGATTTTATTAACAGAAGAAAATGAAAGTAAGACCTGGTGCCTCATGTATAAACGGTGCGTACGCACAAAAATGTTGTGTACTTCCGTTTCCACTCTCAAATCACGATGTATAAAACCTAAAGTTGGCATAAAGCCACGCACATTTTCATGCCAGGTCAAACCATAGCATACACAAGTTCTCCGCTCGGTTTTGTAAAATGGTCAGCGTCAAAGTGTCCACATCCCTGACGCGGCTTTATCAAATACACGGAAATTAACCTCATATTGTTTATTAGTTTAAGGCATCTAATTAACCTGTAACAATATAATGGTCCACTGAATGGCCAAACTATTCCAAATACCATAGCTGCTTTAGCATTGTTACTCTCACTTCACCTTCTTCTTCTCCTTTCAGCTGCTCCCGTTAGGGGTTGCCACACTGGATCATCTTTTTCCATATTACTCTCACTGCACCACTCAGGAGTATTTATATCACTGTATCTGAGTGTGGAATCACAGCTCTACAGCAGCTGATCAGAAAGAGAATTATCGGTATACAGCATCTAGCACACGCTGCCTCAACCATGCTGCCTATTTGAACTGCTCTCATGCGACAAATGCTTCAGAGCCTTTCCTGTACTGACCTCGCAGTTCAGAAACAGTTTCATCCCAAGAACGATAAACGCACTCAATCAGTCCATCAAGTGCTCCTTGTAGAACTGTTTGTACTTATACAGTCATATGAAAAAGTTTGGGAACCCCTCTCAGCCTGCATAATAATTTACTCTACTTTCAACAAAAAAGATAACACTGGTATGTCCGTCATTTCCTAGGAACATCTAAGTACTGGGGAGTTTTCCGAACAAAGGTTTTTAGTGAAGCAGTATTTAGTTGTATGAAATTAAATCAAATGTGAAAAACTGTTTGTGCACAAATATGGGTCCCCTTGTAATTTTGCTGATTTGAATGCTTGTAACTGCTCAATACTGATTACTTGCAACACCAAATTGGTTGGATTAGCTCATTAAGCCTTGAACTTCATAGACAGGTGTGTCCAATCATGAGAAAAGGTATTTAAGGTGGTCAATTGCAAGTTGTGCTCCTCTTTGACTCTCCTCTGAAGAGTGACAGCATGGCATCCTGAAAGCAGCTCTCAAAAGATCTGAAAGCAAAGATTGTTCAGTATCATGGTTTAGGGGAAGGCTACAAAAAGCTATCTCAGAGGTTTAAATGGTCAATTTCAACTCTAAGGAATGTAATCAGGAAATGGAAGGCCACAGGCACAGTTGCTGTTAAACCCAGGTCTGGCAGGCCAAGAAAAATACAGGAGCAGCAAATGCACAGGATTGTGAGACTGGTTACAGACAACCCACAAATCACCTCCAAAGACCTGCAAGAACATTTTGCTGCAGATGGTGTTTCTGTACATCGTTCTACAATTCAGCACAATTTGCACAAAGAACATCTGTATGGCAGGGTGATGAGAAAGAAGCCCTTTCTGCACTCACATCACAAACAGAGTCGCTTGTTGTGTGCAAATGCTCATTTAGACAAGCCAGATTCATTTTGGAACAAAGTGCTTTGGACTGATGAGACAAAAGATGAAGTTACTCAGGGGTTGGATATTCCAACAATACAATGACCCAAAACACAGTTCGAAATCTACAAAGGCATTCATGCAGAGGGAGAAGTACAATGTTCTGGAATGACCATCACAGTGCCCTGACTTGCATATAATCGAAAATCTATGGGATGATTTGAAGCAGGCTGTCCATGCTCGGCAGCCATCAAATTTAACTGAACTGGAGAGATTTTGTATGGAAGAATGGTCAAAAATACCTCCATCCAGAATCCAGACACTCATCAAAGGCTATAGGAGGCGTCTAGAGGCTGTTATATTTGCAAAAGGAGGCTCAACTAAGTATTGATATAATATCTCTGTTGGGGTGCCCAAATTTATGCACCTGTCTAATTTTGTTATGATGCATATTGCATATTTTTGTTAATCCAAAAAACTTAATTTCACTGCTGAAATACTACTGTTTCCATAAGGCATGTCATATATCAAAAGGAAGTTGCTACTTTGAAAGCTCAGCCAATGATAAACAAAAATCCAAAGAATTAAGGGGGGTTCCCAAACTTTTTCATATGACTGTAAGTACAATTACCTCACTGTAAACTTGCAATACAGTTATTGCACAACCTGAGCCACTTTATAAAGCACGTATTTACATATAATGACAATATCATTTTTAAGATGAAATGCAGCAAAATATTTTATTATATTATACAGATAAAACTTTAACTTCATCTAAATAATCTATATTGTTAATAATTAAACATGTGAGGACACGGTGTCGCAGAACCAGCGACGATCTGGCTCCATTCACGGATTGTTCCTGCCTCACACTGTATTCTTGCTGGGGCTGGCACGACACTGGAAGGACAGATGGATAGAATAATTAAACATGTACTATGAAGATATTTCAATGTTCCTTAAAAGTTTTGAAGAATCGCCATTCTCAGCTTACAGATGGCTTTACATCTATTACAGAGCTGATTGTGTGGCGATTGGGTACTTGGAGAAAGAAAAGGAAGGACAGGAATTGGAGGTTAGTATGTTTGAAAGAGACAGTACTGCTGCAATAAATGATTTCATTGAAGGTCACGTACAGCGCAGCAAGCATTTTGTGTGAGGCATGAACAATCTCTGGACGAGGCACCAGTTTGTCACTATCACTGTGCCACTTGTGCCACTGTGTTCCCATGTTTAATAACATGCTTTAATTCCTGTCATCATGAAAATGATATCAAGTATAGACTTTAATGTTTAAATTATTCAGAGAGCTGTAATATCATGAATGTAATGGATTCTGTGTCCTGTCGGAGGAAGAGAAAGCCCTTTTCAGAAGCATGTAGTGATTCACACACATAGAAGAACACACACAAAATAAAGCATTTAATGTGCTACTTTAGTTACGATGGGATTTGAGAAACTAGTAAATTAAACGATTTTAAGATGAAGTTTATGATTTTCTACTTTAATGACAAAATAAACTATGTGATTAAAGTGGAAATTTTGAGCTTTCTTCCCACTGTGTCCCTATTTTTTTTTTCTCTGTGCCTTAATAAGCTTCATATGACAATCAGACGGTGGGCTACGACTTGCCTTTTCATGGTGACTTTGATATCTGACTTCTTTTTTATTTCGGGCACTGTGGGACTTTGTGAACTTGAGCTTTCGAGTTTCTCCAACACTCTCACTCGATCAACTTCCTTTTGTTGTTTATACCACTGCTTAAACCAACAAATGGTACGTTTTTCCTTGCCTCCACTTGGTATTCGCTGAAATTCTTCTGTTTCCCCATGCCCCTGGACAGCATTAAAGGCACCCTTCCTTAATACTTGGTTTTGCAACCTTTTCCTATGATAACAGTCTCCACAATTTTCCTGGAAGCTTATAACACCTTCCTATGGAAGCCGAGAGAGGACGTGTAATGTTGTTATTTTTTGTAATTGTTTCCTCGAGATAACAAACTAATTTTATCGAGATCTCAATAAAAAAAAAGATCTTGTTTTCTCGAAATTATGACATAATTGTATCTAACGTTTAATGTTTAGCTTATTGAAGCCACGCCCTGTTAGAAATGGCAGAACAGCAGAACTGTATTGCTCAGCATGTCACATTTTTGTTCAATCAAGGGCTGACGCAGTCTGAAATATGTTTATGCCTTAGTTTAGAAAATAAGAATGTTAGTGTCCGTCATTTAAGAAGACAGTTAGCAAGGCTTCAGCTGTATAGGCATCGCAATCTAAGTGAGCCTGATGCCAGGAGCAAAGGTTAAGTTTCGTTTTCTCGAGATTGTGATAAAAATTATTCTGTTATCTCAAGAAAACAAATTTTTATTTTCTCAACCTCTCGATAAAATGATTCCATTATCTCGAGAAAACAGATCTCGATAAAATTAGTCTGTTATCTCGAGGAGACAATTTAAAAAAATAACGATATTGCACATCCACTCTCGGTTTCCATACCTTCCTGCTGGTAGCTCACTTGATATTTGTTATAGCTCTTGAATGTTTGCAGGATTCCTTTTGACAAGGTTTTAAATTGAATTGAGCTCAAGACTTCTGGCTGGCCAGTTTACCACAGTCCATTTTTTCCATTCTTTTGTGCTCTTGGATGTGTATTTTGACCTTCTGGAGGACCCGTACTTAGTTTTCTGACACTGAATAGCATATTGTGCTCAAAAATGTCTTGCTAATCCTCTAATTCTATGACGCGCTTTATATGTTCATGACACTCAGCACTAGAGGCAGAAAAGCACAATATTATGGAACCTCCGCCATATTTAACTGTAGATAGTGGGTACTGTTCTTGATAAGCTTCATTTTGTAGCCTATAAACAATTCACCGGTCTGCATTGCCAAAGAGCTCCTCTTTGGTTTCCTCATTCCGCAGAACACTTTCAAAGAAGGATTTTTGTTTCTCTAGGTATGTTTAAGCAAAAATTCCTCACGGAGGAAATACTGGTAAAAAAAGATGGAGAAGCAATGGCTGGATCACTTGAAGGAGGTCATGAAACAAGCCGATGCCACACTTGAAGACATCTTGGACAGGAAGAAGTGGAGAACAATATGCTGAAAAGCAGACCCTGCGTCAATGCAGGATAAATGCTAGGAAGAAGAAGAGTTTGGGCAAAAATCAGCTGTGCCTTTTTTATGTTTGTCTTTTAAAAGTGGCCTCTGCCAAAACAGCCCCTCCCTGTTTGTGTGGTTTAGTATGGCACACTTGAAACCACCACTCAGGTCAGCTTTAAGCTCTTCAGATGTTTGAAACAGTGTTTTTTCAACAGGTTGCACCAACCATTGAAGATTTCTTTGATCAGTTTTCCTCTTCCCACCATGTCCGGGGATTTTTTTCACAGTTTCAGGTGCATACAATTTCTTATGGTGAACATTGAGCTGGATTGCTAATGTCTCTATCTATCTATCTTTGGCATTTTTATGTTAGGTGACAATATCTTTTGTGATGGACTCAAACAGCTCTCTTATTGTTGGATTGTCAATAGGAACAGGGAAAAAATGTGACATTTTTTGAAGCATTAAAGTCATACTTCATTGGTCTTGTGAGTTCAAGTAATTTATTTTAACTGCAATGACAATCTAGTTCTTCCAGTCAGATTGAGCTCAAAAGGCTGTCCAGTAATTAAGTCATGGCAGTTTTATGCAATTTCCACACATGTCCTTTTTCAATTGATAATATTTTAAATCTGTGCTTCACTGTATAGAGACCACACTACTTCAGGGGATATTACACATCATATACGAATCTGAATCCTATTATGTTATATTATCTGCTGTTGAATTCTGCTGTGTTATATTGTATTGAGGATTACTTGTGTTCTGTTCTATATATTGTATTATATTTACCCTGCCCCACCATTTTTGACGCCCACCGCATGCCCAACCTACCTGGAAAGGGGTCTCTCTTTGAACTGCCTTTTCCAAAGTTGCTTCCATTTTTCCCTACTAGGGTTTTTTTTTGGGAGTTTTTCCTTGTCTTCTTAGAGAGTCAAGGCTGGGGGGCCTTTAAAAGGCAGGGCCTGCTAAAGCCAATTGCGGCACGCCTTGTGTGATTTTAAGCAATACAAAAATAAATTGTATTGTATTGTATTGTATACCGAAAATGCAAGGGTGCCATCAATATGGGTGATAACTGTAATAAGCCCTTGACTGTGGGCAGATGCCTTCAGAAGGACAACACACACATCATCTGGACTTGTTTCAGGGACACTGACAGTAACTTCAGTTTTCTACAATGGCCTGCAATGTCCATTGGGCTCAGTCCAATAGTGCACCTATGAATAAAATGGACTGGTAGGTTCAAAACATGAATGTTAATAAAAAAAATCTGCAGAACTTGTGTGATGATATTGAGTAAGCAGAGACCAGAAGGAATACTTTGAGCACAGTGCTTAGCACTCATTGTGCTTTTAATAATTACAGATTATTTGAAGCAAAAGAGGGTCTTACCCAATGCTAAGTAAGTGTACCTGAAAATGGCTACTGAGTGCATATGAGATCTCACATTTCATTTTTTTTTTTCCCATCTCCCGGCAGTATTATAATACAAAGCTTTTTGCTCTTTCCATTCCACATGCAATGAGATGCAGTAAAGAAAATCTAATGGCAGTGCAACTTACTGAATATTATTCTTAAATGCTAAAGGCTGAATTTATAGGCTTACCTTAAGGACTTGCAGAAACAAGCTAACCTGTTTCTCCTTCTCCAGCACATTGTTTTGCAGCACCAGTATATGCTGGTTCTTTTCAGGATCATCTTCGATTTGCTGGCAACACAAACAGCGGCTGTATTAATTTTCTATACACCCAGAATGTTGGAGGGTATTGCATTTTCTCTGTTTAAATTCTGTAAAATTAATTTATCTTTTTGACTTCACTATCTTATTTTTAGTTCTTTGCAACTCATGCTTTGTAGAACACTAAATCTAAATGTCTGATAATTATGGTTTATAATATGCAGTATATTAAACAGACATTATAGTGTCATGATTTGATTTTATTCTGGAATGTTTTGTTTTGCAGCTCTGTTTTGGGTCCTCAAATGGAGCCATTTTGACTCCCGTTGTTAGGTCTGCTTCCTGTGTTTCTAGGGGTGTGGTCTCCGAGGTCGTGACCCATGAATATCAATGCAACTGGATAAAACAACAACTTTGAGTTCACTTCCTTATCTGATCTACTGATACCAAAACCCTTTAAAGAAAAAGACAAAAACAACCTTGGTAATCGTTTTAACACTTTCCATCCTTTCGACTTTGAATTCTGGTTTTATTTTAGGGCTTTGGTTTGATTTTGTTATCAAACTTTTTAGTTTTATTTTCTAGGTCCATCGTGCTCTAAAGCTTATCAGTCAGTGTATTGGTGACAGAGCATACTGTATATGTTTCACAAACAGTGTCATGTTTCACAGGCTCCTCCCCTGGCTGGGTTTCAAATCTTTGTTTTATGTTCTTTTTCTGCATATTTGAGTAATTTATCTATGTTAATGTTACATTTGTTTATTAATTGCTTTGTTGTCAAAGCCTGTATTATGTTCTGTGTGTTTTGTGGGTGGTTCCCCAAGAGGCGGGGTCACCTGCCAATCACCACCAGTAACCGTCGTCCACTCTATAAATCTGAAAGGTCTCCCATAGTTCCTAAAGGTTAATTTCAAATGTGCAGAGTAGTTGATGAGTATTACTATGATTTTGCTGTTATTTGTGCTTATTGCGACTTATTGGATTTTGACCCTTTTTGCTCTCTCTTTTGCCCACTCCTTTGATTTCTGTATTGGGTTCTTGTTTGCTTTGGTTGGTTTGCCTAATAGTTTAGGCAATTCCAAGTTTGGCTTTGTGCTCCACAGAGCTTTATATTGATTGGAAGACTTTTTGTGAGGAATACATCTTTTTATTTTTGTAAAGTTTCTGTACTTATCCATGCATCTAGCCAGGGTTTAGGGGTATATCCCCCTCTAGTGGGTATTGCAGGAAGTGCTTTAGCAATTTTTAACGTGCCTTGTGGCTCCTAGTCATAACAAACTGCTTAAAAACAAAATGAAAAGTACTATTGTAGTATTTCACTAGAATAATGTTCAATCATGTGACATGAAGTTTACATAGCGATTTGCCTTAGCTTCTAAAAATTTAATAACACTAGAAAAGAAAAGATTCAAAAAGAGCAGGTAACTCAGGAAAGCAGTGTGCAATTTTCTCTGTAGGAGCATTTATTGGATTCCTCCTGGATTCCATGTATGTCTCTGCCACACTTCTCAATTAAAATAACAGTTATATTACAAATTAGCAGCTTTATAAATGTTTCATCCATTAGCATAACTCTATTTTATGCTGGTCAAGAACCTATGCTACAAGAAAACTTTATCCTTTTTTCTTCTTCCTCAATTCTACTTTTATATTGCATGCATACATAACTATACATGAAATGTACTGTATGTTACATAATACTTTAATAGACTGAAATTTTGCAGGACAAGTTAACATGTAGCATATAACATTAAAAGTTATAATCCTTCATCTATGTACAACACAAGGAAGAATGATTCAAAATGGAGCTTATATTCAACCAGCCAAGATGAGTGCTTGTCACTGGCTCTCTGTAGCAGCACACATTATGTTCAAATTGATTCTTGCCTACAGAATAATCAATCTGTACATGGAGAACCTATTTTAATAGACAAGTAATTATATTGAGCATATGCTTCAAAATTTGAAATATTTTAGAAGGACAAAGCTGAGTATTGTTATAAACATTTTAATAAAACAAAATACTGAGGTACTCTTATTACTTATTTTGCACAAGTTATGATGGGGCTCGGCCCCACTGGCTCTTAATGCTGCAACATCACTGATCATAATACATTTCTAAATAATAAGAGAAGAAAAAATATAACTATGAATTATAAATATTACAAATATAACAAGCAGCAGGATACATAATATATTTCTCTATCAAATTTCAGGCAGTAATATTATTCAGTTTAAACATAGTTATGGTTTAATAAACTTCACATTTACAGAATGTTCTTTGCAAATATAATAATGCTAGCTGTGTTGCCCATCTAAGATGGGTTAAAATCCAAGTAATCAATGTAGATCTCAGTGTTAACATTTGCAGTGCACCTATTGGATTGTATTTTGTAATGCATGCAGTAATGCATTGATTTTACATTCCAACAGATGGTGCATCACAAACAGTAATAGAATGCATTACTACAAATTTTTATGAAGCATCATCATATGGAATGATAAATGCAATGCATATGTTTCTGTTATATGTCATTTGGTATGGGATTTCTAAAGGTAATGTTAATGTTTGTGAAGTACCATCTTTTGGAATGACAAATGCAATGCATACATGTTGGTTATATGCCATTTGGTAGGGGATTCCTAAAAGTAGTGTTAATGATTGTGAAGCACCACCTGCTGTAATGACAAATGCAATGCATATGTCTCTGTTACATACCATTTGGTATGGGATTCCTAAAAGCACTGTTAATGTTTGTGATGCACCATCTGTTGGAATAATAAATTCAATGGATTTTGTTACCACAAATGTTTGTGATGTGCCATCCGTTGGAATGGCAGAGACACTGCAACTGGATGGACACACACAGATACACAGGCACTTGTCCTTTTATTAAGGTGGATTTAATTATCCACATTGATGCAAAGGAGCTCCTCACATTTTATACCACTTTGTATTTTTAAGAGATCCAAGGGAGGATACTAAGAACACTTCTGGTCCAGCACCTGCTGAATTCTGTCTTTAGGCTGTGCCTCACAACATCAGAATGTGACTGGAAATGATCTCTTATTCTGGGGTTTCATTGTGTGGGTGGTATAGTGACGCAGTGGATAGCACGTCAGCTTCATGAATCCAGGATTCTTGGTTCAGTTCCCACTCTGTGTGGAATGTGTATGTTACCCCCGTGTCTGCTATAGTTTTCCTTTCACAGCCTCAAGGTTGTGCAGGTTTGATTAACTGGAGCCTGAGATTGTGAGTTGACTCTGTGATGAAATGGAGCATTATCCATGGCTAATTCCTGCCATCACTCAGGGCTGTCAGGATAGGCTCTGGCCCCACATATCCTTGAATTATATTAATCAGATTTGAGAATGTTAAGCTTTGCTATAGATTTTTTTTCAATATTATTTTGTATGTAAAGAATGGTGAAACATGATAATATAGTGACTAGGTGTGCTTTGGAGGAGCGTGAAGAGCCAGCTACAGCTATAACAAACTAGCATTACAGCACATTTAAATTGTTAGTTTGATGAAGAAACTCACTCAACAAACAATTGCTACAGTATGGTTGCAATGGTTACAGTATGTGGTTTTAGAAAATAAAGCATAAGTATTTTAACCCAGATGAACATCCAAACCCCAAATGTCAGAGAACTTACCTTCTCTAGGGTCTTCACTTTCTCTTGGAGTAATTTGTTCTCCATTAAGACCAAGTCCCGCTGGCCAGTCACCTCAGTCAACTGCCTCCGGAGGTCCACCTCATTCTGGAAGTAAAGTATACTTTCAGAGTTCTTGGATTTTATTTATGAATTTTAATTTTATGGATTTTAATTATGAATGAACTCTGCCAGGATATGTAGCTACTGTATTTAAGTTGGAGTGCTTTAAAATTGTTTTGTAGCTTTTGCTTACTTGTAATTAATTTATATTTATTTTTCACTGTTTAGTCAAGTCATTGATTACATTATTTAGCACTAGGCAAGATGCTGTTTAGTTAGGGACCCCTTTCCACTGCAGGGCGTCAATTGATGATGCAGGGGGAGTCATGATGTTTAAGAATAAGGGGTCAGCAAACATATGAACTTTGCTACCAGTAAAGGAAAGGCTCTTCATGTCCTCTATGTACAGTAGCCTGACTGAAAACACTAAAGGTCAGGTAATTGTACATCAAGTTTAAAGAGAGATAATTTGTATTAATACATATATACAGTGCATCCGAAAACTATTCACAGCGCATCACTTTTTCCACATTTTGTTATGTTACAGCCTTATTGCAAAATGGATTAAATTAATTTTTTTCCTCAGCATTCTACACATAATACCCCATAATGGCAACGTGAAAAAAGTTTACTTGAGATTTTTGCAAATTTATTAAAAATAAAAAAATTGAGAAAGCACATGTACATAAGTATTCACAGCCTTTGCCATGAAGCTCAAAATTGAGCTCAGGTGCATCCTGTTTCCCCTGATCATCCTTGAGATGTTTCTGCAGCTTAACTGGAGTCCACCTGTGGTAAATTCAGTTGATTGGACATGATTTGGAAAGGCACACACCTGTCTATATAAGGTCCCACAGTTGACAGTTCATGTCAGAGCACAAACCAAGCATGAAGTCAAAGGAATTGTCTGTAGACCTCCGAGACAGGATTGTCTCGATGCACAAATCTGGGGAAGGTTGCAGAAAAATTTCTGCTGCTTTGAAGGTCCCAATGAGCACAGTGGCCTCCATCATCCGTAAGTGGAAGAAGTTCGAAACCTCCAGGACTCTTCCTAGAGCTGGCCGGCCATCTAAACTGAGTAATCGGGGGAGAAGGGCCTTAGTCAGGGAGGTGACCAAGAACCTGATGGTCACTCTGTCAGAGCTCCAGAGGTCTTCTGTGGAGAGAGGAGAACCTTCCAGAAGGACAACCATCTCTGCAGCAATCCACCAATCAGGCCTGTATGGTAGACTAGCCAGATGGAAGCCACTCCTTAGTAACTCCGCCTGGAGTTGGCCAAAAGGCACCTGAAGGACTCTCAGACCATGAGAAACAAAATTCTCTGGTCTGATGAGACAAAGATTGAACTCTTTGGTGTGAATGCCAGGCGTCACATTTGGAGGGAACCAGGCACCGTTCATCACCAGGCCAATACCATCCCTACAGTGAAGCATGGTGGTGGCAGCATCATGCTGTGGGGATGTTTTTGAGCGGCAGCAACTGGGAGACTAGTCAGGATAAAGGGAAAGATGACTGCAGCAATGTACAGAGACATCCTGGATGAAAACCTGCTCCAGAGCACTCTTGACCTCAGACTGGGGCGACGGTTCATCTTTCAGCAGGACAACGACCCTAAGCACACAGCCAAGATATCAAAGGAGTGGCTTCAGGACACCTCTGTGAATGTCCTTGAGTGGCCCAGCCAGAGCCCAGACTTGAATCTGATTGAACATCTCCGGAGAGATCTTAAAATGGCTGTGCACCGATGCTTCCCATCCAACCTGATAGAACTTGAGAGGTGCTGCAAAGAGGAATGGGCGAAACTGGCCAAGGATAGATGTGCCAAGCTTGTGGCATCATATTCAAAAAGACTTGAGGCTGTAATTGCTGCCAAAGGTGCATCGATAAAGTATTGAGCAAAGGCTGTGAATACTTATGTACATGTGATTTCTCAGTTTTTTTATTTTTAATAAATTTGCAAAAACCTCAAGTAAACTTTTTTCACGTTGTCATTATGGGGTGTTGTGTGTAGAATTCTGAGGAAAAAAATGAATTTAATCCATTTTGGAATAAGGCTGTAACATCACAAAATGTGGAAAAAGTGATGCGCTGTGAAAACTTTCCGGATGCACTGTACATAAAGACATGGGCAAATTTGTTGGTCCCCTTACAGATCATTGAAAACGTGCTGTATGCCTCCTAAATAAAAATCAGTTGCCCCACATATACCTGCATTCCTTTGATATGTCATTGAGTAAAGCAAAGCAAGTATGATAAAGGATCAAGTATGGCTTATTCTAAAATGGCCTGGACACATTAGTTGTTTGCTTGTTTGCTGTTGTTTGCTTGTTGCTCCTAGAAAAGATCATAAACAATCAGATTTGAGCAATTTTGTAAACTTAGCAATTTCCTTTATTTAGTATAATATGTGTCTCCAACTGTGCATTCAGTCATTCAGCCTATTTAAATGGAAAAAAGTAGTCACTCTGCTGTTTGGTATCATCATGTGTCCCACACTGAATATGGACCAGAGAAAGCAAAGGAGAATGTTGTCTGAGAAGATCAGAAAGAAAATTATAGATAAGCATGTTAAAGACAAAGGCTCTGTGACCATCTCCAAGTAGCTTGATGTTCTTGTGGCAATAGTTGCAAATGATATCAAGAAGTTTATGGTCCATGGGACTATAGCCATCCTCCCTGGATGCAGCCGCAAGAAAAAATTTGACCCAAGAATGGGCAGAAGGATAGTGACGATGGTAGACAAAAAGCCAAGAACAACTTCCCAAGAGATACAAGCTGAACTCCAAGGTCAGGGTCTGATCGTGCCATCCATCACTTTCTGAGTAACAGTGGACTCAAAGGCAGAAGACCCAGGAGGACTCCAATGTTGAAAGAAAAACATGGACAGACAGCAATTTGCTAAAATGAATATTGACAATGCTTTTGGGAGAATATCTTTTGGACGGAAGTCACATCAGCACTATGTCCATGGATAAAAAAAAGCTTTCAATGAAAAGAAAACCCTGTCTACTGTGAACCATGGAGGAGGCTCAGTTATGTTTTGGGGCTGCTTTGATATGTCTGGCATGGGGTACCTTGAGTCTGTGCAGGGAACAATGAAATCTCATCAAGCAATTCTGGAGTGAAACCTACTGCCCAGTGTTAGAAAGCCTTGTCTTATTCACAAGTCATGGATCCTTCAACAGGACAAGGAGTCAAAACATACCACTAAAAGCACCCAGAATGACTAAGAACAAAACATTGGACTATTCTGAAGTGGTCTTCTATGAGCCCTGAATTAAATTCTATCAAACATCTATGGAAAGAACTGACACATGTAGTCTGGAGAAGGTCCCCTTCAAACCTGACACAACTGGAGCAGTTTGCTCAGAACGAATGGGCCAAAGTACATGTTGACAGGGGCAGAAGTCTCACTGAGAGCTCCTGGAATCACTTGTTTGCAGGGATTGTCTCTGAAGGCTGTGCAAAAAAAATATTAGGTTTACGGTCCCATTATTTTTGTCCATGCCATTTATTTTGTGTTATTGTTTGAAATATGTATCACAACTCTAAATCACAATGTCTGATTTTTGTTAAATATGGAATAAACAACGAAGGGCACAAATTATTTTTATCAGTTTCAAGTTATTTTAGAGATAATTGTGGGTGCTTCTTCTTTTGTAGAGGGGTATCAACAGATTGTCCACATCTGTATATACACTGCCAGTCAAAAGTCCAAAGATACCTAGAAATGTTCATATTTTTTAAAGAAATTGATACATTTTTTATCAAGATATTATTAAACTGATTGAAAAAATATAATTAAAATAAGACATTACTTGCATTGCTAATAGCTATCACTGCTTGAAATGACTGATTTTTATTTTATTACTCACATATGAGGCCTTTTTCAGCAGCCATTCCTTCAGTGTCCTAATGGTCAGCTCCCTTCACTTATCCTTAGTCATGTATTATTGCTCATTGGTTATTAGAGAAACCTTGTAACTGCATTAGCACCACTGAAACCTGTTATTGTGTTCGCTGGGGTTACCAGGTTTTAAATTCCTAAAGTTCACCTCTGGGTTCAAAATGGCCAAAATAAATCAGCTTTCTTAAGAAACAAGTCAGTCAATCATTTTTTTGCAGAGTATGAGTAATTCAATGTGACAAATTGCTAAGAAACTGAAGATTTCACACAAAGGTGTCTTTACTGTCTTGAATGAAGAGGGCAAACTGGACTAACCAGAAAAGAAAAAGAAGGGGAAAGTCCAGATGGGCAACTGGAAAAATGGATAAGCACATCACAGTGTGAGAAACAAAAGCCTTACAGGTTGGCTTCTTCCTTAAATGCATGCCAAACACCAGTCCAATGCAGCAGAGAAAAGGCGACTCCAGGCAATCTGTCACATGAAATAACCTCCATGTATATAGAAAATACACAGACATTTAAATGTTTCTTGTCTCTTTGTAGGTATAAAGAAATGGATTTTGTCATTTGTTTAACTTTTGCCAGGTATTGTATATTAAAATGAATATATCTTATTGAAATTCCCTGTGGTTTTTCATGTTAAAATACTAATACCTAGCTAGCACTCTATTTGTCTCGAGGGGAAATTTAACTTTTCACAGAAGCTCAAAAATATTGTAACAGTAACAACCACCAGACCTCAAATACACACAAGAATCACAAAAAAGAAAAATAAACTTCTGACTCGGGGAATGACAAGAGAACAGTAACAGTCACAGTGAGGCATGAGAAAGGAGCGTATGAAGGATCTCCAGCAGCTTTTCTTTACACACTTTTTCTCAATGCTAGCCTGTTGGAAAGAGGATCAGCATTGTTCATAATGGTCATCATACTGCAATTCAGAAGTCAAATCTATCAGAATATTTGTTAGTACGACACATATATAGCTAGAGCAGTCACAGTAATCTTCACAGTGCCCTGCTGAAAGTGCAGGAGTGCTGATTTTGCCAAATGTTTTTTTTTTTTGCCAAAAAAAACTGAATAGTGTCCTCTACTTTTGGGTACCTGATTAAGCACAGAGAAAGATAGAACATCCAGACAGTTAGAAAGTTTATCCTGGTGATCAAAACAGTTTTCTTGCTTAGTCGTTTGTTTATTTTCCAACAAAGTGTGGAAGCGCACAGCCTTCTTTAATAGCATGGCTGCCATGAATTACAGATTAACTGTGTAACATCATAGCAAAGAGATGCACAAAAGGACAGTGCCCATAAAACCAAAAATACAAAATGAAGGCTCTCATACAAAGAACTGTACAAAATGTCAATGCCCTTATTAAAAAGTTTGAAAATAGTGACCTCACCAGATTAAATGTAATAGATAGATAGATAGATAGATAGATAGATAGATAGATAGATAGATAGATAGATAGATAGATAGATAGA
>JANRMT010062840.1:28462576-28497014 GCA_026402145.1 Polypterus bichir lapradei | reverse complement strand
AGATAGATAGATAGATAGATAGATAGATAGATAGATAGATAGATAGAATGAAAGAAAGGCACTATGTAATAAATAGATATGGAGGACATTATATGATAGACAGAGTGAGATAGAAAAGGCACTATATAATATCTATATAAATAGATAGATAGGTTTTTTGGCACTAGGGGGAAATTTTGACTTTTTACAGAAGCTCTTTAAAAAATACATACATACATACATACATAAATTCATACATAAATAAATATGCACATACATGTTGGTCCAAACACACACCAGAATGACTATAAAGCAAGAAATTTAAAAAGAAAGAAAACGTCTGACTTGGCAGTCACAGTCCCAGTGAGGCTTTTTGCAGACATATTGCTGTTGATATAAAGGAGCCCCAGTTGCATTTCTTGACACACTTCTGATGAATAATTTGTTGGCTGAAAGTCCACAGTGTCAGTATGTCAGAGAGAGGATGTGCAGCATTGTTCATAATGGCACTCGGTTTTGTTTTAATTTTCTCCTTCAATATGACCTCCAGGGGGTCCAGATTGCAAAGAATGTCACTTCCCACATTAAAGGAACACAGTCTTCTAAGGAAGAAGAGACTGCTCTGCCCTTTCTTGTATAGTTCCTCTGTGTTCCAAGACCAGTCCAACCTGTCATTAATGTGGTACTTGTTGAAATGGACCTCTACTACATCCATAATCAATCAAGACGCCTGTCAGGATATAACAGGCCGGTCTAAATATTTACCTTTGCTAAAACTTATGAGAAATGCTAATAAATGTACATCAGCCTTTAATCTTTGGGTATAGACCACCTATTTTATTGTTGTCTACAAGCCCATCATAGGTTTACAGTGTAAATCTTTTTGTCCAGTACTTTACAAATATCTTTATTTGCCACCGGGGGAAATCTGGCTTTTTACAGACGTTCTTTAAATAAACAGTAGGTAAGCAATACAAGTATGATAAATTTCCTGGCACTTAAAATTTTGGCTCATTATTTTTGTGATTTTTTTTTTACATTACGTAAAAAAAGACACTAATGAGTCAATGGTATTAAAAGTGTCTTAGACAGAGGATCAATTTATTAAAGTCAAAGAAACAGTGGATTCAAATAAAAATAAAATACATTGGGCCTTTTTTAATAAGCTATGTTCAGTGATACTCGCTAATCAATGGTGTCAGAGGGGGGCATCGTGATTGTAATGGCTGCACAAGAAGAAACAGCCATAAAATGTTTGAAATTAAGGTTCAGGAGGTGAATACAGAAAAACAAGCTAAGGTCGAAGCCAGTAAGTAAGAATTTTAGTAAGAAATGTGAGTCAAAGAGGATGCAGCGAGAGGGTCGGGAGCCAGGAAGACAAGTATGAATCAATGCGAGAGACAAGAATTGAAGTCAGGAAACCAAAACGAGTCAAAACCAAGAGATAAAATGAATATAATGAGTCACACGGTAAGTCCTTGGATGGAACCTGATTACTCAAGATGATTTGGAAATGCGTAATAGTGAACTTTATTCAATTGTGGTGATGATCTCACATGATGCAAGCCTGGGTGGGGCATTCCCAAAACATATGACATAGTGAGGCAGCTGCTTGATATCATCATTCATCATGTATATTTTTATTTATTTTTCTATCTATTTATGCATGTTAAAGAGCTTCTGTAAAAAGGCAAAGTTCTGCCTGGAGACAAATAAAGATCTATCTATCTATCTATCTATCTATCTATCTTGGTAAAAGAACTAATGATTACAGAGCAACATTTTCGAAAAACAAACTCTGAAACGAGGGCTGCAGTAATACCCAGTTTGTTAAAGTACAATTGTCAGACATCTCTAGACCATGGGGCTGAAAATAGGTTTCGCTTTTCCTAATCAGGGTTGCTGTTGGGTTATTTCTGACAAGTTATGATGATCTGAGCACAGGGTAAACCTCATTGATTTCATATATATTCTTGGTTTAGGCGTGTGCACATAGGGGATAGCTGGAGGGCTCTAGTGACTGTAATTCTACCACCACACCAACAGTTGGTGCTGTGTCTTAACGCCTTTCTCTCTCCCTCCCTCTATGGAGCAGATGATTGACGGATAGAACATCTCTGAAGTCACTTCTGGTGTCTGTCCACCTGGACCCGTCCTATCCTGCAGGGAGGACTGAAAACTGTAAGTTCCGCCATCTCTGCCAGTTCTGTCCTGACCTCATGTCTGAAAAGACCTCTCAACAATTATTTGCTTTGTTTTTTCAAATTTGCTTGCAATTCAATTATACAGAGTTACCAGCTTGGTACCCCCAACTCTTTATCATTGTCCTTTGATTCTAGTTAGAAGTCAGGCAAAATTACACCTTTTATTGGCTAACTAAAAAGATTACAATATGCAAGCTTTCGAGGCAACACAGGTCCCTTCTTCAGGCAAGATGTAATTTTGATTCTCTTACACTTGTAGTCTTGTACTTTTTTCTGCCAATACTTCATTTCTGTAGTCCCTCTTATATACACAGTATGTTCTCTTTATTATTTCTTTTGTTTCAGAAATTAGACTTAATAGTGGTTGGGAGATGTAAGAGCAATCCAAAATATAGAAGCAATTTTTAAAATTAAGCTGTTTCTTATTAGTTTGGGCTAAACCTTGCATCCAGTGGTATTTCAGAATTGTGAACTAGGTATCTGTTGCAATCGAAGTTGTAGACAGTTTGTTGAGTACACCTCTAATCATTTGCAATTCAAGGGGTGGCATCTATGTGTTGTGGAAGCCCAAATCTTCAACAAGTATCTTTTTTATACATTAAGTCCATTTGTGTAGTACAAGTAGTGCAAGTACTAATAGACATGTGGATCTCAGGTTCCCTTGCTGCTTTCCTTATCACATCATATTGATCATTTGAATTTTTGATATAAATACTTCAACAATCAGGCAAGAGTTTGCTGTGAATGGATATATAGAAGCCAGAGTGTCAGACTGGTAACAGGAGAGGTCCTGTTCTGTTTTGTTTTGTAATGCAGCAGCACAAGTATATAGAAGAGAGAGTTGTGATCTGATCGGAATTAAAGAATCTTACTCCAGGATGCTAAAAACCGGCAACTAACCATCTGTGTTGATGGAGAGAATGGGAATTTTTGGCAGTTTTTGCCAGGAGACCCTGCCCAATGTTAGCCATTTCAGGGGGAACTTGGGAGAGATGTACTCTTTGTTATGAACTAGAGAATTCCCAAACATGAAAGTCCCAAAAAATGCCTACTAATGGGGGAAATACAATTAAATCCCAGCTAGTTACACAAAGGGCAACACAGACTCTATATAAATAAAAAGGCTTATTATCCACAAAAATGCTATGGAACACAAATGACACCAAACGTAATGCCTTCAAAACAGGCAATCCTAATAGCAAACACAGTCCCAATTAAAAATGTCAAAGACAAAAAAACAGAGCGAAAAAAAAAACCAAACAAGCTCAAGAGAGCTCACCACACCACAAGCACATTTATAATGAACCACAAGGGACCATGGGTTTTTCACAGCCTTTATAGGGCTGTTGATGGTGATGGGCATGTGGGCCCTGCCTGTTGGGGGAGTACCCACAAAACAACATGGCACATTGTAAAAGACACGTAAACATAAAGAAACTTAATAATCAATAATGATACCGTAAAAAGTGAAGAAAATGAACATAAAAGACATGTTTGAACCCCAGAACCCTGACTGAAATGTAACACTCTTCTTTCCATCCACTGCTAGGCCGCATGATGAAAACTGAGGCTTTAGCCCATGACTCTACCTGTAAATGTTGCTCTTTTGTGCATAAAGCTGCAAGTATAGGCTTTGGCCTCCCAAGAATCAGCATTCAACTAAGTGGTAGTAGGAGATGGATGGATAAATATGCAAAATTAATGCATCTAGTAATAAAATTAGCTAATTAATTAATTTCTAAACTCACCTGAAGTACCTGCAAGAACTTCTTAATTTGCTTGTCCTTCTCTGCCTCTTTGTTACAGAGCATCATTAAGTGTTGGTTCCTCTCAGGCTCCTCTTCCAGTTGCTAGAAGCACAAATCGATCATT
This sequence comes from Polypterus bichir lapradei, assembly GCA_026402145.1. Classification (NCBI taxonomy): domain Eukaryota; kingdom Metazoa; phylum Chordata; class Cladistia; order Polypteriformes; family Polypteridae; genus Polypterus; species Polypterus bichir. The sequence continues at coordinate 28,492,959 of JANRMT010062840.1, read as the reverse complement.
TCAACTGACTGTGACTCATAACAGAGCTCTCATAGTAAAGGAAACTTTAGAAATAATACTTGTGTGCCTCCTCTGAACAGCACACAGTCTTTACAAGCTCAAAAATACAAAGATTAGCTAACCTCATCTAAGTAGCCAGCCTGTCTCTCCTGGGCATTCTACATTACATTTTCCAAGTTACTATACCATACCGTACCATTTTATAGGCCTGCTTAATTCTGAGCAGAGTTGCAGGGGGCTGGAGCCTATCCCAGCAAGCAAAGGGCACAAGGCAGGAATAATCCACTGGACAGAGCACCAGTCCATCACAAGGGAACACACACACACACATGCATACACCACACACTTGTTGGGGGTCACCAGTCCAACTAATCTTCATGTCTTAGGACTGTGGATGGAAACCCACACAGACACTGGGAGGACATGCAAGCATCACGGAACCCGGGTCTCCTTACTGAGATGTAGCGACGCTACCACAGCACCACTCTCTCCAAGTCGTTATATCAATCAAGAAATTATAGAAATGTTGTCCTTCAAGCCAAGAACATGTTCCAGAGGACTCCCAGTGGAAGTCACAACATCAAACTATTGAACATTCAGACCAGGAGAGACAATAATGTTAAAAAGGTGGTTTTCATGCTATCCATAAGGTTTTATTTGTACTATTATTTTAATCACAGTATAAACTACAAGATATTTGTAATGAGCACACATCTCAGGACCCAGACTGGCCCGTGGAAAATCAGACTGAGTTGTCTGTACTAGAAAAAATAATTAGACCCATGCAATCAATAAAATCAAACGTATTAAGAGTCAAGTCGGGGGTCTCTCAAATCATTAAATAACTGGCCCTTTTCAGTTGTGCCCTGAGAAGCACAAGCAACTCACATAAGACCATTGGATGCCTTAACTTTGTCTTTGTATCTTCACAGTCCAAGTGATCATTTGAAGGCTAAAAGTTAGAAATCCACCCAAGCAGGACAAAGACTGGATGGACCTGGCCATTAGTTCCTTGGATAACCTAAAAGCTACCCTGACTGAACTTTATATGAAGGGCAATTTTGTGTAAAGTGAAAGGGACATGATGTAAAAAAGACAGCCAATCAAAATGTCTTTCTAGTCTAGGTTAATAGGCAAGAATGCATGACATTTTGATTTAAAAAACATATAATGAGGCTATATGAAGACATAATCCTGTTTTTTTTTCCCTGTGTTTTCACTTACTGTGCACCTCTGAATGAGACACTGGGACAAATGAACTGTTACATAATTAAATAAGCTTGATGGTTTGCTCTTATTTGTTGGATACTGTGACTAATATTAAAGTGAACAGAAATGCCAGATGCCAGAAATGATCACTACTAATAGTTAGCACAAAAACTGATTCTGTAGAGTAAATATAGACATTGTCCTTTTTGGTTAGGCTTTCAGTGGCACACGAGGCTTTGTATGCTTAAACGACAGACTTGAAAAAGATTCAGGGCTTGTTTCAGAAGAAGCACAAGTGGCCTTCCATTCCTCCTCATGCTTTGCACAATCATTCTGTCCAAAGTGCATTTTGAAAAATTTTGGACCTGCTGAGATGAGGAACAGTAAAATCTATTTGCAGTCTGTACCAACAGCCAACATGTGGGTACCCATCTTAAGCTAGCCTTCTGAATTTTATTTGTAGCAGCAGTTATAAGCAAGATAACATGACCATTTTTAATATTTTGGCAGAATAAGAGTCATGTATATTAACATCCATTTCAAATTTGTCAACTGCAAGGTGATCTCCTGCCCACTCTGATACTCTGATGCACACACTCAGGCTCCTACAGTATTAATGTCAAAGGAGCAGCCTTTGGAGGTTAAGGAGAAGCCTGCAAGTTAATTCTAATCTAATCAACAAAGGCCACATCTAGTCTTAAAATCAGGTGTAAATTTGTCTCTAACTCTCTCGGATCAGTCTGGGCTCACCAGCTCTAACTGCTCTACAGGAGCATCACTCTTCTTCAAGGCTCTGCCCTTGTGCCAGCTACACAAATGAACCGGGGTGAAGTGATAGCCTCACCTCAAGAAGGTACTCACAGCACCGAGATCGCATGCCAGAAAGCTGTATTACATATTAGCTGGGATTTAGAAAGATTCAGACTATTTTGTATAATTATAAGGGACAAATAACACAACCACTGCCGTTTTCTGTATTTTTATTTATTATGTCATTTTGTGCCCTCATTTTTAATGGGTGCTCACATTTTTGTGTTTGTGGTTATTAGGATGCTGTGTGTTGCCAAAATTGCACTGCTTGAAGCAGACTCACAAAACTCAAAAAGAGGCCTTAAATCTCAAAAATCAAATCGTAAAGTAAGTCTGGCCCCAAACTCAAGAAGAAGGCTCTTCAAAAGGAGCTTGAACTTATAAAATCATGCAAAACCTGTGACCCAAATAATAAAACAAACGTTCTTTAATAACTAAAGGGTTTATTACGCATTGTCATGTATTAGCCAGGGTACGCTGGGGTTCAAAAGTGTCCTTTATGTTTGTTTTATTCATTTTTTACATTAATAGTGTTGATTATTTAATTTCTATATGTCAATGTGTATTCTGCTATGTTCCTTGTGGTTTTTGGATGGTTCCCCAAGAGACAGGGCCACCTGACCATCACTGCAAGGGACTGCCCTCAGCCCTATAAAGGCAGCTCTTTGCAGCTCATTGAATGCCCTCATGATGGTGGTGTTGGCAGCGGTGAGTTCTCGCGTCTATGGTTGTTTTTTGGTTATTGTGATTTATCAGATTTTGTGACCTTTTGCCCTGCCTTTTGATCATTCCTTGGATTTTCCTATTTGGACTTTTTTCATTGCTAAATTTTAAAAGCATTGCCTTCTGTGTTATTTGTGCTCTTTTCACCTTTTCTTTTTTGAACATTTCTTATAATAAATCTTTTTATGTATAAAGATCTTTTAAAGATAAAGATGTTTGCCCTTCATATCTACCTGGGATTTGACGGTTTTCCTCCACAGGTGGGCACTTGGAGGATTTCTGGGGATCTTTGTGCTTAGGAGCTCTCTAGTTCATAACACACATAGGCTGAAAAGCTTGCAAACTATGCTATAAAATAAAGGATATATGTCATGGAAAAAACAGTTTGAGCAATGTGCTAGTTTAGAGATTCTCAGTATCAACCCTTTAGACTACTAATGTACCGAACTCTTCTCAATTTGATAATTAATCAGTGTATTGGCCTTTCCAATCTCAGATTTGCCTTTTGTTGGTCCCTCAAATTTCACTTTCTTTAATTAAAGACAGTAAGTTAGGACTAAAGACCCCAGCAGTCAAAGCTGATCTCCAAAGGGAAAGACCCAGTACAACAACATCAGTCTCAAAACATGTGACATCTACTTAAAGGTTTGGTATTGTTAAAATCTGCTCCTTAGAAAGAAAAACATCAAATCCCTATTTACACTTTGATCAATTTGAATTAATTAATAATTAATTGAATGAAATAAATAATTAACAAAAGAAATAAGAATACAAAATGGAAAAAAAATCTAAAAAAAGAAAATAAATAAAAAATTCAAAAGAAGAATGGGAACTGCAGTTGTTTGACTCAGTCCTTTTAGGTTTGTGGGTGCCACTAGGGGGTGCTGCAGGGACTAGCCAGCTATACTTAATGGGCTCCTGCCTTACCCAGAAGTGCTCCTGGGCCAAGCCTTTGGGGCACCAGAAGTACTTCAGGGGGCAACTTAAAAGGAGCTTCTTGCCACAACTGCTGAAGCCAGAATCTTTAGGAAGAAGGACAAGACTTATGGGGAGCATTGGAAGCAGAAAGTGTGACAAAGAGAGAGAAGACAACAGATAGCATTATTATGTGCTACTGAGCATTGTACAGTGGTTGTGGTGTGGGAAACACTTGGAAGTGAAGAGTTTCCCACAAAAAACAAAATAAAAGTCTTGTTTCCAGATCCTGTTTGTGTCAGGTGTTTGGAGAACTGGTGCCCCCTGTTGGCCACAACGTATTTTGCAATTTGTTGAATTAATGTATTTAGTTATGGTTATGTGCCATGCCTCCTTTATGTGGAGTTTTGGGGGGGACTAGGTTCTTTGTGATATTTCAGATGGGGTCCACCCTATTTATTCCAGCCAAGGGGTCAGCAGTGAATGCTGTTGGAGAACATTCTTTGATCATTGTTATTTGAGCTGGCTTTGCTTGTTCTAGTTTGTTTTTTCAAGCACACCCTTTTTACAGTTTTCACTATTTGTAAATTGTATTTTTTTAAATAATATCTTCAGAATTTCTGTCTCTCTGTTTGTTAATTTTTGGTAATAAAGTTTATTTTGAATTACTCTGATTTGGGGCCTTCCCTTGATTTGTGCCTGTGTTAACTGAAACCCAGTTAACACTTGGGGGAAAACCATTCTGAACATTAGGTCTCAGTTAAGCTTGGGCATAGATTTTGGATGTAAAGCTTAGTTTTTTAGTATTTTTGTGCCAACAAATCACAACAGACAATAGCTGTAAGAACCTTATATAGTCCTCAGTTGCTGAAGTGATTCTGACTACTACACCTGGGGTCTGTAATCTAAGCAGCTCACTCAGTGTCCATCAAACACAAAACGACAATTAAGAATAAATGAGATTAACAAAAGAAACTAAAAGGATATAGATAACAATGAAACAGATATAAGACTAAAACAGGGCAGTTAAACAAAAAAGCAAATCAGTAGAAAACAAACAGGAAAAAAAACAGTGTGAGATCAACATGAAACCATAACAGCTTGTTAAAAATGTATGTTAAAATAAAATAAGATTCTGAATGGTGGGTAAACATCCCATCAATGCATTGCTTTCTCATGCATCATTTCTTTCTTACAAGGCTAGCAGAAACGGCGCCAGTGAAAACCGCTGGCATTTACAAACATTTGAATTCAAAGTGAATACATATTCATAGTACACAATGGAGCCTTGTTGTCACAGCATAATGTTTAATTCATCTCTCTTATTCATGGGCTGTGCATCAGAGACACAGAGAAACAGTTACTTTTGATGTCACATTAAATTTTCAAAGTGGAAACACATGATGAAAAAACTTGCAGAATCAAAAATTGAAACCTCTGGTTTTCTAGAACACCAGAAAAACCCTACAGTACAGCTGCCGGTCATAAAATTAGAATATCATGACAAAGTTGATTTATTTCAGTAATTCCATTCAAAAAGTGAAACTTGTATATTAGATTCATTCATTACACACAGACTGATGTATTTCAAATGTTTATTTCTTTTAATTTTGATGATTATAACTGACAACTAATTAAAGTCCCAAATTCAGTATCTCAGAAAATTAGAATATTGTGAAAAGGTTCAATATTGAAGACACCTGGTGCCACAATCTAATCAGCTAATTAACTCAAAACACCTGCAAAAGCCTTTAAATGGACACTCAGTCTAGTTCTGTAGGCTACACAATCATGGGGAAGACTGCTGACTTGACAGTTGTCCAAAAGACGACCATTGACACCTTGCACAAGGAGGGCAAGAAACAAAAGGTCATTGCTAAAGAGGCTGGCTGTTCACAGAGCTCTGTGTCCAAGCACATTAATAGAGAGGCAAAGGGAAGGACAAGATGTGGTAGAAAAAAGTGTACAAGCAATAGGGATAACCGCACCATGGAGAGGATTGTGAAACAAAACTCTTTCAAAACTGTGGGGGAGATTCACAAAGAGTGGACTGCAGCTGGAGTCAGTGCTTCAAGAACCACCACGCACAGACGTATGCAGGACATGGGTTTCAGCTGTCGCATTCCTTGTGTCAAGCCATTGTTGAACAAGAGACAGCGTCAGAAGCGTCTCGCCTGGGCTGAAGACAAAAAGGACTGGACTGCTGCTGAGTGGTCCAAAGTTATGTTCTGTGATGAAAGTAAATTTTGCATTTCCTTTGGAAATCAAGGTCCCAGAGTCTGGAGGAAGAGAGGAGAGGCACAGAATCCACGTTGCTTGAGGTCCAGTGTAAAGTTTCCACAGTCAGTGATGTTTTGGGGTGCCATGCCATCTGCTGGTGTTGGTCCATTGTGTTTTCTGAGGTCCAAGGTCAACGCAACCGTCTACCAGGAAGTTTTAGAGCACTTCATGCTTCCTGCTGCTGACGAACTTTATGGAAATGCAGATTTCATTTTCCAACAGGACCTGGCACCTTTACACAGTGCCAAAGCTACCAGTACCTTTTGTGTTTTAATATTTATTTTTTATTTCTATAGTGCTTCTGATTTTACCTGGAAATTCAGTTTAGTTTTAGTCAGTCTGTATGCTGTATTTTTAGTTTTAGTTTAGTTTTTATTTGTCAAAGAATGCTTCATTTTTTTAATTTAACGTAACTATCGGAGGGCACAACTGAGCCCCCAAACATCAGGTTCAGATAAAGGATTTTGATTGTCACAGACACTGTCAAGATGAACACAACCATAATTAACAACAACACCAACAATCACTTTTTTGTATACCCCAAAATCACAAAAGGAGTGCCGCAATGGGCTTTAACGGGCCTTGTTTTTTGACAGCCCCCCAGCCTTGACTTCCTAAGAAGACAAAAAAAATCTCTCAAATAAATATCCTCGAAGGGAAAAAAAAATGGAGGAACTCTTGGGAAAGGCAATTCAGAAAGGGAGGAACTCCTTCCCAGGTAGGGTGGGCATGCAATGGGTGTGAAAAAAGGGGAGTACATACAACACACAAAACAGAACACAAGGAATCCTCTTCACAGGCTTCAAGGCTACAAAGCCAAACTATCATTGTCACCTCAGGAATACAATACAACAACAGTACAATAGTAATAGTACAAACTACAAAACAAAATGCAGGAATAGATTATATCGGCTACCTCTTCCCTACTGGCCATTTCACAACTGAGTCAGTGCTGGCCTGGTCAACCTGATGAATCAGACTGTTATTAAGAAAGTTGTATTATTATTTAGACAAATGTAGAATGAAATAATTGTTCTGTTACTCCTTTTGCTCTCCCTAGAGAGTGTTACCTTCTGCTTCCCAACCCCTTTTAAGCCAGATCCTTGAAGTACTTCCAATGTTTAGGCACGGTCCAGAGGAGGTACTTCTTGCTTAGGCAAAAGTTTCATAAAATAGCGATGGTCCATCCCTGTAGCTCCCCTTGGCGGGAGATCCAGCAGGACTGTCCCATGGGACTCTAATTCCCAGCATGCCCCAGAGAGAGGTAAACAAGTGCAGTGACAAAGGAGGACTACCTACGTTCGTGTTGAGTGAGTATGCATTCTAAAAAGGCTACCTACCACATCCCTTCCATTATCCGGCCTTCCTTCCTGGCAAAGGAGTTGTTACCTTCCACCCTGGTTTTGATGCCGGACATTCCCATATGGAACTTACAAAATATATGCTTATTTTCAGTTTTAGTTTTAGTAATTATGGTATGATTTAAGAGGTATTATGGAGTGTTTAGTTTTGTGTCACAATCAGACAGAACTGCAGAATTAATGGGTTTGGAAATAATATTTCTTTACTGTTAGTAGAAGCTTCTGGGTATGTCCTGCTAACACATTAAAAACAGAATATGAACCATTTTATAAGATACTTTTTTGTGCTGAACAGGCTGCACTTTTGTATGCAAATTATCAATTTAAATGTAACTGGAATAATGCAAGAAACAAATGGCAGAAGTAGCCTAATACTACAAAAATAGAAATCAGCGGAGTACTTCTTTCTCTATTGCACAATTCACTTTTCTACATTCAGACCATTACATTTACACCTGCGTCACAGGTCTTGTCAAACCTGAGGTGTGTAGCAAGCTTTCTGAACGATTCCATGTCACATAGGCTTGTAGACATGCCGGTTGCAATGAACAAATTAACTTGGGCTTCTTTGTTTTTCTGTGTTTCTCAAGCCCTTTGCAGACATGATTGGCTGTTGTCTTGCATTATGTGGATTTACACTTGTATGTGCCCTCTGATTGTTGGCATTCTTCAACCTTTTTTTGTCTTTGCCCAGAATCAGACTGTAGGCCAAATTGTATTTGTGATGACTCTGTTAGTGAATTTTAAGGTTTTTGCATTTTTTTACCCTTAGTCTGTATAACACACAGCATATCCTGTTCTAAGACCGCACACCTGCTATGTATGCTTTTGGTGTTGTGTTCAAGAAACTCCATACTGGGGTCTGTCATTTTCTATCAATTATGTTGATCTCTAAAAGTCATAGAAAGTTTATTTACAGATTTTTGACACCTACATGCCTGAAAGGGTATCAAAAATCAGAAAATAGATTTTACTGTGTTCTGACAGATATCATCCTGAAAACCAAGTGGTGACATACTGGCAGGGGGCCTTGGGCTTGAATTATTGACAGGACCCCTTCAGGCTGTGCAGAGAACCACTAAAAAACAACACAAGAATATATATTATCATGCATGTGTGTCTGAAAGTCACCATCCTGGCTCTGTCAAGTGTCATGAATGCATACCGGAGGACCTCCTCATGGTCTCGAACAACGTACTGTATGTGATAACCTGCTGGGGCAAGAGGGGATGCTGTCACTGATGTTCTCTTCTCCTTTCTTTTCCTGCAGATCTTCAAAACAGCTTAATGGGGGCAGTTAGCCCCAACCCTATTGGGACGCACCTCCGCACTGTCTCGAGAGCAAGCCACCAGTCAGAGCTCCTGAATGATTGACCCTTTCAGCACTAGCATAGCCATTTGTGTTACGCCCAAGTGGCGATTTGTTTTGTTTGATTTTCATGACTTTCTGTTTATAAAAAATGCCAAGAAGTAAACAGGGCAAACTCCTTGGTATCTCAATTTTTTCTGTATTCTGTCTTGTCTACCTGAACCTGGCCACACAATGTAAGCGGTACCATCTCAGAGCAAAAGGGGGTCTGGTCGCTAACACCATCTTCCTTTTCACCGGCAGTTCACCACAACTAACCCAGCTTCTGTTTGCCTTAGAATGGAGAACCATATGGAGGACTGATGATCCCAAAGACAGCCATTGCCCTTCTTCCACACAATTACAGCTGACATGTCATTTATGAACAGACTGAAATACTTTAAGGGTGACGTATCTGTCTTGCACCCTGGAAAGCCAGTGAACAGCAACTTTGAAAGTTGCCCAGATCCTTATTACACCACGTACATTTGGAAGTGGAATCATAATTTCTTGGTTGAGCAAAATCATCACCTTTGTATGCTCCACTAACACTAGAACCAGATTCTATCATGCTGCCACTGTCAATTTCTGAGGAATTTTCACTGTAATCACACATTAAATCACTTTTTTCTTCACATGCTATATATTCTGCATTCAACTTGCCCTGTCCCCACAAACGCTGTGCCAGCATCTGCACCCTGTCACTTTGCCACTGTTCACTAACTTAGAGATGATGGTGCACATACTGCTAACAGTGGATGAATCATCTCAGAGGGCCCAGGTTAATGGTAAAGGGTTTAAAAAGACTTGTCTAGCTGCCAGAATATTTATTTTAAAAACTAGGGGGCTTTACCCCCTGCTTGCTTTACTTGCCAACCCCCCTGGCCTGCGCTACACACCAGCCACTTCACGTCTCTGCCGCTTATGTATGTGGATTTCACTTTCACCAGACAACAAATCTTTTAATTCTTGCGGATAAGCCTCTTCATTGGAAAGAAACACTATTCTTTCTTGATGGCAACATGAATTAGACAATCTACAAGTCTCTGACTTAAAGTTTAAATCTGAACAATATATTCAATCTCTTTCCGCTGTTCCGTTATTTCGCCGAGTAATAATTTCCATTTGTTTGTGCTAATGCGATCTTTACTATAATTTTTTTGAGACTTTTGAATTTGAGTACTTTCATTATCTCTAACCTACTTTGCATCTAATTTCTAATTTGTATCGCACCAACGTTTTTGAATTGTTTACGATGTTCTACTTTGTCATTTACTCTTTGGCTTTTATTTTCAGCCCTGAGCGTGGTTACATCTCTTGGCATAATGTCTTGTCTCACGGGACATGAAAGTATCTTTCTGAAAAAGTCTTATCTCATCCCAGGCTAAAACGTCTCGTCTCATCCCAGGCTAAAACATCTCGTCTCATCCCAGGCTAAAATGTCTCGTCTTGTCCCAGGATTTTTTTATTATAATAGAGAGACAAAGAAGAACTATATATTCATATATTTTAATTAATTTTGCAGGCCATGTACATGTCTGGTTGTGACAAAACTAACAATAATAATTTATTTTTTCATTTCAGTTAGTCTTTGAACCACTTAAATAATTTCATATTGTTTTAGCATTTCATTTTGGTTTTACACATTATTTTATTTATGTTTATGAAAATGTTTTTGATAACAGTGTTCCTGATCATTTTAGTTTTGTTTATGATAATAACCTTAGTGCAGATGCTTTCTGAGCACACAGTGAATTCTTTTAAAGATGACTGCCATGAGCATGAAACCACACAGTGACAACATTCCAAAATTTTCATATGTGATTACACTACAAACAAAGAACTAAAGAGAGGAAAAAAAAACAAAAAACTAAAAATGAAAGAAAAGCATTGCTATATTTACCAACCAGTGGCAGATACTACTCCCATGCCTAAATCAGTTGCAGCTACTTCTACTTCAAACAACTGTTCTCTTTAAGAGTTTGAAGATTAGTTTGCTTGAATCCATAACTCTGGTGTGAACTTTGACACAGATTTAACTTTTAGGTGTCTGATACCAAACATCTTTTTACTCACCTTTTCTAGGTTCTTCACTCTGTCATGCAGCAGTTTGTTCTCCTCTGATATTAAATCCCGCTGGCTAGTGATCTCAGTCAATTGCTTTTGGAGAACTACTTCATTCTGGAGAAAAAGAGCAAGGTAAGTAAATATTTAGAAGACTCCTTAAAGTGATATATATTACTAGTTTGGAAAGGACAACATGGTATGGGTTCCCAGCTGATGGAATGACATCCACTTCTTGATTACTATGTTTCACAGGTGTGAAGACATAATAGGGAGAAAAATATGTTATACATTACAATGAGACAATCAACTATTACAGCTGGGAATAGTAGCATGGAATGTAGTGGGGACCTGACAGGGATCACATATGGAAAGAGCAATTCACAGTTATAATAAATGGACAGTATTCACACACGTCAGTATGACTAAGCAGGTATCACTAAGATGAAGTATGCAGTCTAATCATTAACTGTGCCCCAAAGGTAAAGTGCAATGTCCAGGAAGAGAGAATGTAATATTACCCAAGGACATTAGAGGTGACCCTTAGGCTTGTAGACCCTCCATGACAGAGAGACTCACACTGGAGGTCCTGTGAGAGACCAACATAACTCATCCAGGACAGAAGATGTCAGCTAAGTGATATCCTTCTTGAGAACTCTGCTTCCCCAAAACAAGAGAGAGGACATCTCAGAGACTGACTTGGAGATCTTGTACTTTATGGTAGGAGAGGTTCTGTGGGTTTTGGGCAGATCGTTAAGACCTTTAGCTTGGTAGTCCCAAAATAATGGATTTTAAACTGCCATTTAATCTAGATTTTATTGATGTGTGGAGATGAAAACTGTCAAGGAGGCAATAGGGTTAAGATATTGGGAGACTGAGAGTGAGTGTGTAGACCAGTAAGATAATTGACAGGAGCATAAACAAATACAGAGACAAAAATGTGTGCATTTAGGCCCTGACAGGCTTCTGAATTTCTTTTCTGATTGGCTGTTTGGTATCCTTTGTTCTTTCTTTTGTCCTACCAGTGAGGAAAAGGTAGAAAGAAAAAAATGTTTAATGCCAGATAAAGAAGCTATCAGTTCAGCTGTGCTGCAGCTACAAAAAGCACTGGCAAAAGGAACTGGACACAGAAAGACTCATGCTAAGGTGGATACCAAAATATCAAAATACACAAGAAACAAAAGCAAAAACAAAATCCTACATTGAAGTCAAAAATTATTGCTACAAATCAATTATCAGGAGGTTTAGAACAAAGAAAATCACACGCAAAGCTTCAATGAAATATTCACAATCTCCAATAATCAGAACATTTTACCTACCAAACTTTGAAAGAATCATGACAATAACGTTACAAGCTGCACACTCCCAAAGAACTCTGGGTAAGTAAACCATAGCAACTGTGAACAAAACAGTCCTCTTGATGACAGCTTTGATAGTAAAATGTAGCACAATTTTAACATTTTGTAATGGTGGCACCCATGATAAAATATAACACAGTTTTAATGTCTTCTAATGGCGGTGCCCACAATAAAACATGACACAATTGTGACATTTTCAAATGGTGACACTGAGTATAAAACAACACAATTTTAACATTTTCTAATGGCAGCCCTCAGATAAAAGGTAACACAATTTTAATGTTTTAAATGACATTTTAGGTGATGAAAATGTATTTTCCATGTCACCAAAAAAACAACAAGTTGTACTACCTTTGCCCCACCCCAAAAAAATCTTTAAAAAAACCTTTCTCATTTAAAGTTCCACTGTTTTACATTGTTAAAGAATAAGAAACATATTTATTAACTATAGAGGCTTTTATTTTAGAGGTGGGCAGACACTAGACAGAGTTATCTCGTTTCCTACAATGTAGAAATGTAAAAAATGACATTGCCGGAGTGTGGGCAACTACAAATCTTCTATGTAGCATGAAAACATGAAAGTTAACTGTAGGCTGAAAAAGAGTAAACAAATCGATTTTTACCATGTAACATTTTAGTTTATATTTCTCAGGCAGTTGAGGCTGATACATGTTGGACTACTGATGCAAATGTTTCTGCAGTTTACTAGACTATTTACAGTCATGAAAAAGTTTGGGAACCGATCTTAATTCTTTGAATTTTTGTTTATCATTGGCTGAGCTTTCAAAGTAGCAACTTCCTTTAAATATATGGCATGCCTTATGGAAACAGTAGTATTTCAGCTGTGACATTAAGTTTATTGGATTAACAGAAAATATACAATATGCATCATAACAAAATTAGACAGGTGCATAAATTTGGGCACCCCAACAGAGATATTACATTAATACTTAGTTGAGCCTCCTTTTGCAAATATAACAGCCTCTAGATGCCTCCTATAGCCTTTGATGAGTGTCTGGATTCTGGATGGAAGTATTTTTGACCATTCTTCCATACAAAATCTCTCCAGTTCAGTTAAATTTGATGGCTGCCGAGCATGGACAGCCTGCTTCAAATCATCCCATAGATTTTCGATGATATTCAAGTCAGGGGACTGTGACAGCCATTCCAGAACATTGTACTTCTCCCTCTGCATGAATGCCTTTGTAGATTTCGAACTGTGTTTTGGGTCATTGTCTTGTTGGAATATCCAACCCCTGCATAACTTCAACTTTGTGACTGATGCTTGAACATTCCTGAAGAATTAGTTAATATTGGGTTGAATTAATCTGACCCTCGACTTTAATAAGGGCCGCAGTCCCTGAACTAGCCACACAGCCCCACAGTATGATGGAACCTCCACCAAATTTGACAGTAGGTAGCAGGTGTTTTTCTTGGAATGCGGTGTTCTTCTTCCGCCATGCAAAGCGCTTTTTGTTATGACCAAATAACTAAATTTTTGTCTCATCAGTCCAAAGCACTTTGTTCCAAAATGAATCTGGCTTGTCTAAATGAGCATTTGCATACAAAAAGTGACTCTGTTTGTGGTGTGAGTGCAGAAAGGGCTTCTTTCTCATCACCCTGCCATACAGATGTTCTTTGAGAAAATTTAGCTGAACTGTAAAACAATGTACAGATACACCATCTGCAGCAAGATGTTTATTCAGGTCTTTGGAGGTGATCTGTGGGTTGTCTGTAACCAGTCTCACAATCCTGTGCATATGCCGCTCCTGTATTTTTCTTGGCCTGCCAGACCTGAGGTTTAACAGCAACTGTGCCTGTGACCTTCCATTTCCTGATTACATTCCTTAAAGTTGAAACTGACTGGGCGGCACGGTGGCGCAGTGGGTAGCTCTTCTGCCTCGCAGTTAGGAGACCTGAGTTAGCTTCCCAGGTCATTCCCTGCGTGGAGTTTGCATGTTCTCCCCATGTCTGTGTGGGTTTCCTCCGGGTAATCCGGTTTCCTCCCACAGTCCAAAGACATGCAGGTTAGGTGCATTGGCGATTCTAAATTGTCCCTAGTGTGTGCTTGGTGTGTGGGTGTGTGTGTGCCCTGTGGTGGGCTGGCGCCCTGCCTGGGGTTTGTTTCCTGCCTTGTGCCCTGTGTTGGCTGGGATTGGCTCCAACAGACCCCCGTGACCCTGTAGTTAGGACATAGCGAGTTGGATGGATGGATGAAACTGACAGTTTAAACCTCTGAGATAGCTTTTTGTAGTATTCCCCTAAACCATGATACTGAACAATCTTTGTTTTCAGATCTTTTGAGAGTTGCTTTGAGGATCCCATGCTGTCACTCTTCAGAGGAGAGTCAAAGGGAAGCACAACTTGCAATTGACCACCTTAAATACCTTTTCTCATGATTGGACACACCTGTCTGTGAGGTTCAAGGCTTAATGAGCTAATCCAACCAATTTGGTGTTGCAAGTAATCAGTATTGAGCAGTTACATGCATTCAAAATCAGCAAAATTACAAGGGGACCCAAATTTCTGCACAGCCAGCTTTTCACATTTGATTTAATTTCATACAACTAAATACTGCTACACTGAAAATCTTTGTTCGGAAAACACCCCAGTACTCAGATGTTCCTAGGAAATGAAAGACATACCACTGTTATCTTTTTTGTTGAAAGTAGAGTAAATTATTATGCAGGCTGAGAGGGGTTCCCAAACTTTTTCATATGACTGTAATCGTAAAATAATATGATATTATAAATATTACCTAATTAATATTAAGTCAATTTATAAAAGAATACATTTATTGAAAATTATTGACTTTTAAGGTCTAAAATATAAATATTCTAAATATTGTAATTTTGACCAGGGCTTTAATGGGTCTTGGGTTATTTGCCTTTTGTGAACCCAACAAACCTGTTTCCAATATGCTGTGCAGAATAAAAAAATTATAACTGTACAGTATATGAATTTGACTAGACTATTTTTTGCTGCCCATCACATTTTCGGATTTTACTACAGTTGAGATTTGCCAATCCATATTCTTCTTTAATAGCAGCACGGTGCTTAGTGCTGCTACCACACAGCTACAGGAACCTGAGTTTAAATTACAAGCAGCTAGGTGGGCTTCTCTCTGGTACTTCAGCTTTCTTTTCACATCCCCAAGATGTGCAGGTCAGATTAGTTGCCAGTTCTAAATTGGTTTGTTATGTTAAGGTTGACACCAAAATGCAACCAAAATGAATCAGATGACTAGAAGACTAACAGAGAGATCATCAAGCACTAAACATAGCCCAGAAACCATAATCAGATGCGAAACAGCAACACAAAATCACGGCGACCAGAAGTTAACAAAAATAATGAACTGTTGCAAAATAAATAATATACATATGCAAAGAAGAAAAATAATAAAATAAAGACAAAGAAAATATGTGTCAGGCAAAAAATCCTGACATTGAGTGAAGGTCAGTGTGCAAGTGTGCCCCTTGATACTGGAAAGGGATGGTTCCTCTCAGTTTTGCCAGGATAAGCTCTGGCCTACATGAGCCTCTACTGTAATTGTATTTAACAAGCTTGAAAACAGCTGGATGATGGAACTTTATTTCCATTTCACTACAAGACTTTCAGTTATGTAAGTTGTCAGAAACGTGGGCTTGTGGGTGCAGTATGAAACATTTTGTGAAGGGAAATGTTGGGGAAGGAGATAGACATGTACAGTCACCAATGCAGCTTAACCTTAAATCCTTAAAATATAAGTGAAACCACCTGAAGATGAATATCATTACATCCAACCCTCCATCCCTTCAGGGGTTACCACGTACAAAGGACAACCACTGCTAAAAGTAGGTGTGCATTGTTGGAACTGGTGTCAGACGGAGCAGGTCTCTATGCAACGCCATGGATGCTAAACAGCTTGTTTATATCCATCACTTTTCCCAAAGGGTAAATTAAAAGTGATTATTCCTCGCCTGCACACTAAAGCTTTGATGCTCTCTTTTATATTTTGTTATGAATATTAATGGTGCAGGAAAATACGGATGAACAAAGAATAGCTTGTGCTGAGAAAGTCCTCACCTGGAGCACTTGTGAGAACTTCTTAATTTGTTTCTCCTTCTCAATCAGCTTGTTGTGAAGCAGGAGAAGCTGTCGGTTACGCTCCGGGTCATCTTCCAGCTGCTAATTAGGTAAGCATTGGACAGTTCAGTTAATTATATGCCTGTTAACTGACTTTGATTCATGTTTGTTTGCTTGTTAACACATCACTTAAAGCAATAAATAAAATTCACTCCAAGGAGGAGCCCAAGATCTAACTTACCTCTTCCATAATATACTGCACCACTGAGACTACAGAAATGAAATTGGTACTGCGACAGTACAATAAACTCACTCTATTAAAGAATACTATAAGGTGAATAAGCTACTGAATATCCCTGGCATGCCTAAAATTGAAGGTTCTCTGAATATGAGGTCCAGTTTACCTTTTCTATAGCCTTCAGTTTCTCTTGCAACCACTTGTTTTCCACCGATAGCGCATCTCGTTGGTTAGAGATCTCAACCAGCTGCTTCTTCAGAAAGATCACCTCATTCTGGACATGAGAGACAAGACAGAGAGCCTGTTAGGTAACCTAGGAATAGGATTAAGGTGCCATGATATGACCAGTATTGCTTCTTCCATAGGTGTGTATCCCTGAAAGTTTCGTAACATTAAGTACTGTACTTTGTTATCTCGTTCTTAAATGCTTTTGTTAATTAACAAGTGTTTCCCAAAATACTTCGTAACTAAAGCAGTACTTAATCTTGTTCATAAATTAACAAGTGAACTGACTCATCCATTATTTTTAAGAACACTCTGGGATTCTGCCATAGAGAAACAAAGGTCACCCTTAACCTATCACAAAAATACACTGACACTCTTGTTTGGACAACGAAATAATAATCACAATAACATAATAATAATAATAATAATAATAATAATAATAATAATAATAATAGATCGATGTTGCAATATAAATATAAAATTAGCTAAACAAATAGGCTTGATGGACTGAATGGTCTTTTCTCGTTTCTCAGATTTCTTGCGTTTCTAAATAAGAATATGGCTAAAGCATCACAAGCAGCAATGAGGTCAGCTTACTTTTTCTTTGGATGTTACTTATCTGAATGCTAACATTCACTAAACACACCAGACAAAGCATGTGAGGGCACAGACAGCCATAGGCACCAAGAAAGTAATCAGCAACTGTGAACTATAACTAAGGAACTGCAGACTTAACAATTTACTCATGAAAATACTCTTAAAAAAGAAAATTGTTAACACAACAAGACCAACTAATAAAACCAGACTCAGCCATGACTGAGCATAACACCACCAAGGGCTTCCGGGCTCACCATCTGACAGAATAAGCAGTTAGATGATAAGGGAGGACCTCAGAGTAGAACCAATGCTTCTCTTGCCCAAGAGAGCCAGTTGAGGTGGTTTGAGCATGTAGTTAAGACATCCATGGGTGCCTCCCACATGAGGAATACCTGGCACAGTCTGCTGGGAGAGGATCGAGGGGAAGATCCAGGATGTTCTAGAGATTATCTCTCTTGAATGGGCTGGGAACATCTGAATATTCCCAAAAAAGGGCTGGAGTAAGTTAGGGATAGATGGGTCTGGTCAGTCCAGCTCAGCCATGTAGTTACCATGAGCATTGCTGGGAACAGTGAAATGAAAATGACGATGATGTTTACAACATTCTTCAACTCTGAACACTTACTTAATTTTACACAGTTGTGCTTGAAAGTTTGTGAACCCTTTGGAATTTTCTATATTTCTGCATAAATATGATCTAAAACATCATCAGATTTTCACTCAAGTCCTAAAAGTAGATAAAGAGAAACCAGTTAAACAAATGAGACAAAAATATTATACTTGGTCATTTATTTATTGAGGAAAATGATCGAATATTACATATTTGTGAGTGGCAAAAGTATGTGAACCTCTAGGATTAGCAGTTAGTTTGAAGGTGAAATTAGAGTCGGGTGTTTTCAATCAATGGGATGACAATCAGGTGTGAGTGGGCACCCTGTGTTATTTGAAGAACAGGGATCTATCAAAGTCTGCTCTTCACAACACATGTTTGTGGAAGTGTATCATGGAACGAACAAAGGAGATTTCTGAGGACCTCAGAAAAAGAGTTGTCAATGCTCATCAGGCTGGAAAAGGTTACAAAACCATCTCTAAAGAGTTTGGACTCCACCAATCCACAGTCAGACAGATTGTGTACAAGTGGAGGAAATTCAAGACCATTGTTACCCTCTCCAGGAGTGGTCGACCAACAAAGATCACTCCAAGAGCAAGGCGTGTAATAGTCGTCAGGACCCCTGGGTAACTTCTAAGCAACTGAAGGCCTCTCTCACACTGGCTAATGTTCATGTTCAGGAGTCCACCATTAGGAGAACACTGAACAAGAATGGTGTGCATGGCAGGGTTGCAAGGAGAAAGCCTCTTCTCTCCAAAAAAAACATTGCTGCTCATTTGCAGTTTGCTAAAGATCACGTGGACAAACCAGAAGGCTATTGGAAGAATGTTTTATGAACGGATGAGACCAAAATAGAACTTTTTGGTTTAAATGAAAATCGTTATGTTTGGAGAAAGGAAAACACTGCATTCCAGCATAAGAACCTTATCCCATCTGTGAAACATGGTGGTGGTAGTATCATGGTTTTGGCCTGTTTTGCTGCATCTGATCCAGGACGGCTTGCCTTCATTGATGGAACAATGAATTCTGAATTATATCAGAGAATTCTAAAGGCAAATGTCAGGACATCTGTCCATGAACTGAATCTCAAGAGAAGGTGGGTCATGCAGCAAGACAACGACCCTAAGCACACAAGTCGTTCTAGCAAAGAATGGTTAAAGAAGGATAAAGTGAATGTTCTGGAATGGCCAAGTCAAAGTCCTGAACTTAATCCAATCGAAATGTTGTGGAAGGACCTGAATTGAGCAGTTCATGTGAGGAAACCCACCAACATCCCAGAGTTGCAGCTCTTTTGTACGGAGGAATGGGCTAAAATTCCTCTAAGCCGGTGTGCAGGAATGATCAAAAGTTACCGGAAACGTTTAGTTGCAGTTATTGCTGCAAAGGGGGGGTCACACCAGATACTGAAAGCAAAGGTTCACATACTTTTGCCACTCACAAATATGTAATATTCGATCATTTTCCTTAATAAATAAATAACCAAGTATAATATTTTTCTCTCATTAGTTTAACTGGTTTCTCTTTATCTACTTTTAGGACTTGAGTGAAAATCTGATGATGTTTTAGGTCATATTTATGCAGAAACTAGCAAAATACCCGCGCTTCGCAGCGGCGAAGTCCTGCCTTAAAATTTTTATTAAGAAGAAAATTAAACCTTTTTAAACTGAGGGAAAATATACCAATAATTAAATTTGTTAAGGATCTCTTTGTATGCCACGTTGTCAGTTCGGCCCTCCAGTTGTAATATGACCAAGCTGTAGCTGTGCGCTGAGCTTACTCTTGAGCATGCAACGTACAGTTGGCCATGTGAACAGTAATCTTGTTTCAAATCTCACAGCTTGGATTGCTGCTGTCATAATCGGTTTGAGTTTCATGGTTTGTTTCAATTACGACAGTATTTGTAGGACTTGTGTTGAAGAGACATTCGGCATCTGTCAAGCGTTGTAAGTATACAACCAGTTTCATTGATAACTTCACATCCAGCTTTTAAAAGTTTAAACATTTCTAAATATCAAAGTGTCCACTACTGAAATCGTCACCTGTGAATCTAAGATGTTTAAGAGGCATTGGCGGTTGTCCAAAGGTGTAAAATATTTGGCCATTTTGATACACTTAAGCATTTCACTCTTTTAGTGCTCCTGTGTAGTATAATTATATCCTGTACCGTCATCAGTCCACACCTTGAACCTGTCCCAGTCATTCAATACATAAGACACAATGCTCCTCCGGATATCAAGAGTGAGCCTGATATGGCCGTGCAATATGTAACAAAGAGAATGGAAAAGGCAGGTGCCATCTCCGGGCATGGAAACCACTTGGTAAGTGACAGTTCTTTGATCGATGGTGATCACCTCGATAGACATGTTAATGGGGGTACGGTTGGAATGATAAAGTAAATGGGTACCTGAACAATGTAAAGTAAGTCTAAAATACCTACACAATAACTATAATCGTAATAAATGAACAATAAAACAGCGGAGAAGCCGTGGATTAAATAAAAAGGCTGTAGTTATCAGCAGGGAGACGTGAATACCGTGGCGAAGCAAGGAATGGAATGTAGAGACTGGAGCGACAGACGGCCTTATATAGGCAGGCAGCCAACAACATTGGAGGCGTTGGGATGGGGGACCCAACGCCGCCTCACACGGTGACCGAGCTGCAGGCTATGGACGTATATATGTACGTAAGTAGGATTCAGTTATTGTTGGGAACCCGCGTACCAAATTTCTTGAACATGGGCCCATAAGTAACAAAGACCGTTGAAAAGTTCAATATGACGGCCGACAGTGGCGTCATACCATCGAAATAAGTACATACTTCGGTTTCGGTTAGCGCAGGGAATCCGCCTACCAAATTTCGTGAAGATGGGGCCATAAATAAAAAAGTTCAACATGGCGGACGTTGTCGACCGTTATGACCGTTACGTGTAGAATTTCGAAATGAAACCTGCTTAACTTTTGTAAGTAAGCTGTAAGGAATGGGCCTGCCAAATTTCAGCCTTCTACCTACACGGGAAGTTGGAGAATTAGTGATGTTTGGAAAATTCAATATGGCGGCCGACAGTGGCGTCATACCACCAAAATAAGTACATACATCGGTTTTGGTTAGCGTAGGGAAGCCACCTACCAAATTTCGTGAAGATGGGGTCAGCCATCTACCTACACGGGAAGTTGGAAAATTAGTGACGTTGGAAAGTTCAATATGGCGGCCGACAGTGGCGTCATACCATCGAAATAAGTACATACATCAGTTTCGGAATCCGCCTACCAAATTTCGTGAAGATGGGGCCATAAATAAGAAAGTTCAACATGGCGGACATTGTGAAAATTAGTGACATTGGAAAGTTCAATATGACGGCCGACAGTGGCGTCATACCATTGAAATAAGTACATGCATCGGTTTCGGTTAGCGCAGGGAATCCGCCTACCAAATTTCGTGAAGATGGGGCCATAAATAAGAAAATTCAACATGGCGGACGTTGTCGACTGTTATCGACCGTTATGACCGTTACGTGTAGAATTTAGAAATGAAACCTGCTTAACTTTTGTAAGTAAGCTGTAAGGAATGAGCCTGCCAAATTTCAGCCTTCTACGTACACGGGAAGTTGGAGAATTAGTGATGTTTGGAAAATTCAATATGGCGGCCGACAGTGGCGTCATACCACCGAAATAAGTACGTACATCGACTTTGGTTAGTGCAGGGAAGCCACCTACCAAATTTCGTGAAGATGGGGTCAGCCTTCTACCTACACGGGAAGTTGGAAAATTAGTGACGTTGGAAAGTTCAATATGGCGGCCGACAATGGTGTCATACCATCGAAATAAGTACATACATCAGTTTTGGTTAGCGCAGGGAAGCCGCCTACGAAATTTCGTGAAGATGGTGCCATAAATAAAAAAGTTCAACATGGCGGACGTTGTCGACCGTTATCGACCGTTATGACCGTTACGTGTAGAATTTCGAAATGAAACCTGCTTAACTTTTGTATGTGAGTTGTAAGGAATAAGCCTGCCAAATTTCAGCCTTCTATCTACACGGGAAGTTGGAGAATTAGTGATGAGTCAATCAGTCAGTGAGTGAGTGAGTGAGTCAGTGAGTGAGTGAGGGCTTTGCCTTTTATTAGTATAGATATAGAAAATTCCAAAGGGTTCACAAACTTTCAAGTACAACTGTACATGTTTAAAGAGTAACATAACAGCGTATGAAAGATCAAGTTGATATGCTCACAAAAGGTTTTCTAACACTGTTCCACCAGTATATGGAAGACCCATCAGAAGTGCAGTATATAGTACCCCCAGAAAGTACTGCAATGGCAAGGCCACTTCATTTGTTTGTGCTCCACACTAAAGCAATTTGGGTTTGATAGTGAAAGATGAACATGAGTTGACAGTTCAGAATCTCAGCTTGGATTTCGTGGTATTGACATCTAGATGTGTTAAGCAATATAGAAGATAGCAGACCACCCAATTTTTTAGGCAAGCAAAAATATAGGAACATGTGACTAATAGGTGTCTGTTATTTCCCAGATGTTACTTGTTAGGTTGATTGTTTAA
The DNA here is from genome assembly GCA_026402145.1 of Polypterus bichir lapradei. NCBI lineage: Eukaryota > Metazoa > Chordata > Cladistia > Polypteriformes > Polypteridae > Polypterus > Polypterus bichir. The sequence continues at coordinate 28,470,603 of JANRMT010062840.1, read as the reverse complement.
ACAATAAATATCTCTGAAAGTGAGCTCTTGGTTTAAGCCTTGGGTGAAAACTTCATTTGTTGTTAAAAGGGACAAACCAACATACAGACCTGATATCCTGGGAGAAAAGTAAGCCATTGTGAAGCTGAGAACAGAGGGAACATCACTCAAAGACCAAATTGGTCTTGGACTTCTCGGCTCTTTCTCTGCCTTTTCCAAACCTCAAGTCCGCAATCTTGGTGTTACCTTTGATAGCAACCTCTCTTTTGAGAAACAAGTAAATTCTGTTGTCAAGAGTTGCTTTTTCCAACTTCATCTATTAGGTAAGATAAAGCCTTTTTTATCTTCTAATGGTCTAGAGAAAGCTACTCATGCTTTTATTTTTTCTCGCCTCGATTATTGCAATTCGCTGTATTCTGGGATTAACAAATCTCTGACACACAGGTTACAGCTGGTCCAAAATGCTGCTGCTCGCCTTCTGGTTGGGGCAAGGAAGTATGACTCTGTTTCTCCTGTTTTAGCTTCGTTACACTGGCTGCCTGTCAGTTTTCGAATTGATTTTAAAATCTTGCTGCTAGTTTTTAAATCGTTACATGGACTCGCTCCTGTCTATTTATCTGAACTGTGTGTTTTACACCAGCCATCTAGAGTGCTTAGATCTTCTGGTCAGTTGTCTCTTGTTGTCCCTCGTACCAAATGTAAAACCAAGGGGGACAGGGCCTTTGCAGCTGCTGACCCTCGCCTGTGGAACTCTCTACCTCATCATTTTAAGAAGTCGTCTACAATTGAACAGTTCAAAACAAGATTAAAAACTCACTTCTTTTCACTTGCATTCAGTGACCTTCAGTAATACTGATGGCTTTCCTCTTTGTGATCATATAACATCATTCCTATTTATTATCTATCTTATTTTATGTTCATATATTTTATTACTATTTGTTTTATTGTTTATTGTTTTTTCTTTTATTCTATTATTGTAAAGCACTTTGGCCGCAGCATTACTATGTTGTTTTAAATGTGCTATATAAATAAAGTGACATTGACATTGACAAACTTTGGGCATAGCCAGTACAAATAATATGGAGTGTTCTAAGAAAAAAGAAGGCACTAGAGCACTGAGCAACAGACATTGAACGGGCCAGTCAGGGATGATGACAGAAACATTGTGAGAGGTGTAATGAAAAATCCAAAAAACAAATGTCGGTGACATCACCAATAACCTCCACAAGGCAGGAGTGAAGCTTTAACAATTTACCGTACAAAGAAGACTTCAACAACAGGCCATACCACAAGATGCAAACCACTTATCAGTTGTAAGAATTGGAACGCCAGATTGGAATTTGCACAAAAGTGCAGAAATAAGCCACAAAAGTTCTGAAACAAAGTTTTACGGACTGATGAGACCAAGAGTAACCTCTATGAATGTGATGGAAAGGCCAAAGTACTTTATAGAGGTAGACAGGATCTGCTAATGTTCCAAAACATACGAGCAGATGACACAACGGTGGTAGGACTTGTCACTCATGATAATGAGTCAGCATACAGGATGGAAGTGGCTAATCTGGAGGCTTGGTGTAAGGACAACAACCTTAGCATTAATGTAAAAAAAACTAAGGAAATGATTGTGGACTTTCAATGGACTGGTACTCTCCCTCCTCGTCCCCTTTACATCCTTGGTTCTCAACCTTTTTCGCGATTGTACCCCCAAAGGGTGTGAAAGTATGTCCGTGGGTACCCCTCGCGCATAAGTTCACGCATAAAAGTACTCATTTTCATAATGGCGTGTGCTTACCTTTCTAATGCGATACTTGGGCTTGTTTTTGTGCCATCAAATATTTGATGCAAGGATGGATGCTGGTGACAGCTAGTATAACATCACCTTCAGACTGGAGCCGGTTTCATTCTTTAGTTTTTATTGTGGTCAAAGCCAAGAAAGCACTTTCACATAAATATGTCGATGGAAAATGCAACAATGCTGACAACGCTGCATTACTCAAGTCTTCGTATTCTTGACGCACACTGTGCCAGAAATGTCCCACGTTGCTGTCCATTTTTGCTTTCAAAGTTCTGTCCGCCGTAAGTTCAAATAATTTCTCTTTCAAGTCATCAGGAAGTTCTGCTGCCTCAACATTGTTTTCACAAAAAGGATTCAAAATCCAGTTGTTTTGGGCACAATCCGTTTCAATTTCAGGAAAATATCAGAGAATTTCGTTATCTAGATTCTTCAAATGATCGATGATCAATGCTTTGATATTAGAAAAGCTTGAAAGCTCGATGTTTGAATCATCACAAAAACATGAAATTGTTGGGAAGATTGCAAGATGTCCAGCAGAAATTCTGTTTTTCCAATAGATAACTATTTTATGAAAAGCTCACATGTTGTCAATGGAAGAAAATATGTTGCTGTTCTGTCCTTGAAGTTTCAAATTCAACTCATTGATTTTTGCAAATATGTCGGCAAGATATGTGACTTTGCATAACCACTGCTCATCCTCAAAGTGCGTTACAAAAGCAGATGTCTGATCTTTAAGAAAGACGTAAATTTCGTGTCGGAACTCAAATAACCTATTCAAAACTTTTCCACGAGACAGCCACCTGACTTCAGTATGCAAAAACAAGGTTTCGTGTTCCGAACCCATGTCCTGGCAAACCAGTCGAAAGAGCTGAGAGCTCAGAGCATGTGACTTGATAAAGTTCACAACTTTGACCACAGTGTTCAGTGTCTCATTGAACTCTACACTTAAGTGTTTTGAGGCAAGTGATTGTCGATGAATAATGCAGTCATTCCACTGTACTGATGGATTTTTCCCTTTCACCAACGCTTTCAAGCTTCCTCGGTGGCCCATCATGTTAGCTGCGCCATCTGTGCACACAGAAACACACCACATTCATTCAAGTTGGCGAGACACTCTGAAAGAATTCTGAGAATCTCATGTGCTGTTGTTTTTCCCGCCAAAGCTTTGCAAGCTAACACTTCTTCTGAAAGTCCCTTTACCTGATCAACATACCGAACAAAAATCATCAACTGAGCTTCGTTTGATACGTCTGTCGACTCATCCAGTTGTAATGCAAATTGTTTTCTGAGTTTGATCTGCTCACAGACTTGCTGGATTACATCATCAGCCATTTCTTGAATTTTCCTTGATACAGTATCATCCGAATGTGGGATAGTTTTCACCGTATCGACTGCTTTCTTGTCTATCATTATTTCTGCAATTTTTAGCGCTGCAGGAAGTACCAACTCCTCAACAATAGTATGAGGTTTCCTTGTTTTCGCTACCAAAAGACATACTTCATATGAGGTGTGCAAAGCTTTCTCGGATGTATGCAGATATTCGTGAAACATTGCGGTGCCTTTCATCATACTCTCATGTTGCCTCTTGAAATATTCCAGCAGTTTATCTTTCAATTCCGCATGTTTGGTTTGCAGGTGTCTCTTCAGAAGCGACGGTTTCATGCTGTGATTGGACAGAGTTTCGTTGCATATGACACAGAGTGGAAGTGGAGGGTCCGCACCATTGTTGACAAAACCATAGCCCAAATATTCTGCAGAATATTGTCGTATTTTTCTGTTCGCAGATAAATCTTCTGGTGGCTTCTAATCTTGCTGCTGCCGCAGCTGTTTTTGAGAAATTCCTTGGCCTGTCTTATCAGAAGACGACCCAACACCTTCCAAATCACTCACTTTCGCGAACGCATCGGTACCACTTCCCTTCCATTTCACTAAAAACCGGTCCATTTTTGGGGTTTCCCGCCAACAATGCAAACACAAGCGTTATAAACACCTTCAACTCCTTCCTTGCACTGAAGAGGTTATCCTCTCTTAAAAGTTACCACCCCACTGGGGACGTGACTCACGCGTTGCCCCCAACCTATTGCTTGTAGGCCTAGAAACAGCAGAAATTTTTTATTTTTGGAACTTTAATCCCCTTGACACGCCTCACCACTTTCCGAAGCAAATCTACTCCATGCTATAGTATAGCTGCACTCTCGCAGGTGTTTTGTTGATGAGTCACGCAGCGAACTGGCAACCTTCTTCAAACTCTTTGGTTCTTTTAAGTTTAAAAATTTAAACTAAAGCATTGAAACCAATTGAAACAATCATTACATTTTCTTCTTTTTTTCCTACTTTTGAGTGCGAAATCAAAACAGAAGGAAAATTAAAAAAAAAAAAAAACACAAAATTATATGTCGCTGCGTACCCCTGCATAACTCTTCCCGTACCCCTAAGGGTACACGTACCACCGGTTGAGAACCGTTACTTTACATCAATGGAGAGGAGGCTGAAATTGTGACCTGCTTCAAATACCTGGTGGTGCATAGTACAACTGACCTCTCTTGGGGCTACAATATGGCCTGTCTGGTAAAGAAAGAACACCAACACCTCTACTTCTTGAGGAGCCGATCTGTGCCCCTCTATTCTGAGTTCCTTTTACAATTGTGTGGTAGAGAGCACCCCCCACCTCCTGTATTATGGTGTGGTACAGCAGCTGCTCAAGCACAGTCAGGAGAGCACTGCAATGGGTGGTTAAGCCTGCTCAGCGGATCATCAGCAGCAGCCTACCCACCAGCAGGTGCAAAACTAAAACCTCCTCCATTATGGAAGATCCCCCTCCCATCAGGCAGGAGACTGCGCAGCTTATGGGTTGGCATTACCAGGTTGAGGAACAGCTTCTTCCTCTTCTACACTTTGCATTTTGTTTCAGTAATCTCATGTACTAAACTATTTGCTGCTACTTTTTTTACTTGCTGCTAATTACAAGGCATACTGCAATAATACTTTTTTAGCTCTAGTTATCATACTTTATTTATGTATTGAAGTATTTTGTTCTATTTTATTGTGTTTATCTATGATACTTTCACCACAAAGCTTTGGGGTTAAGGGCCTACTTATGGGGTACTTTTGATTATGAAGTTTTTTATGGGGTTATCGTGGGCACTGTTTAATTACTAAGATCTGAGTACTGAATTTTGTTTCTGCATATGTATGTTGGAATGACAATAAAAGATCCTTGCTCCTTGATTCTTGATCTGTCAGACATGGAGGGGGTACTGCATGGTTTGCATGGTTGCTTCTGGAGCAATCTCATTAATCTTTTTTGCTGATGCAACTCATTATGGTAGCAATACAATGAATTCTTAAGTCTACAGAAACATTTTGTCTGCCAATTTGCAGGGAAATGCATCCAAGCTAATCAGGAGGAGCTTCATCATGAAGGAAGACAATAATTCCAAACACACTGCCAACGCCAGCAGGTGAAAAAGTGAAAGATTTAAGACTGGCCAAGTCAATCACCAAACCTTAACCTATCTCAGCATGCCTTTCAAATTCTAAAGAGGAAACTGAGGGAAAAAAAAACTAAAAGAGGCTGTGATACCAGCCTGGAAAAGCAGAATAAAAAAAAGTAACCAACCGTTTGGTCCTGTTAATGAGTTGCAGGCTTGATGAAGTTATCATGAGCAAAGGATATGCATCCAAATATTAAGTGTAAGGCCATCTGTTCCTATTGTCATGAAGTAGGAGTCGCAAAGCACCTAAGCACCAAAAGCAGTTCCAAAAACAGAGGGGGAAATATTGGTAAAAAAAACCCTGGCAAGACAAAAAAGGGGCCTTGTAAAATCTTTAAAAAATAAAAGATTTATTCTTTGCAAAATATACTCTTCAATAACAATGAAGATCCTTGGAGCACAAAGGCAATAGGGATTAGCCACCAAAAAAGGCAATCCGATTCAGCCAAAACTCCCAATATGAAGTCCCAAGAATAGTCGAAATACAGAGTGAAATGTCAAAAACTCAGTAACCACAAAGCACACTGAATTCATGTAAAGCAAAAGAACTCACCACTCATAAGTACATTCAAATGAACCACCAGGAACTCTGGGAAACCCTCCAGTTTTATAGAGTGGAGGGCAGATCATTTCAAATGGTGACTTTTTGTGCCCCACCTCTTGGGGGAAAACCCACAAAACACACTGAGCTCACATCCATAGACAAAATCTAAACTAAAGAATGATTAACATAATCAGCATTAATGAAATAATCAAGAATGAACAAAAGAGATATAAAACAGATCTCTGACTGAGATAGGACACCCATACTTTTGCTCATCTAAAAATTTGGGTGGTCTGATCTAGCTGCTGTTGTTTAACACATCTGGAGATCAATACCAGGAAATACATTTCTGATGTTCTGAGCTCTTGCTTCATATTCAAATTTGATCTCAAACCCAAATATTTTCACTGCATAGCAAATACAAATAAATTGGCTTTATTGCTCTAGTGCTTTCATAGTGGACAGTATGAGCCTGATTATAACTACTGTAATAATGAAAATGCATTAAGTGGTGTGATAAGAGATCTGTGGCACAGCACACTTTTTAAATAAATAATTGCATCCTGGGAAGTGCAGGCCCTGATTGGATGCAGTTGTGGTTCGTTTCAGGGTAGACTGGGGTGCTTAGCTGATCATGCATACACATGAAAATGTGAATGGATCCGTCTGGTGTTTCATTCACACCTCGGACGTAGCGGTGTATTACACCTGCACCAATCAGGCCAGATAAGAGGAGCCTGCAAAGGAGATAGGGGGATTAAAAAAGAGAAAAATTGGGAGATGAAGAGAAAGAAATGCAGGTTAAAGAAAAGGACACCAAACCCTTCCTGAATGTATGTGTGTGTCCACATTTGCTCGGCTCATCTCGGTTCATGGCTATCGACAGTTTCCAGGTTGAGGATGCTAACAAACATGACAAGGGAGTGTGGAGCCGACCCAGACCGTCACAAGTGTTCCTCAAGAGCTCTGCTAACTCCCTCTTTGAAGGTAAACTACAATGTCATTCCAAAGATGGAACCGTCACACAGGGCACAAACAGGATGGAGATGTATGAAGTATAATTTCATGAAAAGATCTTTTATTTTACTGTAATTTTTTGAAAAGAGACACAATTATCTACTGAGTATACTTGTTTGCCACTGCCTTAGTCAGCTTAGGCTGAAAGTAACCCTGCTGCTGATCCTCTTTCTTCCTGGACAACAGCTGGCAGACCGGTGGAAGATGCCTCACAGGAGATGTCAAATAGGTCAGGGTGGTCTTAGCTGCTGCTCTGAGATAATACCCAGGAGAGCACCTGACTGCATCGACACTGACTCGGGGTGTCTGAAAATGTGAACGATGCCAGGTCCAGCACAAACTGAAAAAGTGGATTTTATTATTTTTCCTAAACCATAGCAAATGTTTTAACATTTGGTGATCTAAAGTGTAACAGCTCACCAGGCTTTACTATTAGTAAACATATCTTGTCAACCACTGTGGCTGCAGTTCACTGTTCCTTAATGTTTTTCGCCTCCAGCATATGCATTGCCCTTCAGCCCATGAAAAACAAATCTTTACTTGGTCATTACCTTTCATTATCTCAACGTGGCCAGTGCCATACTCTAATTGTTGCCGTCTTTATATCAAAAAGCATTTCAGCTTTTTCACTTCTTTCTCCTTTATTGTATATCTTTTCAAACCTTCCTCATTTTTAATTGTTGATATAGTATCATTGGCATATTTAGTTCCCCACTAATTCAACATCAGCTTCTGCTTCCTCTAGTTCTGACTCCCTCACGCCATGTTTATCAAAGTGGGTCACTGACGAGTGACAAGATAGTGATAAGCTCTACTTGCATCTGCACTCCTGAACTGGAGAAGGGATGACATATCCATCTTAAAAAAAGGATAATTGTCTGTATCTGTGTGTCCATCCGGTAGCTGTGTCTCTGTCATTCCAACAAATGACACATCACAAACATTTGTAGTCATGAAATGCATTGCATTTGTCATCCGAACAGATTATGACCGAATGCATTTTATGACTACAAATTTGTGTGGTGCACCATCTGTTGGAATAGAAAATTGCAATGCATTTTATGGCTAAATGCATTACAAAATACATTCCAATAGATGATGCATTGCAAACATTGATGCTGAAGTCTACATGGCTGCAACCCATCTTAGACAGATAGATAGATAGATAGATAGATAGATAGATAGATAGATAGATAGA
>JANRMT010062840.1:28420249-28462566 GCA_026402145.1 Polypterus bichir lapradei | reverse complement strand
ATAGATAGATAGATAGATAGATAGATAGATAGATAGATAGATAGATACTTTATTAATCCCAAGGGGAAATTCACATAGCATAGCTAGTACTTATAAAATTCTGTAACGAGGATAAAAAATGTACAGTTTGCTAAAAACAACTCATATTTACTTTGTGTGCTTTGCTTTTAGATTATTTACATGTCACTTTTATGTGAATAAACTAAGATTATAACTATATTAGAGAGCTTATAAGGAAAAGCTAGAATTACTTTTGATTGTGAAAACAGGAACCTAGCAGGTGGATGCCTGGCATATGCAGGCACATGACAATGTCTCTCATTCATAGGATGTGTTTCAGAAGAGAGGATGAGTTTGAAATGTATTGAAATAGATTAAAGAATTCTGGGAAGACAACTCTAAAAGTAAATGTTAACAATATTATTATTTTATCTATGTGTATGTTTAAAAGCTCAGAAAAACTAAGCAGTGTGTATATGCTTGTGAGAAGGTGTGAAATCAATGATATGCTTTATACGCCACATTTTAATGGAAATTGCCAGTTGTCCAACTTTTGACTGATATAATCTACTAAAAATAGCCACTCACTAAAGACACTCACTAAAGGAAAGGATTTTAAAACATCACAACTTTCAGAGACAGAGATGATACATCTGTCTCTCAGATTTAGCCATTCACAGGCCATTCTAATGTTCATAAACATCATGTCTGGCTTAAGAAAAAAAAGACTAAAGCTATTGCCACCGGATACAAAGCTTGAGGTGTGACTCCAATTTCCATTATTCATGTTTTCATAGCTAACAATTTATGCCTGTTTATTTCGGCAAATAAGTAGAAGTAATGATTGGCATAACATTTGGGTATTACCTTGCTGACATTGTTAAGTTCTTTCAATAGCAGTGATTCAAGTATGGATGGCCATATCCGTGACTCAGCAAAGGAAGGCATTCAAACAAGCCCTCCACCAATGTTAGAGTATTTGTGCAGCTCTTTCAAAGATAGCTATGTGGGAGCAGAGCACCACATCCATGAAGCTCCTAGACTTTGCTATGGTATTCCAAAATGTAACCCTTTCAGGGGAATCAAGCTGAAGGTGTACAGACACAGTATATCTGTGAATCCAGGCTTCTGGTCCCTGGGTGGGTTGAGCACACTGTGATGTTTGTTATTAGAAGTACTGAAGTGTAAGAATTCCTGATGTAAGTTTTGTGGGTTGAATTTGTAAACTAAGGCTAATAATTTAAGCATTTCTAGGATTAACTTGTCCACCAATATACATTCTTAGAGGATCTAATGACTTTCACAATAAGACAAACCCAATCAAGCATCCCTCACTAGCTTGAATATTTGAATGTTATACACTGATTACAATTTAAGAACGTTCCCTAACATAACAGTTTAATCTAAATTTGATGTCCACTCTCTATTTTAGTCTTGTGAGCATTATAATATTTCACTCTACTTTACAAGTTGCTTAAACTGAAAATGTTGTTTCCTGTCCTTTAACTTGAGTGAGTGCTTCTTTATCCATTAACATTATATTCTCCATCCGACTGTCACTCATACACATTGGAGGATCTCCTCACAACCTTGATCGATATACTGTATGTAATAACTCACTGGAGAAAGAGGGGGGCCCTGTCACTAACATTTTGTTCTCCTTCTTCTCCCCTTTCACCAAGAAGCCGCCCAATGAGAACACATAGCCCCGCCCCTTCCAGGTTCATTCTAAATATAAAACACCCATCTGCTCAGAAGGAGGTGTCTTTTTGACACGACCAACCCACAAGATGGAACTCCTGTGAATTACCTTTAATTCTACAGCTAAGAGCCAAATCTGTTTCTTTCTAGTTCAGCTAATGGCTGGCATCAGAACGCCAAGAGGCACTTTTTTTGTCAGTCATTTTTTTGTTGATTACGTTGGAGAACCCGGTTGGCATCCCATCATTTATCTTTGCATGACATTTCATTTCTGCACCCAGCCACACCACTTAATCCAGGAAGCATCAGGCAGAAGACAGGTAGCAATCCTCAAAAGTACACTAGTTCAACAGGAAGTCCACTCATGCACAAAAGTTAACCTCAAACCAGGGCGGAGTGGTTGCTGTGAAGCTATGGATCTGTGCAAGGCATCTGGAAGGTTGCTGGTCCACTCTGTTGAGCTCTTGAGCAAGGCCCTCAACCTGAAAATTGCTCCAGGGTGCTGTACAATGGCTGACCCTGAGCTCTGACCCCCAAAAAGTCATGCTTAAAGACAATTATTATATCAAAATTTCTTTGGAGTCATTGGAGGAAGTTCAGACTATTCAAACAGTATATGCCTGCACACCATCTCCTGTACTTGATGTTGGACAGATGGATAGATGGAAATATCTGTATATTTTATGCAGTTTTATTTTTTCAAGATTGATTCAAATGGAAACTACTAATTATACAAACATAAGAAACTTGAAATGAGGGAAGACAATTCAGTCCATCAAGCTTGTTTGTTTAGCTAACAGTTGAGCAGTCTCAGTGTCTCATCCAGATACTTCTTTAAGGTTTTCAAGGTTTCTTCTTCAATCACATGTCTCTGTAGTTTGTTCCACAGTCCCAGAACTCCTTACATAATGAAGTGTGCATTTTCACACCTAGTTTATTTGGAACCAGTGTAATTCACCTGAAAGTCCAGTTCATTTAGGTAGATGCGAACACACCAATCACTCTCTGTTGCAGACCAAAACAACTATACTGAGACTCTTTGGAAAGGGTGGTCTTTGGGTGGTACCAAGCAAACCCTGGGACAGTTCACATGAGGTCTAAATGCAGTCCAGCACGGGGCCAGTTTAACTACATGAAATGCTGTGCATGATGTGTGACATTTTGTGTGCTGTGGTAGTCATGTTGAGCTTCTGCTATCGGTAATCCGAGAATCTCATTCATATCGTAATGAGTCGAGGATTAACATGGACCATTAAAAACATTAAAAAGGTAAAAAAAAAAATACACAGGTGCAAATATAACACAATCTGCATACAATGACTCACAGAATTACTTACACAGTCTGAGCAACATCTGACTTGGGGTCTCGCGGTCATACGCAATTGGTCAGCAAAAATACAGATGTAAACCTATTTGGGATTGGTTTGATCAGATCACATACAGAGGTTACAAAATATGCAACAGAAGTGCTTTGTGAGACTGCTGATCAAATGTCCTAAACTTACAAAATAAATACGCCATGTGCACAGCTGGGGCATCTTCTTGATACGCAAATAATCAAGCATTCCAAAGTAAATATTAATAACAAATATGTACAAGAGTTAAGACAATAGGCATGTAATTTGAGATAAACCAGACTGAGGTTATTATGTTAATATTGTGGCTGCTTGAGAGTAACATGCAAAATGAAGTGAAATGAAATGAAAATGAAAATTACGTGACAAGTCTGTTGCTGCAAAACTGAAGCACATCGGTGTGTGCCATCAGCAGAGCTTGTCTTTTTTTGTACATTTGGCTCTTTGAAATGTGACCTTCAGTGCATAAAGTTACTAGTGCATAATTCTTAAGTAGTCTTCCAGTTAATAGTTATGGAAAATGCAGGGGTGTGCAAATACCCACCATGATATTTTTTCTTGGGTAAAAAATTATTCTACCCAATGAAAGAAGTGTACGACACGGTCACAAGTTTTTTTTTTTTTTTATATATTTAGTTCACTTAAAACTTTACAGTGTGAAATGTGACCACCTAACTGGAAATTGAAGCAAAGTAATGAAATGCACCCTGATTCGGAATAAAACAAACGGACTATGAGTGTGAAAAAGCCTTAAATTGCACTTCCAACTAGTGTCCTTGAGTACACGATTCACTGTTAAAGTTGAAAGAATTCTGCAGGATCTCATTTATTATTGCCCTTGGGAATTTTCAAAACGTGGATTAGGTCCCCAGATAGCCTCCTCTGCTTGAGACTAAACAGGGTTAATTCTCGGAGTCTGTCAGAGGAGAACATGTCAATAAATCCTGGGGGACTCTTGGTTGCTCTCTTCTGCACAGCTTCATGTGCTGCTATGTTTGTTTTTGTAACGATCGATTGAAAAATGCTGTAAATTGTGTGTGTGTAAGTGCAATCTTTATACATTTTATGAAATGTAATTGGTTCAACGTCTACAGTACTGAATGTCTGAATCCAGCTAGTTAAATGAATAAGCAACAGAATAAAGTTGTTATTACAAGAAGAGATCAAATAATTGATAGATTTGTGTTACCTTCTAATGCTGCTTTAAAAATAATGTATGCCACAAAATAACAGCTACTATATTAAGGGATAAATACATATACGGTATTTTTAAAATGTGTTAAATCTTGCTAATTTTCCACAAAATGGACACCATTAGTGACTAATTGGGTTGTTTGCAGATCAGTGTGTTTTGCGGGCTTGTGTGCTGCCTTCATTTGATTGGTTCCACTTCCTACTGCCATTGTAACTGGATTGAGCAGGTTTAATAAATAGATGTATGGATGAAAGTGTTAAAATGCATTAAGAACAGGAGGTTGTAGTACAAAGCTCATTCTGGCCACTCTAGACCCCAAACTCACCTGCAGCACTTGCACAAATGTCTTCACATGTTTCTCTTTCTCCATCACCTTATCTCGCAGCACCATTAGCTGCTGATTTTTCTTCGGTTCATCTGCTAATTGCTAGAAGTAGGACACAAAAGAGTAAGGATTTGAGTTAGCTACAGGCAGTTGTACCAGGAACTTTCAGTCTGCAATTGCTGATTCATGTTTGATTTCATTGACCATACCAGGATCCTTTAAATGAAAACATCATTGAGAATGTTCTACTAAGAAATGTCTTACTTTTACAAAGTTCAAATAGTTCTGCATCCACATTACAACAAATGTAGTCTTGCAGAGCCAGACGTATAATATATATGGAAACAACTATGAGTGAATTCCGCCTAAAAGTGGGAGGGAAAAAATTAATGGCTCATCAAATTTCACATTTCTAAAGCAATCTGACATTTCAGGAAGATGGCACACAAAACTGAGTGGTGATTTTGAACTACAGTACAGAGAAATGGTATTCTTGTTAACCTGGTCTGACAGAACAAAAGATAAACTGTTTACAGCCGAATACACCACTATTAAACCTATAATGTTACCTTTCTGTTTTCTCTCAGTGTCAATTCTTCTATTCAGTTTCTTCTTCACTCTCCCTGTCTTTCGGTTTATATTTTTGCATTTTTTTAATACATGAGCAGAAATGGGACACTGCAACCCTGAACATTTAAAGTGTACGGACTTGAGGACATTGGAGGCAGATTTTTAAGAAGAAACCCAGCAGGCAGAGCTTTTTCAGCTGCGCATTTTGCCGCTATTCACTATAAACTTTTTAACAAGTTGTACTCAGACATGTGTTCTCATTGAAAAACCAAATCTGACCCCATGAGACTACAAATAACATAATGTCAAGCAGGGTGGACCATGGTAAGAACTAGAAAGTATGAGCCTATTTACATAATTCTTGAACCTCTTTATTAGAATTCATTTTTAAATTCTGAAATTGAATAAGTTACACACCACTGTACCTTGTAAATTCAACTTAAAAAAAGACTAGCCACTTCATCAGGTACTTCTAAACGTAATGGCAAGTAGGCCCTCATCTTCTCTCGGAAGAAGGTGAATTCATACAGAAGAGTCTCAACAATGTCTAATGGGATGCTTATGCATTGCAATTCCAATGTGTCACATAGTTGCTAGTGGAGCTAAACTCTGAATAACTCATTCCATTACATCTGACAGATTTCCATTTATAATATTACTGATCTATTCAAATATCAATCACATACTTCTTTTTAAACAAATATAGCACTAGTAATAGTATTGTAACACTGTACGATGAAATTTACACTGTGTGAGATATGGCTGGCCATTCATCCCGGCCAATACCCCCAGGCCGCCAGATGGAGCTCTCCTTGCAACATAGAGGTGCCCCGAATGCCAGCAGGGAATTATGGACAGTGGAATTATAATGTACAGCCCTGCTGGATACCAAGGGGGCCGCCAGGAGTCGCTGCAGGGAGGCCCAGGGATTTATATTTCCCGTATAGCCCGGAAGTATTTCCAAGTCACGGGAACGGAAGAAATGATATACTTCCGGGCTAAAGAAAAAGAGAAGTTTTTACCCGACCTGGAAGTGTTGGATAATCACATGGACTGAGGGCTCAGAAACACTTCCGGGTTGAGGACTATAAAGGACTGTGGGAGATCCCAGACAGACGAGCTGAGTTGGGAGGCAGGGTGGCTAAGCGTCTGGGAGTGGAGGATTGTTTATTTGATTTGGGAATTGTATTGTTTATTGAATATTGTGGAGTGGAGGGTGCTTTGTCCACTTTATTATTATAATAAATAATAATTCTGGACTTTTACCTGGTGTCTGACGAGTGGTCTGAGGGTTCAAGGGAGCGAGAAAGCCTTAAACTGTCACAACTGACATGTCCAATAAACAAGCAAACCATCAAATGTCCTGCAATATTCTCCACTAGACAATGCTCAGAGTATCTGTCGCCATTTTTCATATAATAAATGAAAGTATCTGGAAGGAAGAGCAATTATATACTTTGCAAAAAGACAAAACAAATATATAAATTCTCATGTGGGTTCCTAACTGATACGTACACAGTGTACATATAAATCTTTCCCATTTTTGTTTTTTTTAATCATAATTAAACTTGTTTACTTGTGACGTGAAAAATGACAAATTACTAAAAACTGGACACCATGCCTCACTAATGTAAGCAGAAAACATTCCCCACACCTTTAGAGCCGCCACCCAGCCAGTATTACTTCCTGGTAGCATCTATGGATTCAGGCATTTTATACCAAATTCTAACTTCACTGTGTTCATCTTCCAATAAAATTGAGATTTGTCAGACCTGGCAACATTTTTCTAATCTTCATTTGTTAGGCTTTTAGATAACAGGAGTGTGGTCTTCTTTTTAATTTGCATGCTTCCATCAGGTCAGATTATTTCAAAGCACAAAGCTATGCAGACGACACACAGCTTTATTTATCGATAGCGCTTGATGATCCTGACGCTCTTGGCTCTCTGATCCATTGTCTTAGCAGTATTTCTGATTGGACGAGTAGAAACTTTTTCAAAACTAAATAAGGTAAAACTGAAATCTCAGTGATTGGTAAACATGGAAATAGTGAGGGTATTAGAAATAAACTTGATGTATTAGGTTTAAAAGGAATTTTAGAATTTGACCTAAACTTTAAATCTCACATTAACCAGATTACTAGGTCTGCATTCTTTCACTTAAGGAAAATAGCAAAAGTTAGAAAAATTATTTCAGGCCTTTGTTTTTTAGTTGACTAGATTAATGTAATGGACTGCAAACAGGTCTACCTAAGAAAGACATCAATTGGTTACTGTCAGTGCAGAATGCGGCAGTGAGAATCTTAACTAGAAAATGAAGATCTGAGCAGCTTTAGCATTGTTACATTGGTTGCCTGTGTTGTTCAGAATTGACTTTGGAATATTAATATTGTTTTATAAAGCTTTTAAGTAATCTTGCTCTGTCCTATATTGGGAACTAGCAAAATACCCACGCTTCGCAGCAGAGAAGTAGTGTGTTAAAGAAGTTATGAAAAAAATTAGACATTTTAAAAATAACGTAACATGATTGTCAATGTAATTGTTTTATGACTGTTATGAGAGTTGCTGTCATCAAGGATTTGATTATCATTATTTGTTTCAATCAGGTTCGTATTTTGAGGACGTGTTGTGTTCAAGTTATATTCCGTGTTTGTCAACCGTTGTAAAGATAACAGGTTTCATTCATCGAAGTGTTCACTACCCAATTCGGTACTCGTTAATCTAAGATGTTTAACATGCATTCCCGGTATTAATTTGTGGATTTGCCTGCGAATATTTAGCGGCAGCGTGTCTATGAACTCAATTTAAACTTAAGCTTTACACCTTGCTCTCCTATTGATATGTCTGCAAAGGCTTGTTCAGATTCAGAGGGTTGTTCCTTTCTTACTGCATCAATAAACAGCTTGTCTTCCTCTTTATTTGAGACATCACACACTGCATGCACGAGTTTATCTTTCAAAGTCCTTCAAACTTTAGCAAAGTGGTTCAATTTACCACATTTTTTACACTGTCTTCATTTAGCTGGACATTGACTATTTCCACCGTGTGCTTTGTTTTCGCAGTACCTGCACTTATGAATATGCTTGTATGCGTCACACGCTTCATATTCTTTTGCTGCCTTCTCAATTGTGTAATGCGCTTTTTGCTTAGCGCTCTTTGGAGCTCTTGCTTTTTGTGTGCGTACTGCATTCACAATCAGTTTAGGTGAGCCGCTCGGAGTACATGCATCGAAGGTTTGCTATCTCGTGCAATCTTGCGATGTCCACGGCTTTATTTAATGTTAGCTCAGACCCGGCACTTAAAAGTTTCTCTCGCATTTTTGCTGAGTTTGTGCCAAACACTATTCTATCCCTGACCATCTCATCTTCATTTGCATAAGCACAGTCCTTCACCAGCAATTTTAACTCCATTACAAAGTGATCAAAAGTCTCGTTTATACCTTGCGTCTTCTCACTAAACTTGTATCTCGCGAAAATCGTATTCGTCTTAGGCATGAGAAATGCCTCGTAGAGGCAGCGTGTCTATTGGATTGCTGGTGACGGACGGCCTTATATGGGCGGGCACTCAATTCCGTGGGAGGCATGGGTATGGGGGATGTAATATAGGCAGGCAACTACATGGGAGGAGTGGTGATCTGTGACGCAACTCCGCCTCACACGGCGACCGAGCTGCAGGCTATGGCCGTATATATGTATGTAAGCAGGATTCAGTTATGACCGTTACGCGTAGAATTTTGAAATGAAACCTACTTAACTTTTGTGAGTAAGCTGTAAGGAATGAGCCTGCCAAATTTCAGCCTTCTACCTACACGGGAAGTTGGAGAATTAGTGATGAGTCAGTCAGTGAGTCAGTCAGTCAGTCGGTGAGGGCTTTGCCTTTTATTAGTATAGATGCCTGTTCCCTTATACCTCAAGGTGTAACCTTAGATCTTCAAATAGAGGTCTGCTTATTATTCCAAGAGCCAAGCTTAAAAGAAGTGGTGAGGTGGCCCTTTGTTGTTACACACCTAAAATCTGGAATACTTTTACTGACAGAAATTCGCCAGGATAATACTGTCAAACATTTTAAACTGCTAAAAACCCATTATTTTAACTTGGCTTTTCATAGCTACATTTCAGTTGTATTCCTAATAGACTAAATGGGTATATAGTATTATCATATTCTTCAGGTATCCTGTAGAAGTTGAATTTTAACCACAGGTTTGGTGTGCACCTAGCCTATAATGTAGGTGTACTGAAGAGGCAAGAAAAAACAGCTACATTGCTTATTGGGTTTATGCCGAGTCTCTACTCTTCTGAGCTTGTGCTTAAAAGCTGAGGTACAATTTGACATATGAACTAGTAAGAAAAGGGCAGTAAAATGTGTTTTATTATTTAGTATTGCAGTAACAGCACGACTTCAACAAATAAAAGTTGAAGGTGCTTTCTTTCGAGGGCGCATTTACTGACAAGTCATGATAAAAGTGAAAGAGGGAACTTGTGGTTGACTGGACTGTGCAGGATAAGCTCGAAACTGTGTTGGCATGCAGAACTTATATGATGTCCGTGTACTTTACCACCTTAAGGTCATGGACTTTTAGACTAACGAAATCTACAGATGGCCATCCAGCTAAGTGGACCAGGTTGATAGTGACCTTTTAAGGTATCTCTGTTCTGCCAGGTCCTGTTAGCAACTGGGTGTAACCAATGGTATTAGAGCTTATGTTATGAGTGGGAGCTCAACCCACCCTACCAGAACTGGCACCTCTAGATCCTGGGGAGCAGGGACTCTACTCTGAGGCTTTCCTGAATTGCTGAGCTTCTCACCTTAACACCACAGAGAGCCTAAAATTCAACTTTAACAGATGAAAATTGGCTTGATGTCATGAATTTGTTTCTACAGGGTGTCCCAAAAAACGTATACATACTTTGAATGATTATAAATTATCAGCAGTGCCTGGTACAGAATGGTTAGCAGTTCAGACACTTGAGATAACTTAAAATGATTCTATATTTGTCTTCTTTAATTTGTATTGTAAAACTTGGATGTATCCAATTAAACATTCTATTTAAAATCATTCAAAGTGCGTATACATTTTTTGGGATACCATGTAGAAACAAATTCATGACATCAAGCCAAATTTCATCTGTTAAAGTTGAATTTTTTTTTTAACTTTATAGTAAACTAGCCACGGTACAAGTAAGAGAATAATTTAAAAATATTTGCTATCTGTTCATTCATTAACTGAGATGATTTGAGTTTAACGCTTAATCTCGTCCATCTACTTTGGAGTACAAGTGCCAGTTTCCTCACCATGCTGATGTCTACCAGAGTCAGGCTGTTCAGCTGGCCAAGGGTGAAACTTGTACTTTACCTTCTCGAGGATCTTCAGTTTCTCCGCCAGTTTCTTGTTCTCCTTGCAAATGGAATTGCGCTGCTCAATGACCTCAGCCAGTTGGCTCTTCAGAATAGGCACTTCCTCCTAAAGAAAGAAGGAGGCCTTGAAAGTTTTTATTTGAATCTCTTGCATGGTAAACTTTCATTCCCTTTAAGAAAATTGTGTCATTTTTGTTTTTCTCGCTGATGACATCATTCTGTTTTCTCATTGTTTTTCGAGGAATGCTTCCCTTTTGCAACTTGATTTCTGCAATGCGCCAATTGATGGCTTATCAAACACCGCCTTTGGTGTTACAAGGACTAACCATTCATCTTTTACATGAAAAAAATAAAGATTCTCTCAATCTTAAAGAACAAAAGAAACAATCTTGGTTAGGACTTTTAATCTTAATTCTCAGATTTCTGAAGAAGAGTTCACTTGATTGATTGACCCACTCCTGTCTTACCTGTTGTCTTCCCTTTACCATGCCTTAAATAAAACCAGTAAGAGTCATGCTAATTTATTCAGGGACTGACATTCTTCTTGATCACAGCTTGCATTAAATCTGCCAAAATCATTCATACTTACATACACTCGGGGTGAACAGTGCAGGTTTGATTACCTTCTCTAGGTTCTTCAGTTTCTTTTGCAGTGTCTTGTTCTCATGGGAAACTGAATTGCACTGCTCAGTGATCTCATCAAGCTGGCTCTTCAAAACAGGCAGTTCCTCCTACAGCAAGAAAAATTGTAACTTTCTTTTAACCTTTTCAAATTATTTGTGCGTACATGCTCAGGACTCCTATGCTTCTGAATGATCCAGCAGTAAATGTGATGGAGTGAGGGTGTCACATTGGTTTTGACATTTAAAACGAGGTCAGTGAACCATTATTGGTGAGACTACTGCCTTGCTTACAAGCCACACCACTGTTGGGATACAAAGGCTTCATCCTGTGTTTCTAACCACAATGGCTGCAAATGTTATTATTACATGTCCTGTGGCTACTTGTTCGCCTCCTTTTCTGATAGTGAGAAGATGTTCCATGCTTTCATCACATCCTACATTGTTCTCTCCCACTATCTAATGGCAGGTGTCTATTTCTAGTTTATTGTGTCAGTGCCACCTGCTTCAAAACAACCCTGCTGCAATAGTCCTCTCTCAGTCTCCCAGCAGTCAGCATGCATCGCCTGTTCTATTCCATCTTCACCTGTTCTTCATTGCTGTTGCTAACCTATAAAGCATTCCAGGGCCTTGCACCAGACTACATCAGTAACTTCCAGCAGCCTCCTAAGGCACTACAGCCCTGTCTGCCTCCAGGAGTCCACAGATGCTGGCATTCGTCTTGTGCTTCTAACTAACCAGTGTTCTGGCCGGTGACAGAGCCTTCAGCTTTTCTGCATGCAGATTTTAGAATGGTCACCCTGAAATAATTCAATCTTCTAGCTCAATTCATTATTTTGAAAGGAAACATAAAACCCATCTGTTTAGGATAATACCTAACTTATGTTGACCGTGTTACCCTCTCTCTCAAATCACCTCATCCATCCAGATCCTTAGGATGGTATGGTGTGATAAGACTTGAGGTAGGACATTTGTCAACGCCTCTGGGGCTTTCATCATTTTACGAAACATACTGTGCTACGAAGCTTCATTACCGCAAGACATGATATCCAAAGGTTCAAACGTCACTCAAGCACTGGGAGCGGTCAGACTGCTTGGAAGCCCTGCGCTATCCCACCTCCTCTGGAAGGGGAAACTACTAGTCGTATTTTGTATAGAAAAGATATTGAATTAAATATGGAGTACAAAAGTGTGAAATGTGTTATCTGACATTAAAGTCAATACCATGCTTTACTGTTTTTCTGTACTGGAACTGATAACGTTGTTCTTAATACTCATAGCTTAATGTACACTCTTTAAAATACTGCGTCTTTAATGGCACTTTATGTTTTGTTATTAGGTTGTGTGATTCTGCTACATGCTGTGATACGTTACGTATTTTCCACACAAAAGCACACTAAAACACATTATTGTCCACATTACCGTGTTTTCTGCACAGGAAAACCCCCGTCTTGCACTCTGCAAGTGGGATAGACTCTGGACCTCCATGGTCATGATTTGGAATAAGTGGGTTTGAGATTTTTATCTTATGTTATGGTCACTTTACACCATTCTTCTGAAAAAGGGGATATAGTTAACACCTTGTGCTCATCACAAAAGCACATAAAATTTAGTATAAAATATTCATATATGGTGCACTGAGTGTTATGATCACTTTGAACCGTTCTTCTAGAAAAACAAATATAAAGTTCACAACTTGTGCTCATCACAAAAGCAGATAAAATTTTGTACAAAATATTTGCATATAAAGTCAGCTTCAAGAAATTAATATCATCTCGATATCATTGAGTTTGTTTCTTAGGTTTTCATGACCACCGACTATTTAAGTGTAACATTTTGTCTGGTCCATCTTCTCTGGAGTGTAAGTAGTACCAGTGTCCATTTCCTCACTACAGGAGTATCTACCAGAGTCTGGCTCTTCAGTGCATTACCTTCTCTAGGGTCTTCAGTTTCTTCTGCAGCGTTTTGTTCTCCGCAGTAACTGAATTACGCTGTTCAGTGACCTCAGCAAGGTGATTCTTCAAAATAGGAACTTCTTTCTAGAGAAAGAAATTAAGTAAAGTGGTCCTTTAAAGGAATGCTGCTCCAAAAACTTGCTATGTTTTTATTTGTTACTTATCTAATTTGCTTTGCAAAAAAGTGTATTACATAAAAGAAACCAGTGGTGACCAAAACTGTACAACAACAAACAAGATGAAAGAAATCAACTCACATGACTTATGACACATAATGTCAGTTGTCCATTCGTTTGTTCACAAGATGCAAAACACATTGTTATATTGATACATCTGGAAAAATCTTTACACATCGTGAACAGGAAACACAATTCTCATTGGTCAGGGGTTTTGTCTTTAGATCAAAAGCTCAATGAATTGTGTTTTCTGGTTTTGATGTCAGTTGATTTTTCTGTAAGATGCACAAATGCAATTTTAAGAGACGGAATGACATTCAACAAATTCACAACTGTGCCTTACTCCATCACTGAGAAATCCGAAAAATGAGTCTAATTTTCTTAATGCAACCCATCTCCTGGACTAAATGCACATGTGAAAGCTAATTACCCACTTAGGCACCATCATCTCAAGAAGATGATAAAAGGCAAGCTAATATGGGAAGGCAAGCTAAGGTCAGAAGAAGCTGTGAATGGCTGCTTTTGGAACAAAAGATTGTCATGAGGATGTTTAAAGCCTCATTTAAAAGCAAGTTAAATTGTTCAGTGTTTCTCTTACACTTCTGGTGGACAATCAGATACAGCCTTAGCCAGTGGCTTGTCATGAAAATATCTATCTGGTCTGTATAGTTAAGAGATCATTAAAAAGCACATTAGCTATAGCTAAGTGTTTAATTCACATTTTTGATATATATTGTGAGGTTATTATAATTGATAACAGGACTAAACAGGTTAGAACAATGATATTATCAATATCCTGTTCTGCTTTAGCTACGTGACACTTCAACATGATGGCTGGCTAGAACTTGATCTCCAGCCCTTCACACCAATAGAGCTCATTATTTGACTTTTTGCTCCAGCATACTTTTTAATATTTATCCAACACACTGCATAGTACTGCTAACTGTCACCAAGAACAAATGTCTTCTTTAGGTCGGTGACACTATTCCTCAGCCTTTAACTCACGAAAGAAGTTACAGCATCCTCCATCAGAATCCAGTGAAAACACAGACACCTACTGGGACTCAATGAACAATCTCCTCCTCGAACACACCATCATGCTGAATGCTATGATGCAAACCACCTTCACTGTCATACGCACTTAGCTGAAAGCTATTAAAGAGAAGCAGGCGAAAGTGAATAAACTCCACTGTATCCCATCATGACTTGGGAGACAAATGCGATCCGTAAAAGGAGTTGCTGACTTCAAAGTTAAACTGGTTGATCAAGAAGACAGGGCCTGAAGAGACAACTTAAGAATTATCAGACTTAAAGAAGGGCCTGAGAAGGACAACCAAATGTGGCCCAGATTGTTCCTAAATCTCTCCAACTGTGCCCCCTGGATCATGCAGGCTCATCAGGAGTACATTGGGTGTGCAGATGCTAATGGCCATTGACGTTTTATAATTACATTTCTGAGGTTACCAAACTGCTAACTAATTGTGAAGGAAGCATGTTTTGTTCAAAATATCCATTTCGAAGGCTCACAGATCCGCTTCCTTCCAATTTTAAGTTCATTTACAGCACAGTGCAGGAAGGTCATGATGCCAGTTGCTCAAAATGTGCATGACTCTGGGCTTCAACCATTCTTGCTCTATCCTGCAAGAATTAAAATAAGTCTCAGATCAGCACACCACTTTCTTCGATTCACCCTCTGAAGCACTTGCAGTGATTGACAATTTCCACCATGAAGTCCTTATTTATCCCAAGTTGCACTGTTAGAATTTGGCACATCGTTATTCAGGTATCAGCTTGAGGAGTGGCACTCTTCAGGTTACTGATTTACTAAAGAACTTTATTATTGAGTAGAATTAACTTTTGATCTGTTTTTAATATTCTTTATACAATGTCCTTAATATTCTAAACATACAGTGGTGTTAAACTGGGGGACCTTTCCCATTGTTTATATGTTTGATAGGTTCAAGGGGTTGGCAGAGAGGGAGTCTGATAGTGTCTTTGGCATCACTGTGGGTCACCAGATGCCACAGTTAACCTTCTCTCCCTCCAGTATTTCATCTTCTGTGTCTTACATGTTCTCTGCATCGTGCATACTATTTTAAGCCATAATTTTCTATTTTCTTTAATCATGTGAGTGTGGGTGTGGGTGAGGATTGGCGGGGTTTTGGCATCTTGTTTCATTGTTTTCTAGTAGTTTCTCTCGATTACACTCTAAGGAGTGGGCCTGCTGCTGGGGTTGGTTTGTGGATTGGCCTGGGATGTGATGGTTGGTTTGGGGCCTGTTTGCTTTAATATTTTTTTTTGTAGAGACTCAGGGTTAGGATCATGCTGTTGGGGCTAGTTTGTGGGTCAGTCGCAGGGGGTTTGGGGTTTTTATATTTGTAAAAATATAATTTGCTGCACAACAGTATACAAATACTTCCCTTTCCTGTTATTTTGATTTGTCTTTTCTCAGTCTAATTAGGGCAAAGGTTAATATTATTTTGTGGAGTATCAGGGCCTTGACCTCAGGTCAGCGGCACTCTTGTCTTAGATCTCCTCTACTGCCATCATGTGGACGTGGCTTTAATTCAGAAATCGTACCTGTTGGCCACAGGTGTGTCATGTTGTAATAACAAGCATTACAGGGTGGCAGTGTCTTCCTCTGCTCACTCTAAAAGAGGCAGCATTCTTATTCTAGTGCAGCATAGTTTGCAAATTGGAATGAGGTGGCAATGATTTGGATCGATTTTGTTACATGAAAGTTGACGTGGGAGATGTGGAAGTGTTAAAAAGGATATATCTTAAAATTCTAAATGGTCCTAGGATCCCTTTATTCCCAGGGACAACTGCTATTGGATATGGACTGTGCATTAATCAGCCCAAGCCCTGGAGTCTGTCGCCAACTAGACTACAAAAGGGATCAGTGAGTCAGCACAAATGGTTGCTGTGCATACTATTGATCTTTAGAACTTTAGCCTCTCAACGTGGTCCTTTTGAGTGAAGGAGGAACGTGTGCTATAGATGGTCGCACATATGTACCCAACAGTTCCTCTTATATCACATCTATAGTGAGCCATATCCTTTCTGCAATGGATGAGGAATCAAATGACCATTCCTTGACAAATTGGATGATTTGGATGCCTGGGTGGATAACGAAACTCTTTATGTTCATTATGTTCATCATGGGACTTGTTGTTATTTTCATAGTATTAGTCAAGATTGCAGTTTCTTTTTGTTTTTGCCACACTACTCCAGATACACTTGGGGTACATATGGCAGCCCCCTAAGATTCTGACTTTTCATTTCATTTTTCAAAATAGAGAACCATAGTTCATCTGAAGTGGATGAAAAGGGGGCAGTGTGGAAGTGCTGAAAAGTATAAACTGAACTTTGTTAAACATTGTTAAAGATGTCTGTATAAAATGATTCCTTGTTAGATTAATCAGGCAGAAGGCATTGACCTTTGAAACACCATTCAATAACAGTTAGGGAACTGCAAAACACTTTTAAAGAGTAATGTTTGAAAACTAATAATTTCAGTTAGGAGGATTCAGCTAGAGTAGAATTGAATTTGTTTGTCTTTTACTTAAAACTGGCTAAGTATAACTGGCCTTAGAAGGGAAGAAGATGTTATCAATGATATGCACTGGTGATTATGGGCGGCCCAGTCAGAGGAAACCTTTAAAACCTCTTACGATCTAGATTAAAATCCAGGCACGCTAGGCATACTTTAAGATCTTTCCGAGGGTCTCAATTCTGAATTCTGTTGAGGTACAAATAAATATTTATTTCTATGAGCTAAATTATTGAGCCTGTTGTTTTTTTCTTCAACAGAGGTCTCAGCCAATGGCTATATCCCGTAACACCCCTCCTTTTATTCCCCAGCCTCACCAGCCATATTCTTAAATTCTCAGACTGTGACTTTCTGGTTGTCATTGCACTAAATCCCTTGTTAGATAGTTCTTCTCCACCTACATTTTCTTTTATGTAATTTTACTGCCAATCTTAATTTAAGAGATTAATTTTGTTTACTTAATCCTTCAGCCAGAGAATTCCTTTTCTGTTCTTGTTATAATTCACAATCTTGCACTGATTATATTTTCAGATCATGTAACCTTGCTTCATTGGTTTCATATGGCTCCTTGGTCTCATCTGTTGTATCTGACCATAAACATAAACAAAACCAGAGTTTTGAATTTTTACTGAGTTTTTACTGTTTAATATTGGATCTATAGATATTACAGGTCTTTATTCAAGGCTTTACTATCTCGTTTATCCGACATTTAACCCATAGCAAACTTCAAAGAATTAAAGTGCTTGAGTCTAAACGTTCATCCTTAGAAGGAGCCTGCCCCCTTGTGCTCAATAAAGATTATGAACTTCTCTTTGCCAATACCAGAAATGAGATTAATAGCCATTTAATTCAAAGAGTCAAATTCTTAAAATCACTGTACTAGAGCTCACTATCATTTCTCCAAGGCCAAGCCAAGCAGGCTTCTTGCTTCTAGAATCAAGAAAAAATCCTCCTTTGCCTCCATACTTTCTATGCACCCAAAGTCCAGTTTAATTCCAAATGATCCCCAGATAATCAATAATGAATTATTTGATAAACTATTTACTGACAACTTTAGTTCCACCCTCTCAAATGTCAAATCATTCTTCAACACATTTCCATTCCCTTGTCATGCTAAGAAAGATGTTTCTCTTCTAGATGCCCCTATTTCTTTGGCTGAATTTAAAGAGGCACTCTACTCTATGGATATATGGATGGACTCCCACCCGAGGTAATTTATTCATTCTGGACACATACATAATGTCTCCTCTTTGAGATGATTAGTGAAGCCACGTTGTATTAATATGGCAGTTAATACTCTACTTCTGTAGTAAGGTAAAGATCCTACACTATACCAAAGTTACATACCTCTCTCTCCTCTCTCTCATTTACTCAGATACAAAACTATTATCTAAAGTTCTAGCCTGACACTTAAAAAAAGTCATTAGCAAATTAATCCATCCAGATCAGCCTGGTTAGATATGCTCACGGTGAGCCTCTGATAACATGCATAGATGTGTGCATGTCATTGATTCAGTGCATTCTCTTTCTAGCCCTGCTGCTCCTCTTTCCCTTGATGCCAGGAAGACTTTTGACCAGATGAACTGACAATTCTTATGACAAGTCATGGACAGAATGGGCTTTTGTTCAAGTTTTCCAAATCAGGTCAAGACGTTTTACTCTTCCCCCTCTGCAGGACTCTTGCATAATTCAGATATCTCATGTGCCTTCTCCATTAGTAGGGGAGCTAGACAGAGCTCTCCTCTGTCACCTTAACTCTTCATCTTATCTCTTGAACCACTTGCAATTGTCATCTGTAATTCCCAGCTTCTAACTCCCACAAGAGATTCAGATTCCTTTCATATAGTATCCTTATACGCTGATGATGTCCTTCTCTACCTAGATAAAGACTTATCTGATATCCCTTGTGCAGTAGAACTGTTCCAAGTCTTTTGAAGCCCTGTCCAGTTATAAACTTATTTGTTCTAAATCTTCCCTCTTGCTTCTAAATGATATGTGCCCTCAAGGATCCTTGCCATTTATCATTCCTGTCTTTACTTGTCTATAATATTTGGGAGGTGATATTACAGTGTCAGTCTCAGATATATCATCTAACAATAATCATCATAAATTTGCTGATGTGAGAGCCTCCATTAAAAATTGCTTCAAATTTTCTCTTTTCTTTCAAATCTCACTTGGCTATGATCAAAATTAACAATATACCCCATTTTAATATTTTAACTTATATGCTGCCATTTCCCCCTCCCGCTAAATATTTAAGGTTCCTTTGAAATGCCAGGTGAGCAAACCTTAAACATTCAACCCTGGTTGGCGACAGATTGAGTGCAGGTGCATCACAGCCTAGAATTATACCACTTGGCTTTCACCCTCTGCACTATTTTGGTCATGGCTGTGTCCTCCTCCTCATCCCTCTATGTGGGTCCTTACAGAATCCACCTTTGCTTTCCCACTTTCTCTTCAGTGGAATTCTGTTTGCTACCTTAAGTCTAAACCAGTGGCGTAGCTCGAGTGCGTGCTGCTCAGGGTGGGGAGGTGCTTCAATTTGCCGCCCTCCAACATATCTGAATATGTTAACCTATTTAAATAGAAAATTAAAATGACATATAGAGAAAAATCAAGATCAATTTTGAATAGATTTATTCATATATGGAGAAACAGCAATAATTTTTCACACATAATTATTTATAAGCATCAACTAGACAAGAATATAGTGTACTAGCCAACCCGTGGTGTAGCATATGCCGCATAATTATTTATTGAAGGGTGAACACTTCCTGAAAGACACAGTTGTCCAAACGGGGTGGGTTTGAGGATACAACTGTGAGTGAA
Organism: Polypterus bichir lapradei; assembly: GCA_026402145.1. Taxonomy (NCBI): domain Eukaryota; kingdom Metazoa; phylum Chordata; class Cladistia; order Polypteriformes; family Polypteridae; genus Polypterus; species Polypterus bichir. The sequence continues at coordinate 28,442,934 of JANRMT010062840.1, read as the reverse complement.
TGAAAAGATGGAACTCTGGAGAGAGCAACATACAATTGTCCGTGACTGAAAACTGGTTTTGGCAGATACTAACATATCTTTTTGAAAGTTTGGCCCTGTGCCTTATTGTCATTGCAAATGCTAATCTAACAGGAAATTGTCTGCGTGTAAAAGTAAAAGGCAAATTTGAATCTGATGGGGTCAGGGAAATCTGGGGAATAAGGACAGTTTGTGAGGTAGCAGCTGCGATAGTTTTACACTCCAGTACATTGCGGTGAATGCTGGTAACAGTCAGGCGGGCGGGCAGGCGGGCAAGCCAACAAAAACACTATGCTCTTAATATGGTATGATTCAGGTTTTTGTAGACAAAGGTTTTCCCTGTTCCTGTAAAGGACCATCCAAGAAGAAGCATTGTTTGTCGCAGATGGGAATCGCTGTATGCAGCGTGTAAAACAGTTTGAGAGGCTGGACGTGGGAGGAGGGTTAGACTTGGCAGGCGGGGCTCTGTCATGCGTATCCCTATCCCATGGTCTCTGTCTTGCATGCCATGGTCGACTTAGTATATAGAACAGCAGCCGGAACCAAAAAGAACAATGAAAAGTCAACGTGGCTCAGAGGTGCATGTGGACTGTAGCAGAGACGAAAGCGACTGAGGCTGTGTTTGGTGAGGTGTTGCGTGCGGGCACATGAGCAGGCAGTGCACATGCCTCGAGAGTGAATGGACGCGGAAGGAGGGTTAGACTTAGCGGGCGGGGATCTGTGGTGCATATCCCATGACGCAGGAGCAGGGTTAGAGTTGGTGGGTGGGGCTCTGTCGTGCGTATCCCATGGTCTTAGAATAGGTGGACGGGGCTCTGTAAGTTGGTGGGCGTGGCTCTGTCGCGCGTATCCCATGGTCTCTGTCTTGCGTGCCATGGTCGGCTGCTTCGTGAATTATATATATAGATACCCACTGATAAGCCATGTTCTAATTATTAGTTTAATATAATTATTCTGTGAAAACCAGAACCAGTGTAGTGTACAAGTGATAGGTGAGGATGTTTTCTGCACAGAGGAAGAACGCATTCGGATTGATAACGAAACGAAATTAGAAATTGTAAATTAGTTGTTTATCTTCCTAGAAATTATTATCGGTGTAATGTTTAAGTTTATTTTTGTTATTGCCTCATAATTTTCAACTGCTGTGTCTGATGCCGTCACAGAAGGACAGTCTGAAAATTATTTTTGTGGATAAAAATCAGAGAATTTTACTTTTTCATTCATGAGTGATATTTTTCCGAATCCTGCTGCTTACACATGAATTGTACTGAGCCTTTTGGCTAATAATGCCGCCCCCTTAAATGTGCTGCCCGGGGAGGACCGCCTGCCCCTAGCTATGCCACTGGTCTAAACTTTCCAAAAATTTTTTGGGACCTATCCTGTCATAAGCCATCAGCATCTGTCACAATTTGGAAAAGTTACTTGCACCCTCAGGAAAATGGCTTTCTCTCACTCTCATAATTCATAATCACACTCTCTAAATAGATGGCTGGCATTGTACATTTCCTTCTTGGCAGCATACAGGAATCAGTGTTCTGGGGATTTGTTTAATAGTTCAAAATTCGCGATGTTCCAGTCATTACAAGCTCATTTTAATTTATACTGTTCTACTTTCTTTTTCCATCTGCAACTTTGATCAGTTCTCAGAAATGTGGAATTTGCACTCTCTATTTTGTTATTTCTTGTAAAAGAAAAAAAATGATGTCCACGACTCCACACCCTACTCTTTGCTTTGCAAGGAATTAAACCTCTGAACCTCTCTGTTTTCTCCAATGTAAGGTTTTGTTCTGGAAATCCAAACTATTAGCACCCAACTCAGAATTCTACGCAGACTTTACCCTACTCCCCCTGTAAGTGCCATCTGATGGGCCTCACTGCTGATCGACTTTGTTCTCTTGGTTTACCTGGCAGTGTTCTCCACAAGTTCTGGTACTGTCCTTGTGTCTTTTCATTTATAGTTACTTATTTGGCTGATGGGCGGCACGATGGTACAGTGGTAGCGCTGCTGCCTCGCAGTAAGGAGACCTGGGTTCACTTCCTCTTTGCATGTTCTCCCCATGTCTGCGTGGGTTTCCTCCGGGTACTCCGGTTTCCTCCCACAGTCCAGTGACATGCAGGTTAGGTGCATTGGCGATCCTAAATTGTCAATAGTGTGTGCTTGGTGTGTGTGTGTGCGTGTGCCCTGTGGTGGGCTAGCGCCCTGCCCTGGGATTTGTTCCTGCTTTCCACTCTGTGTTGGCTGGGATTGGCTCCAGCAGACCCTCGTGACCTTGTGTTAGGATATAGCGGGTTGGATAATGGATGGATGGATGGATTTGGCTGATGCCTTTATCCACGTTGACTTACAACATTTATGATACAATTGGTTACATTTCTTTTGATTTTCCAGCTGGAGCACAGGCAGGTCAAGTGACTTGCTCAGGGTCATACAGTTGGCCTCATATATGTCATCTTCTTTTCTTTCTTTCAATATTCCTTATTCTGGTTTTATTATCATTCCAAACAAGCAAGTTCAGTCATTTAAACTCTTATTTTTTCTCAAGAACATCCATAGCGGTTGCACCTAATCGCACAACTTTTACTTATTAGCCAGTAAATAGCATTACAAATCCCAAGGAGGTCATGAGGTACTTGAGTTTTTCAATCCGAGGCAGCTACTCTCTGTCACCTGCAGAGACCAAGCCACTTCTTCTTAGGAGAGGGCCATGACTTCAGATATGGAGATCCTAAGTCTCCTCTCAACTGTATCACACACACACACCTGTCAGCCTCTGTAGTGATCATCCTCAAAAAACAAGTGTACACTAGAATCTAAGAACTTAGTGAATTGACCAAGAAAAGAAAAAAATATGTTTTGAGGAATAGTCAAGAAAGAAATCAAAGATCAGGAGGCCAGAAAGACAAAGAGAGAGAAAAAAATCACACAGCAAAAATCCTACTCAAAGATCAAAACTCAGTGGTCAAAGTCTCAAAGGAACAAAAGTAGAACTGACCAAGCGAAAAGTCCAAACCAACAGATTTCCAAAAGAACCACATTTTAATGTTGTTTAGATTTATCTCAAAGCCTGGATAACAAGCCCTGAGAGTAGTCATCATTTACAGAGAAAAGGACAGGACATCACAGCAATGCACCATCCTGTCATGTTGACAGCAACAGCTCTGTTAACTGGAAAAAATGGCAGCACCGTGAAACCAAAAAGTAAAATGGCACCAAAATGATATCACAGCTGTGATGAAAAAAGTAAAAACGGAGAGCAAATTAAATGTTAATGTTTTCAAAAATATACAGAAATGGTGTAGGACAGTAAATATTAAGAATCATGACAATGCATGCCAGAGATTGTAGTCTGAAGAGGTGATGAAGTCAGCTTCATCAGTAAACATTAGAGATAGAAGCCTCAGGTCCTGAAACTAGAAACTGTCTTTATAAAGCCTATCTAAAAAATAAACTGTGCTTTCCTTTTAGAAAGCATAACATCTGGTCTACAGCTAAAAACGAAATAAAAGGCAGAAGTAAGTGGAGCGGGTGGTGCAGTTGTAGTGCTGCTGCCTTGCAGAAAGGAGACCTGGAGTTTGCACGTTCTAGCTGTGTCTGTATGGGTTTCCTCTGGGTGCTCTGCTTTCCTCCCACAGTCCACAGAGATGCAGGTCAGATGGATTGACATTCCTAAATTGGCCCAAGTGTGTGTGCTTGGGGGTGTGTGGGTTTGTTCACCCTGTGATGGACTGGCATCCTGTCCACAGTTTGTTACTGCCTTGCACCCTATGCTCGCTGGAATAGGCTCCAGCAGACCCCTGTGACCCTGTTCAGTACTAAGCAGGTTAGAGAATGACTGACTGACTGACTAAGTGGAGAGAAGTGTAACCTCTGGCAGTGCAAGTAAGCCATTTTGATGTCTATCAGAATACACACATTCTATAAACTCAGAATGTAAAGCAGTTTTTTAACTCACCTCTTCCATGCTCTTCAACTTCTTTTGCAGTCTCTTGTTTTCCTCAGAAAGAGAATTGTGCTGCTCTGTGATTTCAGTAAGCTGTCTCTTCAGAATAGGCACTTCTTTCTAGAAAATTACATAACAAAATACTGTTTCCATCAATGAAGATGCACACTCTCATGGTGATTTGCTATCATGCACTATGGGTAAATAATTATTATTTCATGCCAACTTTCTGATCTTCTTTGCTGTTTTATTGATGGGTTGTACTTCGATTGAATTGATGTTTTACTTCTTTCTCAATGGAGTTTGGGTGCTGGGGTCAAAAACAGGCTATTGAGCTGAGCTCAGATTATGATTCTACAATGTTTAAAATGTCGAGAAAAGATGATGGTGTATGTGTGTGTGTCTGTGGAATATCAAAACTGATTTTCACATCTTAAAATGACAATTTCCGTTGGAAACTTATACTTCTTTTGCATTGCCAGTGTGGAGAGCTACTGGATGGCACCTTAGCAAGGACAGAACATTTTAGACCAAATGGACTCTGACATATCCATCCTGAATGCCGAGACCTCTATACAATGATAACATATGACCTATCTTCCTTAAACAAGTCGCATTGTGTTTGCCTTATTACAGGATCCAAAAATACTTTTTTGGTCCAGTACTTATCCCCATGGACTTCAAAAATAGCTTGGCCTATATCTAAGAATAACTGGCACAGAAAAGTTTTAATTTAACCCAGGAGATCTGCAGTCTGCTCCATATAGTCATGAGGCCTGAGGAAGAAAAATGAGACTTTTTAGTCATTTAGGGATAATATAGTTATTGTGTATGGAGTGTTTTGGTATGCTTTTCATATTAGAGGTTAATAAATGTCAGAAAACTGTTGAAGCATATCAGGAAAAAGTTCAAGTGAACAACATAAAACAAGAAGATCCAGGGTGATGGTTCAAGAAGTTGGCTGACTATCATGCAACCAGTAAGTCTTGACAGATGTTACGCACACAGGAACTCAAGAAGTATTGAAAAGTATTGTAAGGACCAAGAATATAGTGAAATGAGACTTGTATTTTGGGGTATGAAAACTGGTTAATGTTCTCTGCTGGAAATACGTCATGTCATTTAGCTAATCAGAGTGAATGCAAGCTCGTGAACCAATCAGAGTAAGCATTAGTTCAGCAAAATCAGGTATCTATAAATATAGCTCACTGTCTTTACTTTGTGGCCATTTGGAATGTATCCATCTTCATGTGAGAAATAAAAGATGAAATGGAGAAGCTTCCTCCTGCCTGGTTCTTTGGGCAATTGTTAATAGATATATACCATTTCTACCAGTGTCCATAAAAACTGATTAGCAAAATTCCGGTGGGAATAGTTGAGCTAGATACAGTAATTTATTTAAATACACATACACCAAAGTACACAAGCACACACACACACACTCCAAGAAATATAGGAATGAAGATAGCTGACAGCTTGTTTGCCCTACCAGAGCACATACTGGATGATGAAGAAGAAATGACAACTCACAGACCCACCTAGATCTATATTCTGGTGTGGAAAATCTTTTAATTTTCAAATGAAAACTGTTAATATTACATTTTATTTATTTTGCATAAACGTACCAGGAGGACTTTAATTACAGGCACCCTTTTGTGTTGTACTACTAATCTTATTACAGTAAGTTTCTTTTTCTATTACTTTGTGACATGGGAATGAGAAATAAGCACATATGCCACAGAACCTGTTTTAATGAATTTACTTCTAGATATTTATATGTCGAAAATGTAAAATTGTGCTAGGCTACATTCAAAGTTAGACTTGTGGAAGATTAAGTTTAGGGTACCATTGCTTAAAGAAAGCATAAAGGGTAAATAAATGTCCGAAACCTTCTCAGACATATCAGGAAACCCAATGAGAAATCAGCAGATGTCCTATAAACGAGAATGGACAGTTGTTGTATGCACAGAAATTTCAAGAGTGGTTGCTCAACTCAAGAGGTATAAGAACTACCAGAATATAATATAATAGACTTCTATTTTATATAAATCATTTGGGTGTAAACCAATGAACCAACCAGAGGGAAATGTATGCATTGATTGACACTGTATGTAAATTCAAAAGTTTATAAAATGAACCTCTATTCTTTGTTTCTCTTACCATTCTGATCATTCTGACCAGGCTATAACAGACTTCTTTTGAAGAATGCTCCCTCCAAAGCGTTATTAAAAGATACAATGAGCAGCTTTTCTCCTGCCTGATAACTGATTTGTCCTGTTAGAGGATGTTTCTTTCTTTAATAAGAATTAAATTTCTAACATAGACTATACTGGAATAACCGCAAGTTTTTGTAGAAATGGGTGCAGTGGTTTCTGTGCGATACTCTAACAGACAAACAGACTTTTTATATGTAATTTTTTTAAATATATAGTTTACCATTCTCATGCTGCCCTATCAGGGTTTTGTGATATTGGAGACTTTGGTTTTCTGAGGAAAACATTACAGTATTTCATAGAGGAGAGCAGATTGGCACTGAAAAATGACAATCCCAGAGATTGTAGTCTGAAGAGGTGATGAAGTCAGCTTCATCAGTAAACATTAGAGATAGAAGTTAATGTAAAATCAGCAAAAACACAATGCTTTATTATTATTTTTTTTTTTTACAAAAAACACTTCAAACTTGTTAATAAAATAAAAGTGAAGTAATATTACTGTATTTTAAAACTCCAAAAACACAAGTAACACTGGTCTGCAAACACATTGTTTTTGTTTATTCCTATCAGATTTTATAAGTGTCCTCGACAGATTTGAGGGTGCTGAATCTACATCTGGCAAAAGAATTGCTCATTCATGTCTAGTTTTGGGATGATGAATGTTTAAACTTATATATAAAAAAAAACCACTATTTTAGAGAAAAAAATGTAATATATATTTTTAAAATGAACTGGTTAGATTTGAATAAGTTCAACATTATTCATACAATTGTTTGAAATATACTTCTTACTTACAAAAAGTAGTCACTTGGCAGATTTTTCCTCTTATAATCCTTTGAAGTCGTTTCACGGTGTAATGACCAACAGAAGTCTGCTAACATGGAGTCCCCCCCACTTTCCAATATCATGTCTCTCCGTTCGATTGATGTCCTGGTGGAACCTCTCCCGATGTTCATCAAAGACCAATTCCATGTTCTCTTTTACTGTTTGATTACCTCTTACCTGGTCAAGACAATGGATGGATCAACCTGACCTTGCATATTTCTGTAAAAGCCATTAAGACTACAACTTTCTATTTTATTTTTTTTCTGGACAATAAAAAGGCATCTTTCTGACCTTCTAAAAACAAATAAATATTTTGGATATTTTAATGGAATAAGAAGAGAGGGAAAAAAAAACATGAGAGCAAAAAATGTGTAGCAAAAAGTTGATGTTGGGTTGTTAATACCTCAACTAGCATTATGAGAAAGCAGAATGAGAAAGACTGCCAGATTTTTTTTTGGTACACTGTATTAATCCCTGAGTTGAAATTGTCCTTTTGTGTGACCTTTGCGGGTCAACGTGCAGGGTCAGCCATTGTACAGCACCCTCAGAGCAATTTTCAGGTTAGGGGCCCAATGGAGTAGGATCCCTTCTGGCTCTAATGGGATTTGAACTGGCAACCTTCCAGATACCAGCACAGATCCTTAGCCTCAGAGCCACCACTCCCCCTGTAGTTTATTGTTTCAGAAGTGGATTCAGCACACCAAAATCTATAAAGTACACCATTTTTTTGTGCAGGATGATTTTGGTGCAGACCAGTGTAATTTAAACTAAACCAAACCATAGGTATGTTCAACATCCTACAGGTTTTGAAAATGATGCAATACCTCATGGAGCTGGAAAAGGCAGAAGGATGGCACAAACATCCACCCCTAAGTGCCTGATGCCTGTGCTGATGATTTGCTCTTCACCCTTCCCAGCAGAGATGCTCCCCGTGTTCACATGGCTAGGATACAAGCTTAGGACGCTAGCAAATACAAGCAGTGGGTTCTGTTGCTCAGCCAATGTAGTAGCTTACCTGTGACTGACTTATTGCATGGTGCCATGTTCACCACCAGTTACATTTGCAAGCATGTGCAGACGAATAAATAAAATGACTGAAAATGGTTACAAAAATAAGTAATGTACTGTACTATGGCTTGGTGTTAGTAAATGGTGCTACACATTCATCCACGACAAAACTAGTGTGTTTAAGTTAAAACATGAAGTGATTAAATAAAAATTAATCGAAAAGAAAACATTTGGGGCTTTATGTGCTCAGTCATATCTGCAGAATTGCTATAAATCGAGTCTCCTTTAACCTGAGACCTACCTGTATAAGAAAGTTCGGCTTGAGATGCCTCAATGTTTTATGTAGTAATGAGCCAGACCCATTAAAAACCAAAACCCATCTTAAAGAATACATACAGTACGTAGGGGCCTTGTCATATTATTTATTTAAACCAATAATACTGAAGCTGTATCAAACTTGAAAGATGGCTTTTTTTAAACTTAGCGACATAGTGTGGCATCATCATCATCACCAATTTCAGTCAGTAACCTCCTGTAATTCAGAGTATACCATGAATGTCTGTCTTAACCCATGGCGTTTCAACTCGCTCTAACAATTACACACCCCCAGGAAGTTAGAGCTTAACACTTCCCCTCCAAGAGGAAGTCATCTAGGCCTTTGAAAAACACCTTCATGACAGAAGACAATGGAAGACTAAAACTGCCGATCGGCTCTATATAAGGGCACTGCTGCTATATCTGCTTTACGAAATCGCTGTTCAAAGAAGAGCATTCCTGCCTCCACCACCTACTGGATTTCATTTTTACAATGCTTTGAAGAATTACGAAGCGGTTGTATTTTTAAAGGAAAAGAAAAAGAAAATCAGTAAAATTAAAGAAATATACCATCAAAAAATGATGTCTTACTTACTCCACGTAGTTTGTAGCTTTTGTAGTCTCGTGTTTTCACACAGAATAAAGTGCAAGAGGCTTATGAGATGTAAAACGAGGCAATAGTGACGGATGCTGTACAACAGCAAAGGATGTAAAAAGAGTCCATGGGTAAAAGAAAACAACAAAAATCTCACTTTACGTCTGTCGCATAATCCACATGTCAGTTGTCCAGCTCAATGCATTAAATGTGCAAAACACAAGCTTTTTTTGCTAAAAATACTATTAAATTGATCTTCTGGAATTATCAGTACAGATCAGAAACAGTAAAGTAAAGCCTCATGGGAGACAGACTTTTTGATGTGAAAACCCATCCCCATCTCCCTCTCTCATTTGTTGGTCAAGAATCCTGTCTTCAGTTCAAAAAGTGCATACGACTGGATAATAGACATGTGGGTTATACAACACAAGTAACACAAGATTTATTTCCCTTCTTTCCCATGCACATTTTTCACATTGTTTGCTGTTGTACAGAATTGGTCACATTAAAGTGTGCAGTGGACCATGCAATGCATATGACTCTGTTACAGTACACATTGTTTGGTATGGGATCTGTAAAAGCAGTGTAAATGTTTGTGATGCACCATCTATTGAAATGAGAAATGCAACGCATTTTAATACAAAACATGTCTGTGATGAGCCATCTATTGTAATGACAAATTAAAGGCATAAATGCTTTTTATTACTAAAAATGTTTGTGATGAGCCATCTGTTGGAGTGACAAATACAATGCATATGGTATGGGTAAGTAAAAGCAGTGTAAATGTTTGTGATGGACTATCTATTGGAACAACAAATGCAATGTGATTATTACTAAAAAAAGCTTGATATACATAATCTGTTGGAATAATAAATGTAATGTATTTTATCATACAATGTATTTTATTACTAAACAGGTTTAATGTGTGCCATCTGTTGGAATGAGAAATGCAATGTATTTTATTACTAAAAAGGTTCAATGTATACCATCTGTTGTAATGGCAAATGTAATGTACTGTATATGCATCTGTTATACTGTAAGCCATTTGGTATGCTGTGTTAATGTATTTGACGAACCATCTGTTGGAACGATAAATGCGATTTGTTTATTATTAAAAAGGTTTGGTATGCACCGTTTGTTGGAATGAGCAATCCAATGCATTCCATTTGCTGTGGGATTTGTAAATTCAGTGTAAATTGTTTGTGGTGTGCCATCTATCGTAATGATTCATGCAATGCATTTTATTACTAAAAATGTTGGTGATTTTCAATCTTTTGGAATGACAGAGACCTGGCAACCTGATGGATACACAGGCAGTTACACTGACACTTATCCTTTTATTAAGGTGGGATTATAAGGTTTTTCTCTCCATTCTGCATGAAAACATGAAATTAAACATTTTTCTTGGCTACCACTACATGGGGTAAACAACACATACAACAAATATTTAAATTATTTTTTAATATATTAAACTAGTATTTAAGATCCAAGCAGAAAACGTAAAGTTTTATAACATTTCTGCTGTTGAGCCTTTAATAATTCTTACAAGGTGGTCACAAATGGAGAAATGAATTATTGCAGTAAAGTGCTTTTATTCTTCGCCACAGACATAATTCACATTTGAAATACTTAAGCACACGTTCTATTCATCTTTACAGTCTGGGCGTAGTGCAGTAGTGTCCCCTCACAAGGTTTCTATTGATTCAGGTACCAATTGCCTAGGCCCTCTTCCATCTACCAAAGTCCAGACATTCTGGGATTAACGTGAAAGTTAGTGGTTTACTTTACCTTTTCTACGGTCCCCAATTTCTCTTGCAGCCTCTTGTTTTCTTCAGAAACCGAGTCACACTGCTCAGTGACCTCAGCAAGCTGGCATTTAAGAAGAGCCACCTCTTTCTAGAGAAGACGAAAACAGAAGGAGGTCTTAAGAAGCTACTGGTGAGCTGTGGACTGTGCTAAACAGTATCAGGAGCAACACGTTTGTGGGAGCAGTTGAGTTAGTGGTACACTCCAACATATCTAATGATTCTGCTGAAAGTAACTCTTGTTGAACTTGAACTTTAATGCCAGGCAACATACAGCTGTGCATGAAAGTTTGTGAACCCTTTAGAATTTTCTATATTTCTGCATAAATATGACCTAAAACATCATCAGATTTTCACTCAAGTCCTAAAAGTAGAAACCAGTTATTAAATTGAGACAAAAATATTATACTTGGTCATTTATTTATTGAGGAAAATGATCGAATATTACATATTTGTGAGGCAAAAGTATGTGAACCTCTAGGATTAGCAGTTTGTTTAAAGGTTTAATTAGAGTCAGGTGTTTTCAATCAAAGGGATGACAATCAGGTGTGAGTGGGCACTCTGTGTTATTTAAAGAACGGGGATCTATCAAAGTCTGCTCTTCACAACACATGTTTGTGGAACTGTATCATGGCACGAACAAAGGAGATTTCTGAGGACCTCAGAAAAAGAATTGTTGATGCCCATCAGGCTGGAAAAGGTTACAAAACATCTCTAAAGAGTTTGGACTCCACCAATCCACAGTCAGACAGACTGTTTACAAATGGAGGAAATTCAAGACCATTGTTACCCTCCCCAGGAGTGGTCGACCAACAAAGATCACTCCAAGAGCAAGGCGTGTAATAGTCGTTGAGGTCACAAAGGACCCCAGGGTAACTTCTAAGCAACTGAAGGCCTCTCTCACATTGGCTAATGTTCATGTTGATGAGTCCACCATCAGGAGAACACTGAACAACAATGGTGTGCATGGCAGGGTTGCAAGGAGAAAGCCACTGCTCTCCAGAAAAACATTGCTGCATGTCTGCAGTTTGCTAAAGATCACGTGGACAAACCAGAAGGTTATTCGAAGAATGTTTTGTGGATGGATGAGACCAAAATAGAACTTTTTGGTTTAAATGAAAAGCGTTATGTTTGGAGAAAGGAAAACACTGCATTCCAGCATAAGAACCTTATCCCATCTGTGAATCATGGTGGTGGTAGTATCATGGTTTGGGCCTGTTTTGCTGCATCTGGGCCAGGACGGCTTGCCTTCATTGATGGAACAAGGAATTCTGAATTATATCAGAGAATTATAAAGGAAAATGTCAGGACATCTGTCCATGAACTGAATCTCAAGAGAAGGTGGGTCATGCAGCAAGACAACAACCCTAAGCACACAAGTCGTTCTACCAAGGAAAGTTTAAAAAAGAATCCAACCTTAATCCAATCAAAATTTTGTGGAAGGACCTGAAGCGAGAAGTTAATGTGAGGAAACCCACCAACATCCCAGAGTTGAAGCTGTTCTGTACGGAGGAATGGGCTAAAATTCCTCCAAGCCGGTGAGCAGGAATGATCAAAAGTTACCAGAAACGTTTAGTTGCAGTTATTGCTGCAAAGGGGGGTCACACCAGATACTGAAAGCAAAGGTTCACATACTTTTGCCACTCACAAATATGTAATATTCGATCATTTTCCTTAATAAATAAATGACCAAGTATAATATTTTTCTCTCATTAGTTTAACTGGTTTCTCTTTATCTACTTTTAGGACTTGAGTGAAAATCTGATGATGTTTTAGGTCATATTTATGCAGAAATATAGAAAATTCCAAAGGGTTCACAAACTTTCAAGTACAACTGTACATGTTTAAAGAGTAACATAACAGCGTATGAAAGATCAAGTTGATATGCTCACAAAAGGTTTTCTAACACTGTTCCACCAGTATATGGAAGACCCATCAGAAGTGCAGTATATAGTACCCCCAGAAGTCTCATTTGTTTAACTGATTTCTCTTTATATACTTTTAGGACTTGAGTGAAAATTTGATGATGTTTTAGGTCATATTCATGCAGAAATATGGAAAATTCTAAAGGGTTCACAAACTTTCATGCACAACTGTAGTTGCTAGGAATTTCTCCTGATGTTACATTCATACACATGACAAGGTACATAGAACTGAACAACACAATATCCAATACATGACACCATCACAACATTACATACATTAGTAGTGAAAAATAAATTGCAAAAAACAAAGATATATAAAACAGACTGCAGTAGGAAAGAAACTCTCTGTATATCTAGCCGTTTGCCTTTAGCGACTGGCGACGCTGATTGCCCAGGTCATTGCAGTCTTTGATTACACACCAGTCAGTATAGAAAAGTATATTCTTAAAGTTGATGATTTGCATATATATTCAAAGAGAATCATGAGCATATATGAAAATTAGCATTATATCCTAGTGCACATCAGTATAGTAAAGGTTAAATCCCATAAAGGATTGTACCTGTATATTTTTTATTTTTCTTAGCAAGCTGGAAACCACTAATGTGGCAAACATGAGCTGAGGAGTAGAGATAATGGTGGCAGGAACTGGACGGTTCAAGGTGGGGAGAGGGCCTGCCAGGTGGCCATAGTGGATAAGATAGAGTACCATGCTCATTAGGCTGGGAAATATTGGTGGAACTAATTAGAGGCAGGACCAAGGCAACGGGATGCTGAAAGTCAGATAGGGGTGACAAATGAGAAAAGTGAGGTAAACTTTTAAAAAGGACTGGAATAAATGTAAGGTAGCCCAGTTGTTTTTTGCTTGAGTCATCTGATTTGAGTCTGTATGTGCATTGCCCAATAAAGCTTGATTCTTCTGCCTGTCCTGAGATGCCGGGTGTTATCTTTGGGCCAAAGGTGCTCGATTTCTACATTGTGTAGGTATGCCACCAACACAGCCTTTACCAGGGATGTGAAGTCAGGGGAGGCAGGTGAAAAAAAAACTAATAATGATACCATGAAATAAATGTGTCCACTGGTCTGTGCTATAAATTTGTTTTCTGTATGTTTTCAATAATTTTGATCATTTTTATAGTCAAAATTGCTGATTTGGCACATTTCCTGTTCAAATACTGGGGAGAAACATGAGGTGCGGCAGTGACGAACCTCACCTCACCTCGGACTGCACTGTCCCTCACACACTGGGCTGATGCATGCAATTGATGTGTGCCTTTTGCTGTCTCTCTGTATGATGCCAATTAAATGTTTGTAGACATTGTTTGTTATACACCCTGACTTTCCACAGCCTGGCTAATATCTTTAATGAATGTGTGTGACGTGTTTAGTGTTGCTGATCGAACATAAAACTGCAGTGAAAAGGCACAAGGTAAGACAGACAGCACCATGCCACACTGAAGGTGGCGTTTGTGAGCCCAACAGGTGCTCATTTATGCTGTTCTTCTACGCAGAGGCGCCAATGAGTTAGCGATATCAGAAAGTCAAGTGCACTGCAGCGGTCCATCTTATTTTTATTTTTTGTTCCAACTGACTGCCAAAATGGAAGATCAAGATTTTTAAAACTAAAGGAAAATAAGGAGGACTTTTACTCGAAAGTGATGGAGATTTACATGCGGAAGGATAGTCACATGGACTTCATTTACAAATAAAGGTAAGACCATAAACATTTTTCAATTTTATAAAAAATGGAATGAGACTAAGAAAAAAACAATCCAACATTTAAAATCTAAATTTTGACTTAAAATAAAATATTCTTTTGTTTTTCTTGTTATCCTTTTGTTGAACAGTCTGTATTATAATTGATTTAAACATCAGAATTAGAAGCTTTTAACACCTTTAAAACACCTAAATATTTAAGTTAAGGTCAAAATTGAAATCTGTTTTTTGTACACCAATCTATACTTTCATTTGTATTGTATGAGTGTGAATTATGAAATTGTAACAGCAAATTTAGAACACATGGAGGGTGAGGAGCAAATGCGCTCTCTCTGCTCTCTCTTGCCGTTATAAATGTAATGTTCTTTCTTATCCAAGTATGTACCTTACCTATCTGTGTGTAAAGAATACTAATGAGATATGAAACATAAACAGTAGTCAATGTGCAAGCTGCCAATTGAATAGTAAATAAGCTACTCTGGGGTTCATATATTTGTAAATCTGACTCTGAAGGAGTCAGTGCCTTACCAGCCATGAACCTCATTGCACGTTACTGGCCCTTACCCTTGAAGGTGTTCTGTGGTATCTGGCACTACAGGTTTAGCAGCAGATCCTTTAAGCCCTGTAAGTTGAGAGGTGGGGCTTCCACAGATCGGATTTGTTTTACTAGCACATCCCACAGATGCTTGATCTGATTGAGATCTTGGGAATTTGGAGGCCAAATTAACACCTTGAACTCTTTGTTATGTTCCTCAAACCATTCCTGAAAAATTTTTTTCAGTGTGGCTGGGTGCATTACTGTTCTGAAAGAGCTCACTGCCATCCAGTTGCCATGAAAGGGTGAACATTGATCTCAAAGAAAACATGATTCATGAGACCAAGCCTCCTTCTTCTATTGTTCCATGGATCATGCTCATTGTAAGCCAGCAGTGGACAGGGGTCAGTCAGCATGGGCACTCTGACCGGTCTGCGGCTACACAAGCTGCATTGCACTGTGTTTTGACACCTTTCCCTCATAGCCAGCATTTGTGCTACATTGGACCAGATGGGCTAGCCTTCACTCCCCACATGCATCAATAACCCTTTGGTGCCCATGACTCTGTTCCAGGTTCACCAGCTATCTTTCCTTGTAGCACTTTTGGGGTACTAACCACTGAATACTAGGGACACCCAACAAGACCTGCTCCTGATGTTTTGAAGAAGCTCTCACCCAGTTGTCTATTCATCACAATTTGGCTCTGGTCAAAATCACTCAGATCCTTACGCTTCTCCATTTTTGCTGTTTCCAACGCATCACCTTTAAGATGTGGCTGTTCACTTGCTGCCTAATATATCTGACCCCTTGACCAGTGGCATTGTAATGGGATAACAAATGTTATTCACTTTCCCTGTCAAAGTTGTGACTGGCTGTGCATTTCCAGCAGGTCTCCTGACCTAAATAGATCTGATTTAAGCACCATAATTTTTTGTGCTGACTGAATGACATGCTGAAGTTTATGTTTTCAAATGAATCGGTGCATTGAAATACCACACTGTTATGGAGAAAGTTAGGATCATTTCAATAACTGGTCTATTAAACTGGACCAGCACTGATTAGGGCAATTTAGACCTTTTCAATTTAATGGAGATAAAGCCTACATTGCTGAGATTTTTGGATAAAAGCAGTTATGGTATCATCCCAACTCAGACTTTGATAGTTGTGGCAAGACATTTAAATGATTCCACCTAACAGTGACATCATTTATAACTAGGGGTGTAGGAGGTGAGGAGTTTCTTCTAAAATCTGCAACCACTTCTGCGGTTTTCAGGGAATTCCATTATACATTGTTGAAATTGCACCAACTTCCCTCCAATATGGCACCTCATCCTCATCTGTGCACAGGCCAGTCAGGGTGGTGTTACCTGCAAACATCAGCAGTTTAACAGATGTGTCACTTGAGGTGCAGTCATTGATGTAGAGAGAGAAAAGGAGAGAAGATAAAACACACCCTTGAGTGGACCTTGTGGTCACTGGGAGGCACCCACTACACCGCAAACCACCTCAGGATTCCAAACTAAGCAACAGCAACAGTTGATACCTCACCACCAGTCTAGTTAAAATGGGATGGAACTGTGAGAGATTTCTGACGTCTGTTCCTTAGAACGACAGAGATGCAGAGACATGTGGCATAGTCCACATTCATACTGTTAAGCTTGTCATGGTTAAGCTCTGGTATGATTGTGTTAAAGACAGAACTGAAATCCACAAATAGGATCCTGCCATAAATAGACAAGGTGACTAAATGCTGCGAGATGAGGTGGAGAGCCATGTTTACTTGCATCCTCAGCTGACCTGTTGGCATGGTAAGCAAATGTGGTAGTAATGACTGTCACCCCCTGGGTGAGCTAAAACCTAAAGAGAAAACAGGCAGAAGGAAATTTAAATCATAAACCATTTATTCTCTTCAAAGAGGGAGCACTCCTATCACAAGACACTTTAACTAGATACACACAGCATTCTGTAACAAGATGCAGAACCTTTTCTGCTAGTTGAGGTCTTTTTACACACAAGTAAAAGGTACAAAATTAGATTACTTACATTATACAAAGTTTCTTATCATCACTGGCTGCTTCCAGTTGCTAGCCAGACACAGGGCAAAATGAACCATACTATATTATAAGTAAGCATGGTCAGCAAATACACATACAATTGTCCTATAGACAGATCATTAATTTCCAGCATTGCGTGTGAGTTTTTTTTATCATTCTCAGCTGAAGGCAGCTTCCTTTCTCATGCAGTAAGTAAAACCTATAGTTTCCTGCTGACTGCCTAATGTTGTGTGCTTGCATCCTTTCTCAGCTGCTCTAGGTTACTTGAGAACACCTTTACTGTATATCACATAGCAAATGTACTAAATGTGCTTAATTACTGTAAGATATACTGTAAAATTCAAACTTCACAACTATTAAAATATCATAACAAGACAAATTAATTACCACACCAACTGTAGTGGGTCAAGGAGAGGGTTTGTGATGGATTTGTGATGTAAATAAAAAATTAAATGCTCAGATGTTTTCATTATTACAGAGGACAGCACCACTGGTGTATAATCATTAGCTGTAGGCACATGGATGGCTATGGATTCTGTGAAACAGGGAGGGACTTTGCATTGAGCCAAACTTCTTTAAATACAGGAGCTAACTGATTGGCAGAGTATCTTAATGTGTAGTGAAAGGCATTGTCTGGACCAGGAGTTTTATGATAAATCTCTCTATGGCTGTAGTTCGATAATCGATTTTGTAGGCATGTCATCAGATCTGCGGCCTTATGTCTTGGACGCTCGGGTGAAGTGAGGTGATTAGGCATCAGCTGATTATTACCTGGTTGTGAGTTGGATCTGATGGCAGGGGGAAAATACCACAGACCTGATAATCTCAGATTTACAGTGAGGGGAATGTTTGGCAGACACCACTGTCAAGGAGATCTTCAACTCGCACCTCTGAACAAATTTTCTTCTGTATTTTAAGGGAGGTGGGGGATTTTGAACCCAAATGGGGAATGTTCTGTGAATCCATTTTTGAGGTTGGTCAGCCTGTTGAACTTCAGAGTGCAGATGACAGGTACTGATGGACCAAACGTAACATGGCAATGGCAGTTGGAGTAGCAAAACTAGGATATTTGAGTAGTTCAAATTTTGGATATTGTTGAGCTGTCCTCATTAACATGTCTCTTCAGCATTGTGTGGAGATAGGAACAGTGCCTGTGGATTGGCAATCTTAGGTGGTGGCCCCATCATAAAAAAGGGGACCAGAGGGTGTGTTCCAATTTTAGGGGGATCACATTCCTCAGCCTCCCTATGAAGAACTATGGCAGGGTCCTGTAAACAAGGATTCAGCCGATGGTTGAGGCTCGGATTCAGGAAGAACAATGTGGATTTTGTCCCAGTCACTGGACCAGCTTTTCACCCCCAGAGGAATTCTGGAGGGTTCATGGGAGTATGCCCAATATACTCTACATATGTTTTGTGGACTTGCAAAAGGCATACGACCAAGTCCCTTGGGGTGTCCTGTGTCATGGGTGATTTGTGGCTAGCTCTTGTAGACTTTTCAGTCCCTGTACAACCACAGTGAAAGCATACCTCACATTGCTGGCAGTAAGACAGACTACTCTGGATGAATGTGAGACTCCACCAGGGTTGCCCTTTGTCACAAATTCTGTTCATAATTTTTAAGGACAGAATTTCTAGATGCAGCCAAGGAGTGGAGGTGGTCCAGTTCGTTGGCCTCAGAATCACATCTCTGCTTTTTGCAGCCATCGAGCTGTGACCTTACATACACATTGGGGCAGTTTGCAGCCAAGTGTGAAGAGGACAGGATGAGGATCTGCACCTTCAAGTCCATGGGCATGGTTATCTGTCAGAAAAGGGTGGAGTGGCCTCTCCAGGTTGGGAATGAGGTGCAGCCTCCAGTGGAGGGTTTAAGTAGCTTGGGCATTTTGTTCAAGAGTGATGGAAGAAGGGAGCAGATTGACATGCGGATGGGAGCAGCATCTCCAGACATCCAGACATTGTACTGGTCAGTTGTGGTGAAAAGGGAGCCAAGCAATGAGGTGAAAATTTTGATTTGTTGGTTGATTTATGTTCCTACCCTCACCCATGAGCTTTGAGTAGTGAGTGAAAGAACTAGAGTTTCCAGTGCAGGGTGTCTGGGCTCAGCCTTACAAATAGGGTCAGAAGTGAAGACATTCAGGGGAAATCCAAATACAGCTGCCTCTGCTCTTCCTCATCTAAAGGAGAGAATTGCAGTGGTCCGGGCATCTGATAAAGGTTCCTCCTACATGCCTCCCTGGTGAGGTGTTTCAAAGCATTTCCAACCTGGGAGGAGACCATGGGGAAGGCCCAGGGCAACCTGGAGAAGTTATATATCTTGGATGGCCTGGTATCACCTTGCTATCCTGTTGGAGGAGTTGGAGAAGTTGGCAGGAAAAAGGGACGTCTGGACATCATTGTTTAGACTACTGTCCCCGTGACATGGATAAGTGGCAGAATATTGACAGATAGAGGTCTATGGAAGAACAAATGGACTTCATGCTCAGGTGTACAAATGAAGAGAACAGTGTTTGCCAACAGGCAAAAGTCTGAATATATATACTTCAGTATTCCCTTTCCTAGTGCTCTTCATTTTAGAAAGTAACCACCTCTGTTGACATGCCAGTAGAGTAGATGACAAGATGTGCAAATATCTGATAGGAAAGAAGATGATCCCTGCTTGCACTTTAATGAAGAGTTGGCCTGTTTAATGCTGCTGCAGGGTACAGACTAAAGATCAGGCAGCATGCTGGTGCGGTATCCAGCACTGAACCCTCATGAATCTAGCATCCTGGGTTTAAATTTCATATTCAGTCACAGCCTGTGTGGACTTTTCACATTCCCTATGAGTCTCTTGGTATTTCATCAGATAAAACACTGATGAGGCCTCACCTGGAGTACTGCATGTAGCTTTGAGGCCACAAAAAGGACATAACAGTGCTAGAAAAAACGTGTGCACTATGAGGAAAGATTAAAGGAGCTAAACATTTACAGTTTTAGCAAACAAAGATTGAGAGGTGACATGAATGAAGTATACAAAATTATGAAAAAAATCAGCACATTGGATCGAGGTTCTTGCTTTAAAATGAGTATCAAAAACATGAACACATGGTTGGAAATTTGTTAAGGGTAAATTTCACACAAACATGTTTTCTTCATACAGAGAACCATAGAATAAACTACCAACAGTGTTATAGAGAATGGGACTTTAGAGACTTTCAAAACTCAACAATATACTTTTGAAGAAATTATGTGGACAGGATGGATGAGCTTGTTGAGCTGAGTGGCCTGTTCTTTTCAAAATCTTTCAAACTTTCTCCAGTTTTATTCTCACATCTCCAATTCGTGGGTGTTATGTTAATTCTTGATTTCAAACTTATCCTATGTGCGTGTTGGCATATATAAGAATATGCCCTGTTGTCAATGGTCAATCCAAAGCCTTGCACACTTTAAAAGTGGAGTTTATTATATTGAAGTTAAACAGTAAATCATGTGAGGGTGAGAAGGAAAACCAGTGCAAGAATGGCTTTGAATTATTTGTGAGGGGCACAACAATCAACCAGCACACAAACTTAGACAAACTAGCCAGCTTAATCCACTCGCCTGAAGCACTTGTACGGTGTCTTTAACTTGCTTCTCCTTCTCTAGCAGTTTGCTCTGAAGTCTTTCTAACTGCTGCTTTTCTTCAATATCCTCAGTGATTTGCTAAGGACACAAAAAGTGAAAATTTTGGTCAGATGTACACATGCTGAGACGGCAAGTGGATAATCACCATAACATATTTGCATTTTCTCCATCTATAGTGTTCTTACACTCAGTCCTGTGGTTCTTAAAGGAATACTCCAACCAAAAATGATATGTTGTTAAAAATGTTTCTTACCCCATGTAGTTTGTAGCAGTTGGTGAGAAAATTTTTTATTCTCATGTTTTTGTGGAGAAAATAAATATAGAATTTTTAAACTCAGGGGACTCCATAGGTGGGCAATGCTCGACACTGCCAAATGATTTTAAAAAAGAAAACAAATTGTCACATGTCAAATATCCATTTGTATAGTCATAAATGTATGGATTTTATACTAATATATTATTAAAAGTTATTTCCAGAAACACTGCACTTAATGTAAACAGTGAAGACATCATTCCTACAATGCTGTGTGTTTGAATTCTTCCACTCCCCCTCATTCCTTGGTGAAGAAAGCTACCTTCAATTCAAACATCCACTTTCAGAGGTTAACAACACCAGGGCAGTATGGGACAAAACAGGAAAACAAAGACTAATGTCCGCATTTTTAAATAAAAACACAGTAATGTGAACATAGCCTAAATAGCTTTAAATACTTGGAATTCATGGAGAATTCAAAGTCTTCAACACACTAATACTGTAATAGTCATCACTGAACAGAAGAAATACAATAATATATTAAATGAGAACGATATGAGCCATAACTCAGATAAAAGTCCCTTCGTTTTCTGGGATGACCAGTGATTAAGATCCCCGAAAATGGGAATAGCTTTCTTTACCTTCTCTTCCAAGGTCTTCAGTTTCTCGTGTAACCACTTGTTCTCTTCTGAAACCAAATCTCGCTGTTCAGTGGCATCAACCAGTTGCCTCTTCAGAAACGCCACCTCACTCTGGTAACAGACAAGTCATGAGATTCTTGTAGAAATCATAGCGATAGTAGAAAGTGGTGTGTAGGATGGGGTATTATGGAATGGACAATCATCATTTTGGGACTGTAGGCACTATTGTATATAGTAAGAGGAAAATGCAATCTGCTTCATTTACACATTTTTGCTCAGATAGACTGCAATGACTTGTAAATTAGACATTACTCGCAACTACCTTACACAGTGCAGTGAACTGAAACCTAGCAAAGAGCAACACTGTGAGATACTGTGTATAACTCACATAATCTTAGGATAGAAAGAACTGAAAGCCTACAACTTAAACTTTAGACAGGAGTAAAAGTCACTGGAAATACAACAAATATGTACCTTTGACAAGATATGGTGCTTTGTACCTACATGATTTTAGCAGAGCTATCCAGCCCCAGACCAACTTGTGGTGTGTAACATCATGAGGTCCAGGATGCCAAGAATGCCTTTAGGATTAAAGAGTCGACTGTCCAAGGGTGAGCAAACAGAGACAATAAACAGAGAGAGAGAGAGAGAGAGCGGTACTCCATTCTATCAAAGAGACTCCTTCCATCTGGATGTAGAAGATGCCATCCATGCATCAGAATGATTGCTTAATCTAAAAGCCATCCAACAAAATCAATTTGCCTATGACACAGATCTTAATTAAAATTGTAGCTCGATTATGTTTACCTCTTTTGTAAGTTGCTTTGGATAAAAGTGCCTGCTGAGCAAATTAATGTAAATATGAATGTAAATATCTTCACAGAAAGTTATTATTTCTTTTCTTACTTTGAAACAGTAGTGTATTTGTATTAGGGCTGTCACACATGTGCGCATGGGAGACAGTTTACAGGTCTGAATACCTGTATTTTCCCACCAGACCAGGGGATAGCACTGTCCTTTAACTCTTTCTCCTCTTCCACTGCAGACCAGCAGAAGAATCCCCCTCATAAAACCTTTTCCGGTCCTCAGAAGCCACCCTCCATCACTTCCACGTCTGCTGTTCAAGATCTCTTACCCTGATGTCATTTCCCATTCAAAGAATCCTATCTATCAATTACATCACTTCTTGTCTGCCATATATATATATATATATATATATATATATATATATATATATA
>JANRMT010062840.1:28391915-28405249 GCA_026402145.1 Polypterus bichir lapradei | reverse complement strand
TCACTCGCTCGCTTCTTATTGTTTCGCTGCCTTCTCAATTATATAATGCATGTTTTCTTCAGCGCTTTTTGGGCCTCTTCCTGGTTTTCTACCTACTGCGTGATTATGTGGCAGGCGTGATGATGTCACACGAAACTCCGCCCCCATATCTCTAGTTTTCCTTGTAAAGTTGGAATGGAATATTTGGCCAGTCCAGTCTCTGTGAAGCCTAAACTGATCCTTGCTTAATAAATAGGTCTCCTGTAAAAATACTATTTTAGCGTTTAGACCTGTTAGGTGCGAGAATACTTTTCTTTCTATTTAATTCGTGATTCAGCCCTTTAACATTTCAGCTCACAAAGTTAACTGTGTGGTCATGGAGACATTGCTTCTGAGCTTTTGTTGTCATTTTGTTTTCTTAACTTAAGATAAAACAGCTTTTACTTTAATTTCCATTGTTCACAGGAGTTATTGCCATAAAGCTGTTACGTTGGCACTTATAATTATAAGGCTTAAAAGGATAGATTAGAAATAGCTTGCTCTCTTTCTCTCCCTCCCTATTCCCCCCGCACCCCCATTTTGTCTCCGCATGTGAGGCTAGACCACATTTCACAAAGTTCCAGTCCTCTGACATACCTAGAGACTGAGCACGTCCAAAACAAAACAACTCAGGACGTTAAAGATTGTTTCTAACTTATTTGTGGTCTGTGACAGGTCTTTGAGAGTTAGAGGAGGGGTTCACCTCTTGTGGTGGCAGATGAACTGTGATGAGCCCCAAAGGAATACCCCATCTGTTATTATTAAGGGGTGTACTGATGTGGGTACGTGTATTTGTATTTCTTGGTAAAAATCGTTCCTGTTGGTGCACCCTTTTAAGCAAATGCATCCATGGCTTTTTTTCTTTATTTTTAGTTATTATACAAAACAGTAATCAATAAAGCTACTATAGATTTTGTCTTTCTTGTACTGGGATGTAGTAAAGTGCATGCTGTTAAAAAAACGTATGAGGTATTGTCTGCAAAATAAAGGTGTGGGAGCAAAATGCACGCAAATTTACAAGAAGTGGACAGTGAAACCTTGAACAAGTCTGCATACAATATCAGAATTTAATTAATTCTCTGAACTATCTTTTGGCATGATTCTTATTCCTGAATAAAATTGTTATTTTTTATTCTTTGGCATATTATTATTATTTATTTGTGGCTTGTTGTCATTTTTGGTTACATTCGGTAACCTAAACTCTACTGCAAAGTCCTCTCATATTGCTGAGCTCTTCATCTGGTCATGGAGACTTATCCAGGTGTTTTGTACAACAGACACTTTTCAGTGACTTTCAATTCCTCTCTTTTGTCTACTGCTCTTGTTAAATGTGGTGTTCCTAAGAGATCCATTCTGGGACCTATTTTAGTCTCTATATATCTTCATCCTATATGAGCTATTTTTAGGAAGTTTAATGTTTAATGTGCAACTCAGCAATAAATTGGCTGCACAATTTTCTTGAAGAACTATTAATCTCAATCATAATAAAGCAGAAGTGCAGTTAGCTAGTTTTGAACTTCTTGGCCTTTTCATGGACTTAGTGTTATTTTTGACAGTAACCTTTTTTAGCCTCTTCACTCTGGCTGCCAGTAAATTTCAGAATTGACTTTAAAATTTCTGCCTTTTTTAAAATCACTATAAGTATGCTCTATTTATCTGAATTGTGTGTTATACACCAGCGATCCAGCTTAAATCTACTGGTCAGTTATCTCTTGGTGATCCCTCGTAGTGCTGGGAGGTATACCGGTTCAAACCGAAAACCGTTTTTTATTTTTGTTATGACTAGGGAGCTTCGCCCCCTCCTCGCTTTGTTCGCCAACCCCTGTGTTTGGTTAATCGGATATACAATTTTAATTTTTTTTTCTTTGGAATTGTTTCAATTTCATTATTTGCACTTTTACTTTAAAGCTTCATTAAAAACAATATTTTTTGGAGGCACATTGTCACAAGGCAACGTATAACTGCCCGTGAGTGAATATTGTTTCTGTTTTTCTAGTAAATAATCTGACTTTTTCTAATGTTTGTCCCTGTGATTTATTGATTGTCATAGCAAAAGCTATTCTCACAGTAAACTGTAAGCATTTTAATACGAATGGCATATTACGATCTCCTTTGGTGTGTAATGTTATTCGCGGAATATATACATTAGCCTTCTTTTTGCCTGTTAAAATTTGCATCGTTTCTCCGTGATCATAAATATACACCTGACTGAATTGTGTATTCTTTGAAATTCAACTTGTCGTTGCTTTAACTGTTGCAGGACCACAGATTCTCATAGCGTATGGTCTATTATTGTATAAATCCATGTTTTGTGCATAAGAATGATGCGAATGCGAAAAGACGTTGTTGTCTACTCTTTGCCTTTTATTTCTGACCTCGAGTTTTCCTGCTCTTTTTTCAGTTACACCTGGTTCTGATGATTAATCACCTTTTGTTTTGTGGTAATGCAATCTTTTCTATCTTTTCTTTGATACTGTAGTGACTGACATAAAGTAAAGTGTCACAAAAGTTTTACTTAAACAATCGCTGACTTTGTAACCCCAAACAACTTTATAGCACCCTCCCCAATCCCTCATCCCCCGTGTCTTGCCCCCCCTTACCGCATCAATCAATACCCCGCTATCAGTCTTCTGTGCTGTACTCCGCCCTCCCTCAATGGGACCGAACAGTCACTTAAAACCAAAAAGGCAGCAATCTGACTGGGACGCTGCAATACTTTCGATATTTACTGGTTTCATAATCTCTTATCTGCCGTTTTTTCTCTCCAACGCCTTTGGGCATCTATTCTCCATATTGTCCTTATACGCTTTATATGTGTTGAGAGCACATGATCTGCGTGAACTAAGTGCTTTTACACGACTGACTGTTTTTTGATGGATGTGCTCTTATATGATATCTGTTGTAAGTAGGGCATGTCTTGCAAGAATCTCATGTTCCACATCCCTGCGAGACGGCCCTGGGATAGTCTGTTGACACCAAGTCTCATGTTTACCATCCCCGCGAGACACTCCGTGGCAAGTCTCTTTTGTCTCGCGGGTCTTTTAAATGTCTTTCGAGAACTTCCAAGAAGATCATGTATCGTCGCCTTGCTTTTGCTTTCCAGGATTTCTTTTTAGAGAGATATGGATTTTTCTTATACCACAACACCAGTTTAAATAGCCTAAACAACATTCGGAATGTGGCACAGCGGGAAACTGTTTAAGGGGGGACCTTTTTCACTGCTACACCGCTAAACACGCATGCAACGGAGCGCATGCATTAGTGGAGGTATTGCACGATGAAAATGGACAGAGAACATTCTGAAACTGAAGCTTTATCAGATGATAAAGTTGAACATGATAACACAGAAGTTTTGCCGAAAAAAGGAGCCGTGTCTATTGTCTGGTTTTAAAAGGTTGGATGTGGACCAAACAACTATTTACTTGCAAATGCTGTCAAGCTAAAGCTGTCAGTGGAGGCAGCAACACAAGCAATTTACTGCGCCACCTTAGCCACAAACATGCTTTGGAGTACCATGAATGTATGGAACTAAGATTGGCACCCTCCACGTCCTCAGGTAAAACTGAAGAAGCTAGGGGACACTCGAGTCAGACGTCACTTGTAGATGCGTTTGCTAGAGGTACGACAAAAAAAGCAAGCGGTGGATCGAGATAACCAATGCCATTACAATCCATATAGCTAACATGTCAGTGGACAGAGACTGTTAACATTAACAGAAAGTGTAGTTGGTTTACAGAAAATATTCACTATTTATTCCTTTTCTAAGACATGTTCAGTGCAATACAACTTTTGACAAGCACCTCTGGATATTTTACTAAGTCTAAATGCCTCTTTGGATGGTTGACAATATGTTGTCAAAATTATAGTTTAAGTTGTTTGCAAAATTTGTTCACTAAAAAGGTTCTATATTTTGACTGCAACTGTCATGCAATGTGGTTCCTTCTCTTCATTAGTGTCACCCCCTTGAAAACTATCACTTTATGAGGCCATACAAACCTGCATTAATACTTGTGTGCACATTAAAATGTTTTTTTGTACAATGTACAATTCTCATGACAGTGGAGTAGGTTATAATTAGCCAGTCTACTGCAATAATTGTACTCATGCATGGGAAAAAAATACAGTTGAATACCGTGAAACTGGTATAATTTTGAAAAACACAGTGTTATAGAATTTTGGTCATACCGCCGGCACTAATCCCTCGTACTAAGTGCAAAACTAAGGGGGACATAGCATTTGCAGTCATTGCACCTCATCTGTGGAATTCTTTACCTAATTACATTAAGGATGTACCTTCATTTGATCTCTAGTTTGAGGACTTATTTTTATTCTCTAGCTTTCCATGATCATTAGTGAAACAGTTAATTCTACCCTCTTAGTAAGTGGTTTGTTTTATTTTACTGTTGGCTATATTATGTTTTTATTTTGGTATTTGGTATTTGAAACATCCAAAAGTTGACATATAGAAACTGTATAAAAAAGCTCTGACGAAGCCCGGGCCTTTGAAGCTCAACCCATATAGATGAATGACGTTGCCGCCGCCTGTTTCTCCAAATTGGTTATGTGCATTAATCTTTTTTTTTGCTTTTGTTTATATATGAAAGCTGCCTGTGTTTTGCTCCACATGTTTTGTGGGTGGTCTGCCAAGTAGTGAGACCACCTGCAAGTCATCACCAGGAACTGCCCTCTGTTCTATAAATCCTTAGGGTCTCCAACAGTTCTTGGCGGTTCATTTCAAACATGCCTGGAAGTGGTGAGTGTCGCAGTGTTTGGCTGTGCTTATTTAAGATTATGGATTATTTGACTTCTTACTCTTCTTTTGACTTTGCCTTTGGATTGTGGTTTGGAAACATAGTTTGCCTGGGATTGCCTTTTGTGCTGTTTGAAACTTCTTAGTGAAACAAATCATTTATATGAAAGTAAATCTTATTATTTATATGACTTGTGTTTGCCCCTATTACTAGCTGGGGTTTGATGGTGTGGGCATTTTTTGAAACTTATTGGGACTCCTAGTCTGCAACATGCCATCTGCATTGGGCAGCAGAAATAGCCTCTCATCAGAATCAAAAATGTCAGAGTGATCATGGCTCTCTGTGTGGGTGAAAAAGAGATTGTGACAATTTTGGTTGGCTCCACTCTCCTTTGCCTCTGCCACGAGGCTCTTCATCCCGGATCTGTCGATAGTCATGAACCAAGTGGAGCTGAGGAAATGAGAACACACACATTCAGCAAAGTGTTGGTGCAAACAGCAACCGAATAAACAATATCCAAATAGTGCAGTGATCGAAGTCTTCAATGAGTAATCCATAAAATCCAAAGTGAATGTCAAGGTTAAAACAATCCAATAAACAAATGATCCATTAAAAAGAGGTTAAAAATGCAGGAATCAGTTCTAAAAAACTCACAATCCCAAGTTCATCTTTCTAAAATCAACATCTCCTCTGCTAACCCGAATGGGATCCTGCAGCCAGAGGAGACATCCTAACGACAGGCAGAGCCAACCTTTTATCACTGGCTTGGGTCACTTTTATCACCGGCTGTCAGCAGTGTGCCATTTTGAACCTTACCTCACTCCTTCCTTTCCTACAGCCACTCCTTAGCCTCATGCCCAAGCTCCCTGTGAACATCAGGTCACTCCAACTACCCCAAGAAATACTCCGTTGGAGTGGCCCTTTTCAGCCCCCTCAAGCATTTGCCCCATGCTCATCCCCTGGGGCTCTCTTCCTGGCTACCTCCTTTCCGCTGCACCCTGGAGTCCCCCACTTCTGCCATGTTCATTTGTGATCCCTCTCTCCTCTTTAACGTCTTTCCCTCGTTTGTTCTCTTTCTTCCCTCTGCCATGCAGGCTCCTTTATATGACCTGATCGGGTGCAGATGTGACCCTCTGCCCATTCCAAGGTGTGAATGAGGTACCTGACTGATCCACTCGCAATTGCATGTCAGTGCACGATCAGCCAAGCACTGCAATCAACCCTGGAGTAACACCATCACACATACACCTGCACCTGTTCTAAGCCTGCACGCTCTTGGGACATAATTACTCCTTTAAAAACTTGCACAGCACCATGGACCACTTATCACTTTCACATTTTGCCATTCAATCAGCTTTTAATGAAAGTCCATCCTGTCGTCCTTGACACACCACTTGGTCAGGCAGACTCGGCTCCCGTTCCAGTCCAGTTGTAGTCTGTTCACAGCCTTTCTTCTCAGCCACCTTTATTCTCCTAGGCTAGCTGGCCAGTCAGATAACACCAGATTAATGCAAAGACTGTAATGTCCTACTCCAGCACTTAAAAAAGGTTCTTCTCTGATCTTAATTGTCCCAGAGCAACAATTGGCTTATCCAGATTCCTTGAATTTCAAAATTAGACAGTTGGACAATAAATTCCCTGAAAGTTTAAACATTTTAAAATATCACATTGTTATTAGCCGATATGCTCTCCATTACAATGAGCACATGCAGACACAATGTTTATTTGAGTGTAGTTAATTAAGGGGAAGATTTTTCTAATTGGATTGCTATTTATTTGCCTTCCATGTAGAGGACCAGACACAATTTTGGGACCTGCCCTGGATTTAGAGCAACTAGGGTGCTGGCTATATGAGACAATTCTCAGTGCACACCTGAAGGCATGTGTAAGATTGATTGAACAAATAATACAGTATATTGCTTTACTCACATGTCTTTGTGTTCCTCTCATATTCTTAGTAACTTTAAAATGGCCTGATTTAAGTGAGAAAACGTAAGTGTGTTTGTGTTCAGTTCAGAACTACATTTTCACTCACCTCCAGAAAACAGATGAATGGATCCTTTAACCAAAACATGCAAGGGTGTGTAAATGAAAAAACGTTAAGCCAGTTTTAGAAAAAAATAAAACTAAGCCATTAGTTGCATCAAGCAATGGTGATGAAAATGTGAATTGGACATCAAACGTTGACACAGATTCCAAAACTGATGCATACAGCACTGTATGACCGGGTTCCGTAAATTCAGTGTGGCAAGAAAGGTAAAATGATTGTGAGCAAGTGAAAGCACATTAAAGACATTAGTTCCCTAAGCACTGTTCATACTGCAGCAACCATCAATGTTCATGTCAGGGGAATGTGGTATAGCGGGTCCACAGCTCATGTCAAAGGGCCATTTTTAAAATAAATAATCACTGCACTCGCAGCTTAGCGAGGGGGCGTGGTGGTGTGTGGCTGAAGTGGTTCCTGGGGTGATTTGTGGCGCGGGCGAGTCTCACTTAAGTGCACAGGTGAGGAGTCGTCCGCACCCATAACTGTTCCCAGGAGCCACTGATTGCCACAGGTGAATCACGTCTCCATCATAAAAAGAAGTGCGAGGCGGCTATGAGTGAAAGAAGAAAAAGGAAGGAAAAAGAAAGATGGAGTTTGCAGGAGAGCAGGAAGCAACGTGGAGAGAGAGCCGGTGCGAGCGAGCGAAGGCTCGGAGGCAGGCAGCTGGACAGTTGAGCCCTAGCACAGGTGTTTGACCAACACCTCGGGCAGCTGGAAGTGGTCGCTCCCGCTGAGCATTTTATGAAGGAATGGGAGTGACCATCTAGCCGCGTAAGGCAGAGAAGGCAGCAGGAGTCAGGAGGCTTGGAAGTAGAAGCCCCAATGTGAGCGTCCTGGCCATTGGGTGAAAAGCCAAGTCTCGGTCTGGAGAGCGCAACTGAAGTCAGGGATCGGGAAGCCTCCAGACCAGTTGAGTAGTGAGAAGGCCAGCTGCAGGAAGGGCAATTCCCCTATTGAGAAGCATGATGGGAGAATTAAAGGAGCTGACAGGTAAAAGACACCGGGTTTTGGATTTTTAAATGGACTGCTTCCAGTGTTATTTTAACCTCGTTGTTTTAAAGGATTTCATTTTTCTATTTATTGAATTTTTAACCTCCACTTCTCAACTGTTTTAATGGATTATTTATTTATTTAATGACTTTTGAAAAATACTGCACTTTATTTAATTTGGACACTGTTTTGTTGTTGTTTTTAATAAAAGCACTTGACAATTTTTACACCATCCCCTTGCTCCATTTGTTGTGCCTCACTGCCGTGCTCATCGGTAACATTACCAACGGTGCAGGGTTCAAGGGCTCCCGGAAGGATGATGGGAGCATGCAGCGAACCCGCATCGTCACAGGGAAATGTGGAAGTCACTAACCCTTGCGCTGTGGTAGCCTATAATAACACAAGGGTCGCATCGATCATGCAAATCACTCACTGACATTCTACCCCCTCATGCTCAGAAAACAGAAAAGATACATGAAAAGAGAGCAAAGAAAAACTATTTCTACTGTCCTGATTACAACACTGGGCTGTTTGTTGGTGACTGTTTTAAAACACATCACATGAAGGATGTGTACTAAATCTGATTTGGTACAACAGTGGATATTAGACATACTATATTCATGTTGAAGTTGTGGTATTAACATGTTTTTGTTACAGAAAATAACATTTTTCTTGTTCAAAAAAATTAATTGTTTTTGGCTTGTTTTCTTGCTGGTAGACATAATGCTAAGGAGGCTACATATGAGAGCCATTAATGGTGCAGAGACTGTATCTGGCAGATCATTTTAGCTCAACCAAGAAAGTTGCTAATGGGTCCTGTCAATGTCAAATGATCATGGACAGATAATATGGGCGTAAATAATGAAAACTTATTTTTTACTACCGCATCTTTGTAAGCTGAATACTTTATTCAAACAACAAACCTAAATAATATGTGTTCCAACTTGAAAACTGCTTTTGAAGGAGACAGAATTTGGTGAACTGAGACATGTGCAGTTTGGAAATTGTAATGGACTGGAAAATGGCAAATATTAGATGAGATTTAATATAAGTAAATATCCGTTTTTACACGTAGGAAGTACAAATGCTAGATTTGAATACACAACTGGAGGTCTGAAACTTGAAAGTACATCTTATGAGAAGGATTTAGGAGTCATAATGGACTTGACACTATCAACTTTCAGATTGTGTTCAGAAGCCATTAAGACTAACAGAATGTCAGGTTATATAACACCCTGATGTGTGGAGTACAAGTCCAAGGAGGTTCTGCTTATGCTTTATAACATACTGGTGAGGCCTCATCTGGAATACTGTGTGCACTTTTGGTCTCCAGGCTACAAAAAGGACATAGCAGCGCTAGAAAAGGTCCAGAGAAGAGCAACTAGCCCGATTCCAGGGCTACAGGGGGTGAGTTATGAGGAAAGATTTAAAAAGCTGAGACTTTACAGTTTAAGCAAAAGAACATTAAGAGGTGACATGACTGAAGTGTTTAAAATTATGAAAGGAATTAGTCCAGTGGATTGAGATTGTTATTTTAAAACAAGTTTATCAAGAACATGGGAATAGTATTGGAAACTTGTTAAGGGTAAACTTTGCACAAACATTAGGAAGTTTTTCCTTACACAGAGAACCACAGACTCTTGGAATAAGCTACCAAGTAGTGTGATAGACAGTAGGACGTTAAGGACTTTCAAAAGTTGATGTTATTTTAGAAGAATTAAGTGGGTAGGAATGGCGAGCTCTGTTGTACTGAATGGCCTGTTCTTGTCTACATTGTTCTAATGTTCTAATCAGGTTAAATTGCTTTAAGATTTCTACAAATTCAGTTCATCCTGGTTTGTTTGAGCAAAATTAAAACTTAATATAAACAGTCTGTAATTTCAAAGTATGACAGTTTTACACTCCAGGATAAAGACAAAGAGTCTGAATGTCACTGAAGAGCTCAGTAAATTGAGCAAATGGTGGTCAAAGCACAGTCAGTTTTAGGTCAGGACCAAAACTGTTTGAAATGGAGGAGCAGTGGCCAGAGCCTAAACTTACACTGGGGGGAGTTCTGATGCACTGAAGACTGGTGTTGTTGAATTTTTCTGAAATATCTGTAATCTATCTGAAATCAGATTGTTTGGTTTTCACTCTGGTAGACATCTGCAAGGTTAGACTGCAGGTCAACTTAAATTCTTCGCATTTTGCCTCTTAAGCCTTGCTTAGAAAAGTGTCTGCATGCAAAGTGAGTCGTTAGTTTCAACTACTGAAACGGCAATGCTCATCTTTTCTATATATGAACACGTCTGCCTGGTCTGCCAGGTGCGTCCACTGAATTCAGGTAAAGGTAATACTGTAGTTATTTTAGATGTTTACCAAAACAAATGGCCCTGTGATGGTAACATTTGTTTGCTTTCTATGTTTTTAGCAACTGGAAGACGACCCTGAAAAGAACCGACAGCTAACGATATTGCGCAGCAAGGTGATTGAGAAGGAGAAGCAGGTTAAGAGATTTCTCCAAGTGCTTCAGGTAACTTTCTGCATACTGTTATCCTACAAAATGTTCATTCTTTCAGATCATAAAGGCTACATTTATTTATTACATCTGAGGAAATTCAAACTTTTTACTGTATCCAATTCATATTAAATCAGTCTCCCGTGCTGGAAATAGTACAAAAACAGAGGCTGATCCCCTTGGACAGGAGCTGCAGTCTATCTAACCAGTTGTGATGCAGTTCCAAGTCCCAGAATGCAACTTGTGCAAAGACACTGGAATCTGATTTTTGAAGATAATTGTTTTTTTGATGCTACTGTCTGTACAAAGTAAATGATTAAACTAATCGAATTATGCCAAATGTAAAGAATGATGGATGAAAAGTGATTGATACAACAGGTCACTAGGAGGTGATGTGGACAAAACTAGATGGAAATTAGATTAGATAAACTTTATTACTCCTTAGGGGAAATTCAGATTCATACAGTAGCAGAAACATAAAAAACAAAGATAAAGACTAATGGGACAAATAATACAGCCAATCAGTCAATCATACCAATCAATCAATAATTTCATTCATAAATTAAATTAAATAATTGTATGTTGTGCAGAAATTCCAAAATGATCTCGACAAGCATGTTGAAAGGAAGCACTGCATAGTCTTGACAGCAGTAGGCAGAAAAGACCCCCAGAGGCTCCACTCAGCACACCGAGGTGCACTAAGCCTGTGGTTAAGTCTTCCAGAAGAGCGCTCCCTGGAGGGGTTTTTCACAATGGCATCCAATTTTACCTCCTTCCTCCGTTCTACCACAGCTTTGTGTGTTACAGGGATTGCCCTGTAATGAACCAGGCTTTCCTGATAAGTTTGTCCAGGTATTGTGCATCTTTTGAGCTCAAGTTGCTTCCTTAGAACATCACACTGACTACTATGCATTGGTAGAACGTTTTCAGCAGCTTGCTGCATACATCAAAATAAAACCATATTTGAAGAATTATCTAATGGCATGGCTGGAAAAGGTCTACAAGTATTAACAGATCCACCAAAACTAAAATTCCTTAAAGGGTAGGAAGTGTGCAAACTCTTGCTTACATGTTATGTCCTGTGTTTAAAACAAATGTTACCTTGTGCTGTTTGCATAAGTGCATTGTCCCGTATCTACACTGTTAGTCATTTGTAAATGACGGCCACTTCCGAGCCTTGCATGTGTAAACACAGAAATTGGCTATAGGTTGCATGTAGATATATGAGGGTAACTCAATAATTATCTGCATGTTTGTGATAATTTTGTCTGGTTGGCTGTACAGGTTTCCCTGTGCACATATGGAACCCTGTTGTGTCTGTGGTCACAGTGATGAAGTTTCGACCTTTATCAGTCAGTTTCCCTGGTTGTTTTCTAGGAGTAAACATGGCCGCTTCACTCTGCGTTTCCACCAACAAAGCGCAGCGAGCAGTGATCTGTTTTATATGGGCTGAAGGTGAACCAGTAACTTAAAATGAACAAAAACAACAATAACACATTAAATAAACATAACTTTGGACCAATACATAATATTGCAGATGTCACATGTGCTTGGTATTTAATCCAGCAACTGGCATATTGACATGTCCATGTTTTTGGATATCTGAACTCTACAGCAGATCTGTGAAAATCTTACTCTAGCTAGGGAAAGGAATCTTTAGTCACTACCAGAAGCTTTTCCCTCTGTTTTTTGACTCCCGAGTTTTGATCAACGTTATACCGTCATAAGTAACAAAAATTATTTTTATTTTAACTTGTTCAGCAGTACCGCAGATATCGTGCTATAGCTTCAGAATATGTGAAAAAAATATTTTCAGGATGTTTAGGATTGGTTTCTATTTGGTGTTGTTCTCTACCATGGTAAGCCCCACTTATCCACAATCTTGTATCAGTAGATCCAGGATGGATAAATGGATATTTTCTTAATTATGACTCTTTATGTATTTAATGATCCTCTCTGTATTGAGCAAGGAAGCAATATGACACTCAGTATGTGGGGAGTAGTAGTAATTTGATCGATGTAGGTCTTGGTTGTTTTTATTTTATTTAACTAGTGAATAATGTGAGTGTCCACATTGCCCATATACAATACTATAACTAAGCATTCCTTGTTTATTATCGTGGAGTTAGTGGAAATCACCAAGTTCGTGAAGTGTTGTCGTACTCTTAACACCCTATGATTGACACACACATAGAAAGAATCACAGACCCTATCCACTTGAGCACTGATTATGAGTGATTCCTGCACAGCCTGTCACTCATCTGTACTCCACACAGGGACTAACTAGCTTTAGCATGAACAACACACGTGTTTTCTTCACACATAACTGAGACCTAAACGCAGGCATACCTTGGTCCCCAAGAATAACCTAAACACACAAAGGCTGACACCCTTTGATATTCTACCAGACATAACCTAGACACATGGAGGCTGAAATACCTTGGGCATTACCACTTACCAACCAATGATGCTTTACTCCCTCTGTGGTGTTCTCTGTTGGAGGCATCTCTCCTCAGCCTACTAACTTGTGGGAAAGAAACTGGCATTCTACCTACGCCAGATGCCTCGTATCCACTTTATCCTTCAATCTATACTAATAAAAGGCAAAGCCCTCACTCACTGACTGACTGACTGACTGACTGACTGACTGACTGACTGACTGACTCATCACTAATTCTCCAACTTCCCGTGTAGGTAGAAGGCTGAAATTTGGCAGGCTTATTCCTTACAGCTTCCTTACAAAAGTTGGGCAGGTTTCATTTCGAAATTCTACGCGTAATGGTCATAACTGGAAGGTATTTTTCTCCATTTACTGTAATGGAGTTGAGCTTGACCGCCGTGGGGGCGGAGTTTCGTGTGACATCATTACGCCGCCCACGTAATCACGTGAACTGACTGTCAACGCACTATGTAGAAAACCAGGAAGAGCTCCAAAATACGCTGAACAAAACATGCATTATATAATTGAGAAGGCAGCGAAACATTAAGAAGCGAGCGAGTGACATACTACCATATTCATCAGTACAGCTAC
>JANRMT010062840.1:28381485-28391905 GCA_026402145.1 Polypterus bichir lapradei | reverse complement strand
ATTCCGAGAGACTGTGTTTGTGGGGGATTGACAGTTAAGGCGGGTGGGGGAGTCACGTCATCATCTCCCCTCCCATTTACCTCATTTCGCTCTGAGCTGAGCTCCGCGGCTAACGCCGTCTTCCGAAGCAACTTCGTCACACTGCCACCAAATACAGAGAAATCCACAAGTTAATACACACTCTGTCTCTAGACTTTCTCCACACTGAATCCTCCAGGCACTACTTACAAAAGGTTACATTGACAATCGTGTTACGTTATTTTTAAAATGTTTAATTTTCTTAGCACAAGCACAGCTGAGAAGCTTCGATGCATGTGCTCCATAACGCGTTAAAAAATAATGCATTTAATCACACTTTGCATTACAATCAAAGGGGAACTTTTGTCAATGCATGATTTCCTGGTACACCGATAACATTGATCAGCGCATCCCAATTCATTTTAGCCTCGCACCACCTTGGTTTGAAAAGAAGTATGAAAAAATATGAGGTTAACACACAAAAACAGATCACCAATTCAAGCTTTATGAATAATCGATTCGCCATCAATAATTGTTTTGGTAAAGCCATACTCAGTGTAATCCTCCTTCCATTTTATAATTTTTCCGCCACTAGCCATGATTAAATGAACGGTAAAAAAGTAAGAGCGAAGCGAGGGTGACTTATTTAGGCAGGCATGTATATGACAGCAACACTCATGACAATCATGTTACGTTATTATTAAAATGTTTCCTTTTCTTTTTCATTACTTCTTTAACCCATTACTTCTCCGCTGCGAGGCGCGGGTATTTTGTATATGAATGACCTCCAAAGAGCGCGGAGACTTTTGATCATGTGAACGTGTCTGCAAAAACTGGCGTCTCCTGCCCAGCAAAAGTCGAGCAGCCGGCGCGCGCGCATAGCTGTGCCGGCCTTTCACACGCTGACTGCGCTTCTGCGGCAAAATAATATTAAGGCACTTCGCACTTTATTTTGCACGTATACGATTATGAGGTCGTCAGCTCTTATGAAGACACGCACAGGAGTGAAGGACTGACAGTGCCATCACAGCCGATTAATAGCTGGGACGTCTCACCAGTCTGCACAAGACCCACCGCGACTGTCCCCAAAAGGTGCTCATATCGTCAGCAAACACATCTCTCTATACTATATAAAAGAAAAACGCAACTTTCCTTTCTTTACACCTTTTTTCCTTTTATCCCAAACCAAAGCCTTTCTCTCTTAACACTGCAGAGGACACAAAACTAATTTTCTTTAATTGCTGGTAAGGCACATTATTAGAGGCAGAAATTTGGACTTTCACATAGAAAATGTAATTTCTATACCACAGCCGTCGTGTAGCGCCTTTCAAAAGGGATCTACTACCGAGAGATGATCCATATACATTTTAGCTGCTGTTAGTACTACTTACCTGTTCTGTTATACCGTCTTTAAAAGGTAGTTTACCCGCAACCACTCCAGTAGTGCTCAATGTACCTTTACTTCTTAAAACGTTAATGTTTTACTGTTTAATAACTTATAGACTACATTTTATTATTTTTCCCTTGCACTCAGTGATCAAAGCTATACACACACATATAGACACATACCTATATATATACACATATATATATATATACCTGTGTGTATGTTTGTATGTATGTGTATACACACACACACACACACACATACATACATACATACATACATACATACATACACACACACAAATTATATATATGTGTGTGTCTGTGTATGTATGTATGTATATGTGTGTGTATATATGATGTAGATAGGTATGCATATATATATATGTGTATATGTAGATATGTATATAGATATGTATATATGTATATAGATATGAAGATATGTATGTGTATATGTATATATGTATGTATATATATATGTAGACTCAAACCCATTATGACAGCAGCAATCCAAGCTGTGAGAAAACAGTAAAAAGGAGGCGTGTCAGACGTCGTGGTACATTTTCTGATGCAGCTAGACGAAAACAACTTTGTGACGCTGCCGCCAAATACAGAAAACAATTACTTTGACAATCATGTTACGTTATTTTTAAAATTTTTCCTTTTCTTTTTCATACCTTCTTTAACACACTACTTCTTCGCTGCGAAGCGCGGGTATTCTGCTAGTCTATACTAATAAAAGGCAAAGCCCTCACTGACTGACTGACTGACTGACTGACTCATCACTAACTCTCCAACTTCCCGTGTAGGTGGAAGGCTGAAATTTGGCAGGCTTATTCCTTACAGCTTACTTACAAAAGTTAAGCAGGTTTCATTTCGAAATTCTACACGTAACGGTCATAACGGTCGATAACGGTCAACAACGTCCGCCATGTTGAACTTTCTTATTTATGGCCCCATCTTCACGAAATCTGGTAGGCGGCTTCCCTGTGCTAACCGAAACCGATGTACGTACTTATTTCGATGGTATGACGCCACTGTCGGCCGCCATATTGAATTTTCCAAACGTCACTAATTCTACAACTTCCCGTGTAGGTAGAAGGCTGAAATTTGGCAGGCTCATTCCTTACAGCTTACTTAAAAAGTTAAGCAGGTTTCATTTAGAAATTCTACACGTAACGGTCATAACGGTCAACAACATCCTCCATGTTGAACTTTCTTATTTAAGGCCCCATCTTCACGAAATTTGGTAGGCGGCTTCCCTGCGCTAACCAAAACCAATGTACGTACTTATTTCGGTGGTATGACGCCACTTTTAGCCACCATATTGAACTTTCCAACGTCACTAATTCTCCAACTTCCCATGTAGGTAGAAGGCTGAAATTTGGTACTTATTTCGGTGGTATGATGCCACTGTCGGCCGCCATATTGAACTTTTCAACAGTCTTTGTTACTTATGGGCCCATCTTCAAGAAATTTGGTACGCGGGTTCCCAACGCTAACTGAATCCTACTTACGTATATGTATAGGTCCATAGCCTGCAGCTCGGTCACCGTGTGAGGCGGCGTTGGGTCCCCCATCCCAACGCCTCCCACGTTGTTGGCTGCCTGCCTATATAAGGCCGTCCGTTGCTCCAGTCTCTACATTCCTTTTCTTGCTTCGCCACGGGATTCACGTCTCCCTGCTGATAACTACAGCCTTTTTATTTAATCCACGGCTTCTCCACTGTTTTATTGTTCATTTATTACGATTATAGTTATTGTGTAGGTATTTTAGATTTACTTTACATTGTTCAGGTACCCATTTCCTTTATCATTCCAACGGTACCCGCATTAACATGTCTATCGAGGTGATCACCATCGATCAAAGAACTGTCACTTACCGAGTGGTTTCCATGCTCGGAGATGGCACCTACCTTTTCCATTCTCTTTGTTACATATTACACGGCCATATCAGGCTCACTCTTGATGTCCGGAGGAACATTGTGTCTTATGTATTGAATGACTGGGACAGGTTCAAGGTGTGGACTGATGACGGTACAGGAGATAATTATACTACACAGGAGCACTATAAGAATGAAATGCTTAAGCCCTTCACTTATGCATCTGCATGTGAGTTGATGGCTGCCGCTGAATTGTTCGGTTGTCGCTTTCAAGTGTACCGAAATGGCCAAATATTTTACACCTTTGGACAACCGCCAATGCCTCTTAAACATCTTAGATTCACAGGTGACAATTTCAGTAGTGGACACTTTGATGTTCATGAATATTTAAACTCTCAAAAGCTGGATGTGAAGTTATCGATGAAACTGGTTGTATACTTACAACGCTTACTGATGCCGAATGTCTCTTCAACACAAGTCCTACAAATACTGTCGTAATTGAAACAAACCATGAAACTCAAACCGATTATGACAGCAGCAATCCAAGCTGTGAGATTTCAAACAAGATTACTGTTCACATGGCCAACTGTAAGTTACATTCTAAAGAGTAAGCTCAGCGCACAGCTTGGTCATGTTACAACCGGAGGGCCGAGCTGACAACATGGTATACAAAGAGATCCTTAACAATTAATTATTGGTATATTTTCCCTCAGTTTAAAAAGGTTTGATTTTCTTCTTAATAAAACTTTTAAGGCAGTATTTCGCCGCTGCGAAGCGCGGGTATTTTGCTAGTACTGTATATATATGCACAGTGGTGCTTGAAAGTTTGTGAACCCTTTAGAATTTTCTACATTTCTGCATAAATATGACCTAAAACATCATCAGATTTTCACTCAAGTCCTAAAAGTAGAGATAGATATTATATTTGGTCATTTATTTGTATGTTAGCCTTTGCTTTCATTATCTGGTGTGACCCCCTTTGCAGCAATAACTGCAACTACACGTTTCCAGTAACTTTTGATCATTCCTGCACACTGGCTTGGAGGAATTTGAGCCCATTCCTCTGTACAGAACAGCTTCAACTCTAGGATGTTGGTTGGTTTCCTTTCATTAACTGCTCGCTTCAGGTCCTTCCACAACATTTCGATTGGATTAAGGTCAATACTTTGACTTGACCATTCTAAAACATTAACTTTATTCTTTTTTAACCATTCTTTGGTAGAACGACTTGAGTGCTTAGGGTAGTTGTCTTGCTGCATGACCCACCTTCTCTTGAGATTCAGTTCATGGACAGATGTCCTGAGATTTTCCTTTAGAATTCTCTAAAATAATTCAGAATTCATTGTTCCATCAATGAAGGTAAGTCGTCCTGGCCCAGATGCAGCAAAACAGACCCAAACCATGATACTACCACCACCATGTTTCACAGATGAAATAAGGTTCTTATGCTGGAATGCAGTGTTTTCCTTTCTCCAAACATAACGCTTTTCATTTAAACCAAGAAGTTCTATTTTGGTCTCATCCGTCCACAAAACATTCTTCCAATAGCCTTCTGCTTTGTCCACGTGATCTTTAGCAAACTGCAGACGTGAAGCAATGGTTTTTTTGGAGAGCAGTGGCTTTCTCCTTGCAACCCTGCCATGCACACGATTGTTGTTCAGTGTTCTCCTAATGGTGGACTCATGAACATGAACATTAGCCAACGTGAGAGAGGCCTTCAGTTGCTTAGAAGTTACCCTGGGGTCCTTTGTGACCTCGCCGACTATTACACGCATTGCTCTTGGAGTGATCTTTGTTGGTTGACCACTCCTGGGGAGGGTAGCAATGGTCTTGAATTTCCTCCATTTGTACACAATCTGTCTGACTGTGGATTGGTGGAGTCCAAACTCTTTAGAGATGGTTTTGTAAACTTTTCCAACCTGATGAGCATCAACAATCTTTTTCTGAAGTCCTCAGAAATCTCCTTTGTTCGTGCCATGATACACTTGTTGTGAAGAGCAGACTTTGATAGATCCCTGTTCTTTAAATAATACAGGGTGCCCACTCACACCTGATTGTCATCCCACTGATTGAAAACACCTGACTCGAATTTCACCTTCAAACTAACTGCTAATCCTAGAGGTTCACATACTTTTGCCTCTCACAAATATGTAATATTCAAACATTTTCCTCAATAAATGAATGACCAAGTATAATATTTTTGTCTCATTTGTTTAACTGGTTTCTCTTTATCTACTTTTAGGACTTGAGTGAAAATCTGATGATGTTTTAGGTCATATTTATGCAGAAATATAGAAAATTCTAAAGGGTTCACAAACTTTCAAGCACCACTTTACATATATATATATATATTTTGTCACACACACGCGCGATTAGGGGACAAGTGAAGGGCTTGAATAAACGTAATTCCATTCCTGACCCGGGGGCGCTGAACTGCACTGATTCTCTCTCTCAATTCTTTGCAGACCATTCTCGGGAAGTCCCGCCCGGTTCTGGGGCAACCAAGGACATAACTTCTGGTTCCGGCCCTGATAACATCACTTCCTCTACTTACATTTAAAGGCTGCCATTTTAAGGCAGCAGGCAGTTCTGTTTTGGATTCAGTCATGTGAACATGTCTGTTCTATTTGATTGATTTTGCAGCCGGGAAATTTTATATGGGTGGCTGCCCCAAACCTTTCCAATGATCTTTGTCGTTCTTGTGACAATATATCTATACTAATAAAAGGCAAAGCCCTCACTGACTGACTTACTGACTGACTGACTGACTCATCACTAATTCTCCATCTTCCCGTGTAGGTAGAAGGCTGAAATTTGGCAGGCTCATTCTTTACAGGTTACTTACAAAAGTTAAGCAGGTTTCATTTAGAAATTCTACGCGTAACAGTCATAACTGAATCCTACTTATGTACATATATACGGCCATAGCCTGCAGCTCGGTCGCCGTGTGAGGCAGAGTTGCATCCCCAATCACCACGCCTCCCACGTAGTCGGCTGCCTGCCTATATTGCGTCCTCCATCCCCATGCCTCCCACGTAATTGACTGCTTGCCCATATAAGACAATCCGTCAGCAGCACCCCAAGCTGTGAGGAAACAGTAAAAAGGAGGCGTGTCAGATGTTGTGGTACATTTTCTGATGCAGCTAGATGGAAACAACTTTGTCATGCTGTCGCTAAATACTCGTAGAAAAATCCACAAGTTAATAGACACCCTGTCATTAAATTCTCGCAGGCAAATCCACAACTTCATAGAGACGCTGCCGAAAACGAAACAATGCAAGAAAGCAGGAAAGAAAGAAAGCAAGGTAAAGAAACTGAAAGAATATCTTATTTATAAACGGCGCAAATATATTCACATGTACTTAACCTCTATTACAACTATATACACATATAAATTAGACACCAAGACACACACAATCCCCACACGTTCCCCAGTCCTTTATCTGAACTTTCTTTTAAAAGTTTATAATCACACGACCTGGGAAGTCTGCAGTGAATCTGGCGACCAATCCTGATGTGCGCCGCGGACGCGTTTACTTAATTTACATGTAAAGAAGCGGTCTTACCGGCTCGGCGACAGTTCCTTTATTGAAGAATGAAGTCCGTCTCACCCGGGTGACTCAACGTTAGCGTCCATCCATGGCCAACGCCCGCTCCACAACAGACAAGTAAAGCCGTCAACTCCGAATATCCCTTTTAGGTTAGCAGGCACCCCTTCTACGTGCACCCAACTGTCCTTATTACAGAGTCTTCCTTGCTTTACCGCTGGTTATGTTATTTTAAAATGTTTCCTTTTCTTTTTCATAATTTCTTTAACACACTACTTCTCCGCTGCAAAGCGCAGGTATTTTGCTATCTACACATATAAAGGCAAAGCCCTCACTGACTCATCACTAATTTTCCCACTTTCCATATATGTGGGAAGCTGAAATTTTGCGTTCTCATTCCTTGCAGTGTACTTATAAAAGTTAGGTATGTTTCATGTCCTATTACAACACCCAAGGGGGGGAAACGGGTGTACCCCCTAAACTGTATATATAGATAGGGGAAACCCCTCCTTACTATTTCTGCTACTTCCAATTTTCCCATGCTCATTCTTTACACTGTACTTACAAACGTTAAGTATGGTTCATTTCGTGTTGTGCCCCGTAATGAACTTTTGAAAATAACGTCTTCTTTTTGGCGGTTCTCACCATTACGCCGTAAGGAAGTTTAGGAACTGAGCTCTCCTTTTAGCGGTTTCATTCCTTATTTCCATTAAAAGAGGATTTATTTCACACACAAGGGCCACCCCCGGTCCCCCTTCCTTTTTCCACACGGTCACTGTCCAAACACCCACCACGTGGTTGGCTCCCTGCCTATATACATTAACGACATCCAGTGCTCATGTGCCTCCTCACTCGTTTCCTTACTGTCCTCAGCTGTTCGTGCTCACTGCTCCCTTCTTCTTTACTCCACCGCTTCAAGCCTGTTAT
Organism: Polypterus bichir lapradei; assembly: GCA_026402145.1. Taxonomy (NCBI): domain Eukaryota; kingdom Metazoa; phylum Chordata; class Cladistia; order Polypteriformes; family Polypteridae; genus Polypterus; species Polypterus bichir. The sequence goes on along the minus strand of JANRMT010062840.1, from coordinate 28,384,144 downwards.
TGTTCGCCTTGCCTCACGTCTGCCTGCTGGTGACTCCTGCTTTTTTATTTACTCCACCGCTTTACTTTGAAACTTACAACCACCAAAACTTTGTAATGGCATCAGGCTTTAGATTGAATCTCTGCACAAGAACCTCATTGAGGCAACTGTCTTCACTGAAACAGGCTCAGAGAAGACTGTATTTATTCCTCGCATCCCTCTCATACCCTCTGACCTCCCATTCCAATTCAAATGCCTCCAATTTCCAGTAAGGGTCTGCTTCGCTATGACAATAAATGAGTCACAGGGCCAGACTCTAAAAAAGGTCGGCATTGACTTGACACAAGATTGCTTCTCACATGGCCAACTTTATGTTGTATGCTCAAGAGTAAGTAAGCTCAGCAGACATTTTACAGCCTAAGGGCAGAACTGCAAGTGTTGTTTACAAAGAAATCCTTACATCCTAAAAATGTGTATTTCTCATACACAACATTTACAATCATACTCCTCATTCTCAATACTAAAATAAGCCTACAACAATTACATTGACAATCATGTTACGTTATTTTTTAAAATGTTACCTTTTTTTTCATAACTTCTTTAACACACTACTTCTCCGCTGCGAAGTGCGGGTATTTTGCTAGTGTATATATATATATATATATATATATATATATATATATATATATATAAAATATACCATGATTGTAAAGAAATTACTTTGACTTGAAAAATAACAAATTTTTCCTTTAACTTATTTCAGTGTTGTTATTGTTTGCCATTGGAAATCCCCCATAGGAAAATTTAAGGTTGATGGCTCATGAGACTTAAAAGAGATTCTCATTTATGTTTCGTTTAAGAATCAACTTTGTCACTGGTTTTTCATAAACTTTTGTAGGAGAAATAACTTTAGACAAAAAGGAGACATGAGATGCAATGGAGGTAAAAGGAGTCAAAATTGAGAATTTGATGTGAAAAAGCATATTAGGTTTTGTGAGATCTCTTTCTAGTCTTGTTTTATTCTTTTATTTTTTTGGCTGACACCTTTATCCAAGATGACTTACAACATTTGAGATACAGTTGGTTACGTTTCTTTTGTTTTTTCCAACTGCAGCACAAGCAGGTGAAGTGATTTGCTTATGGCTGCATGGTGTCAGTAGTGGGATCTGAATCAAAGTCTTTAATCACAATGCCTCACTAATAATCTCTTTCAAGATGTCATATTTTTTTTGATCTAATTGGAGCACAGTCATATAATTTAAAACAACTAATACAATTATTCAGAATCAAGTACTGCATAATCATTACCTCAAACAACTGTCCATACATTTCACCAGATGTTACTGAACACACAGTGCAAATATTTTCAAATTCCAAAACAATGTCAAGACATTATTTAGAAGACCTGGGCCAACTGTATGATTTTGCTGAGATCACTGCTGAAATCCAAGAGGAGACCCTTATGGGAATATTGTATTTTTTTTCCAGAAGAAAAATCTGAGAAGCATGAGACCAAAGAATATGTCTCCATTTTGTTTCTTTCTGACCTGACTAATGTCTGGAAGAAACCAAAAAGGTATTGAGGAGATCTCTTTTTTGGTACTTCATTCCTGGACAGGTCACCACTTCATTTCAGAGTGTCCTAATGAACAGACACACAAAAATGTAGAATCCAGGAATTTCCACATCTCTGGTATGAAATCTACAAGTGATGCTAAAGAAAGTGCAGCCAGATCATTTGAGGAGGACATCAGGAGGTGCTGATCTGTGTTTTGTGTGGGCAAGTGGACCCCATGCATACTGTAGCTTTTGATTGGCATTAGTGAGACAGCTAGAGTCATGTTGCTCTCTTCATAAATACTATAGAAGAATGCTTTAGGGTTTTTAAAAATTTAGGGATTTTAGTGTTTTAAACACCTCTGATTGCTAGTTTGCATTGGATTTACATTGAATTTAAACATTTTTTTGGTTTTGCCAGCCACTATTTCACCATTTGTAAGGCTGTCCATGTGTACATCTGTGTGCCACGTAACTTCTGAACAAACCAGCTGATGACAATCAAACCTGGCGCTGATGTCAATACTACAACCCTTATTGATTTTGAACAACATTGGATTAAGGCAAACTTTACTTTACTCATTTGCCATTTATCAGAAAAAAAAATAATTGAGAGTAAATTTTTTTTTATCATTTATTTTTCCCAACACGATTCAGGATGCATTCATGACTTACATGCCTGAGCGTTGGGTTTTTGCCACTGTGCTGACTGCATACGTTGGCAGCAGCTTTTATATGGAGATGGAATCAGACTAGCAAAACCAGAGAGATGAATGGTCAAGCAGACTAGCTCAAGATGTGAAAAACGAATCATTGTCAGAAAGCAGTGTGGGAGTTGTCATAAAAACACGTAATCGGAGCCAATTCATTGAGTGTTAACCCTACTCAAAAAGCAAAGGAAGAATTTCAAAATCTTGGATTAAGAAAGAAAGTTAAATGCAAGCAAAGGTCTTAAGGGAGAATCCAACAGCAGTCAAATGGGATATGTATGACACTGTTATTATAGCTATGACCCAATTAGGTCATGCGTCACACACTTCCACTTGACCCTCCATAGAAATGGCATAGCAACTAATAATAATAATAATAATAATAATAATAATAATAATAATAATAATAATAA
>JANRMT010062840.1:28326564-28372052 GCA_026402145.1 Polypterus bichir lapradei | reverse complement strand
AAAAAGTGATGCGCTGTGAATACTTTCCGGATGCACTGTAGATAGATAGATACTACCGTTGCTAATAGAAGTATTCACCCCATAGATATTTGCATATTTCATTGTTATGCAACATTGAATCACAGTGTATTTAATTTGGCTTTTTGACATTGATGAACAGAAAAAAAAATTAATGTCAATGTAAAAACAGATCACTTCATTTCAAAACACAAAATACTTTCTTACATAAGTATTCACCACCATTAATATGTCACATCTAAATCATCACTGGGTCAACCAATTCCTTATACAAGTCAAGATTTAGTTCAATGGAGATCACCTGTCTTGCGCTCTTAGCTGATCATAGTCTATGTGTATCCGAAGTTCAAACTTGTAGTGAGTCGATATTTTGGCCTAACCTACACAATGAAGACAGAAGAACACTCCTAGCAACTCTATGAAAAGGAGTTTAGAAAGCACAACACAAGAAAATATCCAAGTCACTGAATATTCATTGGAATCCAGTTAAATTAATCATTAAGTATGACACAGTGATAAATGTGCCTAGAGGAGGCTGCCCACAAAATTGACTAGTGAAGGGGGCCACTAAGGGTCCTATGAGGACTCTGAAGGAGTTACCAGCTCCAGAGCTGGGATTGGAGAGATGCTGCAGACAATAACTAGTGCCTGGGTGCATCACCAGTCACAGCTTTATGGGAAAACCACTGCTAAGAAACACACACATAACATCTTGGCAGAAGACACACGGGAGATTTTGAAGTCAACTGGAAGAAGGTTCTGTGATCTAATGAGACCAAAATTGAGCGTTTTGGCCATCGGACTAAACTGCATGATTGAACACTGTACATTAACAAGAAAACACCATCCCTACCACAATGCCAGGTGGTAGCAGTATTATGTAGTGGGGCTATTTCTTAGCAGCAGGCCTTGGATGGTGTGTTAGGTTAGAGTGTAAAATGAATGCAGCAAAATATGAGGAAATTTGGGAGGATATCCTGATGCAATCCATAAAAATCCTGGATCTTGGTAGAAGATTTGTTTTCCAGCAAAATAACAATTTCAAGCATTAAGCCAAAGCCACACAGGAATGACTTTCAAACAACAATGTAAATGCCTTGGAGTGACCAAGTCAGAGTCCAGTACCCAAATTTATCAAGCATCTCAGATTAGGAGAACAGTCCCAACAGGCTCAAAATTCTCAGAGTGGCACACATTTGGACCTACTGTTAGCAGTACGAGGTAAAACATTTTATCAATTTTCCTAAACAACTTTTCTTAACTTTATTAGGATTTAGGAGAGCTTGTGAGCTGTCCTAACTCTCTACGAGCTTCTAGACAACGAACTCATAAAAAAGACATTGATTTGTCAGATGTAATAATATTTGTAAAAATCTTCTATACTATGTGATTTTATGCAGAGAAACCATGCACTGTTTGCGGAAATGAAAGCGTCAGACAAAACATTACATCTAAAATGTAGCTTTACAATAGCATCAATTTGGGTTTGTCACAACCAGTCATTTGTGAAATTTTTTATCAAGCTTTGAACACTTTTACAATACATGAGACAATATGCAGATTCATGTGTTTCTCCACCATTCCATACGAGGTAACAGTACAATAAGGTGCATTCATATAAACTGGCACCCATATAAAGATTAATGCCCTATGTGTAGATGAGCACGCACATGTGAATCTCAAACGATATCACGGCATTAACCCACTGCAGTAGCCAGCATATTACCCTGAACATAGGAGGGACTGGATGGGTGATTGACAGCAAAATGTCACACAGGTATGCTGAGCACTGCATTCCATGAACCCGCAGAACATTCGCATTGCACTGTACAGGAATGTTCAAGAAGACAGGTGGTGGTGACTCTAGGATCACTCAATGAAAAGAAACTCACAGAAAATCACGGAGGGAGGCACAGCACACCGCACTACACTGGAAGAGCGAACCCGACTTACAGCCGTGGCTAGTTTTAGTATAACTGTTACTTCATGAGGCGTCTCCCCTGGCCATAAAAGTGGGAAGGTGATCCTTCTGAAAGTATGGCTGTGGATCACTCATTTTTAACCTCCTTGGCGTTGTGTTTTTTCTCAAAAAAACATGTAAAAAGTGTTGCATTATTTGGCTTGAAAAATTACATTTTTATTAAATCTCATCTTTCTACTGTAAAACATGCAAAACTCTAAAAGTGCAAAATCAGAATGATAATGTTGCAAATACTACTACTAATAATACTAATGTTTATACTTTCAAAATGTGTCTTTTGTGTGGCATATCTTTGTATGGTAACAATGTTTAGCATAACAGTTTGTCTCAACAAGTCTTTCATTAATGTCATGATCAAGAAATAACTTCAGATAAGTAAGTGGATCTTGGCTGCCAATGTTCACTTTTATTCGTGGCTGCCCCGTAAAATCAAAATGAGGTGGTGCTGGTTTATTTGAAAAAGGGTCAACAGAAACCCAAAAGTGAGCATCACTTTCAGATTCATTAGAATCACTTCCGTTTTCAGTGTCTCTTTCAATTTCACTGCCCGAAGAAAGATTCACTTCGTCATCAGAGGCTCCTCAACATCACTGCTCATATCACTGTCAATAGCATGCAACACCTGGGCTGCTGAAAAACATTTCTTATGATACACCATTATGAGACTAGGACAAGCTGCATTCATATAATTAGCTGGGTAACGCTCGGGCCTAACGCTTATGTAAGATATGCCTATAGTGTTGCCTGTGGAAAGCTCAGGACTAATGAATGCTTTTAGCACTTTAACAGCTCGAGTAGTCTTTGGGGGTCTAATGCTTACACGGGACGCGTCTATACTGTTGCCCGAATGACATTCAGGACTAATGCTTTTAACTGTTTTCACAGCCTGAGTGACGCTTGGGTCTAATGCTAAAGAGGTTAATAAACGTGCTCATTATCAGGCTAAACTCTTGCTCGGTGTCTGTGTCTCAGTACTTGTATACAGTATTATTTTGAATGTTGTGTTGACAATTACATGCATCTAAGTGCAATATCCTAACTTATTATTATTTCCTCTTTCCTTTTACACACTTTGATTAATGTTATTACTAGCATAGCGAAACACCAATTTATTCAAAAGGGCCTAATGGTACAAGGGTAAGTCTGCATTTACAAACCTCTGTTCACTGAATAGGCCTTACATCCCTTTCTTTGTAGGTTTTCTTACCCTTTTTCATTTGACACTGTAGCCCTTACATCCCTCTTTCTTAGTGCTTCTTGTTGTCTATCTTTGTTGGACATTCTAGGCTTGTTGTGGAGGCAGAACAAGGGCACGGACACTTGATGTCTTATTGCTTTATGTGTACAGAGGTTATCTTCATGGTGAAGCCAACAGAAGCCTACAGAAAACTACAGTGTCATCATGATTTCCTTGGATACCAGAAAACATCATCATGAGTCCCAGTTTGTGGCATGAGGTGCCATAAAATCACAACATCATCCATTCTGAAATGTGAACTCTTACTTCTAATTGTGAGTAGGTGTACTACAAGGTCTAAACGTGCTAAGGTGGCTTTGGATCATTAGGTCCAAATCATGGGCTATTGCTGCTGGGGCACAAGCAAAGGCCTGATCAACCCTGGCTGGGTTACCTGAGCGAGGGCGTCTGATGTTGCGAGACCTAGAACTCTCAATATCACTGATGATGTGTTCCAGCACTTTCTAGGATATATCTGTAGGCTAGGACACTTCCGAACTACTCTGAGGTAGGCCACAGTCTCATAGTCAGACTTTCAGTGCAGTTCCTAGGAGTAATTATGAGGTGCTTGATAAATATGGGCACATACCTCAAATCAAATAAGACTTGACAGCAGCAGTTCATTCACAATCTCTCTGCAGCTTGACGGAACTTGAGCAATTTGCAAAGAAGAATGGGGAAAAAGTGGAGTGTCCAGATGTGCAAACTTGATAGCCCACAGACTCAAGACTGTCATGGCTGCCAAAGGTGCCTCTACTAAATATTAACTTGAAGGGGTGAATACTTATACTCAAATTAGATAACTTCATAGAGATTTCCTTTTACTTTGACAGTAAAAAGTATTTTCTGTTGATCAGTGTCAAAAAATAAACTAAATTAAATCCACTGTGATTCAAAAATGTGAAAACCCCTGTGAGGCTGAATTCTCTTTATTGGCCCTGTACATTATAAAGGTTGATTTAGGCATTTATAGTTTAGTTTAGTTTCGCACAGCTAATTATGGCCATAAAATTGCTAGATACAACTGATCATGCCCAAAAAACACAATTGCCTTATTGCCACCTAAAACATTACCCAATTGTATTTATCCTTACAAAAAGATGTCTATGACATGTGCTGTTTGAACACACAATAGTTTAAGTAGTCAAGAAAGTGCAAAACACTATTAAAGCTCATACTAGTAAGATTAATTCATTGTTTAGCCTACACAAGTCTGTCGTGACTGCCCATCATGTTGCTCAGATCTGAAGACGGCTTGTATGGACGCCCTCCATTTGTCTTTGTAAGGGCTTGAAAGGTTGTTGTGACAGCTGTGTGTGCCAAGCAGCATGTATTGTAGAGAAGATAACAGAGCTTGAGACAAATAGTTCATCAAGGTGACAAAGTCAGGCCAAAGGGTGCGGAGAGTTACAAATCCATCCAAATCACTGGTCTGCTGCAATCCCCTGGTAAATTCCCATCTGGAAGTTAGAGCACAGCAGAGCTGGAGGAGCTTCTTGGCCCACACAGTTTCCAAATCTACAGGACAACAAGAAAAACAGGTAAATAACAGTGGGCAATCAGGTTCTAAGGAGTGCTGATAGTTTGATTTACAGACTTGCCTACCAGAAGTATAAGAACTATCACACCTTGTAGTTCTCATTCACCCTCTCTGCTGGGAAATCGATTTTGCGTGTGTTTCACAAGCATTTGTGAAAATATATGCACACCAAAAATGGCAAAATAATCAAATTTACAGAACCTGGTGTGTGCACTTGTCTATGCAGTGTAACTTCATAAATCACAAATGTGCATACGTGAACTCCTCCTTGAAACAACCATATGCTAATCTACCTTACACATATTTAATCATTAAAATACTTGTGTGGAAGAGAGGTGAAGAGGAGGTACTGGCAGGGTGGAGCAGGTGGAGAAGAGTGTCAGGAGTAATTTGTGACAGATGGGTATCAAAATGAGGGAAAGGGAAGATCTACAGGCACTGACCAGAAAGCAGGAGACAGAGCTGAAGGTGGCAGAGTTAAAAATGCTAAGATTTGCACTGGGTGTGATGAGGATGGACAGGATTAGAAATGAGTACTTTAGATGGTCAGCTCATGTTGGATGGTTTGGAGACAAAGTCAGAGAGGCAAGATTGCATAGTTTGGACATGTGCAGAGGAGAGAGGCTGAGTATATTAGGAGAAGGGTGCTAAGGATAAAGCTGCCAGGGAAGAGAAAAAGAGGAAGACCTAAGCGAAGGTTTATGGATGTGGTGAGAGAGGACATGCAGGTGATGGGTGTAACAGAACAAAATTAAGAGGATAGGAAGATATGGAAACAGATGGTTCGCTATGGTGACCCCCAACAGAAGCAGCCGAAAGAAGAAGAAGACATTTTTAATCACATTCGTTAGCTGGCAGAGCCACCTCTCAGCTGATGCATTGAGACATTGCCGTCCTATACTGCACTTCACAAATGCATTCTGGGGGTCAGGGAAAAGTGTAAGGTGCCAGCGTCTGAGCAGATAGGCACTATCGGCTGGCACATGTAAGGACATGATTATTGCTATAATGAACAGTACAGGCCATATGAGGCCATCACGTACTGTATATCGTCTTCCAGCGTCACTTTAGGCAGTCTCATCTTGGCATCAAAGAAGACTTGTGTGTTTTTTGAGCCATTGTCAGTAACTAAATGTGTTACAGCTTAATTATTCAGTTAAGAAATTCAGTTGTAAAAATAGAAAAATCATGTATAGATTGACACTGAACATTAATACAAATACAAGTAATTTTTGTGAATGGATTGTAAAATTATTTGATATAATTACAGAAGTTAGGCTTAGTTAGAAAATACACCTTGGAAGTCCTATTACACATATCACTGTATTTTAACACACTATTGCTTATCACAGCAACAGAGAATGAGGACATGCCACATGAACTTCACCTTCCTCTGTTCACACAGTAGTATTAGTAGTAAGGGTAGACTTTGTTCTGAAATATGGACAGACTCAAGGAGAACGGGTAAAAGTAATGGTGGATCAGGAGTAAGAAGTGTGATCAAAGCAAATATTACGCCAAAAGGAAGAAGGGCACACTCGAAGGTGACCAGGAGGAGAAACATCAGAAAACCAGTTGATACCGAGAATCTGTCCTATTCTTCTTCAAAACCAAATCAATAAACCAAATATCAAACTCAAACGCAGAAAAAGGGCTGAGGAATACTAACGACCATGGGCAGAGACTGGCTTAGATTTATACACATATACCCCAGAAGTGAACCGTGCAGGTTTTTTATTGCATTATGGCGATAACGTCAACACCGCGCACCTCTGAGTGTCATTGGATAGCAGCAAACAGTGGTAGGCCTACATTTCTGGGGCCCCTGAAGCTTGAACTTTTATGGAGGCCTATTTGCAACTAGCAACCAGGTCTGAACAAACGCTGTTATCTTCTTCAGTGGGGTTGTTCCATGACAGATCACCACAAATCTTTTAAAAATGTAACCATTACATTTCAGAATTTGCTTAAAATTGCTGTACTGGATTATTGGTTGTGTTACAGCTTTGAGTTTTGATTTGCTTCATTAATCCCTGAGAGATTGTCTTTTCGCATGAGCTTTGGAGGTCAGACCACAGGATTTGCCATTGTACAGAACCCCTAGAGCAATGCTAAGTTTAAGGGTCTTGCTCAAGGACCCAATGGAGCAGGATCCCTTCTAGTAGTATTGGGATTTGAACCAGCAACCTTCCAGATACCAGCGCAGATCCTTAGTCACAGAGTCACCACTCTGTCCAGTTATGGCGAGGGATGAAAATTAAAGTCACTTCTGATGTTCCTTCAGGATTAGGAGCCCTAAAACTTAAGCTTCATTAGTTTCATAGTAGATCTGCCCCTGGCAGCATCATAACAAGTAATGCTCAAAGTAGTGGCACCCCGGAAAACAAAGATGGCACCAGAAAAAGGCACACAAAATCCAAAAACCAATGCAAAAAAGTAGTTTTGCAAACCCAAAAACCTGCATTCATATATACAAAATGATACAAACATAAATCATAGCAACAAGGAGCAAAATGGGAGAAGTAATATCAATCTTCAAAGTTCAAATTGACGTAACCTTCAAACAAAATCTAAACTCACAAGAAAATGGCTGGTACTCCACAATCTTTGACAACCAGGAAGCGTGTGACACTGACCTTTAGACTGTGGCTCTTGTGATGTGACGTATTGAGCACTCCTGCTCATCCTAGCATAGAAGTGACCACTGAGAAAATGAGCTACAAAATTGTGGTACAAGATGGTGTTGCAGGAAAATATTGCTCTGGTTTCAAAATGAACCCAAAAGTAAAAACCAAAAGAAACTTTCATCAAAATGAAACCAAACCTCTCCAAAAGCAAGGAAGCTTGTAAAAAAAAAACCCAACAGAATTATCGTTTGGAACTTTGCTTGAATATCATAACAACATGCTACATGCCACCACGAACTTTAAGTTTTGTTCATGCCCTGTTAAGAATTTTGCTGGCTCAATGATTCCTGCTTACCTGTTTAGCGTGGGTTTGTCTGCTGCAGAGTCAAAGTAAAAGCTGAACAACAATATGAATTCCACCTTCAACAACTGCTTGTATTCACCCCTTTAGGAGTTTTCATATTTTATTGTTAGACAACATTGAATCACAGTCGACTTAATTTGGCTTCCATGACACTGATCAACAGAAAAAGACTCTTTAATGTCAAATCACACAAAATAATTGATTACATTAGTATTCACACCCCTTTATTATGACACACCTAAATCATCAGTGGCAGAGCCAATCAGTTTAAAAGGTCAAAGAGTCACTTTACTGTAGTCTAAGTGCTTGTGGTGAGCCAATATGGTGGTCTAACCTACACAATGAAGCCAAAAGAAGTGTCATGACTTGAGAGTCCCAAACACTTCCAGAAATGTCCACTAGAGGGAGATATACCATCAAACCCTGGCTAATAATAAGGGCAGCCACCAAATCTTTATCAAATAAAAAGATTTATTTCACAAATAAATATATGAAGCTCCACAGAGCACACAAGGCAAAAGGGAGTTGCCAGCAAAGGTAATCCCAGGTGAACAAGTCTTGATGCACAATCCGATAGCAAAGTCAAAAAACCACAGCAAAATGGTCAAAAGTTCAATGAATTCCAAAAGCACAGGGCTGAAATGAGTACTGCTCACCAAACTCCCAAGAAAATCTGAAATGGAACCGTGTAAGACAAGAGCAAGAATTAAAAAAAAAAAATCAAAATTAACAGAGCAAAACACAAGTAATCGCACCTCTTCTAGGCATGTTCAAAATGAACCGCCAGGAACTGTGGGAGATCCTCTAGATTTATAAGGCAGAGGGCATTTCCTGGTGGGACCACCCATAAATCACAGGGAACAAAACAAAAGCAGCTTATAAACACAAGACAAAACCAAAAATAAAGAATCAAAATTGAACAAAAGAAGAGACATACTGTAAAACGTGAATTTAAAACCCAAATCTTGGCTGAGACCTGACTCGAAGCAACTCTGTGAAAAGCACGTTAAGGCATAGAGACAATATCCAAGTCACTAAATATGTCCTGCAGTCCAGTTAAACCAGGCCTTAAGAAGTGGAACGACTATGGCACAACTGGAAATCTAACTAGAGCAGACGATCCACAAAACCGAATGATTGTGCAAGAAGACGAGGAGTGAGTGAATGAGGCCACCAGGAGGCCTCCGAATGAGTTACAAGCTACAGCGGCTCAGATAAAAGAGACTATGCATGCAACAGCTGCTGCCCGGGTATCTTCACCAGTGACAAAGAGAAAACAATACACACATGGCATGTCACCAGAAAGCACATGAGAGGCTCTAAAGTCAGCTGAAAGGTGCTACTATGGTCTGATGAGATCAAAAGGAAGCTTTTTGGTCATCAGATTAAACACTTTGTTTGAAAATTGCACATTATAAACTCACTATCCCCACTGTGAAGCATGGTGGTGGCAGCATCAGGCTAAAGGGATGCTTCTCTTCAGCATGCCCAGCATGCAACTTGGAGAAAAAGCTGTTGCGTTTTGGAAAACAATATATTTACTGGATTGTATTTGTAATTAATTTAGAACACTTTGCAGAGAGCTGTTTTTACTTTTGAAATTAAGTAATTATACATATATAATGCTTTCCTACCCTACTCAGGATGCTTTATAGCAGGGGTCTCCAACTCCAGTCCTGGAGAGCTACTGTGACCGCAGGTTTTCATTCTAACCCTTTTATTAATTAGTGAGCAGATTTTGCTGCTAATTAACTCTTTGCCTTAATTTTAATTGATGCACAACTTAAGACTCAGGCCCCTTAATTATTTTTTTCCTTAATTAGCAACCAAACAATATTAAGACACAGAATGAACCAACACATAAATAATAACCTGCGTCCATCGCACAATAACTGACAATAAAGAAAGGTGAAGGCCTCCTCAGTAATGTTGATCTGCTCAGGTCCACAAAACATTTTGACAGCCAGCGCTCTTAATCAATAGTTTTGGAAATGTCTGCCATGGCAGAATGAGCGCCATGGAATTAAATAACAGGTTTAATTAGCAATGAGAACTGGCTTCAAATTAAGAAACTGAATCAAGTGAAGTTGGTTGGAGTTTGAGGCCCCAACTCAGTTGGTCTTCTGTTGGCTCACTTTACATCAAAGTTATGTTTAGGTGCCGTTTAAGAAAAAAAGAATCAATTCAGCGGTCAGAGTCTCAAGAAAAGTCAATTAAAATAAAGAGATATAGTTAATTAGCAAAAACTGGTCAATTATTAAGAAAACTTGCAGCCACAGTAGCTCTCAAGGACTGGAGTTGGAGACCCCTGCTTTCTAGAGACAGTAGGGAACAACTTCGACCACTACCACCCCCTGGATGATGCAACGGCAGCCATTCTTGTGCCAGGATGCTCACAATACATTAACTATTAGCTGGCAAAGGGGTGTGAAAGATAGTTAGCTGACAAGGGACAGGGAATTGGGCAATGGTGGGCAATGTAGCCAGGACATCGGGGTATATCCTGACTCTTTTTGAAAGATGTCCAGGGACCATTTATACCCACAGAGTGTCAGAACCTCGATTTTAAGGACGGCCCCAATGTGTACAGTATAACCTCCTTATCACACAGAGTGAGCGCCCTCTGCTGGCCTCAACAAATAAGCCTTTATCTGTTGATCAGCATGAGAAGAGTAAAATGAATTCCACTGTTGTATAGCAATACATTGTGAAAGCTTCCAAAGGGTAAATACTTTTTATGTGTACTGTGTCTGCATTTATTGTGCACAGACATTTGCTGCTTCTTTTAAATGCAGTGGGGATTATTTTTAAGTCGTCACCTCACCCTCTGCTTCACTAACTGCACTGGAGTTTTTCTCAGGGAAGCATCAATGAACATCAGGGAGCTCAAGTGTTATTCAATAAAACAAACATTTACCAGGTGCTGAAGAAAGCCGATGTGTTGTATGCAAGTTAACAATGTCGATGTAGTCTGTATAACATGTCAAATACTACTAGTACTACGTAAATGCTCAAAGTCACTTCATCCAACTTAAGGTTGTGAACAACAGGGGCCCACACTGGTAAGCAGACAGAAAGCAGCCCTGGAGAGCAGCAGTCTGACTCCATTCACGCTGCACCCAACTTCAAGTCACCAATTCACCTGACCTGCACATGTCTGGGGACGTACCGGGGACCCGTGCAGACACAGACGCAAAATCAGATCCTTTTTATTTTGTTGGCATGTACGCATGGTATATAGCTTCACAGGTTCGGGCGGTCAGTATATTGTCACACATATATAGTACAGTGAAATTCCTACTCAACATGCATCACGCTGTTACTCCCCGGTGCTGTATGTGAATAACAAAAAGTACAGGGCACCAGTGAGGCGGCACCGTCACGGTTTGGATCACAACAAGGACTTCACACTTGCTCAAGTGTGTTTTCATAACCTCAAGCCCTCATGTCAATGTTGGTCTAAACCTTTACCCTCAATGCAGTAATGACAGCGGAATAAGCGAGGCATTAAACTATATGATGATGTCCAGTTAATGGGAGTCAATTTTTGAGTTTAATATCAGGTACCCCGCCCCATCCCCCCCCCATCCCAAACCACAGACAACACACACACACACACACAAACACACACACATTATGGAGTATGAACAACTGAGTATGATGCTGCCCAGCCAAGCCATACCTTGCCTTTCTCCAGAAGCTGTTGCCAGATGACAGCGACCCCGTGAGTAACCACCTCACTTCACTCACATTTTCAGAAAGCAGCCCGTCCTCTACAGCCAAGTGTGAATTTATGAATGTGAATCTCCACCCCGTATATTTATGTAATCCTTAGGTTTGGGTTGTACCATTAGGCTGCAGATGGGGGGGATTTGGCTCTAGAAACATATTCCATCAGCTGTGTTACATCAAATTATGCATCCATCCATTCATTGCTGAACGCAGTTAAGCCAACTCAGGGTCACCATCTGGACACTATGGGGTGCAACGTGGAAACCATTTCTGGACAGAGTACCAAGATGGTTTATCATAGGGCACACTTATACACAATCACAGCAGGACAATTTATCAACCGCTGGTCTATAGATCGGTACTAGTCCATAGAATATTTCATGCTTGGGACTCAAAGCCCTCAGATTGAATAGTATAAAATCTGGAGACTTGAAATTCCAAAAGAGAATACCCCCATCCAATTTGCACACTGTCCGAATAAATTATGCAAAATCTCCATCTGCTCTATGGTTTACCGTTAGTAAATGTAGACGTCCGAAAGTCCCAGGGATACTCCATTCTCCAATCTAATCTGTGATCGAATCATATTAAATCTGGATGCTCAAAACTCCAAGGAGTTAATATCAGTAAGCCTAGACTCCTGAAACTCCCAAGAGGACGCTGCCATTAGTATTTCTGGACAATAGAATCTCCATTCTAAAAGAAAATCACTTATGTATTTCCACTTCAAGCTTTGGTTGGACAAATTGCAACACGGAATAAAAAAGTTTCTCATGTTATCCACCACCCCGGGCTGTGAAGATCTTCTCGGTCATCTGCCAGTCCAAAGGTCAAAAAAGGTTGAAAACGGCTGATTTGGATTATCCCAGTAGCCTCACACACATCTTTAAGTGCAGTAAAATTACAGCAGACAGCTTTACACTGCAGGTTTATTCTAGAAAGTGATCATCATCAGTTTTGTGACAAGTTTCCAGCAATAACCTGGGTTGTCCTTTTTTCCCAATCTCCTCTTCTCCGTTGACTTCTATCATGTGCAGCAGCATCTGTAAGCCACATTTTCTTATCCCTTTTGACACCATTTCCTCCGCCTACCTCTATGTCCCTTACCATCCACCAACAGATGAAGATTTTGCTTCAACCACTCATCATCATCATCATCATTATCATTCTTTTTGCATCACACGCTCATACCACTTAAGGTGGTGCCTCTGCAAGACAACACTTGTAGATTCAAAAATAACTCTTGCTGTGCAGATCTCCATTTTTCAACCTATCTTTCAGTAACCTATCGTATATCGAGCATTATACAAGTCAGGTCTCTCGAACTTGCCAGGGTGTTCAGATCCTAACCCTTAGGTATCACTACTGTACAACGTACAGGCACACATAGGAGTGGAATAAGTTCTCCATTTTGTTTTTTAGTGAAATCGCCTTTAGCTATTGCCTGGGTAGCTTTGTTAATTGCATCTCCTTCATTTTTGACTAGTGAATGGAAGTTTTCCTGATGGGTATACTGGTACCATTTTGTTTTTAGCCTATTCTTCCCTCTCTTATTCCAATCCCTGCTCATTCCTGCTTACATGGAGCTCTGTGTCAAGGTACCTCACAACTATAATCTCTCTATTATATAAAAAAAAAAACTTGGGACGAGACCTGTTCAGAGAGTCGAGATGTGACCTTCTTAGAAAGACACTTTCATGTCCTTCAAGACGAGACTTTGTGCTAAGAGATTTAACCAAGCCCAGGGCTGGAAATAAAAGACAAAGAGTAGATGACAAAGTAGAGCGTCGTAAATAATTCAAAAACATTGGCGTGATACACATTTAGAGCAGGTTAGAGATAATGAAAGTAGGAAAATTTGAAAGTCTTGAAAAAATGATAGTAAAGATAGCATTAATGCAAGCAAACAGAAATTATTACTCAGTGAAATAACTGAACAGCGAAAAAGAAATCAAATAGCGTTTGAGGATGTCTGGGGGAGAAGAGAGACAAAGCAAGACAAAGGGACAGCTGTTGTGCAGGCTTTAAAATGTTCGAAGTGCCATGCGAGATGCAGATCATATGACACGGAAGCAGCAGGAACCCAGCAGCTGATTGAGCAAAGATGAGGTAAAAAAAAAAAAACCTATTTGTTTCCCATTATATCACCGTTTAAGAGGGGTTTCTGAGGAGCAACTGCCTCTCCTTGGGGTGTGCTCAGCCCCCCTCTTCACAGCCTGCACGTAGTGAGCAGGGGGCAAAGCACCCTAGTAATATATATATATATATAT
Source organism: Polypterus bichir lapradei (assembly GCA_026402145.1). NCBI lineage: Eukaryota > Metazoa > Chordata > Cladistia > Polypteriformes > Polypteridae > Polypterus > Polypterus bichir. Next base: position 28,358,283 of record JANRMT010062840.1, on the reverse strand, counting down.
ATATATTACATATACACACACACACACACACACACATACAAAAAAAACAACCTGAAGACTCCCTAGCAGTTTTACTATATATGTGAACTTGGAGAGGCGTCAGATAACTCTAAAGAATTGCCCAGTGCAGAGGACAAGGACCCACCTGTACTCATTGCCCCACTGGCTTTAGAAAGGAGACACTTACAAAAAAACCATATCTTAGCAATATCACTGGCATATGAGTCCTATTAGTCTTTGTCTCGAGAAAATCCCTCCAGAAAGACAGTTTTTAGTAAAAACTTCAAGCCTTGCCCTCCGTTGCTGAGGTGTTTCACTTGCACGTTGTTAAGCCATGGTGTTTGCTTCATTTCGACGTTGTGTCTCTTCATCTGTACCATTAGCCCATCGTCATTGAGAAGTGAGGTGCCTGTAAGTGGTGAAATAATTTAAACCTGCATGCATGCATGTGCCAACTAGTGGCAGTGGTTGAACGCGAGCAGAGCAGACTGCTCCATACACACATACAAGACTTTCATTTATATATGTCTAATAATATTTATTCAACTATTACATGGTGGCAGAATTAATATTTGTGAAATCAATAAACTGGTGTAGCTACATCTTGTAGCTGAGGCCACTGCAGTGCTTTTCAGGAAAATAGTGCAGGAATAGGCCAGTAAACAACTATCTTGTAAATGGTATTGTACCTCATTCAGGACTGCATGAGCAACTGCTCATTCAACAAAAAGTCAAACCAGTGGTACCCAAGGATTCTCCGAAGAAACATCGTACCAAAGAAGTCCAGTCTGCGTTTCAGGTCACTGGATATCGTCCATGTCTCTCAGCCATATAGCAAAACAGGAAGCACGAGGACTCTAAAGACTTGGACCTTGTTGCACAGACCCTGTTGCACAGATATCGGGAGTGCCACACACGTTTCCAGCAACCTCACAACCCCCATGCTCTCCCAAACTGTCTACTGACTTCATAGGAACAGTCATCTGAGACATGTCACTGCCGAGGCAACTAAATTTGTCGATAAGGTAGACACAGTCTCCGCAGGCAAGCACACTGCTGTCCCGAATGAGACACATTACCTGCATTGTGAGGGAGCAACAGTGTGGTTCCTTGTTTCAAAGAGAGAGGTTCTATGTGAGGAAAAACTAGGCAACCTAATAATATACCGGATAAAAAGGACAGGGCAATAATTGAATACAGATTAGATTATGAGGGATTATAAAGGTTGCCAAACCTCATTTATTACAAAGTACAGTACTTGCAGGGGGTACTTGTTTTCTGGAGTCATCGTTGAGGGCCACTAGAACCCATTATTTTCCACAGCTAAATTTTTAAAGGGGAATGATATCACAAATTCTTGATACAACGGGCTACAATGAAGACCCTGGATAACGGGAAAACAAAGTAATTGTGTTGTATATACTACTTGTGCAAGTATTATTTTTACTAATGTAATGCACGAAAGAATAAGTTTGAGTACGCATGGCAGAAATGAGCCACTTTGCACTTTTGAGTGGTTCAAAGTAGAATCGTTGCACCTCCAGTTCAAGAGAAGCCAGTTGAGGTTGTTTGGGCATGTTGTAAGGATGTCCCTCAGGAGGCTCCCCCTAGCTCCAAACTGAGCACGACACTGGGCATAAACCTTGTGGCAAACCCAGGACACATTAGAAGATTTCTATGTGTCAGCTGGCTTGGAAAAAAATGGAAATTAACCAGGAAGAGCTGAAACCTGTGGCTGGGGAGAGGGAAATCTGGGCTCTCCTGCTGCCACTGTAATCCTCACAAGGAAAAGTAGTTTGGAAAATGAGATCAAAACTTTACTAATAACCGTTCATTTCCTTTTCACCTGTTTTTGGCTATCGTATTGAAGATGGAAAAGCATCTTACATAGCTTATTCTGAATACAGCATGTACTTCAACAAAGGGCAAGATTACAGAAATCTGATGCCTTTGCCAAATACAAAGTGGAGAATGTGCAAATGCCACAGAAGCAGAACCCCAGGGAAGAACTCAAACTTAGGACTCTGGACACCAGCAGAAAAGAAACCCAAGTTTGTTAGTTACTCCAGCCAACTTCAATATCTTTAATTTAGAATTTAACATAGATGTTTAAAGGGCCAGCTTCTCATTAAAGTCTTACATTTTCTACAGGAGAAGTCCCTTGGCTAGGTTTCTTGACAAATTTGGACATTGCTTCTCCTATGCTCTTCCCACTGAGTATGAGAAGCTACAACCAGCAACACAATTACTCACCTGCTGTTCTATTTTATATTAGTACTCAAAAAAATCACCTTTTGGAGCCACAGTGTTTGGTTCAAAACAGCTTGGTAATTAGAAGCCATTTTGTGCTTTTAAATGAAAAATTTGCTTACAGTTTTGAGATTTTTTTCAACAACCACAAAGAAATTACTAATGATGTAGGATTTACTTCTCTATAAACTACAGATTTTTACTGCAGTCACAATTTTTTAGGACACAGGTGCAAATACATTTTATTTCATTTAATTGTTTAACATTGTTACACTTCAAATATTTCATTTGCCTGAAGGAAAACACAAATTGCTAAAGATAATACAGAATCTAATATGAGCCAATTTACACTTGTATGTTATCAACATTTTTTGTTGTATAAAAGTCAAGAAACTTCTAAAATAGAAAATGGGTACCAATTAATTACACTTTAAAAAAATTATTTTCATCATTTGAAGAATTTCTTTCAAGTCAATCCTTAACTGGCTTTTGTGCATAGCATAAAGATTACCTTTCTGTCATTTCGGCATTTCATAAGTGAACATATGAACATGAACATATAACTCCAGTTCTTAAATCCTTACACTGGCTCCCGGTTAAGTTTAGGGCAGATTTCAAAATCCTTCTGTTAACATATAAAGCATTAAATGGCCAAAGTCCAGCTTACTTGTCTGAACGTATCATGACTTACAAACCAGAGCGCATATTAAAATCTCAAGATGCCAGTCTGCTTATGATTCTAAGGATTAATAAAATAACAGTAGGAGGTTGAGCTTTTACTTACAGGGCCCCTAAACTGTGGAATGGCCAGCTACTATAAGAGATGCCCCTGCGGTCTTGGCTTTTAAATCCCGGCTGAAGACTCACTACTTCAGTTTAGCATATCCTGACCAGAGCTGCTGATTAACTGTACAGACTGCATCTCTGTTGTTAGTCATTAGCACTAAAACATAAGTAATATGATAGTTATAATTGAATACTAACCCTCACCTATTCTGTTTCTCTTCTCAGTACTCAAATGTGGCACTCAGTGCCACGGCCCACCTGCCAAGTTGTTTTGCCTGCCTAAGGTAAAGTCATCCCTTATGGAGGATCACAGGAATCGTGGGGTAGAGGGGTCCTTTCATCAGATTGGCTGCCCAAGCAATGTTTCAGCTGTGAAATGGCCAAATGGGGGAGGTCTCCAGGGGCCTCATGCATAACGCCATGCATAGAATTCACACTATAACATGGCGTGCGGAAAAAAGCGGAAATGTGCTTACGCACAAAAAAAATCCAGATGCATAAATCTGTGCGCATGCCAACTTCCACGTTCTTCCACTACATAAATCCCGGTCAGCGTGAAAAGTAACGCACGTGCACGCACCTGCTGCCCCCTCCCGGAATTACACCTCTTTGAATATGCAAATCAATATAAATAGCCCTTAAGCTCAGCCTTCTGTGAAAAGATATTGACAAAAGCACGAGGTAAAATAGAAGAATTTCAGCAAATACCAAGTGGAGGCAAGGAAAAACGTACTATTTGTTGGTTTAAACAGTGATATAAACAAAAAAAAGGAAGTTGATCGAGTGACACAGCGTGTTGGAGAAACTCGAAAGCTCAAGTTCACAAAGTCGCACAGTGCCCGAAATAACAAAGAAGTTGTCACATATCAAAGTCGCTGTGAAAAGGCGAGTCGTTGCCCACCATCTGAGTGTCATTTGAAAGCTTATTGGGGTACAGACAAAAAAAATAGGCACACAGTGGGGAAAAAAGCACAAAATGTCAACTTTAATCTCGAAATTTTCACTTTAATCATGTAGTTTATTTTGTCATTAAAGTAGAGCATCATAAACTTCATCGTAAAATCGTTTAATTTACTAGTTTCTCAAACCCCATCGTAACTAAAGTAGCACGTTAAATGCTTTGTTTTGTATTTGATGTTCTATGGGCTCTGTGTGTGAATCACTACGTGCTTCTGGGCTTTCTCTTCCTTCAACAGGACACAGAATCCATTACATTTGTGATATTACAGCTCTCTTAACAATTAAAATACTGAGATGTATATGTGATATCATTTTCATGATGATAGGAGTTAAAGCATGTAATTAAACATGAGAACACAGTGGCACAGTGATTGTTCATGTCTCACGCAAACTGCTTGCTGCGCCATGCGCGACCTTCAATAAAATACTTTATTGTAGCAGTACTGTCTCTTTCAAACATACTAACCTCCAATTCCTGTCCTTACTTTTCTTTCTCCAAATACCCAATCGCCACACAATCAGCTTTGTAATAGATGTTAAGCCATCTGTAAGTTTAGAACGCAGATTCTTCAAAACTTTTAAGGAACATTGAAATGTCTTCGTAGTACGTGTTTAATTATTCTATCCATCAATCCTTCCAGTGTCGCACCAGCCCCAGCAAGAATATAGCGTGAGGCAGGATCAATCCATGAACGGAGCACCAGCGCTGCAGCACTGAGTCTTCACATGTTTAATTATTAACAATATAGATTATTTAAATGAAGTTAAAGTTTTATCTATATAATAAACGTATTTTGCTGCATTTCATCTTAAAAATAATATCATCATATGTAAATACGTGCTTTACAAAGTGGCTCAGGTTGTGCAATATTATAACTGTATCATAAGTTTACAGTGACGTAATTGCACTTATAAGTACAAAGTGTTCTACAAGGAACACTTGATGGACTAAGTGTGTTTATAGTTCTTGGAATGAAACTGTTTCTGAACTGTGAGGTCAGTACAGGAAAGGCTCTGAAGTGTTTGCCGGCTGAGGCAGCGTGAGCTTGATGCTGTATACCGATGATTCTCTTTCCGATCAGCAGCTGTACAGCTGTGATTCACACTCATATACAGTGATATAAATACTCCGAGTGGTGCAGTTAGAGTAATATGGAAAAAGATGATCCGCTGTGGCAACCCCTAACAGGAGCAGCTGAAAGAAGAAGAAGGTGCAGTGAGAGTAACAACGCTAAAGCAGCTATTGTATTTAGAATTGTTTGACCATTCTGTGGACCATTATATTGTTACAGGTTAATTCCAATCAGATGCATTAAACTAATAAACAATATGCGGTTAATTTCAGTGTATTTATAAAGCCGCATCAGGGATGTGGATCAGAAAAAGAAAGGGAAACCACACAGGAACTGTAGCACTGCTTTGATGCTGGGTACCACCAGTCTGCAAAACCAAGCGCAGAGCTTGCATACAACAGCATATGAGCTACCGTGGAAATGTGCGTAGCCTTACGCCAAGTTTAGGTTTTATAAATCGCGACTTGATTGTGGAAACATTCTTACGTAACATTTTTGTGCGTACGCACCGTTTATACACGAGGCCCCAGGACTCTAAACAAATCCAAATCATATTATGTGATATCATCTACTGTTAAATTCTGGTCCGTACTTGTAAAATTTTTATCTTTAATTTATTGAGGATTTGTTCTGATCTGTGTATTGTATTGACCCCCTTCTTTTTGACACCCACTAACCTACTAACCCAACCTACCTGGAAAGGGTTTTTTTTTTTTTTTTAAACTGCCTTTCCCAAGGTTTCTTCCATTTTTTCCCTACAAGGGTTTATTTTGGGAGTTTTTCCTTGTCTTCTTAGAGAGTCAAGGCTCGGGGGTTGTCAAGAGGCAGGGCCTGTTAAAGCCAATTGCGGCACTTCTTGTGTGATGTTGGGCTATACAAAAATAAACTGTATTGTACTATATAAGTGCAGGGGGTCAATACCATTGCACGCACACAATACAGTGAAATTCTTACTTGCATATACTAATCATCATGCAAAAACATTGCCACTCTCCACAGCCAAGATCGGCGAGTATTACTACCTTACTTGCAACTTTTTCTTCATATTATCTCTAATGCAGTCACAGCCATGCCCTTTGTATGTGAAGGCCAAAAGTGCAGAAGGTATTCAAGACAATGTAGATTAACCAGATTCTCTCTGAATTTTTGCTATATACACCAAGTTTACCAGGTTTAAAAGGAAAAAAAAACAGCTAAAAAGCGTCTGATAAACAGTTAGTTAATGACAATTTGCTGTTGTATTTCTACTATGCCTGTCAAATCTATTAAATAAAATTAAGATGCCCACATATCCAGGATGGCATTGGGTGTTCATTATCTGCCAATAGTAGCTATAAAAATGATGCAAGAAAAATACCCTTTCCTGACTACAGCCCAAAGAACCCAGAGACCATGGTGTACAGTGTTTGCATTATTTACTTATTTGGCTTCGTTTTACTTCTCTATATTTTATACCTAGGATTTAAATATAGAGAAACAGAACCTTATTTTCAATCGTCAACAAAATACTCACCATAATTACTAAAAAGAAGGAAACTTTTTTTTTTGACTTGGCCAAAACATATATACTGTATGTGGAGGATTGCATTTTCTTCATTTCAGCAAGTAAGTCTAGTGAAGCTACAGTGACAGTTCAGAAATGAAAGGTCTTGTAAGGAGGCATGTTACTCACCATCAAACCCATCACAATTTCAAAATCTGTTTAATCCACATTAGGGTTGCTACTGGTCTGAGAGCATCCCAGCAGGAAACAACCCTGGATGAGGCAACAGTCCAAGTCGGACACACTGGTGTACAAATCCACACTCATACAAGGGAACAATTTCTACATTGCTAATTAACCTAAACCTGGATCCATGAGATGGCAGCGCTACCCAATATGCCATCATGCTACCCCCTCAGCACTAATAAGCACAACAAAATAATCCATACAGAGAAAATAAAAAAAAAAAAAGAAAAATATTTTATCTTGGATTCTTCACAATATTTGTGTCTATTAATTTGCTACCTTGTGCTGTACCTCTCATTAGCTTTTACAGAACGAGTACTTCTTTAGGCCCTCATTTGTGCACCAGTTTTATGGAAACCAAGGAATGTGATTTTTACATACCAGATCTCATGATAAGGTCAGAAATCCTGTAAGTGCTTTTACCACGATATCACAAGAAAACAGGCATACATAGACATACCTTTACAACACTACCCTTATGGAAGAGTAAACATTAAGGTCAGATTCTAAAGTTTCAGACTGCACATGCTAAACCACTAAGGACACAGTGTAAAAAAGTGAATTATAATCTAAAAATACTTTTGGAACCACTAGTATGTAATTAAAACTATAATGACTTCAGGGTATTTCTGAAATTTCACAAGACTAAATTTTCATCTTAATATCACCTTTATTATTTTTGAAAGGAGATGGAAAAATTCCATATGTTGCACAAATAAAGACATATACTCAGAAAGCAGAATAAACTGAAAATTAAAAAAAATTAACTCCACGCATAAACTGAAAAGATAACTCTTGACTTCTGGAAATCCAAAAAATGAAATAAAACTGTAGGATACTCGGAAGATAAAGGAGTCATGGGGCACCCCACAAACATCCCTAGTGGCACTTTAAAAGGTAATGGCCATCAAAGTCAGTATAGAAGAGCTTCTTATGAAGACCACCTTAACATAAAAAACTGCAAGAAAGGGCAGCTTTCCCAGGATATGAATATGTCACCTTCAGGCCATTTGTCATCCCACCATAGCTTTCTATCCTTAGTGCCTTTTTACCCATATGCTAGAGCCAAAAATTGCTTATAGTTTTTAGTAACTAACACATGCTTTCACGCCTGTGTGCATTGCAGAACACTTCAGCCCAGGGTCATTCATCATGGATGCTAAAAAGCCTGGTTCAGTAATGCTTACTTGCCATCAGTCCACCAGGCTTTGGGATTATTGCCGAGTTATGTGCCCTGACTGAGTCAGGGAGTAAAAAGTGGGATGACCAGGAGGCAGGCTGACCAACAGCCAAGAAGCTTAGCAAAGATTTTCTGGTTCACCCTGTACAGTCTTCTTGATGCGTAACAACATAGTTGTGAGCCACTGGTCCAGCCGGGATATTGTGTCATACTCCTTGACCTGTATGCACAGTAAAAGATCAATCAATGGAATTTTCTGAAGAGCATTTTAAAATTAGGGTGGGGAGGAGAGGGAAACATACTCACTGCATCAGTGTAGGCATCTATATTCTGCTCCTCATGTGCGTCAAGTAATTTCTAAACCAGACAGAAAAATGGAAAATTTAAAAACTAACATATTAACACTCCATTTATGGAGTCTTTGAGGCCATAGAGTTTGAAAATAAAAAAAAATAATGTTTGAATATGTAACCCCTAATAATCACACCTCTGTCTTATGAAACTTTATTAACACTTGCAATAAACCTGGACTTCTTAATAAAACATTAATATGGTCCATGTCACATTTAACACTAGAATTACCAAAGCCTACAAAAAAACTCGTAAAAAAATCCGGCCCACTTTAAATCCCATCGCACCTCTCCATTAGTGTCTTTTGTCTTGTAAATGGGCCGATCAAGAAAAGCAGCAAGCAGCCTACTATTCTATCCCCCCTCCGCTGCAGAACAAGCACAAAGTTCTCCCACTTCCAGCCTTGATTATCTGGGAGTGAAGTGCTGGAGTTTTAGAATGGTAATAATAGATCATTATTTGGAACACATGCATTTCACGTGTGTTCTGTTTCTACAATAATCTGTGTAAACACATCATTAAAACAAAAACGTTTTTCATATTTTAGTAATAAATGACAAAATGTAGACATAAACTATGTAATGTGTAAAGCCTGAAATCCAAAGATCAAATAAAGACTTTCACAAAAGGTTCAAGGATGATGCAGCAGCTTCCGTGGCACAGTGGTAAGAATTGCTGACTTGTAATCAAATGTCCCCCAGTTCGATCCTGGCTACCTCGTATATTTACAGTTTTCAGTAGTGAGCTGCTCTTATTTGTTAATATTATACAATAAAAACATATATTTGATTTGCGTGTGTAACAGCCGGTATAAATTTAGTACTTGTAAAAGTTAGCGTATTTTTTTCAATTTTATTCTCTCAGTCACAATCATGATAAATACTACCCCTCTCTCCCTAAGGGATATAACGCTATTAGTTTTTATTTGAAACTGGGAATAACTGTAGATGTGAGTGGTGTTTTGAGACAATCGAAGTGGATATTCTCTAATCTGGTGGGATAAAAGCTGACACACAAATGCTGGTGAATCTGCCTTATTCGGATCTCATGATCACTTGATTTTTTTTAATTCAGTTTTATTGCGTGTTCCTGCTAACACTGAATTAGTATGCACCTTATGGTCCATGATGTCAAAGCCACACGAGCAAAACACAGACACAGGTATATATGATATTTGGAATTATTCATTTTAAGACCTATGTAGTACATTTCGGAAAACATTGTGGCACTGATGTAACATCATTCATATTCATTCGCATAGCATCTTGTGGTTGTAATCAGTGACCGCATGATTTTGCCCAGTCTCCACATTTTGGTGCATGGTGGCGTTTCTTTTGTACTCCAGGACATGCATAGGAAAGAAAGTTCCTCTGCAAGGAGAGCCATGAACACTCTTCTTTTCTCAGTGGACCCCGTACATGCCTTGCACAGTACATGCACTTTGATTGCTGTCAGGTCAGGCATGTTATATATAGCACAAGCAACCAGCCACCTGCATGATCCTGCTGACATTGAATAAGCTCACGCCTTTTGGTGCAGGATATCAACGCAGCACCGGAAAAAAAAAAGAAAGAGACAAACATATGTGACATTTTGAAGAAATAGTTTTATGACCTGAATAGTACCAATCAGAAAACATCATAACACTAATACAATATTATTTGAAAACGAACAGATCAGCTGTAAATTTATGGTACTTGTAAATGTTAGCTTTTTTCACTTTTATTCTCTCAGTCACGTTCACGTTCTCCCTCCCCTCCTGATCTGACCCTAAATAACAGCACCAGCATAAATTCACACCCGATCTGACACTGTAGCATGTATCATTATTGTGACCGAGAGAATAAAAGTGAGGAAAAAAAAAAAAAAAAAAGCAGCTAACTTACAAATACTCTAAATTTATACCGGCTGTTACAGACACAAATCAAATGCATGTTTTTATTGTATAATATTAACAGTAAGAGCAGCTCACTACTGAAAACGGTAACTATACGAGGCAGCCAGGATCGAAATGGGGGACTCTTGACTATAAGTCAGCAATTCTTAACGCTGTGCCACAGAAGCTGTTGCATCATCCTTGAAGCTTTTATGAAAGTGTTTATTTGATCTTTGGATTTCAGGCTTTAGACATTACATAGTTTATGTCTACATTTTGTCATTTATTACTAAAATATGAAAAACATTTCTGTTTTAACGATGTGTTTACACAGATTATTATAGAAACGGAACACAAATTAAATGCATGTGTTCCAAATAACAATCTATTATTTCCATTCTAAAACTCCCAGATAATCAAGGCTGGAAGTGGGAGAACTTTGTGCACGTTCTGCGGCAGTGGGAGGATAGTAGGCTGCTTGTCTTGATTGGCACATTTACAAGACAAAAGACGCTGACAGAGAGGTGCAAAGGGATTGAGGGTGGTATGGACTTGCAAGTTTTTTGTAGGCTTTGGTAATTCTAGTGTTAACTAGTGCTGGATCTGTACTAAAATTTTGACTTTCGTATCGATACCAGCTTGGAGTCTCTATTGTACCAAAGGAATTTTTTTCTTGCAGAGCCCTAACTGTATTAAAGCTTTCACCCGTATATCCTAATATGCCATAAAAAACGGGGGTGGAAGGAATGAGTGGAAAAATAGTGCTTAGTTCCTGAAACAGAAAAACACAGAAATGCTAAATTACCATTTTAAAAATTAGGTTTTGGTATACAGCACAACCCTACATTTAACACAAAAAAAATTGCTGTATTTTTGCTGAAAAAAATTATCATTTTTGATATACAGTGGTACCACGGTATACGTCCACTTTGGAATAAGTCCAACTTGATATACGTCCTGTTTGGACATGAAAAATTTCGCTTGGTATATGACCTTTGTTTGGAATACGACTTGCGTGCTACCCTTGTTTACCTCTCTCGAGGCAAAGTCACGACTGTCCACAAGCGTCAGTGTGCCAGTTGCTAGCATTCAGTGAACAACCCGTGCTATAACTCTCTGTGAATTTTCACGTGTGTAGTATAGCAGGTCCACAGCTCCTGTCAAAGGCCAGTTTTAAAATAAATAATCACCACGCTCACGGCTTGGTGAGGGGGCGTGATGGTTGTGTGGCTGAAGTGGTTCTCAGGGCGATTCGCGATGTGGGTGTTTCTCACCTAAATGCACAGGTGAGAGACCATCCGCATTCGTGATTGTTCCTGGGGCTGCTTATCTTGATAAATAGAAGCGCAAGTCGGCTAGAAGGGGAGGAAAAAGAAACAATGGACGGGAGGTTGCAAGAGAGAGAGAGAGAGAGAGAGAGAGAGAGAGACGGTGCAGGAGAGCGTTGCAGCTGAACAGGGAGCCTGGGTGTTGGGCCGACACCCGTGGAATAGTAGTAGTGGTCACTCCCGCTAAAGGATCATGGAGCGGGATTGACCGAAAGGAGGGTGACTCTCCGCATAAGGACTTGGATGAGTGTATTCGCCAGCGTAGGCGCCCTGGTTGCTGTGGATCCCAAATCGCTGTCAGGAGGAGCCTACCGGAGCCAGGGATCGAAGAGGTGAACTGAACAGCTGAAGTAGGCAGAGTGAAGGTCAGCTGCAAGTAGGGCAACTCCCCTGTTGGGAAGCAGGGGGGCCGCCAGGTAAACAGCCACCGGGTTTGTTTTTTTTTTTTTTTTTTTTTTAAGAATGCCTGCTGTATTTTAACCTCGTTGTTTTTAAGAAGACTTTTTTCTATTGTTTTAAACCTCCACGTTTCACTTCAGATTTTATGGATTATTTATTGTAACTTTGGACACTGCACTTTAATTTGAACACCTTGTTTTGCTGATTGTTTTAATAAAAGCACTTTGCACTTTTTCATCATCCCCATGCTTTGTTGTGCCTCGCTGCTAAACTCATCGGTAACATTACCGACGATGTAGAGTTCAAGGGCTCCCCGACAGCAGTTGGGGGCATACAGCAAACCCGCATCGTCACAACGTAATTTTGTGTTTTTTCACGTAAATTTGAATTGATTGTTGAAAAGTATGAAGGTGGCATGCATATCCGGGACATGGCTATTGCATACAGTTTGCCGAGAACGACGGTATCTACGATTGTGAAAAACAAAGACGTTATTAAAAAGTGAGGTTAAATTTTCATTTATTTCCTCTAATTGCTTTTGTATCTATGTATTTTAGTATTAAGCAGTGTTTAAATTATTTTATACAACCCCATCAATGTATAATATGCCAATAAAAATAGGATTTTTTTTCATGGGAACGGATTAATCATTTTCCCATTATTTCTTATGGGAAAAATTAGTTTGATATACGTCCTGTTTGGTATAAGTCAAAGGATCTGGAACGGATTAAGGACATGTACTGAGGTACCACTGTATATAAAAAATAAAAAAATAGTACTTCTGCACTTGCATAATGAGGCTAAGAATTTCTGAGACGTGGATCTGTAGACATCCAAGAATAAAAATAATTGTCTTAAATGTCTGAAATTTCTCTAAAACGTGATATTCTTTGCAACACTACTGCAACACTAAAAAAAATGCCTCTCATACACTTAATTACAGGTATGTCTGTACATCCATTTTCTGGCTTTTTCCATTACAACATCTTCGTCAACTGTAGTTTACCCTGGCAGCCATCAAAAAAACATAAAGGGACATAAAATCAGGAACTAACACTGGATTTGTTAAAAGTTCATTGCTTGATACACAAATCCTCTCAGCAATATTAAATCAGTGTCACAAACTAACACTCACATCTTTAAAATGATGGAGGAAACCAGAGTGCACTGGGGGTAGGGGGGAACATACGTATGAATACTACATAACCGTGCACTTTTTAAATTATGGTTTTAATAATGAGCATCACTGAGCATCTTATACCAAGTTTTGTGTTAACTGCATAAATTATTCCCCTGAGACAAAGACAAATAATTACAGTGCCCTCACTCCAGTATAATATATTAAAGGGCAGATGGCAATGCTCCCTTACCTTGACAAGTTTGCACTCTCGGGAATCTGAGAAGGCTGGAAACATTTCTTCATATCTCTGGATGGCAAGCTAAGTGACAAGAAAACACAGTTTACTATCATGTGATTTTCCAGTGTCAGCAAATTAACTAGGGAAATATCCCATCCATCTAGTGCACCTAACCTGAGCATTCAGCATGTCCACACAGAAATGACATAATGCCGCTTTAAAGAAGTACTCCTTGGCACTATATTTCAGTAGTGTACTGTCCATGGCATGCGTTGCAACCTAGGAAGTAAAGAGCATAACATAATTCAGTCCCCAGAAGTCAGCTTATTATTGAAGTAGCAGCTGAGCTCAATGCAAAAATTAGATTTTAGTATCCATTCATAGAGGAAGAACTGGACCCACCAGCTGTAGCAAGGCTATTACATTCTGCTATTTCATCCCATAGGCACATCTAGCACAATATATTTCAAAAAATAAAACCAAACTGTTAATAGAATTCAATTACTGTATATACTCACGGATAAGTTCTCCCTCGGATAAGTCGGGACTTGATTTTACCATATAATTTCTGGTATTTTATACTGTCGGTTGTATAAGTAAAATGCGGAAAACTCACGCTATTGGTCCAAGAGATTATGATATGCTAGTGCCCACCTGAGAGAGTAACCACAGAGCACACTGCCTTTTCTTCTATTTGGGTGCGGCAATGGGCTGTATCAGCACATGCTCCTAACCAATCTCTCTCTCTCTCTCTCTCCCTATTGTGCTTATGTGACCACATTGTAATACCCAAACTATTCTGAAGCAATGTTTGCACTAATTTGTTTTTTTTGTATCTCATACCCTCATACACCTTTATCGTAAGAGTATCCCTTATCTATGATGGAGCATTCGATCAGAAGAAAATATGAAGCTGGTTTTAAATTAAATGTTGTTAAAGTAGCGAAAAAAATTGGTAACCGTGCTGCTGCAACAAAATTCGAAGCGTCTGAGAAACTGATGCGAGATTGGTGAAGGCAAGAAAAAAAAAATAATAATAATAATTAAGTGTCGCATTTTTGAACGGCATATAAAATCGGGTTGATTTTATGATTGATTTTTCGAGTTTCAAGACCAGACTTATACCTGAGTATATACGGTAAATATTCTACTCATAACAAAAAAAGTTTTGCACTTGAAATCTTCCTATATAAACGTTGTTTTGAAACTGCTTCTTTGTCAGAAATAATTTTTTGTGTAAAGAATATTCTTGTGCACAAGCTCAGGAAATTCTGCAAAGCACTGGGCAAACTTCAGCATTTGGGAACACTGATTAAGTTTTCATCTTTTAATGAAAGAATGCTCAACCTGTACACTTCTAATGACCAAAAGATGTCACACTTCTAATATTTCATATTAAAAATAAGTATTGTTTTCTTTCAGAAATATCTGAATTTGTATGTGTGAAAAGGTCGGGAGCTACACAAGACCAGCGATGGTATCATGAATGTGCTGTTTTCTAATAAATTTGCATGTACTCTGAATACTTCCTGGCTCACACTAACAATATCATGTCAATTAACTTGTTTAAAAACTCTCATTTGCTTTTTTTTTTTTTTTTTTTTTTTTTAAGAAATATGGCATTATTTATTTATTTTTACCTTTTTCATTGCTACACAGCCTAGATTTATACTTTTTGTAGGGAACATCATTGCCAAGGCTTTAATCCTTATAATTTTAGTGTACCTGTTTAAAACATGCATGCAAACATAGAGAATGATTTGCAAAGTACTTTGGAGAGAATACAGATGTGTGGACAATATCTACAATAAACCAATTTCTTGGCATATACTTTCTACTTTTCATCTAATCGATCGCCATGTATTTCAGAGTGCCTTTCTCTCTATTATAAAAAGAAATCCTGGAATGCAAAAGCAAGGTGACGATACGTGATCTTCTCGGAAGTTCTCGAAAGACATTTAAAAGACCCGCGAGACAAAAGAGACTTGCCATGGAGCGTCTCGCGGGGATGTGGAACATGAGATTCTTGCAAGACACGCCCTACTTACAAAAGATATCATATAAGGGCACATCCATCAAAAAACAGCCAGTTGTGTAAAAGCATTTAGTTCACACAGATCCTATGCTCTCAACACATATAAAGCGTATAAGGACAATACGGAGAATAGAGACCCAAAGGCGTTGGAGAGAAAAAAAGGCAGATAAGAGATTATGAAACCAGTAAAATTTGAAAGTATTGCAGCGTCCCAGCCAGGTTGCTGCCTTTTTGATTTTAAGTGACTGTTCGGTCCGATTGAGGGAGGGCAGAGTACAGCACGGAATGATAGCGGGGTACTGATTGATGCAGGAAGGGGGGGGGTGAGACGCGGGGGATGAGGGGTTGGAGAGGGTGCTTGAAAGATGTGTTTGGGGTTACAAAGTCAGCGATTGTTCAAGTAAAACTTTTGCGACACTTTATCATGTCAGTCGCTACAGTATCAAAGAAAAGATAGAAAAAGATCGCATTACCGTAAAACAAACGGTGATTAATCATCAGAACCAGGTGTAATTGAAAAAAGAGCAGGACAACTCGAGGTCAGAAATAAAAGGCAAAGAGTAAACAACAAAGTCTTTTCGCATTTGCATCATTCAATGCACAAAACATGGATTTATACAATAATAGACCATACGCTATGAGAATCTGTGGTCCCGGAACAGTTAAAGCAACGACAAGTTGAATTTCAAAGAATACACAATTCGGTCAGGTGTATATTTATGATCACGGAGAAGCGATGCAAATTTTAACAGGCAAAAAGAAAGGTAATGTATATATTCTGCGAATAACATTACACACCAAAGGAGATCGTAATATGCCATTTGTATTAAAATGTTTACAGTTTACTGTGAGAATAGCTTTTGCTATGACAATCAATAAATCACAGGGACAAACATTAGAAAAAGTCAGATTATTTATTAGAGAAACAGAAACAATATTCACTCACAGGCAGTTATACGTTGCGTTATCACAATGTGTCTCCAAAAAATATTGTTTTTAATGAAGCTTTAAAATAAAAGTGCAAGTAATGAAATTGAAACAATTCCAAAGGAAAAAAAAAAATTGTATATCCGATTAACCAAACACAGGGGTTGGTGAGCGAAGCGAGCAGGGGGCAAAGCCCCCTAGTGTTTATACAAAAGAAATACAGTTCTTTCATGTGTGAATCTGAATTGGATTAAAAAGCTTTGACAATGGACAGACATTGGTAGTGTAATATGTCCATTTAATCAAGATTAAAAAGGAGACTCCATGGATCGTCCTGCATTTGCTGAAGAAAAAAAGGAATTTCTGGACATAGCTAATGTTGTTATCAATGAAAAATGCAGCACTATCAAACCAAATATATGAATACTGTAAACTGTTTTTACCTAAGTAAGAATCAGTAAATTCTGCTATGAAAAACTAATACTCAGAACAACGCAATACCAATTTTAAATTTGTTCAGTTCACCTTCAAACATAATGATCATTCAACTGTATTTCAAATTCAGAAATTATTAGAACAGTCCTAGCACTGACATGTTGTTAGTGTTTCATAGATAAATTGAACAAAAACAGTACAGAAATTACAAACATGACTGACAGGAACACACAGTCAGAGGTCCTATGCAACATTTTTGTAAAGTCAAAATGCAAAGCTTGTTAAATTTCAGATGGTATTTGATTTAGTATATGGTTATTTCCCCATCCAGGTCTAATTTGCATGCAGGGAAAGAAAGATTTTACTCAGAGAGAAACTGAGATGCAAAACGTTAAATGAGAGAAAAAATGCTGGAAGCAATGTGATGCATAAAATCCTGCCTCACCTGCTCAAAAATCTCAATAGCTTTCTGATACTGCTCCAGCTGGGCGGCATATGTGGCAACTTTCAACAGACACTTGTTGGCAGAGCTATAAAGTACAAAATACCAGAGGTTACCAGTGAGACAGGACCAACCGTGTTAATGAATTTCATTTCTACTGCATGACAAGTGGTCCAGGGGACTAGGCTTTGGTTATCCTTTACCAATTATTGCAGATCAGTTCAAGAGTAAATGCATTACAGCATAATTCATGGCAAAACTCATAACGTATATCAATATGATATTTGTGTATTAGAAAAGGAATAAGTGCCTTTACCCTAAAATGAGCTGTAGGTAGTGTGGCACCAGAAAAACAAAAGATAGGAGATGAAAGCCATATCTGCACAAATCAGCAAACACTTCACTCCTATAAATATATTTATTTTATTACTTTTTTTTTTTTTTGCATTATTTGATCACTCAGAATGTCTTCAGTTTACACTGAAAGCAGAACTCTTACTTTGAAAAAGCGCAGAAACAAATTAAGATGGTGCAAAAACTGTTTTACATTACCTCTTTCAAATCAGTCTATTTCTTTTTCCAGTTTAATTTAATTAATCAGAAAATAAATAGTTTGTTAAATCTGGTATTTTTAATCAATTTGGAAAAATCTGATTTTTTTTAAAACTTGTAAATTGGATCATTCAATTCTGCTGTGAGACGAGGGAGGTATTAAACTAGTCAGCAGCACCCAGTCAAGCGGCTCAAATACAAACAAAATCCTACCTGTTCGATTCCTCTCCCTTGTAGTAATCAGCAGCTTGCTCGTAGTGTGCAATTGCCTGCAACAGCAGCAAAATGCCAAAGAATGGTTAATATACTATCCTAACAGTTTTAAGAAGTTGAAGTTCTTAAAATGAAAAGAAAGGGAGATATGTATAATAAAAAAAAAAAAAAAAAAAAAGAAGAAAGAAAGAAAGAAAATAGGGAATACATAAAAACAAAACATTAAAATTATTTTTTCAGTAGAAAAAGGGGAAAACTTGGGGGGTTTGGGGACGACAAAAGCCACAATTTTAAGGTATATTATATTGCTGACCAGAGATTCATTTCTGCATACCTTGTCAATGTCCACTAACTCAGTCTCATATATTTCAGCAATTGATATGTGGTGCTTTGCTGCAATTGTAAAACGCCCCTGCAAACCAATTAAAGAAAGGATATACTAATTAATAAACACACCAATGAATTGACTCAGCTGGCCATGATTTTAGCTTCTTACCATGTCTGTGTAGATCTCAATAGCTCGGTTCAAACAATTAATAGCCTCTGTGGGTTAAAGGTATTTCGTGTTAATCAGTTGAAACATTCAGCCCTTTTGCTTGCATTACCTTTCCCCATTAGTGTTTCTCATTTACCTTGTGGGTCAGCCTTCTTGAAGGCATTTCCTGCATCAATGAAGTTGGTGGCAGCATCATGCTTGCTTTGTAGTTGCAGATGTAGACGTGCAGCCTGTGTGAATGCATTTCCTGCAGCTGAAGACAAGTGTGGAGATGAACTATTATGAAAAATGCACACCTCTATTCTCAGCCAATTACAGTATATACTCACACTACTGAGCCAGTATTACAGTACTGTATATCGTACTAATCTGAAAAATTAAAACTGTCCTGTTTACAAATTACTGCATTTCACGGTTATCAAAGGTGACCACCAAACTCTCAGTTTAGGACTTCGTGTCACCATCTGCAAACTGGCTTGTAGGCTTCCTGACCAACAGTTGCAGATTGGCAGCATCATACTCTCCACACTGACTTTCCTTGTTCTCCTCTGTGTGGCCAGACAAAGCTCCAAATCCATTATTACATCTCCTGATAACACCACCATTATAGGCCTTGTCACTAACAGTGATGACATGGCCAAAAAAGAACAGGTCTACCTACTGACTTAGTGGTGCCAGGACAATAATCCCACTTTTTATATCACCAAAACCAAACAGCTGTTCATATATTTTAGAAAGCAAAACAAAGACTAAACTTCCCCCTATATAAGCAGGGATATGTTGCTGAAAGAGTGAGCGACTTTAAATTATTTGGAGTGATTATTATTGATGAACTGAAGTGGGCACAACACATTTCAACTCCTCTGAAAAAGGTTCACCAAAACCTGAGGACAGCTTGCATTTCTCCATCTGTTCACATTAACTTCTACAGGTGCACAATGGAATCCATCTTCACTGGCTGCCTCGCATTCTGGTATGGCACCTGCTCAGCTCAAGATCAAAAACACTTTGTTTTTGGGGTTGGTGGTGGAGCTGCTGTGAAAGTTGCACAAACTATTATCAGCAACCAGCTGCCTTTCACTCTGGACTTATGGCACTTGCTGCCTTAGAAAGACAAACAGGATAAATAAAAGACATCACCCATCCTGTATAGCCACTTAAGTCGCTTCTCCCTTCTGGGAAATTGGAAGACCATTCACACTGGTATTGTAAATTACGGGACACATTCTCACATCTGTAAGTTCAGGGATAGTTTCTATCCACAAGTCATAATGTTGCCGAACTGTCAATCAAAAGAACATATGTTGCAACATAACATTAACATAACTGTGTGTATGTCTATAGATCATATTATGCATACTTTATTTTTGGTATTTTATGTTTCTCGACTGTTGTGAGGAGACATGAAAGTAAGAATTAAATTTCATTAAACTATGTACAAAATAATACATTTGACTTGAATAACTTCCAATACTGCTTCTATTATTACAAATATAGTTTCTTTCACTGACAATGTTCCTTCGTTCCTGAACAAAAACACTGAACATTCTCACCAGATTACTGACAGTCACTCTAAATACTCACTATGACTGACCAATAATAAATTAAACCCAGTTATTAACTGCAAATATACGGTTGTAGTTTCACTGTATATTACAGTGTTTTTTCCTAAAGAAGCATTAAGGGTATTGAACTCCAGAAGTAACATTTTACAGCTGTAACTTTGTGTCTTTGGTGCAGCAACTACATTGTGCATTTTCAATGTAATTCCTAATTCTACCCTTAAAATATCAAATAAGATCAAACAGAACTTTACAGCAAGTAAATACTGTTACAACTTTAGTGTACAATGATTTCAATTAAAGTAATCTAATGAATTTCTCCATGTCTTGATGTCACATACAGGTGGTATTTTAAATATACAAGATAGCTACATTACCTCCAAGAGAAGGTACCAATAACCTGGGTTTTACCCAAAGAGTAACGAGAAGGCCCACATGTTAAAATTCCTTGTAGTTTCTGTTTTTGCAGCCTTTAATCACTGCTGACATGAATAGCAGTGGTCAAAAAAATCTTAAGTGACCTGCACTCGAATCTTATGGTATACAATGTGAATTTGCCAAAATATATCAAAGTTTCAATACAACTGAACTTATTTTTCACATTTTTGCTCCCTGTAAAGGCAAATCTATTTTAATGTTTTCTTAATTTATATTTTTGGTCACTAAAAATATAAAAAATTTGGACTTACATTATTAGACTAAATTTGGACAACTACTTAATCAATTACTTGTATCTACATGAATTGTATATTAATTCCTTTCCCTCTGTAGGTTTCATGTTCAAAATTAGAGAAAGAGAAAAAAAACTGCACCTTCCTGTACCCAGCTTAAATGGCCTTTCAGATAGCATCACCCACTAATAAACAGAAGGCACAAACTTCAGACCTCAAAGTAGAAACACAAACAAGTAAGATATTCTGGTAATTTCTAAAGGCATGTATATATTCCATTGTTTTTTCTAATTATAGTTTAGCTGCTGAAACTGCAAAACCTTAAAATACTCAAAGCTTGAGCATTGGACTGAGCTTAAAATTCTGATTGTCCTAAATGTGTATGACAAATTTTCAGCAGTACTGGCTTTAAAATTCAAGATTTTTAAAAGCTTTACACTAGACAGACGGTTTTTCACGAAACTTCATAAGAATTGATCCATTCGGTCTCAAGATACAGTTTTCAAAACAAAATTCACCAAAGACACAGAACACACATCTTTCCAAAAATGCAAAAAATATGCTCTGGGGTGTCATAGTGGATTTGCCTCTTCTGAAAACTCAAAATATGGTATTGTTTTTATGAAAAAAATTCTCTATACATGAAATTTGAAAAAAAAAATGCAAGATGAGAAAAACAGCTCTGCAAATGTACATAAATGGAAGTAATAATTTCCATTTTCAAGTTAGAACTTTCCTGACTGTTAAAAAACAACAGACGTGGAAGGAATTAAAAGTGCATTATTTTTATGAAAAATAATTTGACACAGTCTTTAAAATGATAACAATAAATTGATGTGATAAATTTGATAGCTATAGACCTTTTCTGTCATTTAGTACTACTGTGTGCTAAAAATTTATTGAACTCATTGGTAACACTTTAGGTATTGAAATGGTCACATGTGGTTAAAGTCCAACACATTTATCTTGATATTGTATTGCTTTAAATCTTCAGTTATCATTCCAGTTCCCTAAAAAACCTGCTTCAATTATTAAAGGCATACTGCACTTACTTCTAATGAAAATATCTCAAAAACAAGTTTTTACCCATCTTAAGCCTATAACTGCTCTCTATCTTCAAAAAATTCAGTTTTAATGTAGGGAAAATACAGTAGATTTGTGAATGAGGCCATAAACATGGACTTTCACTTTGTGCTGGTGAATCCAGACTGTAAAGGAACTTACACCAGAATGCATTTTCTGGACTTCAGCCAAGCATTTAACACCATTGTCTGTGAACTGTTACAAACTAAACTTCCACAAACGCAACTGAATGCTTCCATCTGTAAATAGATTTGACAGCTTTCTGATAAACAGTAAGCCGTATTCTCTGATGGGACCCAACACCTCAGACTGTCTCTATATCAGGACAAGTGCCCCTCAACACTGTGTACTAAATCCCTCCCCAACCACCAATCTATCCCTTATATGCACATGCCTGTAGGTCCACAGACCCTTCAATAAAAATCATTAAGTTTGTTGTTGATGACACCAGAATTATTGGACTAATTACTAATGAAAATAAAACAGCATATAGAACGAAGGAGACTTGCCTTGACAGTGGAAATAGTAACTGACTTTGACAAATGGCAGTTACAACCCCTCCAACTAGAAACTAATGATTGTATAGTTAGTTTGGTGGAAACCTTTAAATTGTTGAGAATAACAATCACAAACACTCTCAAGCTAGGGCAATAATAACATTCCCATCACTAAGAAGGCTCAGCAGTTGATGTACTTTTGATGCCAACTTAAAAAATTAAATATTTCCCAGCCCTATCTAGGGAAATACGCCTTGATAGAAAGTGTGATCATATTCTTCATTGTTAATTGATTTAGTTCAGCAACTGTCCACTCCAGCAATAAATTACAGCTGTTGTGAAGACTGCTGAGAAAATAATGGGCTGTGCTCTTCCGTTTGTTGCAGACCTGAATGCACCTAGTTTCATAAACCATGTGAAAAGGATCACCACTGGCTCATCTAATCCAGGTCATCAAATGTCCCAAACATCCCCTGTGGTAAACAGTTTAGGTTAATTAAAACTAAAACTAATAGACATCTAAACACTTTCTTTTCCAGGGCCATAGTCCTCACAAACCAGTAATTTAGCCTGTCCTACTCACTTATATTTATGTGTTCTTTCTTATACTGTATGAAAATGCAAGAGTGTTTAAGAGTGTGTACGTGTGCATACACATGCTTTCATTAGCACATTATTTGCATGTCCTTTAAAGATTCACTATTCTCCGATGGTTTATAATGTATGTTGTTTAATTTAGTTGGAAGCTCCAAAGCTGCAAAATTAAATTCCTGTACATTAAGTACTGGAGAATAAATGCGACTCTGATAAGACCCGTGAAACCTTCATATTCCCAAGAAATGTTATTGGTACATCAAAGGCACTTAGTATGCAACATTTTACAGAGATGAAGAACTTGCTTAAGCCACCTCTGACCACTCTAAAAATGAAGTAATTTTAGAATGCAAAATTGCAGAAATGAAAGAACCACTTTACTGAAGCTTCATAAGTGTCAAAACCCCCCAAAAAAATATTTTTAAGGTCTTATTGTAAGCAAAAGAGTTATGTTTGCTTAATATTTTGTGCTTCAACATGCAGGGGGTAAATTCAGTGGTGCAGTTTCGCATACTGCTGCTTGAAAACACAGAAATGTAGGACTGTGGATTAACAACCAATGAATGAGGGGAGAGACTGGTCTTCAAAGAAGACTACTGGCTCATTGACCAAAACGACTGCTATGCCTACAATATTTAGCTAAATTCAACATACTTTCAGTTTCTTTTTAATTTGTTAAACAAGACTGTTAGGTTAGAGAATGTGTAAACAGGAAGACCTGCTGCAGACTGATAAGTATATTTAACTAAAGCATAGGTAATCTTGTCTTGGTTTATGGTTTGCATTCTCTACTGTTATCATTTGTAAGACTGTGGTTAATGCAATGAACATTTGCTCCTGCAACGAAACCTAAGGAAACATGCAGCAAATATCAACAACAAACTTTCAACAGTGCTTTCTTGCAACTAATGCATCATTGATGTTCTAATTGACAACATCTTAAGACAGTTTGAAGCATATAAATACCTCATTATTATGCACTGCAAACTAAACATATTTTGCTTAAAGTGAGGCAGTGGAGGGGGCTGAATCTGCACATTAATCAGAAGCTATGCAGTAAGGGAATTTAAACAGTTTATTTATCCATGACAACCAGAAACATGTTGAATAGTGGCACAAAAACAATTTATTTTCAATTTTTCTTCCTTGGAAAGGGCAGGATAGGTTAAACTAAAACTTCTAACTCTACACACTCCTGACACTTTACCATGGCTAAATTACACTTATCACCAATTGTTGAAACTACTGAAATGTACAAAGAAATCTTTAATGCTACCTGAGGCACGACATTTTCCTCTCACTGGGTGACAAAACTCTGTGTGACAACATCCAGCTCCTTTGCCATTTGTACACTTTTAACATCTTATATACCATGTGTGCAATTTGACCATGTTTCATTCATGCACTTCACCTTTGAGAACTATCACAGAGCCACGAAAACACTGGCATTGCCCTTCAAGCTGCTGCTGTGTGCTCCATTGTCTTTGCAAAATCAATAAGAAACCCCTAAGCCTCAATGGGGTATTTCCTACTCTTTTAAGGGTATTTCAGCTCACCACTCCAGTTCTTTGACATCTTGAACATGTTGGCTGCCCTGGAATACATCTCACAGGCCTCCTCCAGCTTTGAAGAGCCCCTGCAGGTAGGAAAGGAGAATAACTACTAGATAAAGGCAGTCACAATGAGGTTTAGGAAACAGAAAGGTAATCACAAAGACTTCATGGGTATTTAAGTCACAATATATGACTGCAAAGAATCGCAATGAGGGATAGATAAAAACGAGAGTGAAGGCACTTCCTTGTCAGAGAGAACATACAAAGGTGAAGAAAATAACTAAAATGCAACACGAGAAAGAAATTTAATGTAGATGTAACTAAATCACAATTCCAAATACAGTTGCAAAATTATATCATACTAGTCTGAATGTTAATTAGCAGCATATATCAGTTATAGAAGAGGTCTGACGATTGGCTCTTCAACAACTAACAGTTTTAGAGGCTAAATAGTTAATACCTAAAGTCACCAGTGCATCAATTACAAAAACTGTACAATAATTGCATGTGTCAAGAGGAAAAGTATAAGGAAGAATCATAACATATGCCAAACGACGACAAACTGTACCAGCAACAAGAGAGTGTGCTCACAAGTTAAAGCTCGTTGACAGTAATTGATGGACACATCATAGGAAATGAATTGGCACCTCTGTTACCTTCTTCTTCATCTTTTCCCATTCTTATGTGGAGTTGATGTGCCTGATCAACCCACTCCAAACAGTTTGGTCTTACACCTCCTCTCCTGTCAAACTATTTTCCTTCAAATGATCTTTTACTTTATCCATCCACCTCTGCTTCTGCCTCCTTCACTTTCTCGTCCCCTGTTCTTCCATCCTTATCACTGCTACCAACCAATTACTTATCTTAGTCAGTCTCAAAAAGAAATGAGCTTTGCAAAGCTGGATTTATGGAAAGCATGCAGTTTGTAAAGAGCTTTTATCAAAAGTCTGATCGATCCATTGATAGATAGATACTTTATTAATCCCAAGGGGAAATTCACTCCAACAGCAGTATACTGATAAAGAATAATATTAAAGAGTGATAACAATGAAGGTATAACAGACAGACAATAATTTTGTATAACATTAACGTTAACCCAGTGGATTTTCCATTATTGACAGGAGCCTGCTCAGCACCCGTCGCTCTGCCACGGATGTCAAACTGTCCTGCTCTGTGTCTACAATAGAGCCTGCCTTCCTCACCAGTTTGTTCAGGCATGAGGCATCCCTCTTCTTTATGCTGCTTCCCCATCACACCACCGCGTAGAAGGGGCACTCGCCACAACTGTCTGATAGAACATCTACAGCATCTTATTGCAGAAGTTGAAAGACACCATCCTTCTAAGGGATAATTAATGACATCACAAGCTGGTGCATATCACCTTAGTGTAAGGATAAGGGCCAACGGCCTTCTCCGCACTTCATCACAAGACTCTTTATGCCCATCAGACCCAAATGCGCATGACCTGATACGTAAAGCACAAAACCTTGGACCCTGAGCCTCTGTGTCCAGTTGCAATTCAGGGTCCACATTAATGACAGGCTATAAGAAAGGGCAGAAAGGGTTGCAACATCCTTAAAATATCTTGCAAATCTGTGATGACCAAATCAACAAGCTAATTAAAAAGGAAGGTCCAGTTATGGGACACATTCTCAATTTGTTGGAAGTAGCAGTGGAAGAGAGAATGAAGACAAAACTGAGTGCCATTATTAACAATGTTGCATATCCTCTCTCTGGCTAACATTAAAGAAAATGCCTCAATGTAAATTCAAAGTCTGAAGTTTCTTTTTCCGCAATGTTTGGGACAAGGACAATTTTTCCTCGATTTACCCCTCTGCTACAGTGTAAAATCACAAATGTATCAATTCAGACGTTGTAAAAGAGAAATCCTGTGATGCCAATTGTTCCAAATATTACGGTGCCTTGGAGTGGAGTGCCCCATATAGAAAAAGTGCAGCCATTTCTACAAAGTGTGACCAAAATGTATACCCTTAAATGAAAGTCTGCAGTGTGCACTTTAATCACATAGGTAATTTTAAACTATGGAGTAGACAGATAAATCAAAGAAAAATGTGTCTTGGTCCCAAATATTATACAGGGCATTGTATTTTTGTTTCTTTTTAGTCAGGTGTATATTTGTGAGGAGTCTGCCACTTATCAAAATTTTATAAATTGTTTATTGAGCTTCTATATGTGAAAAGACCAATTTCACTTTGAGGACAAATAAAGTGCTCTCTATATATCCAAGTAACAAAGAAATGTGGTTAAACGAGTCATCTTCAACCCTGTTACCTAAATGTTAACTGGTTTGCGTTTGCAGAAAGCCAAGTATATCTTCAAGCCACAATGTTTGGTGGGGGATTTGTGATGGTATGGGCAACCATTGTGGGGAAGTAATTATGTCCCATGATTGCCCTAACAGACTGCTAAACTGTTTCAAGAGTGGTTTCAGGAATAAAAGATTGAACTTAAACACCTTCTGTGGCCTGCCCAATCACCAGATGATTACACTACTGAACCTTTAGAGGAAGGTCTGGAGCACAGAGTGGGATGTAGCAAAACACCTCCTGTGTTTTTTTTCCTGTTTTTTACATGTATTTTTATTACTCTTTATTTTACTATAGTTTTTTATATCAGTATACTGCTGCTGGATTATCTGAATTTCCCCTTGGGATTAATAAAGTATCTATCTATCTATATATCTGGGCAGGCCCAGTTATGGGATGCACTCTGGACCTCCTGGAGGTTGTAGCAAAGGAGAGACTTAAAATAAAACTGAGTGCAATTATAGACAATGTTGCACATCATCTCTCTCTCTGACACACTAACAATGAGCACTTTTACCCAACAAATTATTCAGCAGTTGCCTTTCTGAATGCAAAGGATGCTTCTACTCCTTATTAGGTTCTGAAAAACAATATAGTGCCACATGGTATTACTATTTTCTCCACCCCTGTAATGGTCTGTTTGTACTGGAGGCAGTAATCATCCACTCTCCTTTTAATAACACCCTTTTAATTTATAGTCACCAGGATGTTAAATTTTAGTTTTATAATTGATGGAAGCCAGAGACAGGGTGACAGTTTACACCAGCGGCACCGGGTGCCAAGGCAGAAACCAACCCTGGACTGGACGACAGTGGAAATTGGTTTTCAATCTCAAATTGTTCGTTAGAAAAATTAATATCTTTTATTTGTGACTTATAAACATTACTTACCCTGCGCCTGGTTATGATATTTAAAAATAGTTGTATTATGCGGTAGAAACAATTTAATAAATACAGAATTCGACAACAGACGGACAGAACTGAGAGGTCAGTGAGAGACACAAAAAGGCACAATATCTTCAATTAATGACATCACAAGCTGGCGCATATCACCTTAGTGTAAGGACAAGGGCCAACGGCCTTCTCCGCACTTCATCACAAGACTCTTTATGCCCAGCAGACCCACTGCGTTCACCTTACTTACCCGAACAACGTCCCAAAAAATGACTGCGAAGACTTGACTTTCTTTTCGGCTTCGGCGAGCAACGCCAAAGCCTCCTTCTCTTTCCCACTGTTGTCCATTATAATAATCCTGCGTTTCAACGGTGGTCCTGAGCGTTTTAATGTTTCACAAAGTCCCCGTCAGGCAGTTGACACATCACCCTCTCCAGCTTCACCCGCGACACGTGAGTAGAGCGGAAGTCACACACTCATCACGTGAGTGTCCTTGTCACGTGTGCAGGGTTTGTATACGTTACTGCGTTATTATGATAGGATGGCGCGTTCTTCGCGCCAGTGTTCATTGGGTATATCGTTAAAGTAACTGTTTCATTTCCTTTTCACAGGCGATGCACTGTAAATAAATGATAAGAACTGAGTGAAAAATATAGGACGCCAACTAACTATCTATCTACAGATTATCTATACATATATAATGCTAATTTCTGTCATACGATTACTCGCGAGCTTAAGGGGCTTGAACCCCGATCTTAGTCCTAGTCGAAAATTTATGACCTAATATGTTGTGGAAATTCAAAATGTTTAATGTGGACGTTTTCAGTTCATAATGAAGTTTTTTTTTCTGATAAAGCTGTATCAGAAAATGGCAAATAAAAAAATTAAAATGGCCAAAAATTTAGAATTAACCAAGAAATCCACCAAGGCCTCCGTTCTTTTCCAAAATTTAAACTTTCTTTACACTGCTCCAGATAATGGAATGGTATATAGTGTGTACTATTTAAGGAAGCAGCTAACTGAGGACCTGTCTGTTTTTCAGAATGAATTATGCACTTCTTCGCATGTAAGATTTTAAACAAATTGTTAGATGGTTGAAACAGTTCTGACACCCATTATTACTTATTTAATTGCTGATTTCTTATATTTTTTCTTTTTCTTTATCAATTAAATGGTCGCTTTCATACATCTTGCTTGATTTAGCTTTATTTTAGTGTTGTCAATATTTGATTTAACTTGGCCCAGATTATGTTGTATATTGATGTTTGCTAGTTTTAAATATATTTTTGATTATGCAAGCTGTACAGTAACATATGAACACTTACACACTGCCTCCACTAGACCGTTCTGCTCATTTGTTTTGTCTTCTTGCTATTTTTTCAAACCAATTTCAATTTTTCATATTAAAAATACTGCTCTTATCATTTGTCTCACTTTTTAAAAATCTAACCAATTAATTTTCCTTCCTATTGTCCAACAAAAGAACCTAGGAAGCATCTTCTGGGCTTAATGGAGTAAGAACAGCATGGTCAGAGAGAGAAGGGTGACAGAGTTGTTTACTTCATTCCCCCTTTCTCTCAGCAAATCAGATAAACAGTGACATCACCTCTTCCTTCTGACTCAGCGGTCCTGCTCCTTCCACCTAAAACTATAAAAAAGACAACAAAGACCAGAAGTCAGCATTTATTCTAGAACACGTGACTGAAGAAAGCAGCACTCTAGCTTCAGAGTGCTCTTTCAATATCTTGAGAGACCAGGATGGTCCTGCATAATTTTGTTATTTTTCCATTATTTTGAAATCTTTTGATTTCAGACATTAAACGGGGATATCACAGAAGACTGACCCTTTATTTTGTCTCATTTGGTTTTCTTACATCATTTACACCCTTATTATCCTCTCACTCTCTTCCTATAATGTTCGTCTTTATCAGCTGTTGGTCTGTTTATATAATTTAACTCTTTTTCAAATTGTCCTCAGTAGACATTGTACCCATATCCATTGTTTTTTACCTCTCTGTTTACTGATGCATTCACTATTGTCACTGTACCTCAAGTTTAGCAATTTGTGGAGGTTAGGAAAGATAACTTCTTTATTAGTTATCTCTTTTGAATATTTCACATGTTCATTTCCAAAACAACTGAAACAATATTATTATTCTACTCTGAATTTTGTGCAGAGGTAAAAATAATGCTGCCAAACGTATAACTGGCTGCTCTTAAAACTTTTTATTCCATCATAGCTTCCAGAATACTCTTAAAAATAAACATGCCAGAGAGTTTTTTCAGAGTGACGCCATAGAGGAACCATCTATATGTAGGTTCCATAAACAACGTTTATTTATGTAGATCCATTACCAGCTTCATACAGTGACTAATCATGAATAAATAGTTGGTGACAGATCAGTGAAATACAAATGGGTCATGGTTTTTAAAGACTCAGGCTGCGTACAATAACAGGCTAAATTCAAGTTTCCTTAATCTGTTTAGTGTACTGCTAGGTTGTCTACATATTAAGACATTTTTAAAAGCACAAAGAACCAACTTCATGTTCAAAGAATCTATCCAGAGTGAAATGGTGCTTAGCCAGGTAATAGTTCTATGAGGATACATTAGAACACAGTAAAGCACCATACAATGCCATTAGAGAACCAGTATTTGTAAGAGTAAAGCCAGGCCTTCTTTTAAGTTTTTTTAAAGTTATTCCTTTTATTTCTGTATTTACTTCATCCCATCCGTCTCTGTTTATTACACATGAATACATTTGTCTGTGCTGCACCACCCCCTAGGATGTTTATGCCTTTTACTTTGGGGTGTTTTCTTAGTCTGTATGCCAAAATTTCATATTGCACAAAAAAGACAACCTTGTCTTGCTCCAGTGCTGACTGAAATTGAATTACTTAAGGCCCAAAAGAATTCTGGGTTATTTATTACTGATTGATACATAATTTGTAGCCACAAAATTTAATTTAATTTAAATATTTCACTTCCATTATATATTTATGCACTGCCTTATCAAAGTCTTTCTCCTGGTTTACATTTACCTGAGCCTCCTCTTTCATTTCTTTCTTCTGCTAAATTAATAGATTCCCTTCTTAACACCAGCGTATCTGTTACATGCCATCCAGGCACTGCATATTAAAACATTACAACAACCTAGATGAGAAAAGGTAATTTAGCTCAAAAATGCTGGCCAGTCCTATCTATCCATTTCATTCTTTTTAAAAAAATCAAGTCTAGTTTTGAAGGACCCTAAATTCCTGCTGTCTACCGCACTACTTGGTAGTTTATTCTATGTGTCTATAGTTCTCTGTGTGAAGAAAAACTTCCTAATGTAATTTACCTAATGTAATTCTTTTCATTATTTAAAACATTTCAATCATGACTCCTCATAATCTCCTTTTGCTTAAACTGAAAAGCCTCAGCTCATTTAATCTTTCCTCATAATTCATCCCCTGTAGCCTTGTAATCACCCTAGTCGCTCTTCTCTGGACCTTTTCTTGCGCTGCTATGTCCTTTTCGTAGCCTGGAGACCAAAACTGCACACCATACTCCAGATGAGACCACACCAGTGCATTATAAAGCTGGACCAGAACCTCCTTGGACTTGTACTCCACACATCATGCTATATAAACTAACATTCATTACTGGCTTCTGAGCACCATCTGGCAGTTGATAGTGTCCAGTCCACTATAATGCCTAAATCCTTCAATATTGACTACTTTATTAATGGCCCATCTTACTGATGTCTTTTTCTCACCCACTTAATCTACACCAGGGTCGCAGAAAGTTGCTGAAACCTATGTGCCAATTTGTTTGCGGAGACTGTGTAACCATGAAATAATAAAGTAACAGAGCTCCAGGATGCTGTGTTCTTAGCACCCTCAGTATTTGGCATTAATGTTACGATACCAGATCAAAATATAGATGATGTTTTCCCTTCCTCTAAACAATTTCTTTAAACACTTCTAATATATCTACAGTATTTTCTTTGGTTCTTTAAATTGTGTAAAAAAAATTCAACTGGTAGATCATCACACCTAGCTTATGTGTTTAATTACATTCTCTATTCCTTTAACATCTAGATGTTCAACTAGACCCATTTCCACTTGGGTTGTATGAGGAACAATGGAGTACCTAAAGAGAGAAAAA
>JANRMT010062840.1:28255070-28316564 GCA_026402145.1 Polypterus bichir lapradei | reverse complement strand
ACTTACCAAATTGAAGCCAATCTGGAGAGGCAAACAGAATGTCTTAAATCCAAGTTGAGATTACTGCTTGCCCTGGTCCTTCCAATCTTTTTATGTGCATGTGAATTTCGTACTTCAACCATGTCACCAACGACGAGATTCATTGTATCATCCAGCAACAATCAAACAACTATGAATATCACTCATGATAGTAAAACGGAGTAATCTAAAGTGGTATGGTCATGCCACAAGATCTGAGAGCTTCTTCAAGAAACTCTTGCAAGAAATGGCCCATGTAAAATGAAAACGTAGACAAAGGAAAAAGTGGATGAACAAAAACTCCAAGTGGACCCAGGTAACGTTTGCAGAAACCAAAATACTGGACAGAACTGGCAAGTGTGGCGACACCGGGCTGAATGTTCGATTTTATAGCTCTCCACAAACACATGTGGGATGACCACAGACAGACTTTGTTACATTGCTTGTTTTTATTCTATACTACATTGGTTTTGTTTTCTACTGTAAAATTTTAACACTTGCCAGACTGCTAAAGTGGAATTTATAGTTTAGAGGATGCGTCTTAAACTATTTGGTCAAGTTTCCTTAGGGCAGCATCTGTGTATGCAAGTTCCACCAAGGTTATTACAGTTAACGAAAACTAAAATCAAAACTGAAACTATTATTAAAAAAACATTTTCGTAAACTGAAATAAAATTATTAACAAAACTGAAATGAAAAACTAAAACTAAACGAAACTATTAAAGTAGCTGGAAAGAATAACTGATATAAAATAATAATTTACTAAACATAATTTTAGTTTTCATTTTTGAATTAATTTTCTTGCTGTTAGTTTTTAAACCTTATGACTTTTAACTCTAAAACTGAAAGCCATCCACCACAAGCCGCCCATGCATATTTATCCAGTGAACAGTGGCTGGTGAAAGAGGCCGGATTTTCACACAACATTTGCGGTGACAGAGCGAACTGAATACGTGTGTAAAGCGTGTGGAATAGAAAGCGATTTACATGTCGCCTTTCTTTGCACTTGTTGTATATCAAGATGTAAATCAAACGCCTGAAATAGGAATGTGCTGCTCAACAAAAACTTTACTGTATGGACAGAAAAATCATGAGTGAGTAACGTTTCAGTTTATTTCTCAGGTGCCTGCTTTTTGTTGACAGCATTCACCTGCCACTTCCCACTCGAAGTATACAAAGTATAGAGAAAGTACAGTATACTAATCATGAAAAAAATTCAACCTCGACATTTTGATGAATCTTTTACGTTTTAGACATCCTCGAGTCTGAAAATACTGTTTTTGGAATTATGTCCGTGTGTGTGTATATAAACACAATATCTCAAAAACGCAACTAGATAGATGGATGAAATTTGGCATGTGGTGGTTAAACCAAAATTGTACATCTGTATTAACTTTTGGGGCAAATCTATTAACCGGAAGTGGTACTTTAAGTGAACACATACTCAATTTTTTTTATTCATGTAGCAGCAGAGTCCAACTTATTCAATTTTACTTTTATAATAATTGTTCAATATATTATTAATTTGATTTGTTGTTGATTGTTCTTTAATGTACATAATATAAACATCTTGTGGTTTACTCCTCAAATATCCATCCCCATATCTGAGAGAAAGTCGAGGGGAGACCACTCCTGATTTCTGAAAATAAAACGGCATTGATCATGAGACTGACTAGGTCATCATACAAGATCAGCACATTGTTGCTGACCAATCACTTTTGCTTAAAAAAGTCATTTAACAACCAAGCGATACAAACCGTGTAGAATTACTGAGTTGTCAGTGTCTCTACTGAACTACAGGTAGGTAGGTGAAGAAAGACTGCCAAGTGATGAAAAGCTACACATACTAATGTGTTTTTGTATTTATTCTATA
The DNA here is from genome assembly GCA_026402145.1 of Polypterus bichir lapradei. Classification (NCBI taxonomy): domain Eukaryota; kingdom Metazoa; phylum Chordata; class Cladistia; order Polypteriformes; family Polypteridae; genus Polypterus; species Polypterus bichir. The sequence continues at coordinate 28,314,673 of JANRMT010062840.1, read as the reverse complement.
TTTATTCATTTATCTTTAATTCATATTCACAGCTCAAAATACCTGATAATGTGGAAATAATCCAGTAGCAGAATTATGCTTTAAAATATCAGTCCCCATTTTTACAATGTTTCTCTCTCTCAGATCAGATAGTTGAAATATCATATTCTTTTTGTTCTTAACATCAGACTTATCATACACATTGCATACCAGGGATTGTTTCTGCCTTGCATCCAAACATGCTTGGGTAGGCTCCAGGTTCCTGTGATCCTGCTCTGGATAAACAGATTTAGATAATGTATATATTGTTCTTAATATCAGATGCTGTCCCTGTCATTTTGTGCCTGTCCATTCTCCTATTACCTGCTCTTGCTCTGCTTATTATGGGTTTACTGTTCTTATGGTGGGCTTTTCAAGTCTCACTGCCCCTAACCTTCGTACTGCATGCTTGTTTTTCTTTGTTTCCCTCAATACAGCTAGGTGGGGTCTGCACACTGATTCAGGCCTAAGAGTCTTGTTCTTCCTAAGCCCCCTGTAATTTTCATGGCCACACCTGTCAGAACATAGTAGAATCTCTTTTCTTATTTTTTTATATCTTTCCAGGCCCGCAAGTGCAAAACTCTGTCTATAAATTGTGCCTGAGATGGAATCATAGATCAATATGGCTGGTAGAAAATAAAGCCCTATGTTTGAGATTTTTGAATGAAATATTGAAGGCATTCATTATAAGCACATTGTTGTTGGAGCAGGATATGTTGTGTGCTGTAGACATTTAGAGTAAAAAACCCTCACACTCTAAAATTCACCTAAAGTTCATTACAAATTGGCCCATTCTGGGCAATAAAAGGAAAAGTGCCAACAGTCAGCGCAGATTTGTTCAGCACAAATGACATAAAAAATATTTTAAAAATTATAAAATTGTGTAAAATTATTCATATTCAGTACCTGGTTTTGATTATGCTTGTTTTTATCAGAAAAAAAAACCAAATAGTAAAGTGTATTGTGTAGTGTAGCAAGCTTCCACTAACATTATTTCATATTATATCTAAACCCGTTAAGTGTATAGTTGTGTCTCATTGTGACACAAAAACTAAACTGCATTGTACCTCTTTAACCATACTATAATTACTAAAACTGAAACTAATATATATAAAAATAAAATAGAAATGTCTTTGTAAAATAAAAACTAAACTAAAACTAAAAATACACGATTAAGGAAAACTAAAACTAAACTGAATTTCCAAGTAAGGTTAAAAAAAATATATATAGAAATAAAAACTAATATAAAAAGGCAAAACTATAATAACCTTGAGTTCCACTGATGTTTTATTGTCGCCAGTCATTCTGATTGTTGCTTTAATTATGTGTTACACTCTAAATTATGTTTAGTATGTGTGTTTCCAAAAAACAAATTAGCCCAAAATTGACCAACACACTGGAAAACAGATGTCAAACATCAATATTATTCATTTTACTTAACAAAAAAGAGGCTTGGTTAAAATATTGTCCTTAATGTTTTTAGGGTGCCACATACTCAGATAATTATATTCTTATTTTAAAAAACTACCATCTTGTAAAGTCTATGACAATCTCTTTTCTTACTGTCTTCCCTCAGAAGGTGTTCAGCACCAATTTATAAAATTTAACTGTAATGATTTGGACTGCCACACACTACAGCTGAGAAGGTTATCGGTGCGCCTCTACCTCCCATGAAAGACAGGTACCACACCCGCTGCTATGACAAAGCCATGAACATTGTGAAAGACCATTCCCACCCAGTAAATGGTCTGTTCTCTCTTCTCCTGTCTGGAAAATGATATTGTAAATTCCACTCTGGTTCTGCGAGACTGAGTTTCATTCAGTACATCAACAGATTTTTGAATGCATACAAATGTATACTGTTACAATGTTGCATTGTCTATTTGTCTGTTTATTATACTTATATTTATTGTATTTATTTTCTGTTATCTATTCATTGTACTGCTTCTGACGCAACTTGCATTTTGTTGTATATTGCTATATGTTACACCGTGTCTCATGGAGATACAGTGGCTTGCAAAAGTATTCGGTCCCCTTGAACTTTTCCACATTTTGTCACATTATAGCCACAAACATGAATTAATTTTATTGGAATTCCACGTGAAAGACCAATACAAAGTGGTGTACACGTGAGAAGTGGAACGAAAATCATACATGATTCCAAACATTTTTTACAAATAAATAACTGAAAAGTGGAGTGTGCGTAATTATTCAGCCCGAGTCAATATTTTGTAGAACCACCTTTTGCTGCACTTACAGCTGCCAGTCTTTTAGGGTATGTCTCTACCAGCTTTGCACATCTAGAGACTGAAATCCTTGCCCATTCTTCTTTGCAAAACAGCTCCAGCTCAGTCAGATTAGATGGACAGCGTTTGTGAACAGCAGTTTTCAGATCTTGCCACAGATTCTCGATTGGATTTAGATCTGGACTTTGACTGGGCCATTCTAACACATGGATATGTTTTGTTTTAAACCATTCCATTGTTGCCCTGGCTTTATGTTTAGGGTCGTTGTCCTGCTGGAAGGTGAACCTCCACCCCAGTCTCAAGTCTTTTGCAGACTCCAAGAGGTTTTCTTCCAAGATTGCCCTGTATTTGGATCCATCCATCTTCCCATTAACTCTGACCAGCTTCCCTGTCCCTGCTGAAGAGAAGCACCCCCAGAGCATGATGCTGCCACCACCATATTTGACAGTGGGGATGGTGTGTTCAGAGTGATGTGCAGTGTTAGTTTTCCGCCACACTTAGCGTTTTGCATTTTGGCCAAAAAGTTCCATTTTGGTCTCATCTGAACAGAGCACCTTCTTCCACATGTTTGCTGTGTCCCCCACATGGCTTGTGGCAAACTGCAAATGGGACTTCTTATGGTTTTCTGTTAACAATGGCTTTCTTCTTGCCACTCTTCCATAAAGGCCAACTTTGTGCAGTGCACGACTAATAGTTGTCCTATGGACAGATTCCCCCACCTGAGCTGTAGATCTCTGCAGCTCGTCCAGAGTCACCATGGGCCTTTTGGCTGCATTTCTGATCAGCGCACACCTTGTTCAGCCTGTGAGTTTAGGTGGACGGCCTTGTCTTGGTAGGTTTACAGTTGTGCCATACTTCTTCCATTTCTGAATGATCGCTTGAACAGTGCTCCGTGGGATGTTCAAGGCTTTGGAAATCTTTTTGTAGCCTAAGCCTGCTTTAAATTTCTCAATAATTTATCCCTGACCTGTCTGGTGTGTTCTTTGGACTTCATGGTGTTGTTGCTCCCAATATTTTCTTAGACAACCTCTGAGGCCGTCACAGAGCAGCTGTATTTGTACCGACGTTAGATTACACACAGGTGCACTCTATTTAGTCATTAGCACTCATCAGGCAATGTCTATGGGCAACTGACTGCACTCAGACCAAAGGGGGCTGAATAATTACGCACACCCCACTTTACAGTTATTTATTTGTAAAAAATGTTTGGAATCATGTATGATTTTCGTTCCACTTCTCAAGTGTACACCACTTTGTATTGGTCTTTCACGTGGAATTCCAATGAAATTGATTCATGTTTGTGGCTGTAATGTGACAAAATGTGGAAAAGTTCAAGGGGGCCGAATACTTTTGCAAGCCACTATACGTTGTCTCATCTCACTATGTACGTGTACACATGAAGTGTTGGGTTTTAAAAATACTATAAATGCAGTATCACTAGCATGCTTAAAATTTGAGACCTACTCTACATGAAGGATTACATTCATTTGTGCAAAATATACAATATTGAGGATAGAATAGGCATTTTGCATCTTCTATACTAGAAAATTGTAACATACAATACTGAGGAGAGAACAGGCATTTTACAACTTCTATACAAGAAAATTATACAACCACATGTTTAGTTTTGAATGAAAGTATACTACCATGAGTTCCTGGGCTGGCCCCTTTTGCATTTCCCTACAAGAGTCCAATAAAGTTTTAATGACAGACCACCCTCCCCATCTGAAGACATGGCCAATCCATCTCTACCGTCTTTTCATCACAATGGTGACAATATTCTCTAGTTGAGATATATATTCACTAGAGATGGTTCTTCGCCAGAAAATGCACTGGATTCGTCTCAGACTTTTTGTATGGAATGTGACCAGCTTGTTCAAGGCGACCTCTGCTATCCTCCAGCACCTAGATACAGTGCCCTCCATAATGTCTGGGACAATGCCACATTTTTCATTGATTTACCCCTCTGCTCCACCGTTTAAAAATAGAAACAAACAATTCAGACATGACTAAAGTGCATATCTTGGGCTTTAATTTAAGGGTCTTTGCATACATTTCATACACACCATGTAGAAATGATACTTTTTATACTTACCCCACCCCCCATTTCAGGCCATCATGATGTTTGGGACACAACAATATGCAATGACTGCTTGAAGTCTGTGATTCATAGACATCTTTAGGTGCTGAGGATCTTCTCTAGTGAGAATTTAGCCACCTTCCACTCCTGGTTATTTTGGGGGCCTATCCCCTTAAGTTTTCTCTACAGCATATGGAAGGCATAGTCAATTGGATTTAAAATAGATGACTGGCCTAGCCATTCACTGCGCTCTTAAGTATGGCCCATTCTACTTTCAATACTTCTCCATGGAGATTGCATGGCTATGCACTTGATTTTATGCACCTGTTAACAAAGGATGCAAAACATTTGTTGGGAGTTTCACAAACCTGTAACTGACTCTTGTTCATGAATGAGGACTAAGGTGATTATGAAATGGACAAATGAATTGTTACATTGACAACAGTTTTACAGATGTTATACTGGATTGTAGAGGTAATGCTGGAAGCTAAGCTGCAAACATCCATATCCATATTCTCACCTGTTGCAACAAGTGCTGGGTAGTGACTGAAAGAATGAGACTGTGAGTAGAAGCTGCCGAGGGAAGATTTTTGAGAGGATTTGCTGGGCTCACTATTCATGACAGGGCTAGGAGCTGGACAATATGGAAGGATCTCCTAGTAGACCTGCTGCTTATACACTGCTTCATGCCGTTTGAGTTAGCAGAGGCATGGTGTGTAGGACACCTCAAAGTGACTCCCACAAGCAGAATGTACAAGGGCAGAGACTATGGGAATAGACAGAGGGGCACAAGGCTGAAGTAAGAAATTTATTTGCAGCTCTTTAATGCCATGTAACCCTTTATGGTGCCATTTAAAACATTTTAAATCTCATTCATTACATATAGGAGAGTCCCAACTTTACCAGTCATTCTCACCCAGGTACCTACATTGGGCTGGGCATAACTTAACAAAAGCAGCTTTCTTCAAAATGGTGACAATTAGGTTGGCCCAATGCCATTTAGCCCTTCATAGTGCCCTTTAAATATTATAGTACATCTTATTCATTAGTAGAGTTGGGTATGATGCACTGTTAATAACATGTAATGTTAGATTTTGTATCAGGAGCAATAGAATTTAATCCTTTTGAAAAATAAGTAATAATATTACCCCTTTAACAAACTATTTTTTGAATAATAAGGCTGTATTTTGGGGTACCTCCCTCAGGCAGAGATTTCTGAAAAAGGCCCTCAAGGTGTAAGTGTTTGTCTGCACCGATTTTCTTCATCCCAATGTATTAGCAAAAGCACCCAGCAGGCACTACTCTTTTGCTGTTATACTGTATATCATCATCAGTCACCATACAAGAAAATATAGATGTCATTGCTCAAAGCAAGCCTGCTATGGCACCTTCTCTGCTACAAAACATTATTGCTTTGTATATTGTGAAGGACTTGGAGCCAATTAAGTCACAACTGTTTTCAGAAACCATATAAGCAAGATACCTCTTACTCGAAGCACTTCTCCTCTAGAAAACATTTACTAAGTAACTTTATGATGCTTATAAGAATGAATATGAACTAAAGTGACTTTTGAGGAGGTCCAGTTTATATGTACAGTCTGTGCACAATAACAGTTTTTTGGGAATTACAGTCTATTGGATCGATTCTGAACTACAGTGGAAAAAAGCTGCCACTGCTTGTAGGCACATTCAAGGTCGCCACATATACGATGCGATTGCTACTGAAATCGATGAGGTACAAACTTCATAATTCTTGATTATCTGAAATCTGAAACCAGTGTGGAATGCCTCTATTGATTTCTAAGAAGCAAGCACGAATTATTAAAATACAAGACATCAGTCTCTTCTAGTGTGTTTTAGAGAATAAATTTGAATATATAAAGTATGTCTCTAATATTTTGGGAAACTTCAGCTAGCAATTTTGTTTCATTTTTACTTTTGTTGACTAGGTATAACTTCATTTGATTGCAAAAAGTAGGAAAACCTGTCACATAACTTTGACCAGTTTACAATTCCACAATAAAACTGTGCCAATTTTAGGTTATTTGTGTTTAAAATACAATAATGAGAGCCTGCTTGTTGGCCAGTGTTTGGCAGGGCTCATTTAATTTAAGACCAGTATCTAAAAATGTATTTTATTCACTTGTGGCCTTGCTGTTGTTATATTGAAAATAGATATAATTGCTACTGTGTGGTTGTCTAGAAGTGCACATTCAGTTCCAGATGTGTTCGCAAATGTACTGTATCATTTTAAAAGATTTGCTTTCTGATCTTTGTGGTATTGTGGGTCCGCAGCTGGGAAAAAGGTGACTGATTTTGGATTAAACAAATAAATAAATAATAGGCTGGCTCGACATCCGTGGGTGTGTGTGCTCATGCATCTGCAGCGGGTTGGTGGAGTAATTGGGGCAATTAAAGTGTGGTTTGTCTCAATTGCTTCATCGGCTTCCTGCAGTGTAAGTGATTGGAACGCTGCGCTCACGGAGAAATAAGGAAGAGCTGGCACGCAAAAAGGGTACATTAGAATAAGAGAAAGGAAGAAAACACAGATTAGAAGAAAGGTATGAAAATAATGGAGTGACAGTGGGTGGCAGAGAGAACCAGTGTGAGTGTGTGAACAAGAGAGGGGGAAGTCCCTCAAGTGAGTGTATACCCAACATCCAATGACTGAAGGAGGTCTCTTTGGCTGAGCGAGCTAGGAGCTGGAGTGACTGAGGCATTGCTCGGTTGGAGCTCCTCGCCGCATATGGCCAGAGAGAGGCGGCATAACTGCAGAGGAACTGGAAGACTCAGTGAGGCATCCTGCGGGTGGAGCTTTGGACCACAGGGACGCAAGCCTGGCAGTGGGAGCTGGAGGCTTGGCACAGTGCCTTGCCTGAGTCACAGAATGCTGCAGGGGTCTGAGCCTAGAAGCAGACGCAGATGGTTGGCTCAACTGCTGATTTGATGCTTCCTTGGTTGCATGAGCCTGTAATGGGCAAAGCCTAGGACACATCCATTTTTAAAGAAGTGCACCGGGGTTCATTTTTTTTTTATGGGCAGCTTCCTGCACTGTGTTTTTAAACTTGCTTTAATGGATTATGTATTTAATTGTTTTTAAAGTCCACTAGCATTCAGTTTTAAATGATTATTTACTTATTGAACATTTTTGAACAGTGGTTTTGATGGTTTTTAATAAAAGCACTTTTGCACTTTTATGCACTTACCCCTTGCTCTGTGCGAGTGTCCTCATCTGCTGGCCAATCCCTCGGGTACGATATCAGCAGTAGCGGGTTCAAGAGGCACCTGGGATGCAACTGGTAGTGTGGAGTTGATTCACACCACCACAATCTTTGAAAGTTTAAAAACTTATTGATGATATAGCAAAAGTAATAAATACATAACCACGCTCACACACATATAGATATGTAAAATGCAAAACTGACTGACCTATTCTCTCACTCACCAACAAAAACACTATTTCCCATTTAGCTAAAAGCTGAAATTTGGCAGGATGGCAATTTAGGGCAGTAGGTATCTGTAAACAAAGGAAATATTGCTCTGTTAATATTTAAGGGAAAACCCACGTCAAGAATAGAAAAACTAAATACCCCAAAACCTCAAAAATGTCTTGATGGTTTTGATTGAAATTAGGTAGCTTTAATGGCAAAAATGAAAATTAGCCAACACTTTATTTGGTTGATATTTATTACTATGATAACTTAATGATTTGAGCTGTGCTGAAAGAGTACATTAGGTAAATGAAGACTGTAGAAGTGATTGACGGGCCAGGCAAACACCTTCAGTAATCAATTGGGTGAACGGATGACTGAAGAGTAAGCAGTGTCCTGGACAGGAACAAAAGAGTCATGACTACAATGTGAAATTAAGGGGAAAACTCAAGGAAGATGCAAAGTTCAGCAGATAGCAATTGCTGTTTTTTGCTGTTGACTACCAGCACTCTTGGATGTATATAGGCCTTAGTTATCCATTCCACGCCATCAACTTTCAGCCTCAAGTTGGCAGAGAGGTGTGTTGGCCTTAGATAGTAGTACTTGAATTTCTAATGGAGAAATACCCACACTCCTTGCTCTTTACATTAATACATCAGTATAACACATTGGGTACCGGCACTTATGTATACTTACTTCAAGCACTGCTTTGCATTTACATTCACATCTGCAGACTTTAAAAATGGGAACTACACACTATCTAATAATAATAATACATACTCAAATTAACAAAAACAGTTAATAAATGTCAGAAACCTTCTCAGGCATATCAAGAAACCAGATAAAGGTCAAGTGAACAACAAAATGTACTGAAAGATGACTAAGAAATCAGCAGCTATCCTATAAACGAGAACAGACAGTTGTTATATGCACAGAAATTTCAAGGGTGGTGGCTCAACTCAAAAGTATAAGAAGAACCACAATATAATGGACTTTTACTTTATATAAGTCATTTGGGTGAAAACCAAGGAACCATCCATCCATTATCCAACCCACTATATCCTAACACAGGGTAACGGGGGTCTGCTGGAGCCAATCCCAGCCAACACAGGACGCAAGGCAGGAAACAAACCCAGGGCAGGGCGCCAGCCCACCACATCCCTGAATAACCATCCATTTCAATTATTTATCCCCGTGACCCTGTATTAGGACATAGCAGGTTGGACAATGACTGACTGACCAAGGAACCAAACAGAGTAAAATGTATGCATTGATTGACACTGTATGTAAATTTCCGTAGTTTATAAAATGAACCTTTATTCTTTGTTTTCACTGATCATTCTGACTATGCATGTAACAGATTGCTTTTGAAGAATGCTCCCTCCAAGGCATTTTGCCGAGGCGTAATTAAGATACCATGAACCGCTTTTCTTCTGCCTGATTACTGGATTGTCCTGTTAGGGGCCGTTTCTTTCTTTAATAAGGTGTTAAATCAAAACCACAATTTCAATTCAAAAGAATATGCTTTCCAGTAAAACCGTGTTAATGACAATGAACAAAAGCCAAGTCACTAGAAAAGCTGAGAAAAAGCAAGATTTAGGCTAATGCGGTAATGGACAATTGTGAATAGCATGTTCAAGAATAAGCAGCTCCAAAAACCCAATACTATTATTATTGTTGTTACTTATTATTTGACTGATGCCTTTATCCAAGGCAACTTAACAACTTTTGATTTAAGATTAGTTACATTTCATTTTGTATTCCCAAGCTTCACTAGGCTACGTGTTTTGGGTGTATACCAAATTAACATCATTTGGATGAAAATTTTGAAATGCCTATCACTCCTAATCCACTAACAGATGTGTCTCAGATGAGCTTAAAGAGAAGGACAAACAAACTGTAATTGCCTTTACTTCACTATTAGATAGATAGATAGATAGATAGATAGATAGATAGATAGATAGATAGATACTTTATTAATCCCAAGGGGAAATTCACTAGAACATAGACTTGTCTTACTCAACTGGAAGAATCCTATAACACTCCTTTTTTAAGTCAGTGGGTAAACTGCTGTTATATACTATATGAAATTGGAAAAAAATCTAATTCTCACTTAGAGGATATGTACAAAACTTATTTAAAATCTGGAAGAACCTAATCAATAACATTTTAGAATAAACTTTTTTTTTTTTGGGGGGGGGGGGGGGACTCCTTTCTCTTTTTACTATTCTTAACAGTTTAGCTCTGGTTGTTGGGCTTTCTCTCTTTCTCATGGGTGGGGGTTGATTTGATTTTAGTTTTGTTAAGTTTGACTTGATTTTATGGAATGTTACATATTTTTTAAAAAATCCAATAGAAGATCCAAAAAAAAAAAGCCAAGTCACTGTAAAAGCTGAGAAAAAGCAGGAATTGGGCTAATGCAGTAATGGACAATTGTGGATAGCATGTTCAAGAATAAGCAGCTCCAAAAAACCAATACTATTATTGTTGTTACTTATTATTTGACTGTTAAATTTATCCAAGGCAACTTAACAACTTTTGTTATATGATTAGTTACATTTCAGTTTGTATTCCCAACTGGGACACTTGGCAGGTGAAGCGACTTGCTCATAGTGACACAGTGGCAGGTTCCAAACCCCAAAACACATGGATTGGCGTCCACTACATGGCACCTGCCAATGCAAATATTACATACAGAAAAAGCACCCAGTTAGTTACTTAGTACTTCTGATACACTCAATTAAACGATGGCACTATAACTGACACTTATTGTAAAACTGCTAGCATGTAATATAATTCACTGCTTAACAGAAATTAATAATAAACGATTAATAATAAACGATATTTAATAAAAATATTTTTTATTGTTTTTGTAATATTTAATATATTACTACTTAAATGTGACTTGGCCTATACTGTTCATTAATTTTGGGAATGTACCAGCTTTGCCAGTTATGACCGGGCAAAAAAATAATAGCATCGGTCTTTCTGTTAACATTGGCCAAGTAACAGATTTGCAGAAGCTTTATAAATAAGCAGCTGCCTGGAAGCGAGTAAGTAGCTGCTAATATGTAGCGAATTTCAGCCTCGTCTGAGGGGCAAACCCAGTACACACCGTTATCGACTGTCCCAGGGGAGTCTCAGAGCTCCCTAGGAAGGTCTGAGAAAAGGGTCTGTGATAGAGAACAACGCTCAGCCCTGTGTGACATTTAACAGAAAAGTGAAAAGAAACAAATGCTGACGATGCCCACGACTTTCTCACCACCTAACACTTAATGCTGCCAGAATACGCACGGCTCGTCCGACGATGAACTGCATAAACATGTAAGAAAGGGAGTCGAAAGAGGATCTTGAGCTCGTCTACCCCTTCCGTTTCAGTCTGTCCTTTTCTGTGAAGAGCCCCGACATTAGGAAGACTTCCGGTTGAAAGGGCGACAGTAAACACTTCCTCGGTCTCGCTTCTCGCTGTAGGTGTTTCAGCCGTGGATAACAATCGCTGGACAGGTAAGTTCGGGACGTTTCATTAGCAGATTTTAATCAGTGCAAGGAATCCAGGTTATTTTGTAGACACCATCGGGGTGGGTATCTGAGAGAGTGATGGCTGCTGCCAGCATGTGAAGAGGCTCGAGACGTCTAGCACCTTAAAGGGAGCTTGTCCTTACTGCCGTGGCAGTAGCGAATGCGCTGGGTGTGACCCTCCTGTCTGCCCACTGTATATTTCTCTGCGGGGTTCTATAGGACACCGCCCAGCTGTGGGTGTCACCGAAACACTAGAATGAGAAGACCCGTTCGAACTCCTTCAGTTAACGATGACCCTCGTTCTGATCGAATCTTCTCCCAATAAACGATCTGCTCTGTTCCTCATCATACGTACTGCCCTTCTCCGTAACTGTTCTGACGAAGCAACGGTACAAAGCCTGAGCGACACTCCACTTGAATAATAATGGGCATCGTAGATGTAGCCAAGAATCAAGAAAAGAACATAACGTTGGGTGATTCGTGCAGTATGGTTGTGCAGCGGTGAAAGAGGAAAAATGTAAGCGACATGGTCAGATTTACATAGTGCAAAAAAGGGCAGACTGAATATCTGTATATGTAGGCAGCGTTGTGCAATAGGCGGTCTTCTGGGTAAAGAATATAGCAAGGAAAGTGGGACGTACTAAGAAAAACAGTAGACGGTGCCTTAAATGGCACAAATCTGTATAAAAAGGTTCCCCTGACTGTATAAACTTAGCTCTGTTCCACAGAGGCTGAAATTGTGTGCTTATTAACATCAGATGTTCCTTGAAAATGGAAGTGCACTTTTGATCTACCAGGTGAAAAAGCCTATATAGACCCTTGGAGAACATACACACTCCAAACAGGCAGTGCCTATGCTGAGATTCAAACCCAGAGCTGTTGGCAACTATGGACTGGCCATATTAGAATGTGCATTGATTGTTCCATCCAGGGTTGTTTCCCACCTTGCACCTGGAGCTAGTTTCCTGTACCTGTATTATTGAACTGGAATAGCAAATTAAAAAAAATGTATGGATTGATGTAAGAGAAGTTTTAATAAGAACCTTGATCATTAGTCCCTATTCACCTAGCATTTGTAAAATATAATCGAATACAAATATGAAAAAAACAAAAGTATGCAATATGAACATATGGCATGTTGTGTGTTGTTATGGGGTATCTTAGGAATTCAATTTGTAAACATACATTTTCATCTATACTATTAAAAGGCAAAGCCCTCACTGGCTGACTGACTGATTGACTGACTCACTCACTCATCACTAATTCTCCAACTTCCTGTGTAGGTAGAAGGCTGAAATTTGGCAGGCTCATTCCTTACAGCTTACTTACAAAAGTTGGGCAGGTTTCATTTCGAAATTCTACGCGTAACGGTCATAACTGGAAACTACTTTCGTCCATATACTGTAATAGACTGCATCTCGGTGGCCGTGTGAGCCGGAGTTGCGTCTCGCATCATCACGCCTCCCATGTAATTGAGTGCCTGCCCATATAAGGTAAATATTCTCAGGTGAAGGACTGTGCTTAGCATATTCATAAGTGTAGCTACTGTGGAAACCCTCCCTCAGCGAAAGTGTGAGAGAAACTTTTAAGTGCCAGGTCTGAGCTAAAATTAAATAAAGCCGTGGACATTGCAAGATTGCACAAGATATTCGCGAGATACAACTTTAATGAGAAGACGCAGGGTATAAAGCCTCGATGCTAAAGACCTGGCGAAGTCATGCCTTCTCTGCTGGCCTAAAAAAAATCTGAATCACAAACTGATGTTAATTATATTTTGTCCATGAATACTTATTAAATAATTTCAAATAATCTGTCCGCTTTCTTTCATAGCTTTTCCGATGGTTGTGCTGCTTCCAGGCATGTATTTTCGTATTAGAACATTTAACCAATCACATTTCAGCCATCATTTGTTGCCAGGCAGAGAGGCCTTCACAATCCGTTGTGCAGGCACTCTAACACAGAATAAATGTCGATTAACCTGTTACTTCAACCAATCAGATTTTGAGCTGGTGTTAGTAGGGCCCTCTAGCAGGCGTACGGCAACGTCACCGTATTCAGACCCATTGATTGGATAGAAGCCGATATGAGGAACTCTACGAGGCCACTGAACGCACCCCAAGTGCTCCGAGCGCAAGATCCTCGCGCGCACTACGGCCAACTCCATGGCAGGATTCTGGACGATATTATTTGCCAGACACAGACCAGATTTCAAGACCAAGAAAACCTGATGTTTGTCACGCTCCTCGAGCTCCAGAAGTTTCGGGAATACAAGAAAAATTTCCCGCATGCAGCCTTCTCCAGTTTAACACAAGAGCCACAGAGTGGTTTTTGATCTGTCTCGGCTAAAAACAGAACTGACTGTAATGTATGCCATGGATGATTTTGCAGGAAAATCTCCCACTGATCTCCTTGACTTCCTTCATCAGAAAAATCTGAATGAGAGCATGGGGCAGCTGTACACATATTTGGCGGTGACCATTCCCGTGCACACTGCTTCTGTCGAGCGGACATTTTCAGCCCTAAAGCGAATTAAAACTTAAGCCAGAAATACGACAGGGCAGGTTCAAATTTCAGCATTAGTTTCGATGGCGATAGAAAGGGACTTTTTGATGGAACTGAAGCGCACGGATAATCTGTATGACAGAGTAATTGAACTGGTTTTGAGGAAGGAAAAGAGGATGGGTTTTGTTTACAAATAATTAGAATTTTTGGTGAGTAAAATGTTGCGATTTTCCTAAATAATATTGCAAGTTTATGAGTTATTAATGATGTTTTTTATGTGTGTCGCGGCTGTGGCTGCAGTAGAAAGGAACTTGTTCACCCCTGGTTTGTCTATTCAATATAGGCATTTATTGTGGCTACAGGAGTTATCTATCTGCGATGCAGCAGCTCTTTATACTGTATTTCTACATATTAAGATGGTTTTTATAACCATAAATTAGTTTTTGAGGGGCGCGTTGATTCAGACGGAGCACTACTGAAGGCCTAGGTGTGAGATGCACGGCCTGCCACTGGACCAGATGATACGTAAATTTGATGAACATTACAACCCGAAAATAAACGAAACTGTAGAGAGGTTCAGATTATACTTCTCTCAGTGTGTCTCTCTAAATCCTCCATGCGGGAACATTATCATAAGGCTTAACAATCTTATTGTTACACCTTCTACGTGCACCAAACTGTCCTTATTATGAAGTCTTCCTTGCTGTACCGCTGGCTGCTTCTTTCCATTCACCTTCCTTGCTCATTATTTAAACAGTTTTCCTTCTCACTTTTCCGCTCCTTCGCTGTCTTCTCCCTTTTCGTTCAAAATACATGCCTCCTTGCCTTTTTACAGTCGGCTCCCCTTATGTCACACCATGGTACGTTTAGCACAAGTTAATACCGGGAATGCCTGTTAAACATCTTACATTTACGAGTAGTGATTTGCGTAGTGAATATTTCGATGAATGAAACCTGTTATCTTTGCGTGTTTGTCAACCGTTGTAATGTAACTTCATAACAACACGTCCTCCAAATACGAACCTGATTGAAAGAAATAATGATAATCAAATCCTTGATGACAGCAACACTCATAACAGTGACAAAACAATTACATTGACAATCAGGTTATGTTATTTTTAAAATGTTTCCTTTTCTTTTTCATAACTTCTTTAACACACTACTTCTCCGCTGCGAAGCGTGGGTATTTTGCTAGTAGTAGTAATAAAATTTTGAAGTTTAGGTGTACACAGTGAACAGTCAAAAATTGTGGAAAAATAACTGGCCCAACAGAGACTACTGGTACAAGTATAGAGCAATGCTTAACCCATAATTGAAGTACACAGATAGAGTGCATCCGGAAAGTATTCACAGTGCGTCACTTTTTCCACATTTTGTTATGTTACAGCCTTATTCCAAAATGGATTAAATTTATTTTTTTCCTCAGAATTCTACACACAACACCCCATAATGACAACGTGAAAAAAGTTTACTTGAGGTTTTTGCAAATTTATTAAAAATAAAAAAACTGAGAAATCACATGTACATAAGTATTCACAGCCTTTGCTCATGCACCTTTGGCAGCAAATACAGCCTCAAGTTTTTTTGAATATGATGCCACAAGCTTGGCACACCTATCCTTGGCCAGTTTCGCCCATTCCTCTTTGCAGCACCTCTCAAGCTCCATCAGGTTGGATGGGAAGCGTCGGTGCACAGCCATTTTAAGATCTCTCCAGAGATGTTCAATCGGATTCAAGTCTGGGCTCTGGCTGGGCCACTCAAAGACATTCACAGAGTTGTCCTGAAGCCACTCCTTTGATATCTTGGCTGTGTGCTTAGGGTCGTTGTCCTGCTGAAAGATGAACCTTCGCCCCAGTCTGAGGTCAAGAGTGCTCTGGAGCAGGTTTTCATCCAGGATGTCTCTCTACATTGCTGCAGTCATGTTTCCCTTTATCCTGACTAGTCTCCCAGTTCCTGCCGCTGAAAAACATCCCCACAGCATGATGCTGCCACCACCATGCTTCACTGTAGGGATGGTATTGGCCTGGTGATGAGTAGTGCCTGGTTTCCTCCAAACGTGACGCCTGGCATTCACACCAAAGAGTTCAATCTCATCTCATCACCAGAGAATTTTGTTTCTCATGGTCTGAGAGTCTTTCAGGTGCCTTTTGGCAAACTCCAGGCGGGCTGCCATGTGCCTTTTACTAAGGAGTGGCTTCCGTCTGGCCACTCTACCATACAGGCCTGATTGGTGGATTGCTGCAGAGATGGTTGTCCTTCTGGAAGGTTCTCCTCTCTCCACAGAGGACCTCTGGAGCTCTGACAGAGTGACCATCAGGTTCTTGGTCACCTCTCTGACTAAGGCCCTTCTCCCCAGATTGCCCAGTTTAGTTAGCTGGCCAGCTCTAGGTAGAGTCCTGGAGGTTTCGAACTTCTTCCACTTACGGATGATGGAGGCCACTGTGCTCATTGGGACCTTCAAAGCAGCAGAAATTTTTCTGTAACCTTCCACAGATTTGTGCCTCGAGACAATCCTGTCTCGGAGGTCTACAGACAATTCCTTTGACTTCATGCTTAGTTTGTGCTCTTGACATGAACTGTCAACTGTGGGACCTCATATAGACAGGTGTGTGCCTTTCCAAATCATGTCCAATCAACTGAATTTACCACAGGTGGACTCCAGTTAAGCTGCAGAAACATCTCAAGGATGATCAGGGGAAACAGGATGCACCTGAGCTCAATTTTGAGCTTCATAGCATGTGTACATGTGTTTTTTTATTTTTAATAAATTTGCAAAAACCTCAAGCAAACTTTTTTCATGTTTTCATTATGGGGTGCTGTGTGTAGAATTCTGAGAAAAAAAATGAATTTAATCCATTTTGGAATAAGGCTGTAACATAAAATGTGGAAAAAGTGATGCGCTGTGAATGCTTTCCGGATGCACTGTAAATGGAGGGATAGATAGATAAATAATACTTTATTTATTACTAGGGGATATTTGTCTATACATCAATATTAAACTTATAAAAGAGTGTTTTGTCAACCTGAAACTCAAACTTTATACAGTACTAGCTCGCTTTGCTCACCAACCAACCCTTCCCTCCCGCCTGCACTACGTGTCTGCCACTTCGTGTCTCTGTCACTCACGTTGAGAAGAGGGGGGCTGAACGCATCTCAAGGAGACGCAGTAACTCCTCCGAAACCCCTTCTTAAATGGTGATACAATTGGAAACAAAGAGGTTTTTTTTACCTTCTCTTTGCTCGATGAGCTACTGGCTTGCTGCTGCTGCCGTGCTGCGTGATCTGCATCTTGTGCGGCAATTCAAACATTTAAAAGCCTGTACAGCAGCTGTCCTTTTGTCTCGCTGCCTTATCTTTCTTCTCCCCCATACATCCTCTGCTCCTGTTGGGGGTCCCGCCTCCGAAGTGCGCCCCTATGAAGAGGAAGATTTTCTATCCTTTTAATTGAAAGACGCAACTGTCCCCTCCTGGCAACACGAATTAGACGATCTACAAGTCTCCGACTTAAAGTTTAAATTCAAACAATATATTCAATCTCTTTTCGCTGTTCTGTTATTTCACCAAGTAATAATTTCCGTTTGTTTCCGCTAATGCGATCTTTGCTATCATTTTTTTTGAGACTTTCGAATTTTCCTACTTCCATTATCTCTAACCTGCTCTGCATGTGTATCGCACCAACGTTTTTGAATTCTTTACAACCTTCTACTTTGTCATCTACTCTTTGTCTTTTTCTGGCCCGGGCTTGGTTAAATCTCTTGGCACAAAGTCTCATCTCCTCGGGATGTGAAAGTGTCTTTCTGAGAAAGTCATGTCTCGTCTCTCTGAAGAGGTCTTGTATTGTCCCAGAATTTTTTTTATATAATGGAGAGATATGTATTAACTTTTAAATTCAAATGCCGTGGTGCTTGGGCAGCGTTTATTAGCAATACCTACCCACAAAATCATATTGAGCTATGCTAGATTTTACCAGAAAGAGTTAACTTTGTTCTAGATGTGCCTTATTTGAAATTCTTCTTCTTTTGGCTGCTCCTGTTAGGGGTCGCCACAGCGCATCATCTTCTTTCATATTGTCTAGTCTTCTGCTTCTTGCTCTGTTACACCCACCACCTGCATGACCTCTCTCACTATGTCCATAAACCTTCTCTTCGGCCTTTCTCTTTTCCTTTTGCCTGGCAGCTCCATCCTTAACATCCTTTCCCTAATATACCCAGCCTCTCTCCTCTGCAGAGGTCCAAACCAATGCAATCTCGCCTCTCTGACTTTGTCTCCCAACTGTCCAACTTGAGCTGACCCTCTAATGTATTCATTTCTAATCCTATCCATCCTCGTCTTAAACATCTTACATTCACGAGTAGCGATTTGCATAGTGAACACTTCGATGAATGAAACCTGTTATCTTTACAACGGTTGACAAACATGCAATGTAACTTCATAACAAATACGAACCTGATTGAAACAAATAATGATAATCAAATCCTTGATGACAGCAACACTCATAACAGTGACAAAACAATTACATTGACAATCAGGTTATGTTATTTTTAAAATGTTTCCTTTTCTTTTTCATAACTTCTTTAACACACTACTTCTCCGCTGCGAAGCGCGGGTATTTTGCTAGTAGTAGTAATAAAATTTTGAAGTTTAGGTGTACACAGTGAACAGTCAAAAATTGTGGAAAATTAACTGGCCCAACAGAGACTACTGGTACAAGTATAGAGCAATGCTTAACCCATAATTGAAGTACACAGAGTGCATCCGGAAAGTATTCACAGCGCATCACTTTTTCCACATTTTGTTATGTTACAGCCTTATTCCAAAATGGATTAAATTAATTTTTTCCCTCAGAATTCTACACACAACACCCCATAATGACAACGTGAAAAAAGTTTACTTGATGTTTTTGCAAATTTATTAAAAATAAAAAAACTGAGAAATCACTTGTACATAAGTATTCACAGCCTTTGCTCAATACTTTGTCGATGCACCTTTGGCAGCAAATACAGCCTCAAGTTTTTCTGAATATAAATGCAAATTTGCACCCAATGCAAATCATAGCATCTTCAACTCTGCCATCTGCAGCTCTGTCTCCTGCTTTCTGGTCAGTCCCACCGTCTCCAACCCTTATAAGATAACTGGTCTTACTACCATTTTGTAGACCTTCCCTTTCACTCTTGCCGGTCTGCTTTAATAAGCATAAATACTAATGTCATGTAGGTAATCAGTGAGTAGAGATGCAGTTCCCACCATACCTTAATAGAAGCTGATTTAGGTCTTCCTTCACTATCTATGTACCTCTGGTTCCCAATGCAATTCTTTGACTCTAGTTGGCCCACAGTTACACTCTCTGTTTTCTCTACAGGAGCAGCCATGGCCTTCCGTGCCTACCCCAGTCCTGTGGGTCTGGGCTCAGTTCTCAAGAGGAAGGCAGAGAGGGTTTCACTAGGTCCTGGGCTTGGCAGACCGATATATGCTGCCGCTGTGGATCGCCGCAAGTCCAAGGTATGGAACTACTACACGCAGCTGAATGAGAGCCATGTGCAGTGTAATGTATGCAAGAAGCAACTCTCCTTCCACAACAGCACCACCACTATGCGTGAACACCTAGTTCGTAGACACAGCATTCGAGACAACTGTCCTCCACCTCCAAACTTCCCTGAGCAACACCAAGTCAAGGAGGAGTTGCAAGAAGCTGAGATCTCTGGGCTACATGGAGATAGCATGGCAAAGAGGGTCCGAACAACTGAAACACTGGCCATAACAGCAGTGGGTGGCCCAGATCACACCAGTTTCCCCCCACCTCCACCTGACAGTTCTCGCAGTGCCAGCCTAGTGACAGAGCTGATCCTGGAAATGATCTACCGAGACCTTCATCCTCTGTCTGTTGTGCAGGAGAAGGGTTTCAAGACTCTTTTGAGCTGTATGGAGCCCTCCTTCCAAATTCCATCACCTAGTCACCTGGGAAGCCTGCTATGGCACAAGTACAATGTTTTGAAGCAGCATCTGGAACTGTATTTTCACCAAACTACTGCTCCGCACTCAGTGGTACTTTGCACAGAACACTGGAAAGTGCCTGATAGTGAGCGACTTTACCTAAGCGTCAGTATACATTTTATTGATCGTAACTGGAGGATGGCACATTGCTTATTAGAGACTAAGCCGGTGGCTTCTCACGAGGGTGTCCTGGAGGAAACTCTGCTTGCTATTTTGAGCAGCTTCAGAATTCCTGAGAACTCTGTGTTTGGTGTGGTCCATGACAGTCTGACCTCCATGCAAACATGTGCCCGACCTCTGCAGGAGCTGCACAGATGGCGAAGTCTCTGCTGTACAGGGAATGCTCTGAAACTGAGTGTACGTGAAGGCCTGACAGTTGAACCAGTTCAGCAAGCGCTGGTGGTTGCCAGAGGGATTGTGAGTTACTTCCAGCATAACACCAAAGCAGCAGAGGCCCTGAACCCTAAAGTGGAGGCAGCCAATAAGACAGGCTTCCGTCTGGTCCTAGATGAGCCCCACAACTGGCTGACTACCATTGACATGTGTGAGAATCTGCTGGAGCTGAAGTGGGTGATAAGCTCCGTGCTGGAAGAGCAGGCTACTGAGTGTAGCGTCACCAACCTGGCAGACCACCAGTGGCGATTGCTGCAGGAGTTGGTCCCTGTACTCAAGACAGTGAAGATTGCCGTCTCCTTCCTCAGTGAATGGAACAACTCTTCTGTTTCGGCTCTCATGCCATGCCTTCATGGAGTGGCTCGGCTCCTTGGCCAGCAGATGGCAGAGTGCTCTGCCCAAACTGTGCGCAGTATGATTGCTCGGATTCGTGCGGAGATGGAGAAGCATTGGCAGGTAGGTGAGGAGGAGGCCATGCTAGGAAACCCAGCCGTGCTGGCATCGTTTCTGGACCCACGCTTCAAAGAACTGCGTTTCCTGAGTCCAGACAGCCGCAGCAAACTTCACGACAAGGTCAAAGACCTGTTGTCTTTGCAGGCTTATCCCATGGCAGGCCTGTGCCCCTGTCCAGTGAGGCTAGATGAACTGAAAGGTGAACCACGGGGGACTCTTCCCTCTGATTCACCCTTATCCTGTGGATCCACAGAGGACAATGAGCTCATCCTCCTGCCACAAGTGCCAGAGCAGTTAGGCCAGGAAGAAGTTGCAGATGAAGAGGAGGAAGAGGATGTTGCTGCCTGCCCTGGAAGCATTAAAGTAGTGGTTGGTGAAAGTGGAAGCTCAGTGGCCAGTAAGGAACGAAGAACCCAGAGCATGTATGACATTTTGCTGGGAGAGGACCCCACTGAGAGGATGCCAGAGATTCACCAGCAGCTGGAAAACTACATTGCTGAACCATTGTGCAAGCGTAGCATGTGCCCTTTGGAATGGTGGAGGGGCAAAGAACATCGCTTCCCAGTGGTGGCCAAATTAGCCCGTCAGTATCTTGCAATTCCAGCTACAGCTATCTCAGCTGAGCATGCATTTGCATCCAAGCAGAGTGCAGCCATTCAGCGCAGAGCCACAGTCTCGTCAGAGCACTTGGACCAAACCTTGTTTCTGCACCACAACTGTGACTTCATTGAGGCAGTCAAGGTCAACGCCACATGTAAGGATACGTTTGTGTCCCCTGAGCTGCTCTACCCTTCCATTACCTCTCTGGACAGCAATGCCTTGCTCAGTGAATAGATGTTCAGTCCTGCTTCTGTTTCTGAACAGCTCTTGCCTGTAAATGATTTTGACCTGAAAGTCTGTATCATGATAAAACCATAAAAGACTTTCCTGGTACTGCCGTCTTGCCCTTTTATTTTTGTTCCCTCTTGCCATGTTCAACCAAACTGCATGCTGCACACAGTCTGGAGTTTGGGGAAATGATTTTCCCCATTCGCTTTTCTTACAGCTTACTTCACACCCCATACTGCACATCCACTTCACATTAATAGAAGTACATTGTATGTGCACTGCTCTGTAATCTCCATTTAAGCTGAAGTATATGAAAGCCCCCCAATTTGGCCAGGACTGGGGCTGACTCACCACCAGACTGAAGTTAACCCAGGTAAGTAACGCAAAGCCTGCTGCTATTTTATATTTTTCTCAACAGATTTAAAGGATACGTTTTGTACCTTTCAAGTCAGTTATTTCTTCACAATCATTGTGTATATTAATTTTCCACATAAATTTGCACTGTGAAATGAAGCGTTTTATATATATTTTAAAAATGCCTTGTCTCTTCTTGCAGCTTAAAATGGGGCTGAAGGGTGCCAGCATCCATAGGAGAATGAAAAAGCCTTAAAACTTTGAAGCAGTAAAGATTTCAATTTAAGAAAACATGCCTTCCGCGTGCATGAGGCATCCTTGTGATAACAGAAGGAAACTAGAAATAATTATTTTATCACAGTTTCTTGGAACAGTTTTTCTTGAGGTAAGAATACATTTCCTGCTCACTTGTCTGCTCACAGCTTCCATTGTTGGGGGAGTTATTACAACCCGACATGACCCCAGTGACAAACTTTGTTCCGCTTATAATCCTAGTTTTATCTCTGCAATACTGTTTCTTCTATACTTCTGTTCTGCCTTGGCTTGTAACAACAGATAGATGTGGGCTCACACCATACGAGGGGGAGTCAAGCTAATGTTAGAAAATGGGATTTATTAGAAAATGGAACGAACCTTAACAAAACTAATAATGTCATTTCTCAATGAAGTCTCCACCCTTCTTAATGCACTTGCGTTACCTGTCTGGCAGTGCCTGGATTCCAGCAGAATAAAAGGTTTTTTGTGACCTCGCAACCACTCATGCACCCGAGTGATGGTCAAACACTACATGCCGAGGGGTACTACATTCACTAGTGCAAGTGACTGTGACTTGCTGGAGACCAATGTGAAGCCTGCTATTCAATCTATGTGGCAGGGACTGCTGTCTCAAGGAGTCCTTTTGCTGCAAGACAGGGCCAAGTCGCACACCCACTGCTAAGAACACCAAGGCTTGTCTGGAGAAAACTGAGGTTTGAGGTATTGCCACATTCTTCTTATTCAGTAGATTTGGCACTGTGTGATTTCCACCTTTTTGGACCACTAAAAAATGTCTGGGTGGTCCTTGATTCAAGACAGATAACAACACGAAGAAAGCAGTGCATGAGTGGTTGCGAGGACAAGACAAAACCTTTTATTCTGCTGGAATCCAGGCACTGCCAGCCAGGTGGCACTAGTGTATTGAGAAAGGTGGAGACTACATTGAGAAATGACATTATCAGTTTTGTTAAGGTTCGTTCCATTTTCTGATAAATCCCATTTTCTAACTTTAGCTTGACTCCCTTTTTAAGAGCGACTAGGCTGATTCCAAGGCTACAGGGGTTGAATTATGAAGAAAGATTAAAAGAGCTGAGCCTTTTCAATTTAAGCAAAAGAAGATTGAGAGGAGACATGACTGAAGTGTTTAAAATTATGAAGGGAATTAGTCCTGTGGATCGAGACTGTTATTTTAAAATGAGTTCATCAAGAACATGGGGACACAACTAGAAACTTGTTAAGGGTACGTTTTGCACAAACATCAGGAAGTTTTTCTTTAGACAGGGAACCACAGACACTTGGAATAAGCTAACAAGTAGTGTGGTAGACAGTAGGACTTCTGGGACTTTCAAAACTGGACTTGATGTTATTTTAGAAGAATTAAGTGGTTAGGACTTGTAAGCTTTGTTGGGCTGAATGGCCTGTTCTCCTCTAGATTGCTGTAATGTTTTCTTCAGCGATGCTTACTTTCTGCCCATTACATTTTGCATTGTTGTAATTTACATAGCCTACAGAGCGATATTCATACCAAGTTCACAGCTTAGTGAAAAGAGCACATATGTGTTTTATTGTACTTTATACAAATAACAATAAATGTGAACTGAAGTGATTACACTGCATTGTATTTTTGATAAAAGCCTTAGAATTTTGAAACAACCAAGCCATCTGACATGTCACACATTCTTTGGAGCACAACAGAAAAAAATACTGAGGTAATGAAAGTGTGCAATAATGCAAACTGAAGGACCACAAAGTAGATATGACCTATTTTTAATGCACAATGAGTTGCTTTTCCTGGAGATATGGTAATAAAAGAACTTGGGGCAGTGTTTTTGAGTCAAAACCCACTGACACTCGCAGATACCAATCTGTAAATACAAGGGGAGGACATGTAAAACTCATGCAGACTCTGGAGCTGTGATGCAGGAATGGCGGCTATGTGCTACCTGGGAAAGCTTCTACAAAAGAAGCTGTGCAAGCACCAGCAGCGGATGGGAGAGAACAGGAGAGGGCACGCACTGACAAGGAACTTGGAGAGCACCTCAGACACGTCTCCCAGCTGCTGCGGATGTGTACACATTGGCAAGTCTCAGATGTGGACCCTGACCGTGGGTCGGCTCGTGGAGCTGGGGGAAAGAGTGACATACATGGGTTGCCTCTGACCCTGGGTAAGCGGAGTGAGGTGGAGCAGGGTGGTGTGCATAAGTGAGCAAAATGATTAATTAGGATTGTGTGTTTCCACTAAGCATCTGGCTGCTGAAGAAGCCAAAAAGTCCTCCTTGTGGTCATCTCACCAGCGGTCAGTGTGAAGTGGCTAATTCTATTTCTCCATCTCTCAAACCCCTCACGGGCAATTATACATGTGCGCTTCAGTGAGAAAGATTATTGTATTAATAGTAGCAGGGAATATTGTGAAATGAATCCGGTTTTGTATAGTGAAAGAATAAAAGCAATAGAAAGTGTGATATTTTCAGTTATTATTGTCTGCAGAACAGAGAGAGCAGTTCAGATTTGGACATCAGCACTAAATAATGTCAATAACAGTGGTGATTCTCCGAGATGAGGAGGAGGATGAACAACAAAGTAAAGTGCACAGCCAGTCTTCTTTTAAAATTGCTGAGCTTCAAAGCAATGGTTTACTTTTTACTTCTTTAAATTACACGGGTTACGCTGTTTTGCAATATGTGTGTAATCTCAAGATGCGCATGAATACTTCATAACATTTTTGACTTGAAAAATGGACATACTAGGTAAGCTTTTCTTAATAATGGGACTCCAGTACATCACTGTTCAAATATTGGGCGTCACACAGAAACTGCCATGTTTTTGATAGAAAAAGATACCATTAATTTAAAAATATAGCCAAGGCATTACTAGTGTGTGTAATGGCTAGTAGTGCTTTAATTTCTTACTCACACATGGCTAGCAAAGCCCCATTTTCAGCAGTTGTCCCTTTGGTGTGTTAATGGTAAACTCTCCTAGCTTATCTCTAATTAGTCGTGTGTTAATTCTGATTAGTTATTAGATGAACCTATGTAACTGCATTAGCACTGTAGTATTAACTACAATGGTCCTGTGTAAGGCTGTCCTCTGGACTCAGTTTTTATTTTTAGGAAAAATAGAATTCCTTGACACTGTAAAGTGAAAGAAGAAAAAAATAATACATTTGATTTTCTGACATTTTAGGTACAGGTATTTATCTCCTTGTCATCATTTTTCAGTAAATCTGACAATAACTGTTTTCCTGGTATTGACTGAATGCAAGTGTGAAAGCCCTGAATTTATTTTTTTTTTAATGTTTTGGGGGTTAGTACAGTGGTGAGTATAGCTGCTGCCTTATTGCTTCCTTTTACCTGGACTTGATGCCAGGTTCTCGCAATGTTTGTGGAGATCTTCCTGTAGTATTTTGGTTTCTTTATAAATGTCATAGATGTGCCTGTTGGTTGGTTGGTATATTATATGTAAATGTGAATGCATTCATAAGTTTCCTATTGATGAATCAGCAAGACATTCACAAAGGTCCCAACTTCACTCCTACTGGTGCTTCAATGGATCCTGGCTCCCAACAAACACAAATAGAGCTGAGTTTAGAAAATGGATGACTACATATTTTCATATTATATAAAAAATGGTGTGTACCCCAGTAAGTAAAACTTATGTAGAATGTATTTTTATTTTTTTTATTTTTTTTATTAATTTTATTACAATCCATACAAAGCAATCAAGTTTTTACAAAGAGAAAAATTAAGAACAAATCGATCCCCACCCCTGAGAGAGAGAGCAAGCCAAACGGCGTTAAATTTAAGGCTTGGAGACATACCTAAATTAATAAATTCTCTGTGCCTTTTGAACTTATTTTAAAATATTACTGATTAGATCCTGCCATGTTTTGAAAAAAGTCTGTACGGATCCTCTAACTGAGTATTTGATTTTTTCCAACTTCAAATAATATAACACATCGGTTTCCCACTGACTTAAAAGAGGAGAGTTTGGGTTCTTCCAGTTTATGAGAATAAGTCTACGTGCCAAAAGTGTAGTGAATGCAATCACAATTTGTTTGTCTTCCTCCGCTTTAAACCCATCTGGAAGAACACCAAACACAGCTGTTAATGGATTTGGAGGGATTGTAAGTCCAAGGCTATCTGAAAGGTAATTAAAAATGTTTGTCCAGAATAATGTTAATTTGGTGCAGGACCAGAACATGTGACCTAGTGAGGCTGGGACTTGGTTACAACGTTCGCAGGTTGGATCATGCCCTGGGAACATTTTGGAGAGTTTTAGTCGAGACAGATGTGCTCGATATATAATTTTGAGTTGTATAATTGTATGCTTTGCGCATATGGAGCTCGAGTGAATTCTCTGCATTGCTACTTTCCACTCCTTTTCTGATATATTAATTGAGAGATCTTTTTCCCAGTGTCCTCTTGGATCTTTAAAAGGGAGGGATTGTAAAATGATTTTATATATTGTAGAGATGGAGTCTAAATTCTTGAGATTGAGCAATATTTTTTCCAGCATGGATGAGGGTGCAAGATGAGGAAAATCTGGAAGGTTTTGTTTAACAAAGTTTCTGATTTGAAGATAGTGAAAGAAATGTGTAGCTGGAATGTTAAATTTGGAATGTAATTGCTCATAGGATGCGAAGACATTGTCTATATAAAGATCTCTAAGCAAGTTAATTCCAAATTTTTTCCAGATATTAAAAACTGCATATGTTTGTGAGGGTTGAAAGAGGTGGTTCTCTTGCAGGGGTGCCACAGATAGAAGCTTCTCCGTCTTAAAATGCTTTCTACATTGGTTCCAGATTCTAAGTGAGTGGAGCACAATTGGGTTATTAGTGTATTGCCGATAACGTCTATTGCGGACCAAGCCTGTGTATGTTCTTCTATTTGTGTCCAGGTTCTTATCGCCTGTATATTTGCTGCCCAGTAATAAAACTGGAAGTTAGGTAGAGCCATGCCACCTTCTGCCTTTTGTCTTTGTAGGGTCGCTCTTTTGATGCGTGGATGTTTTGAATTCCAAATAAATGAGGTTATTGTCGAATCTAATTGCCTAAAAAATGATTTATTAATGTATATTGGGATGTTTTGAAATAAAAAAAGGAGCTTAGGAAGAATATTCATCTTAACAGTGTTAATTCTTCCAGCTAGTGTGAGATGAAGGGTTGACCATCTATGCAAGTCTTGTTTAATTTTTTCCATGCAAACGGCGAAATTTTGTTGATATAGAGCTTTATGTTTACTTGTGATGTTTACCCCTAGGTATTTAAACTGTTCTGCAATGATAAAAGGTAGGGTATCTAATCTAATATTATATGCTTGAGAGTTCACTGGAAAGAGTACACTTTTATTCAGATTAATTCTGAGACCAGAGATCTTTTGAAATTCTGTGAGTGCTGCTAAGACTGCAGGTACAGAATTTTCTGGGTCTGATATATACAGTACCATGTCATCTGCATATAATGAGATTTTCTGTTCCAGTCCTTCTCTGCTAATCCCCTTTATCTGGTCAGTATTTCGACAATGTATTGCCAGTGGTTCAATGGCAATCGCAAACAGCAGCGGTGACAAGGGGCATCCTTGTCTAGTGCCACGTTCTAGTTTAAAGTAGTCTGAGCAAGTGTTGTTGATGCAAACTGAAGCTTCTGGGTTAGTATACAGTAATTTAATCCATGCACAGATGTTTGGGCCAAACCCAAACTTCTCCAATATAGTAAAAAGGTATTTCCATTCAATCATGTCGAATGCTTTTTCTGCATCTAATGATAATAATATTTCTGGGGTGTTTGATTTAGTTGGTGAGTATATTACATTAAACAGGCGTCGAAGATTGGAAGATAAGTGCCGGCCCCTAATAAATCCAGTTTGGTCTTGTGATATTACCGAGGGGAGCACTTTCTCCACCCTTCTGTGCCTTGAGCATGGGAAAGGCGCTATATAAATAAAATGTATTATTATTATTTATTATTAAGATTTTAGAGAGTATTTTAACGTCGTTATTCAGAAGTGAAATTGGTCTGTATGATGCACATTGTAATAAGTCCTTATTTTGTTTTGGAAAGACAGTGATTAGTGCTTGGCGAAAGGTTTGTGGAAGAGATTGGTTATCTCTGGCTTCTGTAAATGTTGCTAATAAGAGGGGGGCTAGCTGAGCGGAGAATTTCTTGTAAAATTCTGCAGGGTAACCATCAGGGCCTGCTGCTTTCCCGCCTTGGAGTGATTTTATAGCATCTAGTAATTCTGATAACATCAGAGGTTTATCAAGTTCCTCCGCAGTAAAAGCGTCTATTTGTGGTATCTGTAATGTATCCAGAAATGCATTAGATTGTGTATTGTCTTCCTTAAACTCAGTAGTATATAGGGATTTATAGTAGTCTCTGAAAGTGTGCATTATATTTTGGTGTTCGACGATTTTATCTCCGTTCATACTAGTTATTACCGAGATTGCGTTGCGCACTTCTTGCTTGTGAATTTGTTGAGCTAAAAGCTTATTAGCTTTCTCCCCATGTTCATAGTAATGATGTCTGGATTTGTAAATTAGTTGTTCAGTTTCTTTAGTTGTCAAGAGGTTTAATTCCGAATGTAGAGCCTGCCTTCTCCTATGTAGAGTCTCGCTTGGTAGTCTGGCATGTTCTTCATCTATTTTAGTAATTTCGCTTTTTATATCTGCTACTTTCTTGGCCTCGGATTTATTTCTGTGGGAAAGATATGAGATAATCTGTCCTCTTAAGAAGGCCTTAAGAGTTTCCCAGAGTATCCCTGCAGAGATCTCGGGGGATGTATTTGCCTCTAGAAAGAATTTGATTTGTTTGGATATAAATTCAGTACAATTCTCATCAGCTAATAGAAGCGGGTTGAGGCGCCATCTGCGGGGTGAGTGCATGGGGCTTAGTAATTTTAGCTCCAAGATCATAGGTGCATGGTCAGAAATAACAATAGCATCGTATTTGCAAGATTTAATCTTAGGCAAGAAGTTATTGTCTATAAAGAAGTAATCGATCCTTGAGTAACAATGATGTACTGGTGAGTAGAAAGAATATGTTCTTGAATTTGGGTTTAAAAACCTCCAGGGGTCTGATAAGTTGTGATCAGTTATAAACTTTGTAATTATTTTTGCAGTGTTAGATGCCGTTCCCCCTGTGGAGGAAGTCTTATCTAAAAGTGGATTCATAACACAATTAAAATCCCCAGCCATTATAACTTTATGAGTGTTCAGATTGGGAATGGATGCCAACAAATTTTGTATAAATTCCTTATCATCAACATTAGGTGCATAAACATTTATCAAGATCATTTTACAGTTAGATAAGTCTCCCATAACCATTACATATCTCCCTTCAGGATCCAATACTACATCTGATGCTACAAATGGAACAGTTCTATGTATGAGAATTCCCACACCTCTAGTTTTCTTTGTAAAGCTAGAATGGAACATTTGGCCAGTCCAGTCTTTTTGCAGCCGGAACTGATCCTTGCTTATTAAGTGAGTTTCCTGTAAAAATACTATTTTAGCATTTAGACCTGTTAGGTGAGAGAGTACTTTCTTTCTCTTTAATTCGTGATTCAGGCCTTTAACATTCCAGCTTACGAAGTTAACTGTCCCATCATGGAGACACTGATTCTGAGTTTTTGATGTCATTTTATAGTCTTATTATAATTATAAAGACTGAGAGGATAGATTAGGTATAGATCAGGCCTGCTCTCTTTCTCTCCCCCCCTTAACCCCCCACCCTCCCTTTTTGCCTCCCCAAGTGAGGCTAAAACCCACTTCACACAGTCCCAGTCCTCTGACATACCCAGAGACAGAGTACGTCCAAAGCAAAATAAGCTCCAATGCAGCGGCGCTTAAGGGTTAAAAGATAGAGATATCTCTAAAAATAAAAAAAATAAAAAAAAAGAAAGAAAAGAAAAGAAAAAAAAAAAGGAGTTTTACACTTAAAATATATATATAGTCTTCAGCAATTTTAGTGCATTAAGATGATACACCCAGATAATAAACCCAGGGGATGGTATTAAAAATGTGTCCAGAAGAAGCATAACCAGTCTTAATGCAGTAATAGCAATAACAGTAAACCTAGGGTATGATATTGAACAGTCTCGTTTAGGGTAGAGATGAGATAATTAGAAAAGAAAAAGAGAAAAATAAATAAATAAATAAATAATTAAGCACAATAAAACATAAACAGATAGCGCCCTAGTAATACTAAGTAATAATGAGAATATATGCTGATAAAAACCCGTATTTTAAAACGAATAGATCAGACAAAAGATTATTAATCTTTGCTTTCATCGTTTTAACCGCCATGACTCACTATTATGTATCAGAATAGTCCCGGAATCAGCTTTCTTAATTCTTTTTCTGCTTCTTCCTTGCTAGCGAAGACATAGAATTGACCCTGCCATTCCACTTTCAGTTTTGCCGGATACAGGAGGCTGTATTTCACACTGGCTTGCCGTAGCCGCTGTTTAATATTATAGAAGGATGCGCGTTTAGCAGCTGTTGCTGGAGAGAAGTCAGGGAAGATAAGAATGTGGTTATTTTCAAATATAATATCTTCCTTGTTTCTGAGGAGTGCCATCACCTCTAGCTTAAATGATAATCGTTCAAAACGAACTATAAAAGATCTTGGTCGGGGTCTGACGGTGTTTGGTCCGCGTACGCGGTAAGCTGCTGCTATCTCAGATTCTGCTTTAAAGTCGTCCCCGATTATTTTAGAAAAAAGTTCAGCTGCGAATTTCACAGGGTTTGAACTTTCTCGATTCTCCGGCAGACCTTCAATTCTGACATTATACCTTCTACTGCCATCTTCTAAAGCAGCCAGTCTGTCTCCAAGTTTTTCTCCGAGTTTTTTGCATTCGGAACTGACATTTATTGCTCTTTCTTCGGCACTGGCAGCTGAATGTTCGACCATTTCAATCCGATTCGTGAATGTCTCCTTGAGATGCTCCAATTGATCAGTAAGCGTGCTTAGTTTAACCGAGTTTTCCTGAATGCGCTCTTCAATTTTTCCCAGCACCTATCGAAGCTCAAATTGCATCTCTTGACGCAGCTGTTGGATTTCCTGTTTCAGGCTCTCATGTGCCTTTGCCCTTGCTATCTCATTAGACTTCTCGCTTTTCTTTATGTCTTGCGTGAGCTCAACGAGCAACACCTTCAGTTCAGACAGTTCAATTGTGCTTTCTTGTACCGTAGATGAAGCAGCAGACTTTGCTGTAGCTGGTGTCCCCGCTGCTACAGGCTCGCGTAATTGCGCAATTGAAGCCGCGGACTTCAAGGTCCTTTCCAGTTTCATGTGATCTTCTCCAATTGGCGAGCTATCCAGATCTGCACTCAAGATCGCACCTTCGCTCCCCTTTTCGCTCTCAGTCGGCGACGATGTAGCGGACCGTGGTCCCGAGGAGTCTGTGCTTTCGCCCATCTGATCCAGGTCTGTCTCTGAAAGGCCGTATCTGGAACCGGGGCTTGCTGATCGCAGCTTGGGTGTAGCTTTAGTTTTCGATTCTTTCGAACCCCCCTTTTTGTTGGCCATGTTTATATGTGCTTACATATACTGTAGCAGTCCCTCTCGGGTTGAATAAATACAGGATATCTCAAGATAATAAGCAAATAATATGAAAAATAACACCACTGCTAGCGGAGCTCCACTTCAGACGTCCATCTCTCGCATCGGACGAGACCAACCGTAGAATGTATTTTTAAATATATCTCCAGGTCAGGTCACTTGCAGAAATTCTGAGATGATTCTCCACTTATGAGGTGTATTGATAAGGGGCATGAGACAATATAGGAGTCAGGTGGAGAACTTTGAGAACTGTTCACACATTAACATCCACAAAACCAAGAAACTACTTATTGAATTTCATTACATCAAAGAGCCTCCATGTCCAGTCACTATTCAAGAAGTGAATGTAGAGGTGGTACACTCCTTCAAGTACTTGGGGGTCCACATCAATGACAGGTTAACTTTATGTTGGAACACACAGGAACTATAGAAGATAGGGCAGTGCAGTCTCTTCTTCCTTAGGAGACTGAATTACTTTAATGTGGGAAGTGACATCCTTTACATCTTCCTCTGTGATGGCCGTTGCGATCCTCTGCATTGTGGTGTTCTGGCCTGGTAACATCACTTTAGGAGAGGCCAACCGAATCAACAAGCTAATTACCATATATACTCGCATTTAAGTTCGCCCCCGGATTAGTCGGGGCCTGATTTTACCGTATAATTATAATGTCGGTCGTATAAGTCGAATGCAGAAAACTCGTGCTATTGTTCCTAGAGATTATGATATGCTAACGCCTACCAGAGAGAATAATCATGGAGCACACTGCTTTTTCTTCTATGTATTGTGCCTACGTGACCACACAGTAATACCCAAACTGTTCTGAAGTGCACTGTTTTGTGTTTTATCTCACACCCTCATACACCTTTATCGTAAGGGCATCCCTTATCTACAATGGAGCATTTGATCTGAAGAAAATATGAAGCTGGTTTTACATTAAAAGTCATTTAGGTGGTAAAAGAAATTGGTAACTATGCTGCTGCAACAAAATCCTATGTGTCTGAGAAACTGGTGCAAGATTGGAGGAGGTAAGAAGATGTAAAAAGAAAAAAAAATTAAGTGTCGTATTTTTGAATGGGTGAATAAGGCGGAATCTGATTTTATGATTGACATTTTGGGTTTCAAGACCTGACATATGTGAGTATATACGGTTACAGGGTAGGGTCATTTATGGGACACACTCTGGAATACTTAGAGTGGTGGGGAAGGACTGAATTAAAATAAAAATAAGTGTCATTATGAATCATGCTGCACATCCTCTCTCAGACACACTAACATGGAGGACTTCTAGCCAACAAATTATTCAGCAGAATTGTGTCAAGAAACACTACTGGGCCTTATTTATACCAACAGCCATACATCTGTAAAGTGCCTCTCTGGGACTATTTATCATATAGCGCCTTTCCATCCATCCATTATCCAACCCGCTATATCCTAACTACAGGGTCATGGGGTCTGCTTTAGCCAATCCCAGCCAACACAGGGTGCAAGGCAGGAAACAAATCCCGGGCAGGGCTCCAGCCTACCGCAGGCAAGTTTCCTATCTATCTATCTATCTATCTATCTATCTATCTATCTATCTATCTATCTATCTATCAATTAAAAATACTGTATGTGCACATCCAAAACATGGAACTGCACATCCAAGAAATATGTAGATTTCATGCCTTGAAAGAAATGTATTTCTGAATACTGTTAAATGTATACCAGAAAGCAGGGGACAGAGCTGGAGGTAGCAGAGTTAAAGATGCTAAGATTTGCATTGGGTGTGACGATGATGGATAGGATTAGTAATGAGTACATTAGAGGGGCAGCTCAAGTTGGATGGTTGGGAGACAAAGTCAGAGAGGTGAGATTGTGCTGGTTTGGACATGTGTAGAGGAGAGATGCTGAGTATATTGGGAGAAGGGTGCTAAGTGTAGAGCTGCCAGGGAAGAGGAAAAGAGGAAGGCCTAAGAGTAGGTTTATGGATGTGGTAAAAGAGGACATACAGGTGATGGGTGTAACAGAACAAGATGCAGAGGACAGAAAGATATGGAAGAAGATGATCTGCTGTGGCAACCTCTAATGGCAGCAGCCGAAAGAAGAAGATTAGCGTAGTTTGGGTGCAGCTTCCCATTCTTGTTTAATAAAGCTGCTGCGGCGCACTCTTGGACACTGCATTCCCATTCTCCCCTACCGTCAAATTCTTTACTCACAACATTTACTGTAAAGATCCATTTTTTGGTCTTGCACGTTATTTGTTGAAATGTAAGGTTTCTTGACCTTATGTGCTGAAGAGACAATGTGTTTTGCTCTGATGGGGGTGAGACGTTCTGTTAAGGCTTTTTTTTTTCATAACGGCATGGTGGCTGCAAAGCTAAGGATCTGTGCTGGTATCTGGAAGGTTGCCGGTTCAAGTCCCGTTACTGCCAGAAGGGATCCTACTCTCTTGGACCCTTGAGCAAGGCCCTTAACCTGAAAATTGCTCTGGGGTGCTGTATAATGGCAGACCCTGAGCTCTGACCCCCAAAGGCCATGCAAAAAGACAATTTCCTCTTGAGGAAAACAAATGTATCAAAGAAAAACAACGTTAGCAGTTGTGCTGCCATCCCTTTCATTTACTTGCTATGAGAGACGGGTATTTTATGGCTGAGCAGTTTGGTGGGTGAGACCATAAATAGTGCTTGGAAATAAACATACTTTTAAATGACAGATTAACTCCCATTAGCCTTCTGTTTTCGATTGTTATGGTGGGTGGCTAGTGAGCGCACTTTTATCGTTGCTTCTCCTGAGTCTGTGATGAGCACTCAAGTCTGTGATTTCTTCTCACTGATTGAATGCTTCATGACAGTGTTTATTTATTTATTTTTTAATCTGCATTTATTTTTCACATTCAAAAATATTCAGGCTTGTTTATCCTTTGACAGCCCTGGTGAACTCTGCTAAGTGATGTTGATTGCAACAACAACAACATTCATTTCTGCAGCACATTTTCATACACAGAATGTAGTGCAAAATGCTTTACAAGATGTCAAAGAAATAGTTACAAAAAGAAAAGCAAATTAGTCAAGAGTAATAATGAGCAAGCAATAAAAATCTATTCTAATAAAAGGCAAAGCCCTCACTGACTCACTGACTCATCACTAATTCTCCAACTTACCGTGTTGGTAGAAGGCTGAAATTTGGCTGGCTTGTTCCTGACAGCTTACTTACAAAAATTAAGCAGGTTTCATTTCGAAATTCTACACGTAACGGTCATAACGGTCGACAACATCCGCCTTGTTGAACTTTCTTATTAATGGCCCCATCTTCACGAAATTTGGTAGGCGGCTTCCCTGTGTTAACTGAAACCGATGTACGTACTTATTTCGGTGGTATGATGCCACTGTCGGCCAGCATATTGAACTTTTCAACGTCAGTAATTCTCCAACTTCCCATGTAGGTAGAAGGCTGACCCCAGCTTCACGAAATTTGGTAGGCGGCTTCCCTGCGCTAACTGAAACCATTGTACATACTTATTTCGGTGGTATGACGTCACTATTGGCCGCCATATTGAACTTTCCAACGTCACTAATTCTCCAACTTCCCTTGTAGGTAGAAGGCTGAAATTTGGCAGGCTCATTCCTTACAGCTTACTTACAAAAGTTAAGCAGGTTTCATTTCGAAATTCTATGCATAACGGTCGACAACGTTCGCCATGTTGAACTTTCTTATTTATGGCCCTATCTTCACGAAATTTGGTAGGCAGCTTCCCTGCGCTAACCGAAACCAATGTACGTACTTATTTCAGTGGTATGACGCCACTGTCGGCCGCCATATTGAACTTTACAAAGTCACTAATTCTCCAACTTCCCGTGTAGGTAGAAGGCTGAATTATGGCAGACTCATTCCTTACAGCTTACTTACAAAAGTTAAGCAGGTTTCATTTCGAAATTCTACGTGTAACGGTCATAACAGTCGACAACATCCGCCATGTTGAACTTTCTTATTTATGGCCCCATCTTCACGAAAT
This sequence comes from Polypterus bichir lapradei, assembly GCA_026402145.1. Lineage (NCBI taxonomy): Eukaryota > Metazoa > Chordata > Cladistia > Polypteriformes > Polypteridae > Polypterus > Polypterus bichir. The sequence continues at coordinate 28,279,052 of JANRMT010062840.1, read as the reverse complement.
TTGGTAGGCGGCTTCCCTGCGCTAACCGAAACCAATGTACGTACTTATTTTGGTGGTATGATGCCACTGTCTGCCGCCATATTGAACTTTCCAACGGTCTTTGTTACTTATCGGCCCATCTTCAAGAAATTTGGTACACGGGTTCCCAGTGCTAACTGAATCCTACTTACGTACATATATACGTCTATAGCCTGCAGCTCGGTCACCGTGTAAGGCGGTGTTGGGTCCCCCATCCCAACGCCTCCCACGTTGTTGGCTGCCTGCCTATGTAAGGCCGTCCGTCACTCCGGTCTCTTCGTTACCTTCCTTGCTTCGCCACGGGATTCACGTCTCCCTGCTGATAACTACAGCCTTTTTTATTTAATCCACGGCTTCTCCGCTATTTTATTGTTCGTTTATTATGATTATAGTTATTGTGTAGGTATTTTAGACTTACTTTACATTGTTCAGGTACCCATTTCCTTTATCGTTCCAACCATACCCCCATTAACATGTCTATCGAGATGACATGGATCAAAGAACTGTCACTTACCGAGTGGTTTCCATGCCTGGTAATGGCACCTGCCTTTTCCATTCTCTTTGTTACATATTGCACGGCCATATCAGGCTCACTCTTAATATCCGAAGGAACATTGTGTCTTATGTATTGAGTGACTGGGACAGGTTCAAGGTGTGGACTGATGACGGCACAGTAGATAATTATACTACACAGGAGCACTATAAGAGTGAAATGCTTAAGCCCTTCACTTATGGTTCTGCATGTGAGTTGATGGCTGCCGCTGCATTGTTTGATTGTCGCTTTCAAGTGTACCGAAATGGCCAAATATTTTACACCTTTGGACAACCTCCAATGCCTCTTAAACATCTTAGATTCACGGGTGACGATTTCAGTAGTGGACACTTTGATGTTTATGAATGTTTAAACTCTCAAAAGCTGAATGTGAAGTTATCAATGAAACCGGATGTATGCTTACAACGCTTGACAGATGCCGAATGTCACTTCAACACAAGTCCTGCAAATACTGTCGTAATTGAAACAAACCATGAAACTCAAACCGATTATGACAGCAGCAATCCAAGCTGTGAGATTTGAGACAAGATTACTTTTCACATGGCCAACTGTACGTTACATGCTCAAGAGTAAGCTCAGCGCACAGCTTGGTCACCGGAGGGCCGAACTGACAATGTGGTATACAAAAAGATCCTTAACAAATAATTATTGGTATATTTTCCCTCAGTTTAAAAAGGTTTAATTTTCTTCCTAATAAAAATTTTGAGGCAGTACTTCGCCGCTGCGAAGCACGGGTATTTTGCTAGTAAATCAATAAAGCTAACATAACAGATATGTCTTCTATAAAATATTGTATTCTAAGTCTTAAAAGATGAGTTGAATGACAAGTTCAGATCGCTGGGTGGACAGTTAAGCTGAAGAAAAAAGCAAAATCTGCAGGATTTCAAAGGCCTAAAGACCACCCAGCCCCCACTGGGAATTCTACTGCAATCAGAATTAAACAATAACCATGAGGTACTTTGCTTTGTAAGCATGGTCTTTTGTTACTTATGTTTAGCAGACATGTGCTTTTTTCAGCTGAAGGAAGGACCTTAAGTGATTACAGTAGATGCGCTATGCATAAATAATGAAAGAATTTACTATATTGGTGGTCTTAGAGAGCCAAACTCTGTACATAGCATATGCAAATGGCTCAGTTGGAAGATCCAGAACCTGGTATTGGTCACAAGTAGGTGTGGCAATTTAAGGCTTGTCAGCATGCTATGAAGTTAGAGGCCCGTAAGCACAGATGTGACCTCGACTTTGTGCATAGGACCATTTCTACCAAAAGCTGGGACCGCCATCTTCAATGACCTTCCACTGAAGAAATGAACTGTCCCAATGGCATTTCTTCTGATGTGTTTGTATGTATAAATGATTATACTAAAGCTGCATTTTAAAGTAAGTTAAATGTAACTTTTGTTATGTACCATAGTTCTCTCATCTTAATATTTATGCCATTGTGACTAAAAGAGGAGTACATATGCAGGTTCAAGTTGGATCTACCTTTCCAAAAAGAGCATGTGCACCCTGCTGGAAACCCTACGTAACATTAATGCACTTAAGCCATTCCTCATCGTTTCCAGGTTTTGTCCCAGAGGATTTGCTGCAGCAGACGGATGGGGCATCCGCCATCACTTGAGCATCACGGGTGCACGGTGCCTTGATCAGGGGGATGGTGGACCACCACAGAGACACCGAAAAATAAAGAAAAGTCCAGATGACTAATGATTGCAAATCCCTGAAGAATATGATAATTCTGTACAATCAGGAGTACAACTAAAATGTCGATATGAGAAAGCCAAATTAAAAAAAACAGATTTTAAGGAGTTGATGCTCTTGATTTCTTTGCAAGAGGATGAAGGTCCAAGTCTTTAGAGGCCTGATGCTCCTTGTTTTGCTATATGGTTACAAAACATGGACGCTATCCAGTGACCTGAGATGAAGACTGGACTCCTTTGGTACTGTGTCTCTTCAGAAAATCCTTGAGTACCGCTGATTTGACTTTGTGTTGAATGAGTGGTTGCTCATGGAGTCCCGAATGAGGCACATTACCTGCATTGTGAGGGAGTGTCAGTTACGGCACTACAGCCATGTGGTGTGATTCCCTGAGGGTGATTCAGCTCACAGGATCCTCATTGTTGGGGATCTGAGTGGCTGGACCAGGCCAAGGGGACGCCCACGTAATACCTGGCTGTGACAGATAGATGGTCATTTCCAGAGGGTGGGACTGGACCGCATGCTTGCCTGGGGGGTTGCCAACCAGGATCCCGAGCTGTTTTGTTGAGTGGTGGGTGCTCCCCAACCTGATCTGACCTTTAAAATAATCCACAGAGGTACCCATATGTACCTCTAATAGTAACGTATTCTATATTTTTGATGCGTAACACAAAATGCCGCCTCACCACTTCTTTTATGCTTAGCTCTTGGGAAAATTTAAGGTTACTACTTGGGGGTGGGGTGGGGGGTTCGGATGGCTACTCCTCAATACAGGAAAGTGCAAAATTATTTAAGGCTTTACATATCAACTCACAAACCCAAGCCAACATCAGATGCTTGGGTTAACATTACATTCAGAAAATTATGTGACGCATGTGCAAATTAAGTCGGGGATAAACTTAACGCTACGCGACATATGTGCTCGAGGGTGCTGCTGCCATGCAAGCAGTGTTCTGTCTATACTTGTGCGTGGGCTTTAAGTAAATCCGGAAATCATTACAGTGAGAAAACAGCATCTGGTTTTGCTTTGTTGTGAGTTGAGGGAAGAAAGATGTTGAAGGTAAAAATTCTTTGTACGCTCATGCTATTATGAAGGTGACAAAAAAAAGACAACGACACAGAAGATGGTATGTGAGAACTTTAAATATAATCTCGTTATTACGATAGGGAATATGCAACGTTCATATTGCTTACGCAAGAAATGGATGAAGAATAGCACCATGAATACATTCACATGTCAGCATTTAAGTTTAATGATTTGCTTCACTGCATCGAACCAATTCATCCAAAGCGGCAATGCGGCCTGGCATCACATGTAGATAGTAAACATCAATTCTTACGTCACATACCAAAACACTGCAGAATTTGAATGCAAAGAATTGTTATCTTTAACATCTTTCTTTCCTCAACTCTCAGTTGTTTTCTCTCCATGATGATTTGATGATCTCTCTCACTGACACCTGGTGGAATCCTCCAGATTTATTTAAAGTACGCACCCAAGTATAGTCAGTTCACTGCTTGTGTAGCAGCAGTGTCGTGTACCGTTAATATCATCAGCCTGAAACAATAGCCTGCTTGCTTTTTTCCTAGTAAACACTGTCCTTGCCTTTCATGAGCAAGTGAAAAAGCAGGGCCAGGCCGATGCATGCAAAAGCAAGTTTAGCCATCTTTTCGTTATGCTTAATAACAATAGCTAGATTTTTGTTAATTAAAAATAATATAGCCCTCAATTCAGTAGTTTGTAGAAGCCACAAGTTTTCAACACCTGGATTTGGGTGCTTGATCTTTCTGGCAGATCCTCTCGAGCTCCATTAGACTGGATGGGAGGCGTCTGTAAGCTGCCATTTTCAGGTCTTTTAGTATAAGTCTGGGCTTTGGCTGGGCCACTCAAGGACATTCTGAGATTTGTCCCAAAGCCACTCCGGTGTTGTCTTGGCTGTATGTCGTGTTGAAAGGTGAACTGTCACCCCAGTCAAAGGTGGTTTGCGTTCTGGAGTGGGTTTACTTCAAGGTCTTCTTTGTATTTCATTCTTCCCTCAGTTCTAACCAGAGGCCCTGACGCAGAGAAGCACCCTTTGCATGACTCTGCTACCATCACACTTCACTATAGAGATAGTGAAAGGCAGGTGGTGAGCAGTGCCTGGTCATAGGGCTTGGAATTTAGTAGAAAGAGGTCAGATTTTCTGTCATCAGACCAGAGAATCTTTTGTCTCATGTTTAAAAAATGAACAACATTTTCATGTGACGTTTTCATGCAATGCTCATTTTTCTTCAAAACCTTACGTCATTTAGTATGCATCTTTGTTCATTAGGAGAATACAACAATGATGCTCTCTTGTCAATGCAACCAATTTAACACACATATGTCAAACAAAATACCTTATATACATCTGCTCCACTAAAAACAGTAGTAGTCTAGTTGTGTGTTAGCAGTCGACAAATAATGGCACACGCTCCCAAATTGTAAAACTGAATAAATATTCAATTACCGGTAAAATCATGACTGCTGATTATGCAGGATTCCTTCTGTATATCAAGTTAGATACTGGCGATACTTCAGCAAGTAGATATAACCATTCATCTTGTATAGGCAAAAGTTTCCAATAGTTTTAGCATTTGCTATAACTATATATTAATCTCAGAACCAGAGTTTTGACTTTGTTGGAATATACCCATGGACCGACAGCGAGCAAAGTGATCTATCGAGGTGGGGGCAGCCTGGGGGCACACCCCCTTAATTAAAGTATAAATACCTGCATCATTATTTTCCTAGCAGCACATGGTGGTGCAAGGCAACAAGCACACACAGCCAAGCAGAAAAGAGTGTGCACTTCTGTAACAGAAGCTTATAAATTAGATTAGATAAACTTTATTAATCTCAAGAGGAAATTCACAGTCATACACAAGTAGAAACATAAAAAAGAAGAATACCAACTCACAGGACAGATAATACAGCCAATCAATCAATCGATAACTAAATAAATAAATGTGTATTCTGCCGATATTTCAAAATGAACTTAACAAGTACATCAGGAGGAATCATTGTATTTCCTGATAGTGGGCAGAAAAGACCCAAGAGAGAGCCTCCTGAAGGGAATCATGGGGGTTTTGATTGTGTCGAATTTTGCTACCATCTGCTTTTCCACAACAGCTTCCAGGGTCCATGCTGTGATGGAGTAGGCTTTCCTGAAAACTTTGTGCATCTTTTGAGTTCAGATTGCTTCCCCAGGACACCACACTGGCTACTATGGACTGCATACATCAGAAGACCTCCTAAGTCTCCTTTGGAAGTGCAGACTGACCTGGTCCTTCTTGTCCAGGTCCACTGTATTGTCGGACCAGTCCAGTGTGTTGTTTATGTGAACCCCCAGGCACTTGTCGCCATGCACCACTTCCACATCCTCCCCCTGAATGGTGACCATTCTCAGAGGCTCCTTGAAATACGTGAAGTCCACCAACAGCTCTTTTGTTCTACTAATATTGAGCTGCTGTTTGTTGACCCTGCACCACAAGACAAACTCCTCCATGACTTTCCTGAACTCTGACTCCTCTCTTAATACAGCCTATGATGGGAGAGTAATCTGAAAATTTCTGTACATGTTCCCAAAGTCTGTTGTGTAGAGATTGAACAGGAAGGGAGACAAGACAGTTTCCTGTAGTGCCCCAGTATTACACACCACCATTTTTGACACACTATAACGGCCGACCCACTCATCCGGAACAGCAGCTACACCACCAAATTCCGTGGCCTGGCAACCTGAGGAAACGTTAGACCCGACAAGCAGTACTTCTTCCAAATAACGTCCCCAATCCATGGTTAAATAATCAAAAAGCAAACAGTATATAAAATAATAATCTACTCTCTATATATAAAATCCTAAGCCTAAAAGTGCAATCATTTTGTACAATGATTTTATGTCACTTTTTAGTCACGCTTTAAATCAGGCTTATTTTAAAACCTACATATATATGTTTGGTATCATTCTTTTCAGAATTTATCAAACTGTAATGTGATGTTAAATTTTCAGATTCTTATTCCGTTTTTAAATTATAAACTAAAAAATATCATGAACTCGCATCCCGTGTGACTTTGTGCCAAGAGATTTAACTATGCTCGGGGTCGTAAATAAAAGACAAAGAGTAGAACAGCTGCTGTACAGGCTTTTACATGTTCAAAGCGGCACGCGAGATGCAGATCACGCGGCATGGCAGCAGCAAGCCAGGAACTGATCGAGCAAAGAGGAGGTAAAAAAAAATTGTATAGGGTGGTCCAGATCTAATTATGCAATTTTCATTACGCTATAACTTATTAAGTTTATTACATAGAAAATCACCTGAAAAACCCCGGACCATCGAGAAGTGTGCGAAGTGACGACATGAAGAATCATCTTTGCGTCGAACTGAAATCGCCCCCGCATAAATCAAAGTCATCCAGACGATCTGGATCTACATAATTAGATCCGGACCACCCTGTATTTGTTTCCCATTGTATCACCGTTTAAAAGGGAGTTTCGAAGGAGCGACCGCATCTCCTTGGGGTGTGTTCAGCCCCCGTCTTCAAAACGTGAGCGGCAGAGACATGAAGTGGCTGGCGGCGTGTAACGCAGGCTGGGGGGGGGGGCTGTTGGCGAGCAGGGGCGAACCCCCTAGTGTGTATAGTGACCGGCACTATGTAATAGAGTAAAACCTTGGATTGCGAGTAACTTGGTCTGCGAGTGGTTTGCAAGACAAGCTAAAATTTTTAATAAATTCTAACTTGATAAATGAGCGAGGTCTTGCAATATGAGTAGTACGTATACGCTTTGCCTGCCAAGCGTCACTTGATCACAACTGAGCTGATGGTTCTTCTCTCTCTCTCTCATGGCTAATCGTATCTATTCTCAGTCTCAGTCAGCGTGCCTCACTCATATAGTCAATATCCGTACGAGCGTATACTGTTTACTATAGCATTGTGATCACGTGTGTGTTGTAACGCTGGGAGCCTCCATGTGTTGTCCCGTTGGGTGGAATCCCAAAAGAGTTTAGAAACCGTCCTACACAATAACTCCCCTCTCTCTCGCCTCCCTCATACCAGCCATGACTCTTTCAAAGGTAAAGTGCAGGTTAATTTGTTTTATGTATTTTTACTTTATTATTTGTATTAATCATTTTTATATGAATAGTTTTGGGTTTGTGGAACGAATCATCTGAGTTTCCATTATTTCTTATGGGGAAATTCATTTTGATATGCAAATGCTTTGGATTACAAGCACGTTTCTGGAACGAATTATGCTCGCAATCCAAGGTTCCACTTTAATAATAAAAAGTGCATCGATAAATATACAACACAAACCCTCCCTTTTCCCTATACTGAACATGAAACAAGTAAGATACACAACCCTGGGGTTTTGCATAGCAGTGGCGAAGTCATTAATGTCTGGTGTTGAAAGCAGCAAGCAGGAAAAGGTGTGAAGTAATCCAGGTCGGTGCTCTCTCTTGGCTCTTATCTCTTCGGTGAAGTGTCGGTGTTTTAACTGATTCTTTTTTCCTTTCGTCCCCTTTGTTTCCAAGGGGAAAACATTTAAACAGCCACAACAGACTATATAAATGGGACAATGCTATAAAAGACACAACTAAGCACATGACACATTTAAGACGTCCCCATTCATGTAGCACCGCTACAACACAGCCCCTCAGCCTCACAGACTGCTGTCTGTTGCTCAGGCATCAAGATGCAAAACCTTAAGTGTCAGTTTATTTTTTATTTACTACAGATATGTTGAAACAGTGTGACTGGGTGGCACAGCAGCCCGTGTTCATACTGTGAATCATTGCTGGCTGAGGTCCAGGATATAAAAAGGGGATAAATGTAATTTATTTCACAGCTCATGAAGAGGTAAATATATTTTTAAACACAAGAAAATGATCACATTTGGCCATTTTACTGGTCAGTTTCATGAAGGTTCATATATGGGCTTAGGATTTAATAACACATGTGGCCAGTCAAATGTGTAGATTTTCATACAAAAGAACAAAAAATAATGTGCTGTTTACGCATTACATTTTATAAAAAGTAACTGTCACTTCATGATCGAATCACCAACGAAACCATTTGTGCAAGATGTCAACAGCAACCAACCAAATCCAGCTGCGAAGACTGAGGTGTTTTGGCCATGTGTACAGAATGGGAACAAACAGTCCACCACAAAGACTCCTCTGGAGATAGCGACCCACCCAGTGGAGGATACAATGGACTGCGCCCAAGGAAACGAGGACCAAATAGTCGAGGAAGATCTGAAGACCCAACGACTCGACCTGAATCAGGCTAGAACTATTGCCAGGGACAGTAAAGCACGGAAAAGGATCATGAAGTGAGTCCGAAATCCTGTGGCACCCACTGTAGCATCCTGGTGGCATGGCCAACCTCCTCCTCGAGCCACCTGCCAGGGATCAGAGAGAGCTATATAACATATTTAGTTAATTTTTTTGTAAGGAATGAGTAAGGTAACTAAATAACATTCCCCACACCATTCAGAAGACACAGGCTCCATGCTTGCTTTTGGGTTCATGGTGGCTGATGATGTTTAACTCTTTTTTTGCACAGTTTAACAACATTCAAGCATTTTGCCAAGGGAGAACTCCATAAGTGGACGTGTGTATATTTCTAAGAAACCAGGTTTCTGCTTTAACCGGGATACTCACCTTATTCTAGTTTTGCGTGTGCATGTAAACACACTGTCACGCATGCGCGAGTAGGAGACCGCGGACTGATCCGAAACCACTGCGAAGGACGTTTGCCGGTAGGGAATGGCGGAGTACTAACCTTTCTGCTCTTTCTTCCAGGAAAAAGGATCCTCCACCGTCATAACCTGACCGCACTACGTCCACTTCCGCCCTTCCTCCGCCATCTTCCCTGACGTCAGCAGTCCCGTCATCCCTCACGCCTCCTTCCCAGCATTCCTCCACCTGTATAAAAATGGCCGCCGACCCTGTAAAGGCGTCGCGTATTTTGAAGACCATTGTTTATGTACTGACTGCATAACAATATTTCTTTTTGTTTACAGTATACGGGGCCAAAAACCCCAACCCTTTATGCTGTGTTTTGTCTATTTTTTACAACACTTAGAGACGTAGCAATAACTGTGGTAGAGCATTTGATTTCCCACAGGAAAGTTTTACTGCTTAAAGGTTGATCTTTGATGGCTCATGAGATTTAAAAGAGATTCTCATTTACGCTTTACTTAAGAAATCAACTTTGTCCCATACAGTATGTTTCCTCTAATATGAGGTAAAAAGAGTCAAAACTGAGAATTCAGTTTGAAAAAGCACATTAAGTTTTGTCAGATAAATTATTTTATTCTTTCCTTTTAGTTATTTGGCTGATGCCTTTATCCAAGATGACTTACAACATTTGAGATACACTTAGTTACGTTTCATTTGTTTTTCCAACAGGAGCACAAGCAGGTGAAGTGATTTGTTATAGTTGCATTGTGTCAGTAGTGAAATCTGAACCAAGGCTTTAAACCATAATACCTCACTACTAATCTCTTCCAAGATTTCATATTTTTTCTTCCAGAATGACCATGATCTAATTGGAGCACAGCAATATAAAGTAAAGCAACTGATAAAATTAGTCAGAAGCAAGGACTAAAGTTTTGTAATCATAGTAAAGTGTTTTATTACCACAAAGTACTGTCCAAACATTTCACCAGATATTAATAATCACACTTTCAAACTGCAAAACAAAATGTCCAGACACTATTTGGAAAATCTGAGCCCACTGTGTAACTTTGCTGAGATCTCTGCTGAAACTCAAGAGGAGACCCTTGTGAGAATACTGGGGTATTTTTTTTCTCAGGAGAGACATCTGAGAAGCCTAAAAACCAAAGAAAATGTCTCCATTTTGTTTCTTTCTGATCTCATTACTGTCTAGAAGAAACCAAAAAGGTATTAAGGAGATGTCTTTTTTGATTTTTCATCCTTTTCAGCCACATACAATTTCTTGTATTATAAAATTGCCGTTTTTCACATACCCCAGAGGGTTTTTGGATCAGAGCACAGGGTCAGCTATTCGTACAGCACCCCTGGAGCAAATGCAGGTTAGAGGCCTGTCTCAAGGGCCCAGCAGAGTGGCATTCCTTCTGTCACTGCCAGGATTTGAACTGGCAACCTTCAAGTTATTAGCCCAGATCCCGTAGCCACAGAGTCACCACTCCACCCTGAGTTGATAAAACTCGTAAAAATCAAACGTCCATACTAAACAAGGGCAACAGTAATCAGTGCTACCCAACAGTCCCGGAACTATCCATCCTAATAAAATGACATCTTGAAACAGTAAACAAGCCAAATGTTACTGAAGTTTTGTTCTGAAGTACATTTTACCCTACTTAAATTAGCAAGCAACTTAATATAAATAAAGCCCAGCAGGTATTTGGTGCTGCAAAGTCATACCCTGCCCTGTAGCTCTCAGGAGTGAAGTTACATATTAGCAACAGTGGCCAGGCCTGACAAGATAATAAAGCATTTACCAGTATGCACACAACCTGTTTGTTCTGTTCTGACTTGCGTTAAAGAAGTATTGAGGAGTCATGCGTAATCATATGTGGACATTATGAGAATCAGCACTTTATTAGCCTCACCAGTCAGAAGGCCAGTTCTGTGATGACTGCTAACCTCTTGTGGCTGCACCATGGATATATGGAGAAGTGATTTGCAGAACACCATTACTTTCACAATGATTAAGCTTTAGAAGTGCATGATGTTTGGGGAATTTAGCAAAGTACACAAGTGCTGATAGAAGATTTTAACTGTTGCTTTTCTGTCAGTGATAGATGCCAGTTGTTCATCTATTTCAATACGAGTTGTGAACATTTTCTTAACATCTTCCAACTGCGCACCAAGTTTACTTAGTTTATTCTCAAACGTAGATGCAATTTCCTGCATTAGTTCCTCAATTTTTTTCTAGCATATCTTTAAAGGTTGCCTCAAAGTGATTATTTAAACATTTTTCCGAGTCTTTAATATCCTGAAGCAGATTCTTATTTGTCTTGTGTATGTCCTTTATGTCTTTCCTTGTATCATTTATATCCTTCTTTATATTATTCTTGATATCATTACCTTCAGCTCGGACAGATCATTTCGGTCTTCTCCGTGTTCTGCGGGTGAAGAGACAAGCCCATTTGAAGATGATGTTTCCGGCTTGCAGGGAGTAGTTCACATTGTGGAAGGTAAGGCCATTTTCTGTTTAAATGTACCTTCTGGAATCAACAAGCAATCCTTGCCCGAATCGCTTGTACATTTGCTCCCACTTTCCCTCTCGGCTGGAGACAATGCAGCAGCATCAGGTCCTGGGAAATCTGTGCTTTCGCTTATCTGTTCCAGGTCAGTCTCTGACAGGCCGTACCTTGAACTTGGATTTGACGCCTGTCTAGGCTTGAATGAAGCTTTAGCTGTTTTTTCCGTTTCTTTCTGAACCCTTTTTATGCCAGTCATGTTTATATATGCATGCATATACTGTAATTGAACCCCCTCGGGTTGAGTAAATACAGGATACCTTGCAATGATAAAAACAAAAGAGAAAAAATAACACCGCTTCAGACGTCCATCTCCTGTGACGGACAAGATCAAATTCTGATAGAAGATTTTAAAATCTGTTCGTTGATGTACTGAAACTGAATGGTTGAGCAAACACATCAGGGGCCTCATGTATAAACTTTGCGTACGCACAAAAGTGTTGTTTGCTTCCGTTTCCACAATGTGTAACACCTAAACTTGGCGTAAAGCCACGCACATTTTCACATTAGCTCAAACTCTGGCGTACAAAAGTTCTCGGTTTTCCAGACTGGTGGCACCCAGCATCAAAGCAGTGCTACTGTACCAGTGTGGTTTCCCTTTCTTTTTTAGATCCACATCCCTGATGCAGCTTTATCATATACACTGAAATTAACCGCATATTGTTTATTAGTTTAAGGCATCTGATTGTAATTAATCTGTAACAATGTAATGGTCCACAGAATGGTCAAACTATTCTAAATACAATAGCTGCTTTAGCGTTGTTACTGTCACTGCACCACCTTCTTCCTCTTCTTCTTTCAGCTGCTCCCGTTAGAGGTTGCCACAGCGGATCATCTTTTTCCATATTACTCTCACTGCACCACTCGGAGTATTTATATCACTGTATCTGAGTGCGAATCACAGCTGTACAGCAGCTGATCGAAAAGAGAAGCTGTCTATTGAACTGCTTCCATATGGCAAATGCTTCAGAGCCTTTCCTGTACTGACCTCGCTGTTCAGAAAGAGTTTCATCCCATGAGCTCTAAATGCACTCAATCAGTCCATCAAGTGCTCCTTGTAGAACTGTTTGTACTTATTAGTACAATCACCTCACTGTAAACTTGCGATACAGTTATAATATTACGCAACCTGAGCCACTTTATAAAGTGCATATTTACATACAGTGCATCTGGAAAGTATTCACAGAGCATCACTTTTTCCACATTTTGTTATGTTACAGCCTTATTCCAATATGGATTAAATTCATTTTTTTTCCTCAGAATTCTACACACAACACCCTATAATGACAACATGAAAAAAGTTTACTTGAGGTTTTTGCAAATTTTTAAAAATAAAACAACTGAGAAATCACATGTACATAAGTATTCACAGCCTTTGCTCAATACTTTATCGATGCACCTTTGGCAGGAATTACAGCCTCAAGTCTTTTTGAATATGATGCCACAAGCTTGGCACACCTATCCTTGCCAGTTTCGCCCATTCTTCTTTGCAGCACCTCTCAAGCTCCATCAGGTTGGATGGGAAGCGTTGGTGCACAGCCATTTTAAGATCTCTTCAGAGACGTTCAATCGGATTCAAGTCTGGGCTCTGGCTGGGCCACTCAAGGACATTCACAGAGTTGTCCTGAAGCCACTACTTTGATATCTTGGCTGTGTGCTTAGGGTCGTTGTCCTGCTGAAAGATGAACTGTCGCCCCGGTCTGAGGTCAAGAGCGTTCTGGAGCAGGTTTTCATCCAAGATGTCTCTGTACATTGCTGCAGTCATCTTTCCCTTTATCCTGACTAGTCTCCCAGTTCCTGCCGCTGAAAAACATCCCCACAGCATGATGCTGCCACCACCATGCTTCACTGTAGGGATGGTATTGGCCTGGTGATGAGCGGTGCCTGGTTTCCTCCAAACGTGACGCCTGGCATTCACACCAAAGAGTTCAATCTTTGTCTCATCAGACCAGAGAATTTTGTTTCTCATGGTCTGAGAGTCCTTCAGGTGCCTTTTGGCAAACTCCAGGTGGGCTGCCATGTGCCTTTTACTAAGGAATGGCTTCCGTCTGGCCACTCTACCATGCAGGCCTGATTGGTGGATTGCTGCAGAGATGGTTGTCCTTCTGGAAGGTTCTCCTTTCTCCAAAAGGGACCTCTGGAGCTCTGTCAGAGTGACCATCGGGTTCTTGGTCATCTCCCTGACTAAGGCCCTTCTCCCCTGATCGCTCAGTTTAGATGGCCGGCCAGCTCTAGGAAGAGTCCTGGTGGTTTCGAACTTCTTCCACTTACGGATGATGGAGGCCACTGTGCTCAGTGGGACCTTCAAAGCAGCAGAAATTTTTCTGTAACCTTCCCCAAATTTGTGCCTCGAGACAATCCTGTGTCAGAGGTCTACAGACAATTCCTTTGACTTCATGCTTGGTTTGTGCTCTGACATGAACTGTAAATTGTGGGACCTTATATAGACAGGTGTGTGCCTTTCCAAATCATGTCCAATCAACTGAATTTACCACAGGTGGACTCCAATTAAGCTGCAGAAACATCTCAAGGATGATCAGGGGAAACAGGATGCACCTGAGCTCAATTTTGAGCTTTATGGCAAAGGCTGTGAATACTTATGTACATGTGTTTTTTTATTTTTAATAAATTTGCAAAAACCTCAAGTAAACTTTTTTCACGTTGTCATTATGGGATGTTGTGCATAGAATTCTGAGGAAAAAAATGCATTTAATCCATTTTGGAATAAGGCTGTAACATAACAAAATGTGGAAAAAGTGATGCGCTGTTAATACTTTCCGGATGCACTGTACATCCTATATAAGGCTGTCCGTCACTCTGGTCTCTTCATTCCCTTCCTTGCTTCGCCACGGGATTCACGTCTCTCTGATGATGACTGCAGCCTTTTTATTTAATCCACGGCTTCTCCACTGTTTTATTGTTTGTTTATTACGATTATAGTTATTGTATAGGTATTTTAGACTAACTTTACATTGCTCAGGTACCCATTTCCTTTATCATTCCAACCCCCATTAACATGTCTATCGAGGTGATCACCATCGATCAAAGAACTGTCACATACAGAGTGGTTTCCATGCCCGGAGATGGTGCCTGCCTTTTCCATTCTCTGTGTTACATATTGCACGGCCATATCAGGCTCACTCTTGGTATCCGGAGGAACATTGTGTCTTATGTATGGAATGACTGGGACAGGTTCAAGGTGTGGACTGATGACGGTACAGGAGATAATTATACTACACAGGAGCACTATAAGAGTGAAATGCTTAAGCCCTTCACCTATGGTTCTGCATGTGAGTTGATGGCTGCCGCTAAATTGTTCGATTGTCGCTTTCAAGTGTACCAAAATGGCCAAATATTTTACACCTTTGGACAACCGCCAATGCCTCTTAAACATCTTAGATTCACAGGTGACGATTTAAGTAGTGAACACTTTGATGTTTTTGAATGTTTAAACTCTCAAAAGCTGGATGCGAAGTTATCGATGAAATCTGTTGT
Organism: Polypterus bichir lapradei; assembly: GCA_026402145.1. Taxonomy (NCBI): domain Eukaryota; kingdom Metazoa; phylum Chordata; class Cladistia; order Polypteriformes; family Polypteridae; genus Polypterus; species Polypterus bichir. The sequence continues at coordinate 28,264,016 of JANRMT010062840.1, read as the reverse complement.
ATGCTTACAATGCTTGATAGATGCCGAATGTCACTTCAACACAACAAGTCCTGCAAATACTAACGTAATTAAAACAAACCATGAAATTCAAACCGATTATGACAGCAGGAATCCAAGCTGTGAGAAAACAGTAAAAAGGAGGCATGTCAGACGTTGTGGTACATTTTCTGATGCAGCTAGATGGAAACAACTTTGTGACGCTGCCTACAAATACTCACAGAAAAATCCACAAGTTAATAGACACGCTGTCGCTAAATACTCGCAGGCAAATCCACAAGTTCATAGAGACGCTGTCGCTAAATACTCTCAGGCAAATCCACTAGTTAATAAAGATGCTGCCACTAAATACTCGCAGGCAAATCCACAAGTTAATAGAGCTTCTGTTTCTATGTACAATCCCAATAATGAAAACCGGCTCATACGAAAACAACAGGTTTGGCTCAAAAAAGCCGATTGTGGATTTGCATACGACCCAAACATACTTTATGAATCTGACAAAACAGTACACATTGGATCCATGGATGTTGACTGTGAGTATTGTCAAACTCATAGGTGGAAATGCGAGTCTCCTGGTTTGTGTTGTAACGCTAGTAGAGTCTCTCTCACTCCTTTACATAAGCTTCCTGACCTTCTTGAAGGCCTGTTAAATGGCGAACATCCTCAAAGTGAGCATTTCTTGAACAACATTCGAAAGTACAACAGCGCATTTCAAATGACGTCATTTGGTGCTAACCAAATCGTTGAGGGAAATTTTATGCCTTCATTTAAAGTCCAGGGGCAAGTGTATCACTTGACTGGCAGTCTTTTACCTATGCCGACTGAGGAACACAAATTTTTGCAAATTTATTTCGTCAGGGACGAAGAAAATGAAGCACAAATGCAGTGCGCTAATGTTTCTGGAGTTAACACGCCCCTGGTGCAGCAATTACAAAAAATGCTGCATGACTGTAACACTTACATCCAAGACTTCCACTCCGCAATTGACAGTATTTCAGATGAAGACAAAGACTTCAAAGTTGTCATTCACACCTACAAAAAACCATTAAATGCACACAAAGGCAGGTTTAAATAACCTGCAGTATGTCAAGTTGGTGTTGTCATCGTTGGGCAAACATTCGAGAATAGGGATATTGTCTTGAAAAGCAGAGATGATAAACTGCAACCCACAGATCCTATGATGCACTTCAATATCCCCTTCTTCTTCTGCTATGGTGAAGCAAACTTCTATTCATACCGGCTTATGATCAGAGAACATCATGATAATACTATCCTTTTCTTCTGAACTTTATTAAATCAGTTTTTAGTTGATATGTACGCAAAAATTGAATCCGAAAGACTAAATTATATAAGACTAAATCAGAAGAAACTACGAGCTGAAAATTACGTCCACTTGAAAGATGCTATTGACAAAAATGACACTAATTTAAGGGGACTTGGTCAAGCTGTGATATTACCATCATGGTTCACTGGAGGACCTCGCTATATGCACAAGCATACACAAGACACAATGATATATGTACATCATTATGGCCGCCCTGACTTATTCATCACATTTACTTGCAATCCTAAATGGTCTGACATCACTAAAGTTCTCCTTCCATGTCAAAAACCTCACGATCGCCACAACCTTATTAGTTGTGTGTTTCATCTGAAAATTCGCAAAATGATGGACTTGCTCACAAAGAGTAACATTTTTGGCTGTACAAATGTACACCATAGAGTGACAAAAGCGAGGTATTCCCCATGCACACATTCTGTTGTGACTAAAGGATAGGATTAAGCCAGCTGTCATCGATCAAGTGATCCGTGCGGAAATTCCTGATCCACAGACTGACCCTGCCCTTCACAAAATAGTAAAATCCAATATGATTCACGGCCCATGTGGACCTCATAATATCAACTCACTCTGCATGATGAACGGAATATGCAGTAAGAAGTACCCGCGTCCCTTCATCTCAGAAACTCAGACCGGAGAAGATGGTTACCCTCAGTACCGCTGGCGTGCACCGGTTAATGGAGGTCATACAATTAACATCAATGGAGTAGATATCGACAACAGATGGGTGGTCCCTTATAGTCCTGTGCTCTCCCGCTTCTTCAATGCTCACATCAATGTCAAATTTTGCAGTTCAGTAAAATTGATCAAATACATCTGCAAGTATGTTAACAAGGGAAGTGACCAGGCAGTATTTACAATACAAAATCAAAATGACGAAGTATCCCGATACGAAACTGGGCATTACATTAGTAGCTCTGAAGCAGCCTGGCGCATTTTCTGTTTTCCCATTCACGAACGTTACCCTCCAGTCATTCATCTTGCTGTGCATCTTGAGAACGGACAAAGAATTTATTTCACAGAAGGCAATGTTGCTGATAAAGTACACAATCCACCACAGACGACCCTTTTAGCGTTCTTTGACCTTTGCAACCACGATGATTTTGCAAAACAACTTAATTATAATGAAATTCCATCATATTATGTGTGGGCAAAGAACATGTTTCGTCGGAGGAAGCAGGGGAACACTGTACCAGGACATTCAGGAGTGAAAAAAGATAATGTGCTGGGACGGGTCTACACTGTGCACCCGAATAACTCTGAATGCTACCATCTTCGACTGCTTCTCAACAAAATCACAGGTCCCACGTCTTTCAAATCTCTCAGAACAGTTGATGGTGTCCTAGATCTGACCTATAAGTCAGCCTGCAGGGCACTTGGTTTTTTACAGGACGATATCAACTGAGACGAGACTCTACAGGAAGCTGCTCTGTCTCGGTCACCTCAAAAGATCCGTGAACTCTTTGCTGTCATGCTGGTGTTCTGCCAAATGGAAAACCCCTTAAACCTATGGGAAAAACATAAAGACAGCATAGCAGAAGATGTTAGGAGGCAGACTGAAAAAGATCATATAGGAACAGAAGTCCACCAGTGTTTACATTTCATCTATAACAAGTGTCTACAGTTGCTTGAAAACTACGTGATTGCTATTGGAGGTCAATCTCTTGATCATTACGGTTTGCCTTCACCTTTCAGAGAACTGGCAGAAGTTACGTCAACTCCCGAGTACTTGAAAGAGACATCTTACAACACCTCGCAATTGGCCAATATAATCACAAATAACGAGCTGTTGCTAAATAGTGACTAAAAGACAGTTTATGAGCAAGTCATGAGGAGCGTTATCTCGGCCACTGGCACGGTGTTTTTCCTTGATGCTCCAGGAGGAACTGGTAAGCCATTCCTCATAAACCTCCTTGCGAAAATCCGAGCGGAAAGTAACATTGCCATAGCTGTGGCTTCTTCTGGCATTGCTGCAACTCTTCTTGAGGATGGCAGAACTGCTCATTCAGCTTTCAAGCTGCCTCTGAACCTCAGCCATACTGAATCTCCCATGTGTAATATACCAAAGCTGAGCAACATGGCTGAAGTGCTGCGACATTGTCAGCTTATTGTCTGGGATAAATGCACTATGGCACAAAGAGGAGTTGTTGAGGCTTTAGACAGGACCCTCCAAGACATCCGAAACACCAACAAATTTATGGGACGCTTGACAGTGTTGCTGGCTGGAGACTTCCGGCAAACCCTACCAGTCGTGCCCAGAGGAACATGCACTGACAAAGTTAAAGCATATCTGAAGTCTTCATACCTATGGCCACAAATCAATGTTGTTACCTTAAGAATAAACATGAGGGTTCATTTGAAAAGCAACAAAAAAGTCGGGGAGTTCTCTGCTCTCCTGATGAGTATAGGTGATGGCACCTTCATTCAAGAAAATTGTAAAATAAATATTCCTACAAATCTCTGTCTCCTCGTGAATACCTTACAAAGCCTTCTTCAAAATGTTTACCCCAATCTACGAAATCTCCACGAAAATGACATGTCATGGTTGAGGGAGAGAGCTATCCTGACACCAAGAAATGACATGACTATGACTATAAACCACATTTTACTTAAAGAACTACCTTCACAACCGAAAACATATCAGTCTGTGGATTCAGTTGTGCAAGTGGAAGACGCAGTGCACTATCCGGTAGAGTTTCTCCACACTCTGAATCCTCCAGGAACTCCTGAGCATAATCTAATTTCGAAGGTTGGGGCACCAATAATGTTACTGAGAAACTTACAGCCACCGAAACTTTGTAATGGCACAAGACTTCAGATCACAAGTCTGCAAAAGAACCTAATTGAGGCAACTATTTTTACTGGCAGTGGCTAGGGGAGAGAGTTTTTATTTCTCGCATCCCCGTTATACCCTCTGTTCTCCCATTTCAAGTCAAACGCCTCCAATTTCCAGTAAGGCTCTGCTTCATAATGACAATTAATAAGTCTCAGGGACAGACCCTACAAAAGGTTGGCATTGATTTGAGGTAAGATTGCTTTTCACCTACTCAAGAGTAAGCTCAGCGAACTGACAACATGGTATACAAAGAGATCCTTAACAAATAATTATTGGTATATTTTCCCTCAGTTTAAAAAGGTTTACTTTTCTTCTTAATAAAAATTTTAAGGCAGTACTTTGCCGCTGCGAAGCGCGGGTATTTTGCTAGTTGTTAATAATTAAACATGTGAGGACATCGTGTCTCAGCGCTAACTTGTTCAGGGATTGTTCCTGCCTTGCTGTGCATTCTTGCTGGGGCTGGTGTGAAATTAGATGGATAGATGGATAGAATAATTAAACATGTACTACGAAGATATTTCAATTTTCCTTAAAAGTTTTGAAGAATCGGCGTTCTAAGCCTACAGATGGCTTGACACCTATTACAGAGGTGATTGTGTGGCGATTGGTTACTTGGAGAAAGAAAAGGAAGGACAGGAATTAGGGGTTAGTACGTTTGAAAGAGACAGCACTGCTGCAATAAATTATTTCATCGAAGGTCTCGCACGGCACAGCAAGCATCTTATGGGAGGCAAGAAGAACAATCTCTGGATGGGGTACCAGCTCATCACTATCACTGTGCCACTGTGCTCCCATTTTTAATAACATGCTTTAATTCCTATCATCATGAAAATAATAACAAGTATACATCTCAGTATTTTAATTATTCAGAGAGCTGTAATATCACGAATGTAATGGATTCTGTGTCCTGTCGGAGGAAGATAAAGCTTGTTTAAGAAGCACGTAGTGATTCACACACAAAGAGCACATAGAAGATCAAATACAAAACAAAGCATTTAACGTGCTACTTTATTTACGATGGTATTTGAGAAACTAGTAAATTAAAGATTTTAAGATGAAGTTTATGATGTTCTACTTTAATGACAAAATAAACTACGTGATTAAAATAGAAATTTCGAGATTAAAGTTCTGTGCTTTTTTCCCCACTGTGTGCCTATTTTTTTTTCTTTGTACCCTAATAGGCTTTCATATGACACTCAAACGGTGGGCTACGACTCGCCTTTTCATGGCGACTTTGATTTCTGACAACTTTTTTTCTTTTGGGCACTGTCTGATTTGAGAACTTGTGAACTTGAGCTTTCGAGTTTCTCTGACACTCTATGTCACTTGATCAGCTTCCTTTTGTTGTTTATACCACTGTTTAAACCAACAAATAGTACGTTTTTCCATGCCTTCACTTGGTATTCACTGAAATTCTTCTATTTTCCCCCATGCTTTTGCCATTGCCTTTTCACAGAACGCCAAGCTTAAGGGCTATTTATATTGATTTGAGTTTGACTCATATGGACTAAATAGAACTTGAAAAGAAATATTTTTTGGAATGTGATCGCGCAAGTCAGTACATCGAGCCCGCGTGCTATTGTGGTTTTGCTTGTGTGCTTCAGTAAGTTACCGTCCCCTCGCTCTTACTTTTTTACCGTTCATCTAATGAATACACTGAGTATGGCTTTACCAAAACAATCATTGATCGCGAATAAAGTATCCATTATTCATGAAGCTTCAATAGGTGAATAGGTGATCTGTCTTTCTGCATTAACCGCATGCGTTTTCATACGTCTCAAACTAAGGGGATGCGAGGTTAAAATAAATCGAGAAGCGCGCGTACCTACTTACTGCATCCCCTCTCGGGAATCGAACCTCGGACGTGGGCGCTACAGGCGAACGCTTTACCATCGCGCCACTGCGTGTGGTTTATCTATTTGAGCATAGCAGTGTAATTCGGTTTTTGTTCAGCACTCTTTGGAACTGTTACTTTTTGTCTGCGCACTGCGTCAGTTCACGTGAGCCGCTGAATATGGTTTTATATGTCAGTCGCTCGCTTCTAATTGTTTCGCTGCCTTCTTAATTATATAATGCATGTTTTCTAAAGCGCGTTTTGTAGCTCTTCCTGGCTTTCTACGTAATGCGTGATTACGTGAGAGGCGTGATTATGTCATACGAAACTCCGCCCCTCCAGCTGAACTCCATTACAGTAAATGGAGAAAAACAACTTCCAGTTATGACCATTACGCGTAGAATTTCGAAATGAAACCTGCCCAACTTTTGTAAGGAAGCTGTAAGGAATGAGCCTGCCAAATTTCAGCCTTCTACCTACACGGGAAGTTGGAGAATTAGTGATGAGTCAGTCAGTCAGTCAGTCAGTGAGTGAGTGAGTGAGTGAGTGAGTGAGTGAGTGAGTGAGGGCTTTGCCGTTTATTAGTATACATATATATATATATATTGTGAACCCGGCCCGGACACAGACAGGCGGACATGTTGTTTGAACACCACCACACGTTTATTTACAATATTTACACTAACAATTGGTCACAAAGACCCCAGTTCATTGGTCACTCAGACCCAGTCACGTGCACCAAATACCCCAATCACAGTCCTGGCCACTCAATGCCTTGTCTTCGGGCCGCCTCCACACTCCTCTTGTGCCTCGTCCTTCTTCCACCCGACTCCAGCCTCGAATGAATGGAGACGGCCCCTTTTATAGGGTTCCCGGATGAGCACCAGGTGTTCCCGGCAATCCTCCTCTGGCCACGCCCCAGTGTGGCGGAAGTGCCGGCTGTCCTCCCGGCTGCTCTCCGGGCGCCGTCATAAGTCTTCCCCCCAGCACTTCCTGGTGTGGCGGAAGTGCTGGGGTAACAGGTCCCCAAGGCATTGGGGCGCCTCCTGGCGGTGACCACGGGCCCCTACAGGGTGGAGCTTCCATGCCCTGTACCCGTGGCCCCCAAAGCAACCCGGAAGGCAACCCCCACGTGATCCAGGGTGGGCCCAGACCCACATCCGGTCCCTCAAGGCGTCCCGGCCGGGTCATGGCCCCTGGCATCCCTGACACTGCTCCACAGCCAGCGAAGACCACTCGGGGTAAAGAGCGGCCTGTCCCGCGAGGGCAGCACAGCCCCGAAGCGGGTCCAACTCGAGGATAGCCGGGGTCCGGCCCCGCACTCCTAGCAGGGACAGGGGCGGAGACACGGCCTGAGCACCACCACTTGGTGCTCCCCTGCGCCTCGCACAGGTTGTGCTCCCCCCTCCTACCGGCACCCCGGGGCCTCCTTGTTCGGCACCCCTTCCGAGGCCTCCGCGCCCCTTTGGTCAAAGCCACTCGCTCCCTTGCAGCCTCCTCCAGCCGTGGCGGCATTCGCACACCAGCAGAGAGATCCTTCCGCAGACGGTCCGACATCGGAGGGCAGGTCCCCAACGAAGGGGGTCCTACTGCTCGCCCGGGGTCCATCCCTACAAAAGAGAACAACACAGGGGCAGAACCGCTGCCAAGGCACCCTTCCTGTGCCACGCACTGGCAGCGTTCCCCCCTCCAACCGGCACCCCGGCACTTGCCTGTTCGGCACCCTCTCCACGGCTTCCGTGCCCCTCTTGATGGTGGAACCGCCGGCACCGCCTGCACTCTCTCCGCCGGCCTCAGGGATTCCCTCTGTCGCCGCAGAGGGCCGCCAGCACCCGGACGCGTGCACCCAGCACCGCGTCCCAACATATCGGAGGAATCGGCACCCAGCCTGTTATTCCTCCCTTCACTCTGGGACGCCATGACGGTTTGAGACTCCTTATGGAAAAGAAGGCGCCTCTTTCCCGTCTGCGTCCCTACAGTGCGGCGTGAGACCGCAGCCGACTCGGGGCGGAGGGCGCTAGGACCCGGGGCACTTAGCAGCCCGTGTCCATTAAGCGTCCTCTCGGACTCCCCCCTCGCCGCGCATACAGCCCGCGGCGCCGCACCTCCTGTCGGAGGGCTGCTTACTTGAAGCTGATCCTTAGCATCACAGCCATGTTCAGCAGACCCTCCTGCATGCTGTACGGAGTCGGTTGTACTCACCGCCTCCGCTGTACCCCTCCGGCTGGAGATTCCAGCGTCGCGCCGTCCCGTTGTTGCTAACGTCTTCAGCGCCGCGAACGCCTTCCTCTCCAGTACCAGCACTTCAGCCCGGATGGCACATAGCATCTGTAACACACGCTGCTCCGTGGGCTGAAGAGAGATCTCCAGCTCCGCCAGAGCAGCCGGCAAAGACAGGAAGTTAACCGACGCGGAGCCTACCTGTCTGTCAGCCTCCGACGTCGGCCACTTCCTGTGGGCCTTCTCCTCCGGCCCAATCGGGTCTCCCCCCTGCCCGTGATGGACGTTCCTTGGACCCGCCTCTCTACGGTCATTGGCGGGCACACAAGACACACCGTCCAATCGCGTGCCTGTCAGGGGGAGGGACTTCTGGTCCGCGGCCATCTTGCGTCCCCTTCTGCGGCGGCGACGTGGTTGCCGGCAGCCGTGTTGTTGCCAGCTCCTGTCGAGCTGCAGCGTCTCCTCCTCCGCAGCCCCCGTGGCTGCCGCCGTGCTGCCGGAGCCCCGCAGACCAGCATGCGCCTGCCACTGACGTGGGTCCGGGAAGTCCCTGCCTGTAAAAGAAAATACACGCCCGGCCCCCACGGGCCGGCTGCCACAAGGCAGGGAACTCACCTCCCCGGACTCGTCAAACCGAGAACCACTCCTCGGCGTGGCTTTTCTCGACGCCATGCCGTCCCGGGCGCCTCCAGCAACGGTGCGATCTTCAGAGCCCGCTGC
>JANRMT010062840.1:28217939-28245070 GCA_026402145.1 Polypterus bichir lapradei | reverse complement strand
GGTGCCCAAATTTATGCACCTGCCTGATTTTGTTTGAACAATTATTGCACAAAAATCCAATAAACTTCATTTCACTTCTCAAATATCACTGTGTGTGTCTCCTATATGATATATTTAACTGACATTTTTTATCGTAACAACCAACGATTTATACAGGAAAATAATGACTATTAACAAGGTTGCCCAAACTTTTGCATCCCACTGTATTTGGATCATCTCTCGTTAGCAGATCCCTTGTGAAAGGTGCTACACGACCGCTGTGGTATAGAAATTACATTTTCTATGCTATCCTGCAAATTTCTGCCTGACATCCTTGCACCATGTGCCTGTGATTTAAGAGAAAAATTATTCTGAGAAATGTGGACACTGCCCTTCCATGCTTAATGGGCAGAAGGTCCAAACAATTCCCAAGTCCAAAACTTAACATGAAGAGGTTGGTAAATCTTCTTCGATGTAAACCCTCCAACTTCTTAAAAGAATTTATCACAAAAGCAACCTTGAATGTTGCGGGGTTTTAGTGACCTAAACTCATCTTAAGGGACAGTAAGTAATTGTGAAGCACAATTTACAAAAAGAGTCCTGCTTCGATGGCACCAATTACACTCATTCGCAAAGATTTGCACTCTCCCAGGAGCCGACAGGGCACTCGAAGTATCACAAACAGTGCAAGAAGAGAGGACGCTGCCCGAAACTGCGAAGCTCTCGACCCGGCAGAGCAGCCCGACATTCCGCGCCTCTGAGCGTCGACTTTGTTCTCACGACCCATCGCCGCTGAAGGCAGTGTCGTCTTCACATTGTTTACATCTCGGCACAGTTGAAAAGTAGAAAGACGCAAAGCTGTTTCCTCATCTCTTCTACTATCAAGTACTGCCAATTAAAAAAAAGTCATAATGTGACAGTTTCCGCGACAGTCACGTGGACGAATAAATAAAACTTCTCTGTCAGAACGTGCCTGGCGGCGAACGGCTCAGCGCTGGGGTCCAGAGAGGAGGGCTGGGAGAGGGCGACGCGGGGCACATTTCTATAGGATAGATTGGCGTGTTTGTGTTTACTTCTTTTCAATATCAGTAAAATAACTCTCACACAAATAATAACAATTCATAAAGACGATATAAAAATGGCATCCATTTTTATATTTTTTCCTGTATTATAATATGTTCTGTGTTTCCTTTTCAAATGCAAAAAGATTTTATATATATATAGATTATTATTAGATGGCAACAGAATACTGTCCTGAGCATTATTCAGGCATAACGCTGTACACTAGTTTAACCACTTAGACACTCGGGCTTAACCATTTTTATATAAAATCCTGGGCCCAGCAGACGCTCAAGGTAAACACCAAGGAGGTTAACTCTACTTAATATGATGTGTTGAATCACACTTTACAGAGCCACAGTGATTAAGCTTGAACCAGTTTCTGTTTATGTCTGTTAATCAAATAAGTTTGTGAAAGCATTCTTTATGAACTCATGCTACAACGGGCCTTGTGACATGGTTGTCAAACAGGCCCTTTAATATCTTCAGGGTCAACTTGTTCAGTTGCTTTATAAGCAAAGATTTGACGTATCTCACTTTGACTGTCCTTTGGTTATTTTATGCATTTTGTGCCTTTTTTGAGACACTGGTCCTACTTTTCAATAAAGGCAGCATAAAGCAACTTCATTACCACATTTTGCACATTGTTTGTATGGCGTCATTTTAAAAGTTTGGTAGTCCTGTATTTTGTTAGTACCGGTACACCATACAACACCACCTCAGAGTTTCCAGGATAGGTCCCAGCACCCTGTGACCCTTAACTGGATTAGGTGGGCTCGAGAATGCTATTTTACATTATGTTGAAATTGCAAGAAAGGTGTGAACTTTGAGGACTAAGTAAAGTCGAGGTTTGATAAAGTTCACTGAAAAACATATCTCTAAAAGTGTCTCCTTTATTTGAATATGTTCACCATTTACTTGGCTTGTAGTTAAAAATCACAGATACAATAAAGGACACCTGAAGAAAACGAATCAATAAATTCAAAAATGATCACATCGAAACCTATAAAACACTGACCTCACACAGAAGTGGGAAAAGGTGAAGATTAGGAAGAAGATTCTTCTGTTGGACATACATAACGAAAAAATTCCAAACTGGTACTGTAAATCCTGTGTGGTTTGGGACCTCTGAGACTCACAATGGGGAATACCAACCTTTAGACAAATCTGACTGAAACTGCATCTGCAGGCGCGAGTTGGGATGCCAGTATTTTACTAGGAAAATTAACATAAGTGTGTGTGTATGGCAAATCATGTGTATGCCACTCGCCTTGTCTAGGAACGTAATATGAATGCCTTTCACTAAAAACAAAAGATGAGTTTTTAGACATATCAGTGGCTTTATGAAATCATATATTACAGTAGGTTCATAAAGTATTCAGACCCCTTCACCTGCTGCACGCTTCATTGTATTGTAGATTTCATTTGCCATTTCTTCCCCAGCAGTGTTCACTCAATAATCCCTAATGACAAAGTGAAAACATGTCTTCAGAAATTCTCTAATTTACAGAAGTACTCAGCCCCTTAGTTCAGTACTTTGTTGTAGCCCCTTGGACAGTAATTACAGCTTCAAGTGTTCTTGGTAAGTCTCTACAAGCTCTGCACATCTGCATTTGGGCAGTTTACCCCATTCTTCCTGGTAGATACTCCCAAGCTCCAGTAGACTGGATGGGAAGTGACTGTAAACTGGGATAGTATCAGGCAGGTGATGAGCATTGCCTAGACTTCCTTAGACATAGCACTTGGAGTTCTGACCAAAGAGTTCCATTTTGGTCTCATTAGACCAGAAAATCTTTTTCCTTGTATTCTCATAGACCTTTAGATGCCATTATATACCTTCTACTCAAGTGGCTTCCATTTAGCCAGTTTACCACAAATGCCTGACTGTGCCAAGGTGGTTCTCCCATCCCATGGTTACTCAGTTTGGCCAGACTGCCAACTCTAGGAAGAGTCCTGTTAGTTCTGACCTTCTCCAATTTCACAATTATCGAGGCCACTAGGGGGAACACTAGCAACATTCAAAAGCTTTACAAATGGCTTCATCCCTTTGCCCCCATCTATGCCTCACCCCCACTTGACAGTAGTGGTCTACAGAGAATTCCTTAGACTTCATGGTTTGGTTTTTGTCCTGACATGCAGCATGGGACCTTATATACACGTGTGACTCTCTAAATGATGTCTAATCACTTCAAATTGCAACAGACACATCTCGGGGAGAATTAAAGCAAACAGGATGCACCTGAGCGCCACCTGGAGTGCCATGGCAAAGTGAGAGATTTCAGTTTTTGATTTTTAATAAATTTGCAAGCTTTTTGAAAACGTGTTTTCATTTTGTCATTATGGGATTTTGAGTGTAGACTGATGGGTAAAAATGGACAATTTGTTAATTTAAAATTAAATGTACAACACAACAAAGTGTACAGAATGTGAAGGACTCTGTTTTGTGAATCCACTGCATTTTATTCCACTTATATTACAAAGATGACTTCATGGGGCTGAGGTTCCCAAAATGAGTGACTCTTGGAGGGTAATGAGCAGCTTTAAACTGTGTCTACATAACATATATGCTGCTTTTTTCATGAGTTTCCTAAAAACTCTTCATTATACTCACTTATACAATACACTTTATTTTTGTATAGCCCAAAATCACACAAGAAGTGCCGCAATGGGCTTTAACCGACCCTGCCTCTTGACAGCCCCCCAGCCTTGACTCTCTAAGAAGACAAGAAAAAACTCCCCAAAAAAAAAAAAAACCCTTGTAGGGAAGAATGGAAAAACCTTGGGAAAGGCAGTTCAAAGAGAGACCCCCTTTCCCGGTTGGTTGGGCGTGCAGTGGGTGTCAAAAAGAAGGGGTTCAATACAATACAATAAAATACACAGAACAGATCAAATCCTCAATACAGTATAAAAATTTTTTTAGAAGTACGTAGTAGAATTTAACAGTAGATGATATCACATAATATTATTTGGATTTCTTTAGAGTCCTGGAGACCTCATCTTTCAAGCTGCCTCCCCCATTTGGCCATTCCACAGCTGAAACATTGCTTGGCCAGCCAATCCAATGAAAGGACCCCTCTTTCCCATGATTCCTGCGATCCTCCATCAGGGATGACTTTACCTTAGGCAGGCAAAAAGCTGAGACCGAAGGGGCATCTCTTATAGTAGCAGGCAGACCAATCCACAGTTTAGGGGCCCTGTAACTAAAAGCTTGACCTCCCACTGTTATTTTATTAATCCTTGGAATCATAAGCAGACCGGCATCGTGAGATCTTAATGTGCGCTCTGGTTTGTAAGTCACGATAAGTTCAGACAATTAAGCTGGACCTTGGCCATTTAATGCTTTACATGTTAAAAGGAGGATTTTGAAATCTGCCCTAAACTTAACCGGGAGCCAGTGTAAGGATTTAAGAACTGGAGTTATGTGTTCGTATTTTCTTGTTCTTGTAATAATTCTTGCAGCAGCATTTTGGATTAACTGGCGGCTGTATAAAGACTAGGAATAAATGTATGAATTAATTTCTCAGAATCCTGTTTATTTAGAAAGCGCCTTAATTTCCCAACATTTTTAAGATGGAAGAAACATGATTTGGACAATTTTGTAATATGCGCTTTAAATGACATGCTAGAGTCAAAGATAACTCCTAGATTGCGGGCTGATTCAGTAAAATTAATGGTGATTCCAACTGAGTTAAATGACAACAGAATATTGCTGTGATCAGCATCATTCCCAAAAAACAATTAACATCTCTTATAAAGGGGCTGATTAAGTATTACTTTCCCTCCGCACCTGAAGTTGCCTATAAAATAAGCATCATAAAAAAAAACGGTTGAACAACTGATTGACAATACTTTCATTTCATGGTGAATTTTATGGGATAGAATAAAGTTATGAAAAGTAATATGATGTAAACTTTATATCCTAATTAATCAAATTTGACAACACTTTGTGGCAAATGGCCAGGGCGGCCGTTCACGCTGGTAGGACCCAGGGTGGGAGCATATCCAGATCACCTCCTCCAGAGCGCTAGATGGTAGGCCCCATGGGTTGCAGTGGTGCCTTGGACTCCCACAGGGCTCCATGGGAGATGGAGTTGGATACAGCCCTGTTGGGATCTGTGGGCACTGCCAGGGGATGCTGCAGCAGCTGGTGAGCCCTGGAGTGCAGCTCTTCTGCCGCACCCAGAAGTGCTGCTGGAAATGTGTGAATGAACATCTGGAGCACTTCAGGGCACTGGATACAAGGAGCCAGAGGGAGGGAGACAAAGCTTGCTTGGAGGAGTGGAGAAGGAAAAAGAAAAGAGAAAGAATAATTGTGTTGTGCTTTTGGGAGATGGGGAAGACATTTTCCACACGGGAGAAAGAAAAATATAAAGCGTGTGCTTGTACTTGTGTCTCCTGCGTCTGTCTGTTGGGCTGGGGTGGCAGTGCCCACCTTGGTGGTCCACAACTTATAAATATGTGCCGTGAAAGAAAACCATACTTTTCTAAAGTAGCTTGTTCTTCTTTTAGATGGTAGCAGAGTGTTTATGTTGGCTTGCAGAAGCCTTTATCAAAAGCGAGAAAACCAAAAATGGGTTGGTAAGAATGTTGACACATCACAAGCTAATTTTTCTCTGGTCTCAGACACACACACTTGAACAGCCTGGGGACAATTTGTAAAGGGTTTGTGTATACATTTAATTTATATAATCTGTAATTTTTCCACAATCATTAGATTAAATAAATTCAATTAGGTATTTAAATATTCCCATACTCATTCAGATGGTAGATAGTGTGTTTATTTTTCCAATATACACAGAACAACTCAAATATAATGATATGCAAAAAAAAAAAAAAAAAGCATTTTACTTAACAACTACAGTAAACAAAAACTATTATGTACACACGCACCCTTTCCCTTAAAATCAAGAAATACCTGGTCATTGTCTGTGTGGAAGTTACATGACCTTTCCATGTCTGCATGCACTTTCTCTCACTTATTCCCAAAGATGTGCAAGTTAGCTGAACTGGCTTCATGGCGGCATGTGTGTCAGTGGACCCCATCACAGTGTGGTCCCCTGTTCAGAACTGGCTCTGGGCTTTGGCCCCTTCACGGCCTTGAATTGAAAAGGAGTAGATTTGAGAATGGCACAAGTTCATCAGGTGTAGCAGGGTAACTACTGCTGCCTCAGAGCGCCAATATTTAGCACTCAAATCTTGCTCTATGTGCAGTTTGAATTTAACTGCCATGTCTGTGTGGACTTTCCTGCCACAACCCAAAAACATCTGTTAATTCAAGTAGTGATTTCAAAATGGCCCTATATGAGGGAAAGCAAGTGTATGCATGAATGTGCCCTGTGACATACCGATACCTCCATTCCTGACTGGCTTCTGACTTGTGCCAGGTGCGACAGGAACAGACTCCAACCTTTGAGACTCTGTGTTGGATAAACAGGTTTGCAAATCAGTGAAATGTTTAGTTGGGTCTGATGTGATCTCCTAAACACATATCGACACACCATATCCCACTCCCTGCATTTAACACAAATGACTTGGAAAGCCTCTTCACTTAAACAAATTACATCAAAGGGGTAAAACCGCTCCAGGCCATACTGGCTTTCAGCACTCTTGTTTAGATAGATCGATCGATAGATAGATAGATAGATAGATATGAATTATTTTAATTTTGTACTTTCTGTTTACTTGGTACTGTGAGAACAAGCACAAATACAAATTTAAAGGATTAATTTATAATTTAAAGTAGCGGTTGCACTTAGCAAATAAAACAGAGTGAAGACACCATATTAAAGTCTTGTTTAATTAATGTTGTAGGGGAAAAACTTACTACAGTATATCATTGTTTGCTTCTTGCTTTACGCATAAGAGGCATGTAATTTCTGTACCTTAAAATATATATTTTTTTCTTCAGTTTTCTTTTGTTTCCCTAATCATGAATTTATATTGCATTATATCATATTACAGCATGTGTAATACTGTTCAAATGTATGTTTTTGTTATTACTGTAAAAATATCATGACACATTATGAATAGCTCTATATCAACTGCATTTCAATTGTTTGGCTATAAAAAACTCCACCAGAGAAAACTCATCATTGTTATCAGTATTCTCTGTTAATCATCTGCCCATAATTACATGCAAAACACGATGACCCTAGTAATTTGAAAAGGCTACTGCCTACACTGCTGTTCACACTCTACTCAAGTGGACCTAAAAGCATCACCACAGCAGAAGGCACTTCTGGAATCCTTCTTCCACCTGGCAACCTTCATCCCAATATTATAACTCAGATCAATCATTTGCAAGTCAAAACAGTCAATTTCAACTCTGCTCATTCTAACTGGCAAATCTTATCTACCAGTGCCATATTGGTCAATGGGATACTGTATGAGGAATTCCAGTCTCTCTCGAAGATGGCGTGTAGCTGTTGCTGAAGAGTAGCATCATCACCATTTTGGGACACAGTCTGGTTTATCACCACAGCTGAACCAGCAGTGTTTACAAAGTAATCTCCTGACCAGTTTGAAGTACCTGTTGAGAAACAGAGACACAGAGCATTCAGAAAGCTGGATAATTGCTGGGACAGGCAGCTTCTGCTCCGTAACCCTGCCCAAGATAAGAGTGTTGTTAAGATGGACTGCCGGACAAATGAAGGTGGAGAATTGCATGAGCCCCATTCTTTTTGGACAACTGAATGGAAATCCACATCCTACAACTGAAGAGTGACCAGCACTCTCCATGGAGTAACAATTATTTTTCCTTTGATATCACACTGCTTGACATTAAAACTGAATCCAGCAGAGCTACTCTACTAAGGTATACATTTCTCAGACAACATTAATCACTCTTAGTCAAGTTTACTAACTTTTTATCTGACTAGCCTATGAATTAAGACAAAGTTATGAAATGCAATTTAATGTTTATGTAGATCTGGATGACAACCAGAACTTAAAACACATTCAGTATAGAGACCAATTGAAAATGTATGTATTCATATGCCGTACTTCAAACTAATATGAAGATAATTAAAATTAAAAGAGATTCACCACTGTCTAATTAAAATAACACTCCACCCAAAAATTATATTTTACATGAGCTACTTGCCCCATGATTTGTAGTGATGATCAAGATAAATATATAATCTCATATTTTCATGGAGAGTGAAGATACAAAGTTTCAAAATTCAAGCCAAAGGTGACCAATGCTGTACAAAGACAAACAATATGAAAAACGTTCTTGGATGGGGAATATTGTATTACGTGTGTTGCATTATCCGTGTGTCAGTTATCCAGTCATTTAGTCACAATGTGCAAAATATGTGCAATTTTTGTTAAAATATTGTTAAACACATTTTTAAGAAAAATAAGGCACACCCTATAAACAAGAAATGCAATTCATTTGGGATTGAAGCTTTGTAATTAAAACAGGACTCTTGACCAATGAATGAGGTGGAGAGGCAGATTTTTCTGGAAGTGTCTGTTTAAAAAGTATTTTAGCAAAAATAAATGCATGTTTTGCAAATTGTGAGCAAATGACTGGATAACTGACACATGGATTAGGCAACACAAGTAACATGAGATACCTGCTCTTGGACATTTTTCACATTGTTTGTCTTTGTACAGAACTGGCCAGCTTGTATTATATCATAACCTTTATTATGTCCGTACTACATGAGAAGATAAGATTAAAAAAACACATTGGGTAAGTAACATAAAAAAATTTGGATGGAGTAGTCTTTTAAGTTAGAATAACAAAATTACAACATTAAGTTATAAAGCTGCAAGTTTACTGACATGTAAAAATAATTTCTACAAAAGCCCAATGTGACTAATGTTTAATAAAGAGACTACTGACAAGGAACCCATCTAGTTCCTGGAATCTCTGCCTATCCAGGACTCATTCATTTTTATGAAATTCAGTTTGTCTGCAGAATTTACGGACAGACTGACCACATCTGCAGCACAAAAAACATGCTTCAGAAAGTAAGCTAGAAGGTGGACAGCACAACACTTGAGCATATACTGAGCGAGCTTGCGGCTTAAATACAGTCTTGGGGTCCAGAACTCTCACAGTCAGACACATGTGCACCAATACACCCCAGGTGGCTACTACTGCCACCCTGTGTCTGACTGGTTAACTGAGGCTGGAAAATGTCTCTCCACACATGCATCAGATTGTCACCACCACCACAGCTGCTACTGCTACAGACAGCTTGCAGGTAAGGATGGAACAATGGTGGCGCATCTACCTTTGACTGTTACAGCTCTGTGATGTCACTCTGGTCTTGCAAAACATCATAGGGCACTGGTGGAAAAAAAATTGCTTACGGTGAATTTAGTGTGAACAATTCAGTGAACAAGGTCACCAGCTAACCCAGCAAATTGGCAAATTTAGCCTCTGAACGCTAGTCATGAATGGTATCTCCCACCAATATTCCTTACAGAAATTGTTAATGCTTATAATCCACTGTTTTCATTAAATGCAGGCCTTTATAAAATCCTGATAAAGTCATGCAGGAAGAAGTGTGTTAGCTAAAAGGTACACTTTTGTAGCAGTCAGCACAGCATCCATGTCTATCTCATTGATTAAGTTTTCCTTCATGAGCTTAAAACAGGCAATCAAATTCAATCTTTAAGTTAGCCTACACCATTGTATACTTTACTCTGCTCAAAAGGCCAGCAAAGCCACTAGACTTGTGTTAATTAGATTTATCAAATAACCTTGTGACTGCAGTACCCCGAGATTTGTTGCTTTAAATTAAAGTGTACCTCTCTCACACCCAAGTTGCAGGTTTACCTCCGTATAATATATTTATATATTATCATTTACATTTCATGAGAAAAAAACAGAACATTTTCTGGAATGGTTAAATTCTAGTGAACTTATAGTGAACACTTTAAAAAAAAATTCAATTTCCTTTAGCCCTCTGACTAGTAACACAGCTTGAATAGTGAAACACAGTCACTTGTCAAACACAAGAAACCTTGTTAAAAGTTTACAGTGGGTCATAGGAAGACAAACACCGCACATAGTCAGTTTTCTGTGCGTTCCATTTTGTCCGAATGTCATCATAAGGAAGGGAGATGCAACTGGTTTGCTGTAGGTGAGCATGACATGTACCAGCATTGCCAGATTCTATGTACTAATCCACTACACGTCAGGGTTTCAGAAGGCCAGCATGACAAATGTCTAGATTTGGTTGTCCCCGAGTGACTACACCAGAGCAGGACCATCAAATTTGACTGGTTCATTTGTGAGATCATTTCAGATTGGCCATCCTTACTGCTGTTGAAACTCCCGGCAGACACAATGCACAGTGAGGCACATACTCTGTGCTCCTGGTCTTAGAGCTAAGCATCCTGTCAGAAGCCCTCTTGCATTCACCTCCCAGATATCTGACCCTACAAATGGACATTGCCAGGCCAGGCACACGGCTTTCCTCAGAAAGGGTGGTATATAGGTGTTCCTTTGACCTGTTCTTCCTCCTGACCTTAAACTAACAGAGGACTTCTGGGATGTCATGAATTTGGGATGTCATGAATTGATGCTTGTCAATGGCAGGCAACTTGGTCAGGCTGTTAATCTGCAGGCATGGGATAACATTT
Source organism: Polypterus bichir lapradei (assembly GCA_026402145.1). Taxonomy (NCBI): domain Eukaryota; kingdom Metazoa; phylum Chordata; class Cladistia; order Polypteriformes; family Polypteridae; genus Polypterus; species Polypterus bichir. The sequence continues at coordinate 28,234,429 of JANRMT010062840.1, read as the reverse complement.
GACAACTTCCAATTAAAAGGTTCATTGGATCTATGTTGGTTGTACATATTGCGCTGTAATCAGTTTTTACACAAAGTTTGGTATAACTGGTTTTTTTTTAGAATTTTTAATACTTTATAAGGAAGACAGAAGTTTCGAAGTAAGGTGGTAATACTCACTGATCAGAGTGCCGGAGAGTGGTGATGTGTTGCATGTTGATTAGCACATGCAAGTAAGAATTTCACTATATCCTGTACAGTGCATGTGACAATACTGACCCCTATTAACCTATGAAAATAGCATACCATCATCAAACCCATTAATCCAATCACAACAGTGTTGATTTCAAAGCAAGACTTGAATGAAGCATCAGTCCATCACAGACCTCACACAGAGAAAATTTAAAAAAGTCAATAATCCCAATATGCATATCTTTAACAATGCTCAAGTAAAACTTGCTTACCTGGAGAAAAGCCTACACACACAGTGAATGGGCACAGGATTTGTGCCGAGGACACCAGATCCATTGTATTTTGTGTTTAATTATACTGTAGTTGTAGATATAATCAGTGCTTGGAGCATGTAAAAGGAAATGCGAGTAGATAAAACGTTTACTGAACAACTGGGGCTTTGTTAGAATGTTTCAACCCTCCAAAGGCAAAAGTATAGCTCCCAAGATTAAAAATTATTCCTATAATCGGGTGTATCCTTCAACATTCTATGGGCATACCTATATATGCAACTTGGTCTGTCACCATGTACTTGTTGTGGTTTACCCTGGCATAGGGTATCTTCTTTTGTTCTTCTGTGGCAGGAACCACAAAAAGCTTCTGTACAGACAAAAGAAAAGGACTTCTGTATATAAGAATACCATAATATTAATACCGCACTAATAAATAGGCTGTGGACAGATATTTACCACTTCAATGTCCAACTTGCTTTTATGGTCATTAATGGCAGCAAGTGAGCGTAGAAAGGGGAACATGACAGGCTCAGAGTGCGGCCAACAGCTGATAAGAAGGCGAACTTTAATCTTGCGCTCATAGGCAATGCGGCGCAGCTGGGAATCAATGTCTGACCAATACCTGTAAAAACGAGCAACACAGCGAACACTGGTTAAATCAAGGTGCCAAGTCCAGTACCCACCTGTCACATAGCAGATTCAATGCCACCTTTTATGGTGTGAGAACTCCATAACTGGCAAAAAGTTCATCACTGCAATGTAGACAAATTCTTTTGCATCCTTAATGATACTCAAAATGGCCTGCAGGTCTTGAGTCCGACCATCTGGACACAAAGCTGGGGGGGCGCTCTAAAAGAGAAAAAAATTTAAAAGCCCACCATAGCTTTTCCAAATTCAGGTAGCATTACTCCAACCCCTTACTGAGAGGTAGATTCTGGATGAGGTTCCATTGACCAATATGCTGAGAGGAGTGTCCTGGTTGTAGGCTGTTGAGTAATTGCTAGGCCAGTGGTATGGTATCACAGCATCAGGCTGTCCGAGAAACCAATACATTTCAAAGATCTTCTCCAAATCTTGCGCTAGACAGCTACAGTTATACATAGCTAATCCCAGTTCCTTCACCTGGAAAGAGTTCAAAAAGAAGTCTCAGGGAGGTTCTGTCATGTGGCATAAAGATTCTTTTAAAGAACAGGTAAAATAATAACCTGCGTAAGTGAGCGCCAATCCATGTTGGCACTGCCAATGAAGAGGTGAGTCTTGTCTACCACCCAGAACTTGGTATGTAAAACCCCTTTGGTCAGATTCAGCATGTTGACTTCACGTACCAAAACCCCTGAAACAGGTCAGAATGACAGGGAGGCATCAGTATGCAGTTAAGTGTTTGTCAGAGACTGCTATCCATAGACCTGCCAATTACCTCCATCTTTCAGAGCTTGTAGATCTTTTTGGGACTTGAATGACTGTGAACTGTCCACTGCAATGCGTACTGAGACACCTGTTTTGGGTAGCTTAATTAGCTCCTGCAATATCTGTTCACCCTAAAATAAGAAAGTACATTACAATCTTAATCATGTTAGAATTTCAAACAGACCACCAATCACCAATCTCACCGTCTGCGCCGTTGGCTCACTAGTGTTTGTGTCTTCATTGGTCATTGTCCAGTAAAAAGAGGCAATGTCCAGACTGTGCTTAGCCTCAGCAATCATGTTTGTCCAAACATCTGCAATGGCAGGACTGGGCATGCTGGAATTGAAGCTAAGACCCTGGGGGATGCTCTCCACCAAAACAGCCCTGTAAAGGAAAAGCGATTTTAAATTATTTTACAGTGGATGCAGGGTTTGACTATAATAGCAGTTTGCTAACTTATTAAAATTCTAGCAATGAGGAAGCAGACCTTGTGTAACTTCACGTAAGGAAAGCAACTAACCTGCAAGAGTCAGAGCAGGATTCCGTCTGCAGCAACAGTGCATTGTTGTGGTAGTCAACAGGTACAAGGAGTAGGGGTAGCAGTAGCAGTTGAGTAAGTAGTATCAAAAGGAGAAGAACGACAATTCCAGTGATCAGCAGTGCCCACTTGTAAAACTGAGGACAAACATTTAGCAAAGGATATGCAACCAAGTTATAAGCTGGGGATGTACTGTGACAATCTGTTATAAAGCACAATGAAATTTGCATCATGAAAAACAGCAGACAACTCACACATACTTGAGGAGTTTTGGATGTCTGGCAAGTTAATGCACTCATGTCTTGTGGGAGCTGGAATAAACAAGGAGATCCACAAATGAAAATAAGTGACAACAGTGCATCAATGTTTCACCACTTGCAAATCACAGGTGTCAAGAATCTAAAAAGCCTATCTTACGTGCACTGCTTTTGCATACTGTACATTTACTTTGCTTACTTTTGTTTATATGGTTTACTAGGCACAACAGTACACTTCTATTGGTATTTCTGTATTTGAGAAAGTCAAGTCAAGTTGGGGAGCATGCACTGGTACAGTGCATTGCTGCACCCACTACACGGCGAAACAACTCGGGATCCCAGTTTGCAAGCCCCCAGGCAGCCCAGTCTCGCCCTCCGGAAATGACCCTCTATCTGCCACAGCCAGGTGTTATGTGGGTGACCCCTTGGCCTGGTCCAGCCACTCGGGTCCCCAAAAATAAGGATCATACGAGCCGGATCATCCTTGGGGAAACGCGCCACATTAACTGACGCTCCCTCACAATGCAGGTAATGTGTCTCATTTGGGACTCCATGAGCAACCGCTCATTCGACACAAAGTCAAACAAACGGTGCCCAAGGATTTTCCAGAGAGACACGATACCATCCAGTCTTCGCCTCAGGTCACTGGATAGCATCCATGTCTCGCAATCATATAGCAAGACAGGAAGCACTAGGACTCTAAAGACTTGGACCTTCGTCCTTTTACACAGATATCGGGAGCGTCACACACCCCTTTCCAGTGATATCATGACTCCCCATGTTCTTCCAATCCGTCTACTGACTTCACAGGAAGAGTCACCACAGACATGAATGTCACTGCCAAGGTGTGTAAACCTCTCAACAAGGTCAACACTCTCTCCGCAAACAGACACACTGCTAATGGCTGTGTCCAAGAGGTCATTAAAGGCCTGGATCTTGGTTTTTATTCAGGACACTCGCAAGCCCAGACACTCAGACTCCTCATTCAGCCTCTCGAGCGTCCTGATCAGAGCGTCCATTGACTCCACGAAGATCACAGCATCATCAGCAAAGTCAAGATCTGTGAATCTTTCTTCACCAACAGATGCCCCACAGCTGTTGGACCCCATGACCTTGCCCAACACCCAGTCCATACAATCATTGAACAGAGTAGGAGCAAGAACACACCCCTGATGAACCCCAGAATCAACTGGGAAAAACGCAGAGGTCCTGCCTCCACTCTGCACAGTACTCACAGTACCAGAGTACAGGCCAGCCATGATATCCAGTAACCTCGAGGGGATCACATGAACCCTCAGGATATTCCACAGGGCAGCTCGATCAACCGAGTTAAACGCTTTGCGAAAATCGACAAAGGCTGCAAAGAAACTCTGCCAATATTCGCGTTTGCGCTCCATGAGAACCCTCAGAGCCAGGATGCGGTCGATGGTAGACTTCATAGGTGTAAAACCAGACTGTTCCAGTCACTGGTAGGTGAGCATGTGATCACGGATCCTATTGAGGATGACCCTAGCAAGGACCTTACCCGGCACCAAAAGCAGTGTTATCCCCCGTAGTTGCTGCAATCCAGGCTATCACCCTTCCCTTTCCAAAAAGGGATGACAAGTCCCGTTTTCCAGTCAGCTAGGATGATGCCAGTCTCCCAAATGAAATCAAAGATTGCTTGCAATGCCAGGAGGACAGCCTTAACACCAGCTTGGAGAAGTTCACCCCGGATACCACAGATCCCTGCATCCTTGAAAGCTGATCCCCCCAACCCCCCGCTGCTGATTCGACGTCTATGCAATCTCAGTGAGATTGGGTGGTTCACAGCTCATTAGAGGATCAGCCTCAAGAACCATGGACCCAGAGATATCCAACATCCTAGCCGGAGGATCAGCTTTAAACAACTGCTCAAAGTAGCCAGCCCAGCGGGTCACAACTGCAGTGTCATCTGTAAGGACCGTTCCATCGGCTGCCCTGACTGCGACTCTCCAAGGAACAGATTCAGATGTGTGTAATGCTTCGATTCCTCTGTAAGCAGGATGTGGTTCGCAGACCTCAGATGGTGTGTCACTTGCTCACAGATTCCTCTAACAAACGCCTTTTTATTTGCCCTCAGAGCCCTCGCAGCCGTCCTTCTCAGTTCCCGTTACAGACCAGAGTTGCCATTGAGCCGTGCGCTGCGACTCCTCTCAATGATATCCAGGGTGCCCTGCGAGATGAAACACCTCCTTCTAGGAACAACGGTAACACCAACACAACCCTCAGCAACCTTCAGGGTCTTGTCACGGAAGGTCTCCCACATCACATTAGGATCGGCAGTCGTACCCAAATCTGAAAGTTCCTCACACAAACTGCATGCAAACTCATTAGAAACAGCCTGGTCACAAACTGATCTTCGAGTCTCAGCATCCAGGTAAGCAGTGCTTCTAACCACTGTCGCACCACCACCAGTGGGACGTGGGTAGGTTGCCTAAGCCAGTGTTTCTCAACCAATGGTTTGCCACATGTTGCTCTTGATGGTAGGATCGCCTAAGCAACTGGTATCACTGTTTCTAGGTGAGCTCCTTTCACCAAGGGAGACCACTGATCTCGCTTATTTCAAAAATTAACAAAAAAACAATATTAGCAGCCTCACTTTGATCATGCATGACTTTCAACATTAGAAAGTCTTAAAAAGCAGGAAATGACTTTGACTGACCATTCCTCTACAAAATGCTGACAAAAGTTTTAAAAATATCTGTCAAGAATGTGTTTCAAATTCCATGTTATGTATTTTTGTGGCTTGAAAGATGGGCTCTATTTCTGTTAGCATGTTGCCTTTGCCATGCTCTAGACAATTTAGAAAATGAAGATAACAAATTTGAAAGCATTATTAGTGAAGCAACAAAACTGAGACTCTCAAAGTTTGCTATAACTGTATTAGGAATAGTTTCAGCTATTATTTAATCAATAGAAAATATCCAGCAGTGCGCTAGCAGTAATTCACAGTAATTACTTTGATTAGCAGTAAATTCTTTCACTTTCGCATGAAAAATTTTGATTTACAAATTCTGCACTATTATTTTCCCCAATCTCAAGAACTACTTTGGACTTCTCTCTTTGCAGACTTTCTGTAATTTTTTTTGCAATTTAGAAATTTGCAATCCTTCTTCCTCTCCCTTGTAACAGTACTTTGCAAACACCTACAACCAACATTCCCTAAATTCTGTAGTAACTTTTGTTTTTAGGTAATGCATTTTTAAATTTGCCGCTCTCACTCCTCATCTTTATAGCTTACACTTCTTCCCCAACTTCTTCCCCAGTCTTTCTTTTTAGTGACTGTTTACAGGCCAGCCAAACTAAAATGCAGCAAAGCTGCAGCAGTTGGTGGATAATGAAAGCAGCATGGGCGATATGCCTGGCAAAAAGTCCCAAGGCAGAACACTGTAACTATTATTATTAAAGTCCTCTAACTGGAGTAGCATAGGAAACAAATTCAGCAAAATAAAACTAAACAATCAACATAACACCATGAACATAACTCTAGGCTTTAAATACACTGTTGAAGACTGATTTAATAATCTCCTGTCAAAATATAAAATATCCCAAGTAGGCATACATTAAAACTTGGCAAACTACTATCCTCTGTTGTTCACTGCCATCTATGAATTGATTGATGACATTCCTCAGGTTCACTCTTGTCTTGCTAAAACATTTCCTATAGCTGTCAACTCACTGTTATTGTGCATTGCTGATACTACATCTTCTGCATAAGCTGGCAAGGACATGATAAACAATCATGAGTCAGTGTTTTAAAAAAATAGAAAAAAATAATAATTATACTTTAACTGCATCAAATGTTATAATTAAATTAAGCTATACAGTTTATTTGGAGGACCTGAATTACATTTACACATTTATGGTTTAAAGGGCTGCTTTGATGAGATTACAGTTTTGCTGTTGCTATCACTGTAAGCTGCTGGCTTGGCTGACTTATCACATGCAGCGTAGCCTTTATATGTAGGCAATGGCAACATACAGTGGTGTGAAAAACTATTTGCCCCCTTCCTGATTTCTGATTCTTTTGCATGTTTGTCACACAAAATATTTCTGATCATCAAACACATGTAACCATTAGTCAAATATAACACAAGTAAACACAAAATGCAGTTTTTAAAATGATGGTTTTTATTATTTAGGGAGAAAAAAAAAATCCAAACCTACATGGCCTTGTGTGAAAAAGTAATTGCCCCCTGAACCTAATAACTGGTTGGGCCACCCTTAGCAGCAATAACTGCAATCAAGCATTTGCGATAACTTGCAATGAGTCTTTTACAGCGCTCTGGAGGAATTTTGGCCCACTCATCTTTGCAGAATTGTTGTAATTCAGCTTTATTTGAGGGTTTTCTAGCATGAACTGCCTTTTTAAGGTCATGCCATAGCATCTCAATTGGATTCAGGTCAGGACTTTGACTAGGCCACTCCAAAGTCTTCATTTTGTTTTTCTTCAGCCATTCAGAGGTGGATTTGCTGGTGTGTTTTGGGTCATTGTTCTGTTGCAGCACCCAAGATCGCTTCAGCTTGAGTTGATGAACAGATGGCCGGACATTCTCCTTCAGGATTTTTTGGTAGACAGTAGAATTCATGGTTCCATCTATCACAGCAAGCCTTCCAGGTCCTGAAGCAGCAAAACAACCCCAGACCATCACACTACCACCACCATATTTTACTGTTGGTATGATGTTCTTTTTCTGAAATGCTGTGTTCCTTTTACGCCAGATGTAACGGGACATTTGCCTTCCAAAAAGTTCAACTTTTGTCTCATCAGTCCACAAGGTATTTTCCCAAAAGTCTTGGCAATCATTGAGATGTTTCTTAGCAAAATTGAGACGAGCCCTAATGTTCTTTTTGCTTAACAGTGGTTTGCGTCTTGGAAATCTGCCATGCAGGCCGTTTTTGCCCAGTCTCTTTCTTATGGTGGAGTCGTGAACACTGACCTTAATTGAGGCAAGTGAGGCCTGCAGTTCTTTAGACGTTGTCCTGGGGTCTTTTGTGACCTCTCAGATGAGTCGTCTCTGCGCTCTTGGGGTAATTTTGGTCGGCCGGCCACTCCTGGGAAGGTTCACCACTGTTCCATGTTTTTGCCATTTGTGGATAATGGCTCTCACTGTGGTTCGCTGGAGTCCCAAAGCTTTAGAAATGGCTTTATAACCTTTACCAGACTGATAGATCTCAATTACTTCTGTTCTCATTTGTTCCTGAATTTCTTTGGATCTTGGCATGATGTCTAGCTTTTGAGGTGCTTTTGGTCTACTTCTCTGTGTCAGGCAGCTCCTATTTAAGTGATTTCTTGATTGAAACAGGTGTGGCAGTAATCAGGCCTGGGGGTGGCTACGGAAATTGAACTCAGGTGTGATACACCACAGTTAGGTTATTTTTTAACAAGGGGGCAATTACTTTTTCACACAGGGCCATGTAGGTTTGGATTTTTTTTCTCCCTAAATAATAAAAACCATCATTTAAAAACTGCATTTTGTGTTTACTTGTGTTATATTTGACTAATGGTTACATGTGTTTGATGATCAAAAACATTTTGTGTGACAAACATGCAAAAGAATCAGAAATCAGGAAGGGGGCAAATAGTTTTTCACACCACTGTATCTAGTATGGACTTACTCACTCAACTTTAACAGTATAACGTTTCTCTAGTATCACACTGGGACTGGAGAACCCAATTTTTGGATTTTGAGGAACAAAAGACTCATTAACCCCCCATAGATGGCACCTATGGTCCCAGTACCTAACAGTCCAATACTTTGGCTATGAGGCCACCAGCTGCACCAATGGGTTGAGTACACGCAGATAAAAGGATATCCATACCACTTCATATCTGTGTTGATGAGCGTATCGCACTCAGCGCTGAGATAAATTCTTAGAAAAAGATCTTACAAGATGGTAACTCGTGTCATGAAGACATTGTCTCTGTGAGCACTTCACATCAATAGCTAGTTTGTGTAAAGTTAGAAGTCACAACTAAAAATAACATTGTGAGAGAAAAAATTTCTGAGAAGCATATTCTATAGAAACAAATGTAAATGCAGCTGGGTCAAAAAGTACAAGCATGTTTTACATCCATCTGTGTGTGTCTGTTTACATTTCCAGCCACTATAAAAATGTCTGCTCCCTTCTGAATTAACAACACATTGCCATTCTACTCCTACTCTGTTTCAGTTCTGCAGATCTATTCCTGGGCGTAGTGATCACCAAGAAGGCTATTTAAATAAATGTATCGAGCTCAGGTACCTTATGATAAAGCAGGTGAGGTTTCATGTCAGCAAGCAGATTCTCCCTCATAGGCAGCTGCGGAAAAAGGGAAAAACAGGCACAAAGTTAAAAAGGCAGACAGACAGGCCCCTCCACCCACAGCTCATTTGTTTACCGCTCACTTGGAAGCCTTACTCTGCAGTTTTCAATGCCACAACGTCAGCAGTACAAGTTACTTATGACACAAGTAACCTCAGCCTTTCACACTGATGTATTTTTTGCCTAGGGGAAGTGGCCAGAGTGTATGAAGTCACGTCATCTGCCCTGTGCCCTTTAGTTTCAACCCATCAGTCTGCAGGACTAGCCGAGGGTGTCTGTTGCCTGTACTCAAGAAAGTCACTCACTGTGACACAAAGTTAGTTTCGCTTTGGTAAAAAAATTTTCCAGCAGTTGACTGAATTTCATAGCAATTAATCACTTTGTAACATTCAAAGAGAGATAAATCTTTAAATAAAGATGAAGTTTTACTAATGCATGTTAAATGTCAATTGATATTGATTTTATTATATTTTAGAATGCAATATTTTATTTAGGGTTTTATTTTTTTAATTTTACCTTGTATTTTATTACTATACTAGCCGACGCCCGCTGTAGCATACGCCGGTGTAAGAATAGGAACGGAAAACGGTGAGAAAGGAATTCAGAAATCAAGAAGAAAGAAATACTTCTTTCTTCTTCTTTCTTTCTGGTTCTTAATTCAGAATTATTGTCAAGAGTAAACAGCATTTGGGCATGAGGAAGGCCGCGCTTCTGAAATTTGATTACGTAAATATAAGTAAATAAATAATGTTGTTATAAATATAATAATGTTATAATGTTGTTGTAAATAAAAGATGTTGTTGTAGAATGTCTCTAAGTAATTCCTGTAGCTTAATCCAAAAGACTCGTACAAAATATCAGGTCTGTGCTCCGGTCTTTGGGTATCCGACAGTGCAGGTAGAATTTCCGGCCAAGCAGGATTACATGTGAAAGTGATAAATAAATAAGGCTTTCCGAATGTACATACTATGGCCGTGGCATCCTGATAGTTTTGTTGACTGTATCTTGGACTTACTGGAAATGTGGACGGTAACGTGATAATTTTGCCTACACGTACGTTATTTTGAGCCTTTACTTGCAGTGCGTCTGATAGTCCTTTGTATTGTTCCACCTGCAGATCTTGTTGATGTAAACCGAGATAGTTGAGACGCACGCCCTCTGTTTTAACATACGTGTCTACGACGTACTGTTGGAATAGTTTACCACTGGAGTGCAAAATACTAAATGTATTCCTCATTGCTAATCTGTACGTGTAAAATTGGCATTGAGTAAGCCTGATTCGGTTGGCGGTTCTTTTATTGGGAACATGTAAATCTTTGTGCCAGCCAATGTCTCCGTAAGGGAATAAAAGTGGGTAAACCATAGGATCGCAATTCACATTGAGCATGGAAATCTGTTTACAGGAGTTGCCTCTGGGATAGATGCAAATGTCCCTTTCTTCTCCAACGAAAATCGCTGCAACATCGGTATGACATGTCGGGGCATTGTATCGTCGTAAATCCTGCCCAGGGTTTTCCTTGAAAACCATTCGTACAGATGCTGCTGGATTGGACTGAGCAATTTCATGCATGTGTTTGTATGATTTAGCGAAGGGGTTGATGGTTCCGAGTATGGAATCTAGCTGGAGAAGTACATTTTCGCTGCATGCAGAGTTTGCTTTATTTTGTAAGCGTACTTCAGTGTGTCAAAAACATACAACTGTCCATATCCTGGAGAGGTAGAAGTGTTAGCGTATAGTGGAGAGATTTGGTGATAAATTTGCCCGTGTATTTTAAAAGGGCATGGTCCGTGGCCAGGAGGTTGAGTTATCTGTGCACCCATGGAAGCAAACGCTAAACGAGAAATGCCGTGTCGGCTGCGTGTGGGCGGGACTGGTTTTGAAGTGGAGGAGGGTGAGAGTTGGTGGGCGGGGCTTTGTCATGCGTTCCCCATAACGTGGGAGGAGGGTTAGAGTGGCCGGTCGGGGCTCTGTCGTGCGTACCCCATGGTCGGGCGACTTGGTCGATTATATATATATATAAAAAAGCAGCCGGAACCAAAAAGAACAATGAAAAGTCAACGTGGCTCAGAGGTGCATGTGGAGTGTAGCACAGACAAAAGCGACTGAGGCTGTGTTTGGTGAGTTGTTGCGTGCGGGCACATGAGCAGGCAGTGCACATGCCTCGAGAGCGACGGTCGACGCAGGAGGAGGGTTAGAGTTGGCGGGCGGGGCTCTGTCGTGTGTATCCCATGATGCGGGAGGAGGGTTAGAGTTGGCGGGCGGGGCTCTGTCAAGTGTCTCCCATGGTCTTAGAGTTGGCAGGCGGGGCTCTGTGAGTTGGCGGGCCTGGCCCTGTTGTGCGTATCCCATGGTCTTACAGTTGGCGGGAGGGGCTCTGTGAGTTGGTGGGCGTGGCTCTCTGTCTTGCGTGCGTCTTGCGTGCCCTTAGTGAATTATATATATAGATTTAATTATTTTCACAATCTAGGGAATGCACTTTGAGATGCATTTTTATGTATGAAAAATGGTACAATATTGAAATAGTTATATGTTTTATCAAAACTTTGTTAATATTTGCAGATAGTATGCAGATAAAACATGCTTGACCTGAATTTAGAAAAGAGATTTTTAAAGCAGGAGCAGCCATCCAACAAATGAAGCCCCCCACAGTTTGTTGAAAAACAAATAACTAACCTGCTGTTGAGGAGAACAAAGAACAGACAACATTCTTCTCTAATTTAATTCTATTTATAAAGGGTGATAAAACCCAAGCTGTCCTGCGTTATATTATTGTTGTTTTTTAATTTGAAGGCAATTTATGCATTATCTATAAACATTTTATTGAACCAAAATTTTTCACGAGGTCAAATACTAAAACAATATATAAAAACTGGGAGCAAAAAAAAAAGTAGATATGGGTTAATTTAAGCAAAAAGGGTGAAAGAATAGCTGTAGACGAGAGACAACCGAGGTAGAGGAAGAAAAGAGGCAATCAAAGCACAGAAAGAAGGGAATTGAAACTTGGAGCTCTGAATAGTCCAAGAGCAAGTGAACACAGCATGAATGCAGTGGCTTTTTAAGTCAGGGTTCAGTAACCCTTCCAGATAAGCAATGCAAGTACTTCCAGGTTACTTGGCCAGCACTCAAAGATCTGCTGGTATCCCAAGTAACTCACCATAATGGCACCAGGTTCTCCTGCAGGATCCCCATAACACTGTGTGAGACTGGAGGAAGTCAGAATGTCTGTTCTCTTCAACTCCAGCGAGTCTAACCCATCCCCTCTACTGGCCTGGGGGACATTAACAAGGGTAACAAACCTATTATTACCTGTCAGTATCTTCATAATTTACACAAAGCACATAAATGCAAATAGAGTAAAAGGGCTGTAGCACAACAAAAAGTATAAGGCCACAAGACATGTTTGACTGGTAAATGAAATAAAGAGCTGTTCAAGAGAGGTCTAATATAAACATATTAAACCTTTTTAAATACTGAATAAAGATTTTTTTTTCCAAAAAGATTTATAAACATATCAAAAGTTTAGGTTCATATCTCTTTGTGAGCACCATTTGAAGTGTTGTACAAAACAATCACAATGTTCTTACTTTCCATGCATTAGTGTGGAAACATACCTAGCAAGTCTATTGCTATGACCTTGCATGATCTGCTTCTCCAGCTCCAAGATGGATTTTTTAATTTTTGTGTAAAACACAGTCTAATGCTGTCAGAGAGATTTTTAAAATCTTTTGTCTGAACCAAAACTAATATGGTTTAGATCAGCACAACCTACCCAACACCATTGTTGTGCTTATATGGCGTATTCTGGATTGTTTTCTAAGTTCTTGACTGTGACAAGTGATCAGTTATTTTGGGCTCTATATTAGTAGCAAATTAAGATCTATTTATTTCCTGTTTGAGTTAAACACTGAACACTGATATTGCTAATCCATCATATCTTTAAAAAAATCATCCTTAAATGTCATAAATTCATCAGTACATTAATTATAAAAATCCACAGCTGCTTTTTCAAACTAAAGATATGCCAAACTTGACTCAGGCATTCAATCAGCTTCATTTTTAAATCCAAATTATGAGCTGCAAATTCAAGAGTCCTAAGGTAAGCAATTTATAATGAAGTATAGTCATCAAAATTGCAAAATTTGCAATTTCTTGGGGAATTTTCTCCATGGTAATGTCTAAGTGAAAAAAAAAAAGGCAGACAAAGCCAAAAGTGCCTCAAGTGCATCCTAGAAAACACTTATGCATGGTTATTATACTTGGACCGCAAACCTCACAGGAGTAATACGATATAAACTATATACACACTAAAAGCAGGAAGTGAGCAACCGGTGTCACTGAAAACTTTCAAAAGGGAACTTCTGTGCACAAATCACTAATAGTGCTCAAAGCAATAAATCTGAAGGCATATAATATTACATCACATACGATATTTGGATACTAAATGAGGAATTTTATAAATGTTGCACATAGTCAGTTTCAGCACAGTTATAAAGTTAACCATTTTCCGGGGATCTCTCAATTACCAGAACAAAGCACGGCTTCTCAGTTACATCCTGGATGACCGCAGCGGCAGTCACAGATTTTCGCTTTAACAAATTTCTTAATCAGTACCCATTTGTTACTAAAACAATATGTTTGTTGGACTTAGTTTAAGTTACTCACTTGTTACAACTCAAAACCCTTACTTGTTTACATTAGTTTTAAACAGCTGCATTTGGGTTTTAATTGTTGCCTGCTTTCTCCACCAGCCGTCAGTTAATAAAGAGGTGCAGCTAACAAAGGAACCACCAGCTCTCCTGCTAACGTGCTTCCATTTAATCCTGTGTATATGCATCACAAAGTGTCTGTTTTAATAAACTGTTTTGAAATAAAGGAGAAGAACTAAAAGGTACAAATCTGTTCCAAACCACAAAATATATGAATAATGTTCTCTGAAAAAGAAAAATCTGCAATATGATAAAGATTTGCCTTGAGAGAATGAAAGCACTGACAATCAATATGATTAAAACCAAGTTTCATTATCTGCTAGGCCTGCCTTCTAATTATGAAACTGGCTGGAATGAAGCACCACTGCTGCCCTCCAAGACCATAACTGAGGACCGCTGCAATAAAGCATTTGCTACAGATGCAGATACTTTTCTTTTGTTATATTACTTACTTGTGCAAACTCCATTTGGAGGCAAAACAAGTATACAAAATAATTCCAAGCCATTGTTAATGTTAAATAAGTTCATTTTGAACAGCAAAATGTAGCATAAAATGCTTTGGTCACATTTCTGTCCCAGAATTTGCAAAACCCAAGCAGGGGTCAGAGTACATGACTTGCTCATTCTCACAGAATAAGTTAGTAATAGTTTCTAAACTATGAATGCTGCAGTATTAAATGCAGCACTTTTACTTAATTTATGGTTTTTCTTTTGCCATCTTGGCAAGGTTAGTGACTGTACTGATCTAATATTATTATGGTATTTAGTACACCTTTATCCATGGTGATTTACAAGTTCAGGATACATTACCAATGTTTACACTGTAGATATGCAGAGGCACACTGACTTACTTTTTTAGTGTCACACAGTGAAGAGGTGGGAACTGTCTTGTGATGTTTGTCCAATGCCTTCAACAGTACACACAACTAGAACATTAGAAAAATTGTGATGAGAGCAGACCGTTCAGTCCAACAATCTCATCCGTCCTATTCACCTAGATTGCCCAAAATGACATGAAGCTAAGATTTGAAGGTCCCTAAATTCCAACATACTACTCTGTGCGTCTATGGTTCTTTGGGTGAAGAAGAACTTTCTAACATTTGTGCAAAACCTGTCCATAACAAATTTCCAACTGTGTCCCCATTTTCTACTTACATCATTTATTTTAAAGGAACAACTTGTATCTACAATACTAATTCCACTTAGAATTTGACATACTCTCTTAAACTCTGTTTGCTTAAATTGAGAAGGTTCAACTCCTTCAAATCTCCTCATCGCTCATACCTATTAGTCCTGAAAGCAGCCTAGTCACTTGTACCTGGACTTTCTCTAGCACTGTTGTGTCTTTTTAATAATATAGAGACCAAAACTGAACACAGCACTCCAGGAGAGACCTTAATAGTGTGATATATGACTTAAGCATTACCTCATTTGACTTAAAATCGATGCCTTGTACATTCTAGATAAGGATGTAAAAATAAAGGTACATTGCTTCGGCGTGGGATGTAAATTAGTTCTATCTTTCACAGCATATTACTTGCCCTGTCTACGTACACACATCATTATTAAACTTTATTTAAAATGCATTTGTTTAACTAATAATTATTTATAACCTTAAATCAAATTGGGGCAACTACCATATATACTCTCCTTTGGAGTGAAACAGCACTTTCAGTAATCTCCTTTTTTATGGGACTGGATGACAAGGAAATCATATATTGTAAGTAGATGTTAAACTCCTCCATTTGCATAATCAATGCTTAAAAATCCTATGAAGATAAATGAGCAGAAAATAAATGACCAAAATCAGGACACTTTTGAATCCTTGAATTCCTCACATAAAATATAATCTGCATTAATTTTTCAAGTGCAGATGTTAAAAATACAGTATTTGTATAACTATACACATAAACAATTGCAATGTTTCTACGTACTCTGCACTTTTTTAATATTCAATGTTATAAGTCAGTGACACTATCGCATTAAGTAATTAAAAAAAGAAACTTTTTTTTTTTACAATCTGAACAAGAAAGCCTCTCTGTCAGCTGGTAAGTTTAATGGCCGGGCCAACGTACATGTCAAGAATGGCAGGCAAGTCAGGGCAAGAAGCCCCAACTCCCCCTCGTCATATGCCAACACTCTAAATCGGATATGAGACTTCCAACTGGCTCAGCTGCTGGAAGGGCGACACTGCACGATTCGATCAAAATGCACAGAAGTAAAAAGGGTACAAAGTGGGACATAAGAAGTGTTGCCCCAGGAGTAGTTAACGATTTCCATACCGCGTCACGCCGTGGAGAGAGGCCGCTACAAGAGGAACTTCTGTGCGCCTAATGAGCAACTGCTGACGGGAAAGCGGACACTGCAAAGCACAAAAACACAGGACCGTTCCCAGTTATCTCGAGTGTAGCTTGTCATTACCGACCTGTCAGGACGCGCTGGCTCGCTGATGCCGAGTTTACAACCAGGGTGAATGCGTGATTCTAGTTTCCAGTACTATTGACGTGCTGATCACATACCTGCACCATTAAATCCACAGCCACCTTCACAGCACTGGTTCTCAAACTCCTTACAGTAATATCCGGAACAACATTGTGAACTTGAAAGTCACCGACGCTCGGAAGCCCCGCCCTCACCCGCCTTCCAGCAAGAGCGCATGCGCTTCCCGCGAGGCATTGTAATTAAAGACAATGGCGAAGCGGAGCGGTTATGTTAATGACAGAGCTGAGAGAGTACGACAAAGAAAAGGTTTTTCAGTCAGAAGTAAGTTGTACAATCTAGTTGGTTGCTGTTGTTTTGACTTTACATTGCA
>JANRMT010062840.1:28193561-28212939 GCA_026402145.1 Polypterus bichir lapradei | reverse complement strand
CTCAACCTTTAAGTACTTGCGACCCAAGTTTTCATAACAGTTTTAAATGCGACCCCCCAAACGTTTTTTTGAAACCCTAATAAAATGTATTCCTATATTTTTTGCTGCCAATACACCGCTACAAGTTTAAAATTTCCCTACGAATACCGAACTTACGCCACATATGGCAACATTCGTGCCCCCTTTTTTGTTACTTTGCGCGGCCCACAGTTTGAGAACCGCTGAATTCTATCAAATCTGACACCAGAAACAGACTAACAGATGACCTGAGTGCTGCATGTGTTGCTCTCAAACTTACAAAGTGTGAGCCAAGGTTAGACAAATTATCAGCATGCATACAACAGCAAAAATCACATTAATTGTTCAAAACCATACCGAATGCAGACTTTTACCTTTCAATAAAAAGTTGTTTGTATCATTGAAAGCTCTGTTATTATGTTTTTCTTTTAAGACAAAAGATGTTAATGTATGAGTTGTTTTCAGGTTAAACCTGTCAGTATTCAGGTTAAATTGCCGTGTTGGCACTTTGTGATAAATAAGTGAGTTTTAGGTTGCAGTTTGGGCACTCGGTTTCTAAAAGGTTTGCCATCACTGGTCTAGAAGATTGCGTTCTCCTGGCATCTGCCAAACTCTGATTCATCCCTCAGATAGTGAAGTGTGATTCATCACTCCAGAAAACAGGTTTCCACTTTTCTAGAGTTCATTGGTGATACGTGTTTTACACCACTCCAGCTGACTCTTGGCATTGTACATAGTGATCTTAGGCTTGTTTGCAGGAGCTCAGCCATGGAAATCCATTTCTTGAAGGTCCCAAAGCAAAATTGTTGCGCTGATGCTGCTTTCCAAGGCAGAATGGGGCTCAGTTGTGAGAGATGCAACAGAAGAGAGACTGTTTTTATGTGCTGTACATTTCAGCACTTGGCATTTTCACTCTGCAAGTTTGGCTGAGCTGTTGTTACCCCTAGACACTTCTTCTTCACAATAATAGCACTAACAGTTGGCCAGGGCAGATCTAGCAAGGCAGAAACTTCACATACTGACTTGTAGCAAAGAAGGAACTTTTAAAGTCATCCGGCTCATCAGTATAAGCCATTCTATTGCCAGTGTTTGTCAATGGAGATTGCACAGCTATGTGCTTGATTTTATGCCCCAACAGGAGCAGCTAAAACACCTGAACTCAATAATTTGGGAGGTGGGGGGAGGGGGTCTTCATACTTTTGACATATTGCATACATACCTGTTTTTTCACATAATGACTCTGTATGTCTTAGAAACAGGAGCATCATACCACTGCCTTCTTTTCCATAAAGTGGAAGGAGCACAAAAAGCATTCCTTAGTAGTTTTTTCAAGTATTGCGTGATTCTTTCAGATGTGTGTAAAAATCAAGATGCAGGGTAATGTCTTGAGAATGTTGCATTTTGATATTGATCTCCTATTTTTTTTTTATTATCAAACTAGGAGATTCCCCCCTGCTCACTTCATTCACCATGCCCCCACCACCCAACTCACCTCCCTCCCCCCATGGTCTGCGCTATGCAACAGCCACATTGCATCTCTGCCGCTCGCATTGTGAAGAGGGGGGCTGAACACACCCCAAGGAGACGTAGTCGCTCCTCCAAAACCCCTTCTTAAATGATGATACAATGGGAAACACATACTATTTTTTTTTTGCCTCTTTGCTCAATCAGTTGCTGGATTGCTGCTACCTCCGTGCCGCATGATCTGCATCTCGCACGGCACTTCAAACATTTAAAAGCCTGTACAGCAGCTGTCCTACTCTTTGTCTTTTATTTCCGGCCCCGGGCGTGGTTAAATCTTTTGGCACAAAATCTCATCTTGCAGGATGTGAGTTCTTGATATTTTTTAGTTTATAATTTAAAAACGGAATAAGAATCTGAAGATCTAACAACATCACATTAAAGTTCGATAAATTCTGAAAAGAATGATACCAAACATATACAAGGTGACACAGAAAAACGGGAACTTTTGAAAAACCCAATAAAAATAGAAGAAATCCAACAAAAAAATTTTAATGACAGCAATTGAACCACTACAACTTGCCTTTTAAGAGACAGTAATCCAAATTATCAATGTCTGAAAATTACGTCCTGTAGATGGCGTCGTCCTGTACGTATGCATTCTTCCAATCTGCTGTTGAGGTTCCCCACTGATCGCTGCAACATCTCAGCTGGGATACCACGAATTTCGTCTTGAATTCTTTGTTTCTATTTATTCAGTGTCCTTGGCCGAGTCGTGTAGACCCGACTCTTAAGGTAGCCCCACAAGAAAAAATCACAAACGGACAAATCCGATGATCTTGAGGGCCAGGGAATGTCACCGAATCTTGAGATGACACGGTTACCGAACAATTCTCGCACAGCTGCCATTAATTGCCTTGCAATTGATTACTAAATTACTAAATGGCTAGATTGTTTACAGCTCAAGGTCCCTGTTAAGCAGTGCTGCCAACTGTACATGGCTGCCACTACGCATTTCAAAAGTTCCCGTTTTTCTGTGTCACCCTGTATATGTAGGTTTTAAAATAAGCCCGGCAAAAAACGTCACATAAAATCATTGCAGTTTTAGGCTTAGGACTTTATATATAGAGAGTAGATTACTGTGGCTGTGTTTAAGGGTGCAGCTGGTGCTGGACTTTTTATATGTCTTTGATAATGTGTGCTGCATAGCCTTAACTAGGAAAACCTTGAACTAGAAGTGCAAATGCCCAGTAAAAAATAATGATAACATGTGGATGTCATTTTAATACTGGGCAATGATCTTCAAGCCTCATCACTAAAGTGAAACATTTTGGTTAAGTATGTCCACACAAATACCTAAGGGTATAGGGAACACTGCAGGGCCAATTGTTCCAGCCCCATCAATCACAAACTGGCTTGTAGCATAAAACAATTTCACATACTAAAAGAAGCAACATTTTTAGAGACAAGTAATTACATTGGATAGATGAACAAAATTAGAATAAGATTGCTTAAAAAGTATAAGGCTGAGTGTTATAAACATTTTAATAAGTTAAATTACTGAGGGAAGCTTCTTACTGCTTTTCATAACACCTGGTGATGATGTGCCCTACTGACCCTTAATGCAAAAATACCCCTCACAAAGAGACTGTTAACAGACTGGATGTAAATAAAGAATCTACTAAGTTAACAAGGAGCTATGATGCTGATGATGTAAAATAATCATCTGGTTATAGCAAGACTTTTGGGACACTGAGCACAAGGGTAGACATTTGTATCAGGTACATAAAACATATTGGTTTGTGAGGAGGGGACAAAACAAGAAGGGATCATCATCATGGACACACCACAGACCATGTTACAATGTGCTTTGACACTCTTTGAGAAACACAACCGAATGATTTGTAATATCTGTTAACAGCCAGACACAGCATATAAAGCTGCAAAATAAAAGCCTGCTGTTAGCACAAAAATCACCTTCACTCTGCTTTAAAATTAACAGGAAATGTTATATGTCAATAGGGTCATTGCTGTCACATGTTTACAATGGAAAGTTTGTTTCATTGTGTTAAGTCATTATGGAAGTGAATATGGTGATGTGTTTTTCATTTCTCAGACTCAATAGGATTTTTTGAGTCTATTTAAACAAAGCAGAAAGGATAAGGCAAGAGGAACTCAGGGCACTTCTTGTATTTTGCGGGCATCACCTTTTTTAACACAGTTCTGCATCACAGTCCAGTCATGATGACAGCAGTAATGAACTGTCATTAAATTTTGCCGAATAGTAATAATTTACTTTGATTCCTAAAACACTTGCAAAGGCATGTATGGATAAAAACTGAGGGGCTGATTTCAAAACCTATAGTAATGTGTTTGAAATATGTTGCAACACCATGCTTTTTATATGTGTGAAATTGTGTTCAGGAGTTGTAAACACAAGATTTGTAGTGGTAGTTATAAAGAAACTAACCAACTAACACAAAGTTAAATTATGAATTACAGGTGCCAGTCATAAAATTTGAATATCATGACAAAGTTGATTTATTTCAGTAATTCCATTCAAAAAGTGAAACTTGTATATTAGATTCATTCATTACACACATACTGATGTATTTCAAATGTTTATTTCTTTTAATTTTGATGATTATAACTGACAACTAATGAAAGTCCCAAATTCAGTATCTCGGAAAATTAAAATATTGTGAAAAGGTTCAATATTGAAGACACCTGGTGCCACACTCTAATCAGCTAATTAACTCAAAACATCTGCAAAAGCCTTTAAATGGTCTCTCAGTCTAGTTCTGTAGGCTACACAATCATGGGGAAGACTGCTGACTTGACAGTTGTCCAAAAGACGACCATTGACACCTTGCACAAGGAGGGCAAGACACAAAAGGTCATTGCTAAAGAGGCTGGCTGTTCACAGAGCTCTGTGTCCAAGCACATTAATATAGAGGCGAAGGGAAGGACAAGATGTGGTAGAAAAAAAGTGTAAAAGCAATAGGGATAACCGCACCCTGGAGAGGATTGTGAAACAAAACCCATTCAAAACTGTGGGGGAGATTCACAAAGAGTGGACTGCAGCTGGAGTCAGTGCTTCAAGAACCACCACGCACAGACGTCTGCAGGACATGGGTTTCAGCTGTCGCATTCCTTGTGTCAAGTCACTCTTGAGCAAGAGACAGCGTCAGAAGTGTCTCACCTGGGCTAAAGACAAAACTGCTGCTGAGTGGTCCAAAGTTATGTTCTCTGATAAAAGTAAATTTTGCATTTCCTTTGGAAATCAAGGTCCCAGAGTCTGGAGGAAGAGAGGAGAGCACGGAATCCACGTTGCTTGAGGTCCAGTGTAAAGTTTCCACAGTCAGTGGTGGTTTGGGGTGCCATGTCATCTGCTGGTGTTGGTCCATTGTGTTTTCTGAGGTCCAAGGTCAACGCAGCCGTCTACCAGGAAGTTTTAGAGCACTTCATGCTTCCTGCTGCTGACGAACTTTATGGAGATGCAGATTTCATTTTCCAACAGGACCTGGCACCTGCACAAAGTGCCAAAGCTACCAGTACCTGTTTTAAGGACCATGGTATCCCTGTTCTTGATTGGCCAGCAAACTCGCCTGACCTTTGTGAAGAGGTATTGTGAAGAGGAAGATGCAATACGCCAGACCCAACAATTCAGAAGAGCTGAAGACCACTATCAGAGCAACATGGGCTCTCATAACACCTGAGCAGTGCCACAGACTGATCGACTCCATGCCACGCCGCATTGCTGCAGTAATCCAGGCCAAAGGAGCCCCAACTAAATATTGAGTGCTGTACATGCTCATACTTTTCATGTTCATACCTTTCAGTTGGCCAACATTTCTAAAAATCCTTTTTTTGCATTGGTCTTAATTGATATTCTAATTTTCCGAGATACTGAATTTGGGACTTTCATTAGTTGTCAGTTATAATCATCAAAATTAAAAGAAATAAACATTTGAAATACATCAGTCTGTGTGTAATGAATGAATCTAATATACAAGTTTCACTTTTTGAATGGAATTACTGAAATAAATCAACTTTGTAATGATATTCTAATTTTATGACCGGCACCTGTATATTGAACATTAAGATTACATATCTAATCTGAATTATTTTAATATTGTGTATGGCAAATGTTATTTGTATAAAACAATGAGGTCTAACTCCAACTTTGTGCAATTTATAAAGAATGGTATGGTGCTATATACGTACGTCAACATCCTCAAGTTGTACAGTAGTAGCAGAAGTTTGATCACAGTGGATATCCTGACTTGTTATGCATTAACTAAAGTTCATTAAGATTTGGAACACATTTTATAGCCTTCTATTGTTTTTACGCAGTGCCTTCCAAAAGCAATGAGACCCTTGAATTTCCATATGTTTATTTTCTGCCATTCTTCACTGCAGATCCTCTCAAACTCTGTCAGGGTGAATACAGACCATCTTTGGAGATGGCTGTTTTACATCTTTCCAGAGATGCTCTATTGGGTTCAAGTCTGGGCTCTGGCTGGGCCACTAAAGTTTACCTAAAGCCATTCCTATGTTGTCTTTGCTTTGTGCTTACGGTCATTGTCCTGTTTGCAGGTGAACCTTCAGCCCAGTCTGAGGTCCAGAGCACCCTGGAGCAAGTTTTCATTAAGGATATCTCTGCTTTTTGCTCTGTTCAGTTTTTTCTCAGCCCAGTCAAATTTTTAAGTCCCTGTCTCTGAAAAACAACCTCATAGTCACCCCTGTGTTTCACCATTGGAATGGTATTGCATAGGTTTCCTCCAGACAGGATGCATTCTTGCTTTCATCAGGCCAGAGAATCTTGTTTTTCATAGTTTAAGAGTCCATTAGATGCCTTTTTGCAAAGGCCAATCTGGCTTCCATGCATCCTTTACTGAGAGAGCCATCTGTCTGGCCACTCTGTCATAAAGCCCAGGTCAGTGCAGTGGTGGAGTGACGGTTGTCTTTCTGGAAGTTTCTCACAGGTTCTCTGGAGCTCAGCCAGAGTGACCACTGAGTTCTTAGTTACAGTACCTCTGTTACCAAGGTCCTTAACCCCAGTTGTTCAGTTTGGCCAGGTGGCAGGCTGTAGGAAGGGTTATGGTTATTTCAAACTTCTTCCATTTACAAATTATGAAGGCAGCTGTGCTCTTTGGAACCTTCAATGCTGTATGATTTTTTTGCAGCAAGAGATGTGTTCCTGACTCTAAGCTCTGCAAGCAGTTCCTTGGACCTCATGGCTTGGTTTTTCCTTTGATACACAATTATAATGGTGGGACCTTTTATAGACAGGTATGTTCCTTTTCTAATAATATTCAGTGACAGGTAGACTCCAAACAAGGTGTAAATACATGTTCATGATGAGCAACTGAATGGGATGCACCAGAGCCATATTTCATGTTCCACATCAAAGGGTCTGAATACTTGTGTCAGTATGATATTTCTGTTTTGTATTCTTTAATAATTTTGCAAAAATTCCTATAAGCCTGTTTTCGATTTGTCATTCTGAGCTATAGAGTGTTGCTTGAATTGGGGAAAAACCGTAGCAACATGTGAAAAAGTGAAGGGTTCTGAATACTTTTTGAAGGCACCGTATTAATGGGAACGATTCACAGCATACTGGTAAGAGGGGAATGTGCCACATGGAGTAAGGTTATCAGTGCAATCCTGCAAAGATCTAGTTTATATTAATTACACAAATCAGTGTCAGAGTCAGAAATCCTGCAAAATCTGCAGATTAACCCTTAATTGAATAGACAGCAACTAATAAAAGAAACTTTATTTTATGAATTGTCTTTCACTCGGCACTACATGAACAATTCAGGATAAAATACATGATGAATTTAAGGTAAATTACAATCCAACAAATGTAAAAGAGTCAATGAAAGTAAACATGTACATATAGCTCATGAGTGTAGATTAGCAGTACAAGATGAGAATACAGTAGACAATTTGTGACTAGAGTGATACAAAAGAGGTGACACAGTTATAGTCTTAAAATCCAAGAGGTCCATTTTTTAAGTGTGATTTAAACGCAATCACTGACAGAGCTTCACAGAGATAGGAAGAGAGCAGGAACCACAGACCTAAAATGAATGCTGGGAAAGTTTAAAGATGATATGTGCATTATTATGCTGAGTGAATGTTATATATCTGCAAGCAGCATCGTGAACTTCTTGTTAATAAAGTTTCCCCCAAGTACGATTAAAGTTCTATCTATCTACTAATATTATAAGCAGGAAAATTGTTTAAATGAGCAATAATTCAACTGTGAAGTTACTGAGGAGGGGTCAAAACAGTTCAAAATGATGTGGATGTTTTTCAGTAGTTGGTAACACTGTTTAATGCAGATGAGTGCAGTGTCCTACACACAGCAGCCACCCGTATAATTGGTTTCCTGGCTGCAAAGTCGGAACTGCCCTTACTCAAGCCCTTTAGCTGCCTCCCATGCGCACATGTGTGACAACATATATATGCCCAAAAACTGTTGAGAATTGTGGTCGAAATTGAACATCTTATTAAAGAAAGAGACATCCTCTAATAGGACAATTCAGTTATCAGGCAGGAGAAAAGCTGTTCATTGTATCTTTTAATTACTCCTCAGCAGAATGCCTTGGAGGGAGAATTCTTCAGAAGCAGTCTGCTATAGCATAGTCAGAACGGTCAGAGAAAACAAAGAATAGAGGTTTATTTTATAAGCTAATGGATTTACATACAGTGTCAATCAATGTATACATTTTACACTGGATGGTTCACTGGTTTACACCCAAACGATTTATATAAAATAAAAATCTATTGTATTATATTCTGGTTCTTCTTATACCTTTTGAGATGAGAAACCACCCTTGAAACTTCTGTGCATATAACAACTGTCCAGTCTAGTTTATAGGACATCTGCTGATTTCTTAGTGATCTCCTAGTCATCCTTCAGTACATTTTGTATATTACATCAACCTTTCTTCTGGTACATTCTTTATTTAACTTGACCATCTGAGTATTTTTCCTAAACCAAATCTTATATTTCAGTGTACATTTTGTTGTTCACTTGACCTTTATTTGGTTTTCCACATTTATTAACCCTTTATGTTATTTCTTTAAGATGAATGCTATGTTACCCTAAAATTATTCTTCCACACTACACACACACCTCTGCCTCGGAAACCGCTGGGCGACCATCTGGCTGTGTGCTGACAGACGCTGTTCCAGAGTCACAAAATGCAATAGTGGATGCCACAAGAGATGTGGCCAATGAACTAAGGAATATGAGGGCTGTACTATGTGATACTGACCACAAATTAAATGAACTGGTTAAAAAATAAATGCTGCATCTGATTACCTGTTTTTACATTCTGACAATTACATTCAAAGATGTCATTCTGGCTGATTTGCCTGATTTGCCTGATCATTTGATGGGTCAGGGTCAGGTTCATCATACTGCATCTCTTCAGGTACAGGCAAGCCACGATTGTGTGCCACACTACATGCTTGCACAATGTGACACACTTTCTGTGCACTAAAGAGCAGCACATTAATAGAGTGGGAATGGTTTCTATTTACATAAGCAAATTCATTCTCTGAAGGCGCCTTTATAGTGTAGGGTCGCTGCTGAGTGGCACAACGCATCAATTCTCTGCTCTTTACATGTCTCTTTGAAGTGACTCACTATCATTCAAAGTACTTCTTGCCTTTTGCTGCACAAGTTGGAAATAACACCTGCAACCATATGTAGTTGCCATTTTTATAGGCTCTCCTGCTATAAATGATGTAATGCCAGCTTATTCTTTTGGTGATTCATCCCTGGCTGATGTAACTTGTCCAGCGCAATTGCAATAGCAATGTATGTGCAGTTGGCTGCTCTGATTTCATTTGGAAAAATGAATGTTGCTGTGAATTGTGCTTTTATGTGTGACAGTTCAACCACAGTGTAAGGAAATCTTATATATGTGGATGACAAGCAGATAATACCATCCTATACAGATGGCATAGTGCAACTCGGTGTGATTGTGAAATACCTGGTCAGTCAGCACGTTTACATTGAAAGCTCCCATGGCTAAAAACCTGAGAGTGGGTAGGACTTGCAACAGAGCAAGTAGAGCACAATTCCTCAAAGTCTGCCTTTGTTAAGTTGGCTTCAGTTTAGCGCACAGCTCCAAGTAGATAGCTCTTATAAATCGAAATCGACTTAGAAACCAGTCATCATCTTCATCTATAAATACGCGCTCTCTTGTAATTCTTCTATTTGCAATGTCTTCTAACAACGTTAAAGCAGCCATGATTGTTGAAATAGTTTGGCCATTCTATACACTATTATATTGCTAGAGAATAATTACAATCAAGTGAATTAAATTTGTAAACAATATGCAATTAATTTCAGTGTATTTGATAAAGCCATCATCATAGATGTGAATATGAAAAAGAAAGGTAAATGACACAGAAACAATAGCACTGTTTTGACGCTGGGTGCTGCCAGTTTGCAAAACCGAGCAAAAAGGTGCATACGCAAGGTGAGTGGCTACCATGAAAATGTGCATGGATTTACGACAAGTTTAGTTTTTATACATCTCGAAGTGAGTGTGGAAACGGGCATACACATCATTTTTGTGCATATGCACTATTTATACATGAGGCCCCTGGTTACATTGGTTTTGTCAGTGAGAAAAGCTTCATACCACTTCCCTAGGCTTTTTATTTCGAGTTTTCCTCAATTGATGGTATAACTTTCTCCTGGACACGGAGGTGAAACTTGCTGGTCACTTTCCAATTTCTGATAACCATCCAAATATAAAACAAAATAACTGATTACCTAAGCATTCACCTAGTCAGTTTTTAGCAGGTGCCCCTTTAGCAGCCATTCCTGCCTTGAGTCTGTGTGCATAGGTCTCACATTTGCCCATCTGGACACTGCAGTTTCTCCTCCAAGCATCTTTACAAAACTGCTCAGGCTCCAACAGGTTACATGCGGATCATGAATGAACAGCCTTTATCAATTCAAGCACAAATTTTCAGTTGGATCGAGATGTGGATCAAGATGTGGATTTTGACTTGCCAACTGCAGTATATTAACATTGTTGGTTTGAAGCCATTCCTGTGTAGCTTTGGCTTTATGTTTCAAGTCATCATCTTGCTGGAAAACAAATTAAATTTCTCCCAAGGCCATGATTTTGCTGCATTCCTTTTACCCTCACAAGCCTTCCAGGGCCTGCAGCAGAGAAATATCATGGAGGGGATGGTGTGCTTGTTATAACGCATAGTGCTCAAACATGGTGTTTAGTCTGATGACCAGAAATGTTAATTTGTAACTCATCAGACCACAGAACCCTCTGCCAGCTGACTTGGGAGTCTCATATATGCCATCTGTCATGACTTTTACTGGTACCTTTCTCTTTGGCACTGGGGCGAAAGTTGTCATATGCACATTGTGACCACTAGAGGGTAGGGCAGAGCCCTCAAACACCAGACACAACTACCAAGGACAAGTCCTGAGTTCAAATAAAAGTATTTTATTTGCAGAATACTTCAACAGGCTTCCTTAAATTAGCCCAACTCAAAACAGCACTATACAATAAAATAAATAATATTATCCTTTCCTTTTCTCTCATTCCATTCTTCCTTTTTGTAAGAGCCAAATCTTTGAAGTTAATATTAATAGTAAATGTACCTTAGTTTTGCTTAATTTAAATAGAATGTTGTTCTCATATAGATAATGGAAGATTCTGTTTACCCCTCTATAAGCTAACAATTTAATGCTCTGCTGTATTTCTGCATTTAGACAATAGAATGAGCTCAGGTTGAAGTTAGATAGCAAGAAAGAAACGTGAACTGCTAGGCAGAAAGGCATTAATGGCATTTCTGACCGTATGTCGATTAGGTATGTAGGTCAAGCATAGGTCCTAGTGTTTGTGATAACAGAAACATTAAGAAATGTATCATAGACATGCAAGCCTTAATCAGAACATTATAAGAAGAACCTTTTTTGTGTTTGAATTATTAATCACCTTCAAAGACAAAGCAATCATCAGATTTTTCATTTCTAAAATACTGTATTATAAATAACAAGGAGACATCAGTGCTAATTTATTTTCCTTTAGAAGTCAGAATAATAATATATCATCTTTGTTTTTTTTTGTTTTTTTCATTTATGCATGCTAGAAACCTTTCTTAATATTCTATTGCTGCCATAGTGGTAAACGTATTTTCATAATGAAGCAATCATGGTGTCATTTATGGTTTTTTCACCAGAAGAAACCATCCTTTACATTGTTAGATCACATCATAAAACCAAAGGCAGAGTACTCAGTATTCACTGCAAGAGAGGTGCAAGAAACCAAAATAAATAAGTATAGCATCAGGTTACTAAAAGTCACTGCCAGTTTGTAATTCTTCTGAAGCCTTCTTTGGGCCCACCCATGGCATACTACCATCACTACTAAACCTGAGGAAATGATTTGCCCACATCTCATTTTGTAATTCATACCCATCATCCAACCATATTGCTTTCTTTACAACAGGATTCATTGCATTAAATAAAAATATTTTAAAATTAAAACAATTTTGTTTTAATTGTTGTTCAATCTTATTTACTTTGCTTGTACTCAGTGTCTAGCACTCAAAATTGACAAAATAAATTGACAGATTGTTTCAGAGAATATCAGAGACATTAAGATCAAAGGTTTTGTCTTCCTTTTATCATAGCCTGAATTATCTGTTTCGTCTTTCATCACAAGCATTTAAAAGCATCTTCCTCAAATAAAACAAGAGTAGTTAAACTTAACTTAAATTTCTAAGCATTAGGGGAATAATATTTTAGTTTCATCCTTCATCTTCTCAAGCAGCCATCTTTTACACCTTGTAAGAGCCAATCTTAGAAAGTTAAAGTTTTGAGTTAAACATATGTTAATGTTTGCTTAATTTTAATATAAATTTCTTTCATAGTCATAACCTATGATATAGTCCTTTCCCCCTATACGTTTGTAAGAAATAGAATCTTCTTACTATAACTGACAAACAGTGTGATAATAAGCTTAGTTGTGGTAAGAACAAGTTCCAGTAAAGAAGGACTTGAAAGACCCATTTTCAAGTCAGAAATGGGATAAGCATACAGTTTTCTGACCGTTTAGAAATGGTTCTGAAACGTTTTGAAATGGTAACGATTTGAGATGTAACAAGATTAAGCCTAGAACTGAACTTTTCTTAACATTAATTTTTCCTTTTTTTTTGCTATTTTAATTTTCTTTTTTGCATGAACTGTTTTACTTTGAAACTTAACTACACTTCTAAAAATGAAGATATTTTGTCTGTGGAATCATTTCTGCGCGTCAGGCTTTTGTTGAATCCCATTTTTTGAGTTGAAGCTGCAGAACTTTGGTAATTTTGGGAAAACACAGCTACACGCCTATTCTGCCCTTTTTCCTTGTCATTGCCTTGGATTTTGCTGCAATCCTCTCATATCTATACATTATCTCTTCATTTTCCATTCCAGAATCTAAAAGATGAAGGCACAACAGCCAAAATGTTGTGATTCTAATATATTTTAGGTGTTCAATGTTTAGATAGAGAGAGAGATAGAGAGAGAGAGAATTATTAATCCCCAAGGGGAAATTCACATACTCCAGCAGTAGCATACTGATAAAAACAAAATTAAATAAAAATGAAGTGCAAGTTAAAAAATGCAAGGTGGAGAGTGTGAGGCAGGTATAACAGTCTATAATCTTGTATAATGTTAACGTTTACCCCCCTGGATGGAATTGAAGAGTTGCATAGTGTGGGGGAGGAACGATCTTCTCTGTCAGTGGAGCAGGATAGTGACAGCAGTCTGTTGCTGAAGCTGCTCCTCTGTCTGGAGATGATACTGTTCAGTGGATGCAGTGGATTCTCCATGATTGACAGGAGCCTGCTCAGCGTCCGTCGCTCTGTCACAGATGTCAAACTGTCCAGCTCCATGCCTACAATAGAGCCTGCCTTCCTCACCAGTTTGTCCAGGCGTGAGGCATCCTTCTTGTTTACGCTGCCTTCCCAGCACACCACCACGTAGAAGAGGGCGCTCGCCACAATCATCTGATAGAACATCTGCAGCATCTTATTGCAGATGTTGAAGGACGCCAGTCTTCTAAGGAAGTATAGTCGGCTTTGTCCTCTCTTGCACCGAGCATTAGTATTGGCAGTCCAGTCCTGTTTATCACCCAGCTGCACTCCCTGGTATTTATAGGTCTGTACCCTCTGCACACAGTCACCTCTGATAATCAAGGGGTCCTGGAGGGGCCTGGGCCTCCTAATATCCACCACCAGCTCCTTGGTTTTGTTGGTGTTAAGGTGTAGGTGGTTTGAGTCGCACCATTTAACAAAGTCCTTGATTAGGTTCCTATACTACTCCTCCTGCCCACTCCTGATGCAGCCCACGATAGTAGTGTCGTCAGCGAACTTTTGCACATGGCAGGACTCCGAGTTGTATTGGAAGTCCGATGTATATAGGCTGAACAGGACCAGAGACAGCACAGTCCCCTGCGGTGCTTCTGACCACAATGTCAGACCTGCAGTTCCCGAGACGCACATACTGAGGTCTGTCTGTAAGATAGTCCACGGTCCATGCCACCAGGTATGAATCTACTCCCAATATCTGTCAGCTTGTCCCTAAGGAGCAGAGGTTGGATGGTGTTGAAGGCGCAAGAGAAGTCCAGAAACATAATTCTTACTGCACTACTGCCTCTGTCCAAGTGGGAGAGGGATCAGTGTAGCATGTAGATGATGGCATCCTCTGCTCCCACCTTCTCCTGGTATGCAAACTGCAGCGGGTTGAGGGCGTGGTGGACCTGTGGCCTCAAGTGGTGAAGCAGCAGCCGCTCCATGGTCTTCATCACATGTGATGTCAGGGCAACAGGCCGGAAGTCGTTCAGCTCACTAGGATGTGATACCTTTGGGACTGGGGTGATGCAAGATGTTTTCCAAAGCCTCAGGACTCTCCCTTGTTCCAGGCTCAGGTTGAAGATGTGCTGTAGAGGACTCCCCAGCTCCAGCGCACAGGTCTTCAGCAGTTGTGGCGATACTCCATCTGGACCCACTGCTTTGCTGGCACAAAGTCTCCTCAGCTCTCTGCTCACCTGGGCTGCTGTAATTGTGATTCGGGATGTCTCTCCTATACTGGTATCAGCAGAAGGATGGGTGGAGGATGCAGTACTCTGAGGTGAGAGTGGGTTAGGGTGGTCAAACCTGCTAAAAATGTTGTTCATCAGGTTTGCTTTCTCCCTGTCTCTCTCGATGGTGGCACCCCACTTCGAGCTGCAGGCAATGATGATCTTCATCCCATCCTACACTTTCTTCATGCTGTTATTCTGCAACTTCTGCTCCAGCTTTCTCCTGTACTGCTCTTTCGCCGCCCTGAGCTGGACTCGGAGTTCCTTCTGAACAAGCTTGAGCTCATGCTGATCACCGCCTTTAAAAGCCCTTTTCTTTTGATTCAAAAGGCCCTTGATGTCACTTGTAATCTATGGCTTGTTGTTAGCATAGCAGCGTACTGTTCTTACTGCAACTGCAATGTCCATACAGAAGTTGATGTAGTCAGTAGTGCAGTCAACAACCTCCTCAGTGTTCTCACTCTATGACTCCTGCAGGATATCCCAGTCCGTAGTTCCAAAGCAGTCTCTCAGAGCCTGCCCTGCCTCAGGGGACCACTTCCTGAATGAGCGTGTGGTTGTTGGTAGCTCCCTCACTCTTGGTTTGTAGTTTACTTTAGCTGTTTCCCTTTGATTAGGAATTAACTGCAGGTATGCATTTAGAATTATGGTAATTGGTTTTGCTTTTGCTATATTCAAAACATGGAATAAACAGATTTGTTAAAACAATCGTCTCAATTTTATTGCAGAATTGTGAAAATGTGGCTGGCAAAGGTGTGTCAAATATTTTTTTATAATGCCATACACTTCTAATCTCAGGCACATTTCAATTTTCTGTTTATAGTGTCACCTGCAACATTTAGTTAAAGTATTTTGGTGCCATTTCAGAGAGTTTAGGGCATCTATACAGAATGCACAGAAAAGTCTGCAGTGCTCTATCACCCCCTGCTGGAAAGTAAGAGTCACAGAATCAAAAAAGTGTGATACAATAATACATCTACAAAACAATATGTTTAAC
Organism: Polypterus bichir lapradei; assembly: GCA_026402145.1. Lineage (NCBI taxonomy): Eukaryota > Metazoa > Chordata > Cladistia > Polypteriformes > Polypteridae > Polypterus > Polypterus bichir. The sequence goes on along the minus strand of JANRMT010062840.1, from coordinate 28,197,333 downwards.
CTTGCTCTTTCCATTTCATTACCCAGTTTTACTTTTATTAAGACATTTGTATTCCTTTCTCTTGGTCTTTTCTACATAATAGGAACAATGCTAACTGTAGTTTCACTACTGTCTCTTACAGGATCACTGCCAGAGTGTGCTTTCAATTTTCTTTTGCTTATGTGTTCCATTACTGGGCACATACACACACATAAACTGTTTAATTTGGTTCTTTTTTTATTATTATTATATTTTTATTAATTTTATTGCAATCCATACAAATCAATCAAGTTTTTACAAAAAGAAAAATTGAGTTAAGGAAAAATCGATCCCCACCCCTGAGAGAGAGAGCAAGGCAAACTGTGTGAAATTTAAGGCTTCTAAACATACCTAAATTAATAAATTCTCAGTTGTATAATTTTATGCTTTGCGCATATGGAGCTTGAATGAATTCTCTGCATTGCTACTTTCTATTCTTTTTCTGATATATTAATTGAGAGATCTTTTTCCCAGTGTCCTCTTGGATCTTTGAAAGGGAGGGATTGTAAAATGATTTTATATATTGTAGAGATGGAGTCTAAGTCCTTGAGATTGAGCAATAATTTTTCCAGCATGGATGAGGGTGCAAGATGAGGAAAATCGGGAAGGTTCTGTTTAACAAAGTTCCTAATTTGAAGATAGTGAAAGAAATGTGTAGCTGGAATGTTAAATTTGGAATGTAATTGTTCATAGGATGCAAAGACGTTGTCTATATAAAGATCTCTAAGCAAGTTAATTCCAATTTTTTTCCAGATATTAAAAACTGCATATGTTTGTGAAGGTTGAAAGAGGTGGTTCTCTTGCAGAGGTGCCACTGATAAAAGCTTCTCCGTCTTAAAATGCTTTCTACATTGGTTCCATATTCTAAGTGAGTGAAGCACAATTGGGTTATTAGTATATTGCTGATAATGTGTGTTTATTGGAGCACAGAGCAAGGAATACAAAGAAGTACTGCAGGATTTTACTTCTATTGCGGACCAAGCCTGTGTATGTTCTTCTATTTGTGTCCAGGTTTTTATCGCCTGTATATTTGCTGCTCAAAACTGGAAGTTAGGTAGAGCCATGCCGCCTTCTGCCTTTTGTCTTTGTAGGGTCGCTCTTTGGATGCGTGGATGATAGATAGATAGATAGATCGATCTATCGATCTATCGATCTATCGATCGATCGATCTTTTAATTTTAAACAGACCTTTATTTACAATTATATCATAATAGTAATCATATTAAGAGACACACACACAAGCACACCCAAACTGTCAAATGGGTTGGAGCCATCTTGGTAAGCATGAGTGTTTGAGTGAGCGGTTAAGTGAGATAGAGGAAGCTGTCCTTAGCATTTAAACTACGAGACCCACTCCTCTGCTTAAATCCATTGAACTTGGTTTCTGGCCACCATAATACATTCACTCAAAATTATGTTCTTTTAACATATCGTCATACAGTACAACCCCCAGAGGACAGGATTAAAAGATATCTCAACCTTCAATGTGCAGAGATGCATGTGAATATTCATGAATGTCCAATATGTGTTCAATGGTCAGATTGCTAAAATGCATTATACATAAGTAATCTACATCATTCATTATGATGACAACTGCTCCATAATAGCAAGATGTTCAGGTTCACACATGCTTTAAACTGTGTCACCAAAAAAATCAACAAATGATTTGCTTGAAAGACTCTATACCTCAAGCCCAAAGGTGGAAATATAAAGTTCCAGCTGCACATGTACACACCTCAGCCAAGTTATGACAATAACACATCGACATCTAATGGCCTGCCCAAGCAATCTGTAAACAGGACAGTGGCAACAGGACTAAAGAAAATTTCACATACGCCATATTTTTCTAGACAAGAAATTGCACTGAACTTATCATAGAAAACTGGAAACATTTGATTATGACAACTAAGTTGAGTTTGTTATAGACATTTTAACACTATGTTAGATTACCGAGGTGTGTTTAACTAATTATTTCCTATTTTTGCACAAGAGTTCTTTCTGCTGTGAGATGGGGTGCAGTGCTCCATTTGCTCTAAGTGCAGGCCACTGCATATGCGTTCAATTGAATTTCAGTTGGGGGACCTGGTAAACCGTTCACTAGTTTTGATGTTTTGAAGTGCTTGCCTAATGATGGCAGCAATTTGTGGACACGCATCATACTGCTGGTAAACATGCACTTCAGAACAGGTCATCCACCTGAAGCTAGGCATGTTCGGCCCGCCAAGTACTTGGATGGGAGACCACCTAGGAAAAATTGGATTGCTGCTGGAAGAGATGTTGTTGAGGCCAGATGGGGGTGCTTACCCTATGGTCTGAAGGTTGATCCCAATGCCCCAACCTAGTGACGGGTAAACTGTTTTGTAAAAATGGCACAGTCTTTTGGATGAGATATAAAGCCAAGGTCTTGACTCTTTGTGGTCATTAAAGATCCTTTGTAAACAGTAGGTTCTATCCCAATGCTCAGACTAAATTGCCCACCACGGCCTATTCATTCTAGCCCCTAATCATCCCCTTCCTCTAATTGGCTATCTCTCTCACTACTTCACTACCTAACAGCTAATATAATCATTTTGAGTGAACTGGTGCAAAAATGGATGCTGCACATTAGTGTTGGTTGAAGTGACTCCCCACTAATTGAAGAGCTCTGAGTAGTGAGAAAAGCACTATATAAATGTATAGAATTATTATTTTATCTTGGAAATGAATGGGATGCTATCAATAACAGGTGTTAATCACCCTGTACCACTGAGTCGTCATGATGCCTTCAGTGATAACCAAATGGCCTCTGTCATAGTGTGCTTTAGTTCCCCAAACCATAATGCACTTCATGGCTAATGCAAGTTCTTTTAACAATGATGCTTCGAAAAGCCATTTTTTCAGGCTCCCTGCTAACCTAATGACTTCCATCTCTCTGTCCCAAGCCAGAACTTGAAGTGTGCTGGTACTCACTGTTTCTCCATACAAGCACTTTCCGTCCTTGTCTTTTGAATACCAGCAGTTAACGTAAGTGTACTGATACATACCAGCACCCTGTCCCACATTACCAACTTGTATTTAGCAATAAAAATAATAAACAAACTTGTCTTCTGCTATCATTTCTATATATAGTATCAGCACGCTTTCAGGTCTCTAAGGTGGAAGCACTTCATTTGTCTTACGGTTAAGATTTCTACTTTTGTGCTCAAACAATAGTGAAAAATAATTTTAAAAAACCATATAAGCATGTGCATTTCATAGAAAAACATCCATTTGGCTGCATATATAGCCCTGAAAGATACTTTCTGAACATGAAGTGTAATAAAAGGTGAGAATGACATGTTTTTTTTTTTACCATGAACCATTTTTAGATTGAAGCCTGTCCTTATGCATGCAAAAAGGTGTATACAGTAAATGGAATAATTCCCTGATTCTTGAGACACAATTTCATAGCAAAGTAGAAAGTAGTAAGGAATGTCCCAGTTTCCTTGTCACAATTTACTAATCGGTAAGTAGGTCATTTTGTAAAGTTCAACTGTACAATTAAGTTTATACACCTTCCGACTTATATAAAAGAACAAAAAATGACTTTCATCATACCCATAAAATAATTTTAAACACACCAAAATCACGGCAGAGATTTTGACAGAAGAAATGGCTCATTTCTTCTGTCATTTTTTCCATTCTAAGTTAACATCAGGTCCTCCAGTCCCCATAGAAATGAGTGGGTGGCCAAAACCAGCAAAGCAGAATAAATGTGATAGCAAAGGGAGTGTGT
>JANRMT010062840.1:28168757-28188561 GCA_026402145.1 Polypterus bichir lapradei | reverse complement strand
ATATATATATATATATATATGACAGCAACACTCATCACTCACAACAGTGACAAAACAATTACATTGACAATCATGTTACGTTATTTTCAAAATGTTTCCTTTTCTTTTTCATTGCTTCTTTAACACACTACTTCTCCGCTGCGAAGCGCGGGTATTTTGCTAGTTATTCTAATAAATGTTTCAAACAAATTGTCAAAATGCACAATTCATAACATTCTACTAGTGAAGACATTGTTAACACTTTTGATGAGCTAAAGTATGTCAGGATTTAGTTGGAGCCTCGCCCCACTCTTTGCTTTCCCTTGCTTTTGATGTTTGTTTAATAACTACTATTTTTTCCTGCATTTCCTTGAGACTCGGTCCCGGGGCAGGGCGTCCACTTATCATTAATTCCTCAGGCACTGACTCTTCTTGTATTGCAGTGGCTCTATTCCAAAAATTAAGAATTCATTTTGTTTTGGCTTCATTTTGAATTTTTGCAACTGACAAAACTTCATCTAGAGCATTTCCTTGTTTCAGGATTGAGGATTGTTAGGACCAGGGGCTTCTCTGTATTCAGGGCAAGTGAGTCAGCAACCTTCCATCTTCCTGCAGATTGGGCTGTTGTGAAAAAACTAAGAGAGCACCACTAGCCTGTTTCCAGTTTGCTGGGGCAAGCCATTCAACCCCACAGTTTGGTTGTCATAGATGTACTCATATGTGTGCATATGCAGCTTGAACTTTTCATTTCCACCTTTGGGCTTGAAGGGTTGAGCCCTTGAAAAAAACCCATTGGTTGATTTTTATGTAACACAATTTAACGAATGCTTTAACTTGTACCTTTACCCTCCTTAATCATTGCCACCACTTTGATTTTCCTCGCTTCCTTCCATTCAGTTCCAATAATCTTTTTACTTCAGCATTCCCTGCCTACGCATTCCACTTCACACCATCTACACTCACTTCCCCCAACTCTGTGAGCTGATCCAATCCAGGTCCCAAGATCACCAGAGGCTATGTACACAGGCCAATGGATTTGAGCAGAGGAGCAGGTCTTGTAAGTTCTGCTCTTTAAGTGCTTGATCATCTCTCTCCTGCTCCCTCATTTACACCCACACCACCACTTCATGACTTCTCAGAATGACTCTGCTCCTTCTGACGGTGTCCCTTTTCATGCCAAGTGATCATGGATTTTGGTTAGTGTTTTGGCATAAGGTGTCTAGAAATGAGCTGCAAAACCTTCTGTGAAAATACTTTAAAACCAGCAAGTTTACACTTCCCAATTCTTGGTCTAGGGATGGCTTCACTATTAACAACATATGTCAGCCCCCTCCCTTATTCACAAAAAAGGCACCACAGAATAAGCAAAATCAAAACATTTGATGTTTTTGTGTTTTCTGCCTTCCCTTCCTCTTGTTTCTTTTATTCTTATTTATAACTTATACTAACTAATAAACATTTTTAAAATTTCAATTCCATGTCAAGTGCTTTATGGTTCTCTAGAGGTAATTAAACTTTATGATCAGTTAAATTAGTGTCTCTCACATGTGTTTAATCAGGCTTGGTGGTGAGAAATACAAAAACAAAGAAAATAATGCACTAGGGAAGGGATACATTTAGCTTCTTTTTTTTAAATTATTGCTTAAACTTATAAATTCAATTGGCAGACAGACATCCTTGGCACAGCTTGTGCTTGTAAGGTTACCAGCATTTGCCTGTGCTCTGTTTAGGGAAGAAATGGGCACTTCTTTGGCACACATAGCAGGAACATCCTCTCTCTTGCAAGGTGTGCTCATTTTTTTTATAAATTTGGAACTGTGCTTTGTCTTCAACCATTAATCAGGTTACAATACATTTTTCAGAAAATTATACACTAATTTGTCTAATCATTCATTTCCCCAACATTGATTATAAGCAGAAAAGTGTCTAGTCTCACCCAGAGAATTGGGGCAAAAACTCTACTAGTGTTTAAATATACTGTATGTATATATACCAACACAGTGTATATACACTCACTGATTACATTATAAGGTATATCTGTTCAACTGCTTGCTGATCTGCTGGGATTTTCACACACAACTACAAGTATCTCTAGGGTTTATGAAGAATGGTCCAAAAAGGGAAAATATCCACTGAGCGGCAGTTCTCTGGGCAAAAATGCCTTGTGGATGCCAAAGGTCAGAGGAGAAAGGCCATACTGGTTTGAGATGATAGAAAGGCAACAGTACCTCAAATAAACACTATTCACAACAAAGATATGCAGTAGAGCATCTCAGAAAGGACAACACAGTATATATATATACTGTGGAACAAGCCCCGGACACAGACAGGTAGACATGTTTAAGCACCACCACATGTTTATTTACAACTATTTACAGCAATTACACTATAATTATTTACAGCAATAAGTGCACACAAAACCCCCAAGATTTCCCCAAAGTCCAGGCCTCACACTCAAATGCCTCACTCTTCAGGTCACCTCCACTCCTCTCCACCAAGCTCTGTCCTCCTCCTCACCTGACTACAGCCTTGAATGATGGGAGGTGGCCCCTTTTATAACAACCCAGATGTGCTCCAGGTGCTTCCCGGCAATCTTCCACCGGCATTCCCCAGTGTGGCAGAATTGCCAACTGCGTACCCGGAAGCACTCCAGGTGTCCCCTATCCTCTTCCCCCCAGCACTTCCGGGTGTGGCGGAAGTGCTGAGGTCCAGGGCTCCGTAGGCATCAATGCGCCCCCTGGTGGTGACCATGGGCTCTCTACCCGTGGTCCCCAAAGCAACCAGGGTGGTCACCCCCTCGTGGTCTGGAGGAGGCGCAAGCCCTCCTCCAGTCCTCCTGGGCATCCCGGCTGTGTACCACCCCCAGCTGCGTGCCACTATATATATATATATACAGTATATGTATATACATATACAGTCATATGAAAAAGTTTGGGAACCCCTCTCAGCCTGCTTAATAATTTACTCTCCTTTCAACAACAAAGATAACAGTGATATGTGTTTCATTTCCTAGGAACAGCTGAGTACTGGGGTGTTTTCCGAACAAAGATTTTTAGTGGAGCAGTATTTAGTTGTATGAAATTAAATCAAATGTGAAAAACTGGCTGTGCACAAATGTGGGTCCCCTTGTAATTTTGCTGATTTGAATACATGTCACTGCTAAATACTGATTACTTGCAACACCAAATTTGTTGGATTAGCTTGTTAAGCCTTGAACTTCATAGACATGTGTGTCCAACCATGAGAAAAGGTATTTGAGGTGGTCAACTACAAGTTGTGCTTCCCTTTGACTCTCCTGACAAGAGTGACAGCATTGGATCCTCAAAGCAACTCTCAAAAGATCTGAAAACAAAGATTGGTCAGTATCATGGTTTAGGGGAAGACTATGAAAAGCTATCTCAGAGGTTTAAACTGTCAGTTTCAATTATAAGGAATGTAATCAGGAAATGGAAGGCCACAGGCACAGTTACTGTTAAACCAGGTCTGACAGGCCAAGAAAAACACAGGAGTGGCAAATGTGCAGGATTGTGAGAATGGTTACAGACAACCCACAGATCACTTCCAAAGACCTGCAAGAACATCTCGCTGTAGATGGTGTACCTGTACATCGTTCAACAATTCAGTGCAATTTGCACAAAGAACATCTGTATGGCAGGTCGATGAGAAAGAAGCCCTTTCTGCACTCACGCTACAAACAGAGTCGCTTGTTGTATGCAAATGCTCATTTAGACAAGCCAGATTCATTTTGGAACAAAGTGCTTTGGACTGATGAGACACAAATTGAGTTATTTGGTCATAACAAAAAGTGCTTTGCATGGAGGAAGAAGAACACCGCATTCCAAGAAAAACACCTGCTACCTACTGTCAAATTTGGTGGAGGTTCCATCATGCTATGGGGCTGTGTGGCTAGTTCAGGGACTGGGGCCCTTGATAAAGTCAAGGGTCGGATGAATTCAACCCAATATCAACAAATTCTTAAGGATAATGTTCAAGCATCAGTCACAAAGTTGAAGTTATGCAGGGGTTGGATATTCCAACAAGACAATGACCCAAAATACAGTTCAAAATCTACAAAGGCATTCATGCAGAGGGAGAAGTGCAATGTTCTGGAATGGATGTCACAGTCACCTGACTTGAATATCATCGAAAATCTATGGGATGATTTGAAGCAGGCTGTCCATGCTCGGCAGCCATCAAATTTAACTGAACTGGAGAGATTTTGTGTGGAAGAACGGTCAAAAATACCTCCATCCAGAGTCCAGACACTCATCAAAGGCTATAGGAGGCATCTAGAGGCTGTTAGGTTTGCAAAAGGAGGCTCAACTAAGTATTGATGTAATATCTCTGTTGGGGTGCCTAAATTTATGCACCTGTCTTATTTTGTTATGATGCATATTGTATATTTTCTGTTAATCTAATAAACTTAATGACACTGCTGAAATACTACTGTTTCCATAAGACATGTCATGTATTAAAAGGAAGTTGCTACTTTGAAAGCTTAGCCAATAATAAACAAAAATCCAAAGAATTAAGAGGGGTTCCCAAACTTTTTCATATGACTGTATATATATATATAATCTGTGTCTATGTGTGTTTGTGTGAGACAGTATCTGCCAAATAATACAAAGAGTACACAACACGTGTTTCCCTCTTATTGGGGCTTGTCAGGTGTACTCACTTTTGCATCCCCTTATGGGGATAGAACCGTGGACATTAGCACCTGAAGAGAAGCCTCTGATGTTGCACCAAGGCGAATGGCTTGCTTATTTGACAGGGTGAAGATATACACTATACACATGCACGCACCTATATTTTCTTTTGTGTTTGTAACTTCTTCCCACTTCCTCATGTCTCTTGATATTCTAATTTTGCAGGGCTGGGGGTTCTATTATAGAATTTCTAGGTTTATAAGGTCATTACTATCACATGTACAGAACACTATTGTTACTTGCATAATTAACATGCAATGTGTTGCCACTGTTCAGCACAATGATTAGTAAATATATCAGCCATACCTAACTTCTGTTTTCCTTACTTGAAATAAATAGGGAAAATTAGTCCTAATCTAGCAGTATAACAAAAAGTACACAAATATCTCAAACACTTAATAGATGTCTTACTATATTAATTATTGGCATTAAGAGTAAAGCAGCAGTCATGAAGTTATGTTTACTCTTGTCTAAAAACAACCAAGTAGCCATGACATTTGGAGGTAAGAAATATACTCAGCTAAAGACCAAATGTGTTTTTAGCATCTTAAGTGAATTAATCTTCTTAGGTGGACGATCATCTGATAGGATTATAAAAGACAACTGTCGTCAACGCTTGTTGCTGTGGCATTAGTTTGCTTAGGCTGTTGGATTTTTAGCTCCTTTCTAGATAGGCTTTGTAATGATTAGGTGTTCTTTTTGGGAAACCTTTTTGTGTTAGGATGGTGGTTCAGACAATTAGTTTTGGCTTTTAAGATTAGAAGTTTTGTTCTTTTATTTGAGTTTCGGTTGGCTTCCTTCTTCATTTCATTTTGAGTTAATTACATTTTGTTTAATTATTGCTTTTTTTTCTTTAGTTTTGAATAAGGGTTTTCTTTAATTACTAAATACAAGAATTGATCTTATTTTGCATTAATTGTCTGGATAATCTTTTATTTAAACAAACAAATCTACTAAAGATTTACGTTGCAGTTTTGTTCTTTATTTGGAGAGTTTTTTGCACTTTGGGTTTTGCTGTTTTCAGTCAAATCATAACAAAACTATTTTGAAGTAAAACACAGATAAACAAAAATCAAAACTAGGGAAAATTTCTCAAGAGTCAGGCTGTGTTTACAGTCTGGCTTTGTTTCTGCCTGAATTTAGCTTGAATCAGCACTCGAATAGATTATCCTTTTATCCAGTACTTTTCTTGTCTAAAACACTTGACATTGTGTATTCCTTGCTTACAGAATTCATGACTTAAATAATAACTATTTGTTTAAACTTTTACATCCTTGAGTCTGATCTCATCATAGGATTAAAACTGCTCTTTTCAGAATTGTGAACAACCACCTGCTACCATTTGATCTCACCACTGCTTTAAATCCTGTTGGGCACAACATTCATCTGAAGGGTTGTCCTAGACTGGTAGCAGCCTGATGCTCCTGCTTGTTATCTTGTCTCTTCAGATACAATTGTGTTTGAAGGTGAATGGTGTTCCTTGCAGCTTTTCTCCTTTAACATCCTTCAATGTTCTTTTTTTGGTCTGAATTATTTTAACACCTCCAAGGTGCCACTGATCTACTTAATTTACCAAAATGACCTACATTCCCAATATCCTGTCAACCTCTGGAGTCGCTCTTGACAATACTCTGATGTCTGAATTCAGTGTTTCTGATAGGCCTACAGTTACAACTTATTTGTTTCACAAATGGACACCTTTTGTATTATTTTAAAATTATGTCACATATCCTGCATTCTAAAGATGCTATTGGGACTTCTGTAAGTGCAGAACACAGTATTTAAAAAATAGGGAGTAGAAAGAACCCCTGAAGTTTAAGTCTGTGTCACAGTCAGTGGGGTGGCATGGACTGATGCAAGCTGACGAAGAGTAGATAGACAAAGACCCAATCAGCCAGGCTGCTCGGCAGGGATGGTTTTTCAGGTTGCCTTCAGGTGGGGTGTCTAGCCTGGTTCTTGGTAATCACATTTTCTATTTTAACTGATATAACAGTTTATATAATATAATAGTATATATTAATAGTTATATACTATACAGAGTGGTCACAAGGGTTCAAAAGATGTTTTTATTTTTAAAAAAATACTTTTTCAACAGTTTTTCGTTTCAAAACTAGTACATCCAGTATTCATTCTCTATCTTCCACTCCTCCCAGGCAAGCTTTGTCCTCCTTCTGACTCCAGCTTGCTGATGTGGACGGCTCCCTTATTAAACCTGACCCGAGAGTACTGGTACTGCAAGTGTCAAACTGTTGTCTCCAGAAGGCACTCCTGGGTCAGGCAGAGCCACCTTGGGATAGGAAATTCACTAGCCCAATAGTTCCCCTAGTAGCATCCATTGTACCCAACAGGGCATCCCTATGTATGCCACATCTCTCATGCTGGACCTAACCAGAAGGAATGTTACCCACCTAGTATACTGGGAGACAATATAACAATGAGGAGCAGTCTTCCATTGTCCCTCATTTCAAAAGGTTTTCCAGCTAGGAAGGGGAATGTTAGCCATTGTGGTTCCTTGACTCTATAATTTTTTATAATATATATGAGTTCCAAACGGCAGACAACTCCAACAAGTACAGTTTAGGTAGTACTACCCAGTGGCAGATTCACCGGACTTTTTTTAACAGTCCAACAAAATATTTTTCATTAATAAAGCCCCTTCTCTTCCTCTCCTTTCATTCCTCCACATGAGCTTTCGCCCTCTGCCTCCAGACTCTCACTCATTAGATGAGACAGAGTAGCCCCTTTTTATGTTGCTCCCAGGAGCACTGCCAGTGTCATGGCATTTAATGTCAGAAGCACTTTTGGGTCACAAAGAAGCTCTCTTCTTCACAACGTCATCCTGCAGTACCTCAAGATCACCCTTCCAGACTACAATACCCAGGCAACTCTGTGGTTATCCATACTGGGCTGCAGCCAGGGATCACTGCCACCTTTTGTTCTGGGGGATAATAGGTCAGATAGATAGATAGATACTTTATTAATCCTAAGGGAAAATTCATATAATCCAGCAGCATCATACTGATACAAAAAACAAACAATATTAAATTAAAGAGTAATAAAAATGCATGTAAAAACAGACAATAACTTTGAATAATGTTAGCATTTACTCCCCCGGGTGGAATTGAGGAGTCGCATAGTGTGGGGGAGAAACGATCTCCTCAGTCTGTCACTGAAGCTGCTCCTCTGCCTGGAGATGACACTGTTTGGTGGATGCAGTGGATTCTTCATGATTGACAGGAGTTTGCTTAATGCCCGTCGCTCTGCTACAGATGTTAAACTGTCCAGCTTTATTCCTACAGTAGAGCCTGCCTTCCTAACAAGTTTGTCCAGGCGTGAGACGTCCTTCTTCTTTATGCTGCCTCCCCAGCACACCACCTCGTAGAAGAGGGCACTCACCACAACCGTCTAGTAGAACATCTGCAGCATTTTATTGCAGATGTTGAAGGACGCCAGTCTTCTAAGAAAGTATAGTTGGCTCTGACCTTTCTCACAAAGAGCATCAGTACTGGCAGTCCAGTCCAATTTATCACCCAGGTATTTATAGGTCTGTACCGTCTGCACACAGTCTCCTCTGATGATCATGGGGTCCATGAGGGGCCTGGGCCTCCTAAAATCCACCACCAGTTCCTTGGTCTTGCTGGTGTTCAGGTGTAAGTGGTTTGCGTCACACCATTTAACAAAGTCTTTGATTTGCTTCCTGTACTCCTCCTCCTGCCCACTCCTGATGCAGCCCAGAAAAAACTTTTGCATGTGGCAGGACTCCGAATCGTATTGGAAGTCTGATGTATATAGGCTGAACAGGACCGGAGAAAGTACAGTCCCCTGCGGCGCTCCTGTGCTGCTGACCACAATGTCAGACCTGCAGTTCCCGAGGCGCACATACTGAGGTCTGTCTGTAAGATAGTCCACGATCCATGCCACCAGGTGTGAGTCTACTCCCATGTCAGTCAGCTTGTCCCTAAGGAGTAGAGGTTGGATGGTGTTGAAGGTGCTAGAGAAGTCCAAAAACATAATTCTTACAGCACCACTGCCTCTGTGCAGGTGGGAGAGGGATTGGTGTAGCATATAGATGATGGCATCCTCCGCTCCCACCTTCTTCTGGTATGCAAACTGCAGAGGGTCGAGGGCGTGGCGGACCTGTGGCCTCAGGTGGTGAAGCAGCAGCCGCTCCATGGTCTTCATCACATGTGACGTCAGAGCAACAGGCCAGAAGTCATTCAACTCACTAGGACCTGATACCTTTGGGACTGAGGTGATACAAGATGTTTTTCAAAGCCTCAGGACTCTCCCCTGTTCCAGGCTCAGGTTGAAGATGCGCTGTAGAGGACTCCCCAGTTCTAACACACAGGCCTTCAGCAGTCGTGGCGATACTCCATCTGGACCCGCTGCTTTGCTGGCATAAAGTCTCCTCAGCTCTCTGCTCACCTGTGCTGCTGTAATTGTGGGTGGGGATGTCTCACCTATGCTGGTATCAGCAGAAGGATGGTTGGAGGATGAAGTACTCCAAGGTGAGAGTGGGTTAGGGTGGTCAAACCTTGTCCATCCATTATTTGATCATCCTGACAGAAACTGAGGACCATCCCAGCCGGATTATGTCTCCAATCTTGGGCTCCATCTATTATGGCCAGTCAGAATGCCAATAAACCCAATCCGCCACTTACAATATATATACTGTATATGCAATATATGTATGTACTTGCTTTTACACGCGACTTCGTCCGCGCGGACTCTCTTTTAATATACTTTTTTTTCGGAAATATATATATGAAGTTATAGTTATTGCCCGTGACTTTCTTCGCGTGGAACTTCTGACGACGTGGGAGTGTAAATATTTAATTACTTTTTAGAGGATTTCCTTATAAACAATATTTTTTGTTTCTGTATTGGGCGGCACTAATATTACCAGGCTCGTGGGCGAACTTAACGCGCGAGCAAGCTACGTAAAACGGACAGTGGGAGAAACAATCTTCCCTTAAATCTACGACAGCGTATTTCACAGTTTGGCCCTGAGACTTATTTATCGTCATGGCGAAGCATACTTTGAGGGGAAATTGCAGTCTCTTAAAGTCAAAGGGGTGGTCATTGGATATTAGAGGAATGCGCGGCATTTTTTTTCTCCTTGAGCACACCGGTGAAAATAATGGCTTCGATTAAATTTGTATGCAGGGCTTTGACTTGCAGTCTAGTGCCATTACACAGTTTCAGTGGTTTTAAATTCCGAAGGAGCATTACGGGTGTGCCTTCCGCAGAGTAAGCCTATGGTATGGAAGACCCGGTGGTTTAAGGGAATTTACAAACTCCACCAGATAGTTAACGGCTTCATCTGCATTACAGACAGTGTCTATCGACTTGTAGACCGTTTCTTCTCCGTCAAAGGACTTCAGCAACATGTCATTATTGAAAGCGGCTTGATCGTTTTTTGGAGTCAAAATGGCCCGTTCACAAAACCATTCTATAGGCATATTCTGTATTTGAGTAATGCCTGGATAAATGTGATCAATCAGTTATCATTTATAGACCGAGATGCATAGCATCAGGTTGCTCGCGCAAATGATGCACGGCTGTCGCTCACTTTACCGTCAGGCAGAAACAGAAACATCCCCTTCCTCATTCCACGCATGCGCGCCGTGTCGTTTGCCCCTCTTCTCAGTCGCAAGAGAACGGATATAGTTGACGCCTCCCAATTCACCTCCTTAGGGATGGAATTTCAAAAAATCCTTTCTTAGCGGTTATCCATGTCATTATTGGAATGCACTGTCAAAAGTTCAGCCCTTTATGTAGCGGTTTGGTCTGTGCGTTGTCTGTCAGTCAGTCATGGAACTGTTTTATACTGTATATATAGATATTTTATATATATAGATATTCACATATACAGTATATAAAACCCTTATGTAAAACTTTATTACTCACTTCTGTAATATTATTAGATTTTGTATGGACATTGAATAAAATTTGAACAAGGAAGTCTTGTTCAAAATCTTAGCAACAACTCAGTGGTTCACAAGTTGTTGAGATTTGGAAACAATGTAGGAGACATTTACGGCAGATAAGCTCTTATTGCCTACCTTTACTCATGGGAATCACCAATTTTGGCCGTCTTTAACCTATAACAGCATTAAATATGTAAAACTAATTAGGTATCATGATATTTAAAAATCTCTGCTGATAACGTATATGAATCCTCAGAACTTTAAGTTTCCAAATTTAATCTTCCAATGACACACTTTATTTCTATTTAGGAATCATCTCTCAAATATTTACTTGTGTAATTTACTGGCTAGTTTGGATGAAGAGTCAAATAGCATATCAAGAGTGTCAGAATTTGAAGCCATTGTCAATTTGATCATCACAAGAACAATGAGAAAGGTATCTTTCAATTAAAATTTTAAAAATGGAATGGAATTCTGCCCTTCACAAAATACATTCTAGTTCAATCTGTAGAGCATATGCCATATTCCAACTAGAAATCGCTTGTTGTTCATAAATGTTTCCTCTGAAATTGTCCAAAATGTACCCAAGGCAAGATCCAACCTATCAAAGAAGTCATCAAGCTAGGTCATATGTTTTGGGAATGTTTTACACTCAATTCAAAAATATTTATACTTTGTCTTTGCATAGGCTTGGATCTAAAAATCATTCTGAATGCTTCAATAGCGATATCTGGAGCAGTACCTGATGGGATATCACTGGACTATGAAACAACTGCAGTGATAGCTTATAGCACACTGTCTGCACAGAGACTGATTCTGCTCAGCTAATCCACCTGGTAACTTAGTGGAAAAGTGATATTCTACTGCCCCAAATTAGAAAAAATATATAATGAAAATCAATTTAAATTTTTTTTAGAAATTTGGCAAGAATCTGTTAAAACATATATTCTCTCTAATACTAACATTTTCAATTTATGTGCTGTTTCATTCTATATGAATACACATTGGGAGATCTGAAAATTGAAAGTGCACCTTTTGAGAAGTATTTAGGAGTCATAGTGGACTTGACACTATCAACTTCCATACAGTTCAGAAGCCATTAAGAAGACTGACAGAATGTTATATTATATAGCACGATGTGTAGCATACAAAGCAAAATGATGTTATGCTGAAGCTTTATAACACACTGGTTAGAACTCATCTGGAGTAATGTGTACTGTTTTGGTCTCCGGGTTACAAAAAGGACATGGCAGCGCTAGAAAAGGCCCAGAGAAGAGCAACTAGGCTGATTCCAGGGCTAGAGGGGATGAATTATGAAGAAAGATTAAAAGAGCTGAGCCTTTTCAGGTTATGCAAAATGAGATTAAGAGGAGAAATGATTGAAGGGTTTAAAATTATGATGGGAACTAGGACAGTGGATAAACACTGCTATTTTAATATTAGTTTTTCAAGAACACAGGGACAATTGTTAAGGATAAATTTCCCGCAAACATTAGGATATTTTTCTTCACACAGAGTACCACAAACACATGGAATAAGCTACCAAGTAGTGAGGTAGACAGTAGAACCTTAAGGACCTACAAAAATGGACTTGCTATTCATTTAGATCAATTAAATTGTTAGGACTCTCAAGCTTTTTTGGGCTGAATAGACTGTTCTTGTCTGGATTGTTCTAATATGAAGAACCACTTTAGATGTGGCTCTCTTGTCACATTGCTCTCTAAGTTAGGTGAGTTAGTGCTGAATTGCAGGTTCATTACTTGTTTTCTGAACTTATTATTGTATTTGCTTTTTATTGGATTGTATTTAATGTGTTTTGTTCTCTACATAAAATAATACATTTTATCTTCTACAAAGCATTGCTAAATTCCAGCTTTACTTGTCTACATCAAATGCTAAAGTGCCTTGTCATTCTCTTATCAGCTTTGTACAATTGCATTTTTTTAATGGTCTTCCTCTACAGATTAGAAAAAGATTACAGGTTCAGAGTGCTACTGTCAGAGCCTCAACCTGAGCCACACATAGTCCTCACTTAGCTCATCTACACAAGTTTCCATTGAAACACTGGATTGTCTTGAAAACTCCATAACATTTGCATATAATCCTGTTCTGGCAGTAGCATTCTTATTGTGCTATTACCCCTTGATGCAGCTCTCAACAAATGCTAATTCAGCTTTGCAGTCCTGCTCTCTGCTTTTCCTAGGACTATTCTTCAAATGTAGACTTGTTTCCTTTGGCTTTCCAAATACTGACCCCTTATTTGTGTTCCAATGGCCCCAGCTATTCATCAAGCATAGTGAAAATACCACACCATGTTCCAGCTTTGAAAACTATCCCCATAATTCATTGATTTATGTTCTTTTGTCCCTGATACTGAACAGAATTAAGTAGATTTGATAACAGGAGAATGGATTTTACTAGTCAAGTTTGCTTTCTATCATTTTTGAAGCCTTATATTATCACTGTACTTGATCTAAAAAGTTATTTTTGGTACTCATGTGAAAATAAATGTTTACCTCCAAGATCCTTCTATTATCAAGTCAAGTTGGTAAGCATGCACTGGTACAGTGTGTTGCCGCACCTACTACATGATGAAACAACTCGGGATCCCAGTTGGCAACCCCCCAGGCAGACACATGGTCCAGTCCCTCCCTCCAGAAATGACCCTCTATCTGCCGCAGCCAGGTGCTACGTGGGTGACCCCTTAGCCTGGTCCAGCCACTCGGGTACCCAACAATGAGGATCTTAAGAGCAGGTTCACCCTCGGGGAAACGTTCCACATGGCCGTAGTGCCGTAACTGACACTCCCTCACAATGCAGATAATGTGCCTCATTCGGGACTCCATGAGCAACCACTCATTTGACACAAATTCAAAACAACGGTACCCAAGGATTTTCCAGAGAGACACAGCACCAAAGGAGTCCAGTCTTCATTTCAGGTCAGTGGATAGCGTCCGTGTCTTGCAACCATATAACAGGACAGGAAGCACCAGGACTCTAAAGACTTGGACCTTCGTCCTTTTGCACAGATATCGGGAGTGCCACACACCCCTTTCCCCTGACTGCGACTTTCCGAGGAACAGATTCGGATGTGCATAATGCTTCAGTTCTTCTGTAAGCAGGATGTGGGTCGCTAGACCACAGATGGTGTGTCACTTGCTCACAGATTCCTCTAACAAATGCTTCTTTATCTGCCCTCAGAACCCTCACAGCCGTCCTTCTCAGTTCCCGGTACAGACCAGAGTTGCCGTTGAGCCATGCACTGCGACTCTTCTCGATGATATCCTGGGTGCCCTGCGAGATGAAACACATCCTTCTGGAAGCACCAGTAACACCAACACAACCCTCAGCAACCTTCAGGTTCTTGTCATGGAAGGTCTCCAACATCACACCAGGAATGGCAGTTGCACCCAAATCTGCAAGATCCTTACACAAACTGCATGCAAACTCATTAGAAACAGCCTGGTCTTGGAGTCTGGTAGGTGGTAACATACTGGACCTAAGCTGGATCCTAAGAGTAGCAACAACACGTCTGTGGTCAGAATTCACAAAATGGGCACTTCTGTAGACCCTGCAGCTAAATGTTTTGTTTTATTAATATTTGTTATGTTTATATTATTATACTAATCTGCTTATTTATTGTTACTGTTAACTGATTTATGTTGTTATACTAATCTGCTTATTTATTGTTACTGTCAACTGTTTATTCTGTAAAGCATGCTGTTAACAGGCCTACATAAAGGCATATATTATAGATAGATAGATAGATAGATAGATAGATAGATAGATAGATAGATAGATAGATAGATAGATAGATAGATAGATAATGAATGGCTCTGTATCAGATAGCTAGACAGACAGACAGACAGCCCAACCGATCAACCAAATGCCATATTGTGGTGCTCACTATATGCACAGGCAGTGTGGCATAAAGTGTTATTATCCACATGACCTAATACTTCAAGTGAGTTGTGCCAGTCTAAAGCAGAATTTTAAGTACAGAACAGAGAAACCTGTACTAGCTAATGAGGTTTTTAAAAGATTAAATCACATTGGGCCACTATTCTTTTCACAAATGTTCAGCTGCTGGTAAACCATTGTTAAACAGTGGTTGGGTTTTGACTGGCCCAGTGGGAATATACTTGCTCTTTTTAATTATAGCTCACCTCCAATAGTAATGTATGCATTTGATCTTAAGTGGCCTTTAAATTGCCTGTTATGTCATAATGTGTGTGTTGTGAGTGTTTATTCACCAGTGAAAACAAAATGAACACACCGTATATGTCTGTTTTAGTTATATACATACTGTATGTGTAGGCTGCCACTTCAGCATTGTGAGTGTTAATAAGATATTCCAAAGCTAAAAATTTCTATTTTACTCCAATCTTCACCCCATAACTATTCAACCCTAAACTGAATTTTATGTGTAGAATTGCTCCTGGTTTTAAGCTTATAGCCCTGGGCTGTATTTTCAGTAATTAAATTCTATTAATGCATGAATTAAGTTTTTTTATTCTATGTTTTTTTACATCTGAGTCAATTCTGCTTAAACCAAAAGTAGCTAAAATGTTTGTTATGATCAATTTTAGTGCTAATAGTATAGTAATAATTTTCTTGAACTAATTATGGTCTTACAGAAAAGAAGCTCACTAATTAATAAAGAGTGTAAATATGCTCAAAAATACAGTCAAACTATTCCACATTTTTGTTATATTGCAAAGTAGTCAGCCATCTATTTCACAGTATGCATCCACAACTACAAGATTACAACTGAGTAAAGGAGCATTAAATATGTACAGTAAGTATGTATTATATCAAATTCATATTTTTAGTAATATGCAGTGGTAATTACACTCTTAAAAATACTGGTTCTTTAATCACATTTTATTGTTTTTTAGTGGGTTGTGTGGTTCCATGTTGAACATTTTCTTGACAAAGTGCCATTTCATTTGGGCAGGGTTCTTTAAAAAACTACCTAATATGAAGAAAAAGCCTGGAGTCTTTTATGTATGGTAGACTACCTAGTAGGACACTAATAGATTAAGAAAATCCGTGTGTTATTGTATTCAGCAAGAGTCCTTTTAAAATCAGGAACCCATTGGTATTTCACAAGTCTTTTACCATTTAGTCAGGGTTATTTACTGGATGGAGACTGTTATGGATATGAATAAATAAAGATTCTTTATGGAACATTCATGTGGATGAATCATTTGGGAACCAAAAATGGTTCCCTTGTGGCATCACTCTGAAGAACCACTCTGGCACCTTCATTTTTAATAGTGTAGGTTTCCTACTCTTAGCAGTTTTCATAATTTTTCTGAACCAGTTCATTCAGAAACAGGAATGTAAGTACATGTACTGCACATCCAGTTTCTAAAGGATCAGACACAAAGCACAAACCAACCTTGGATGGTCACTTAGTTCTCTGTAAATTCACACCCATACTCAGTGATGTTGGAGAAATCAACTACACGTAAAAGTCTTTGGAATGTGAGAGGAACAGGGAAAGTAAAGTTCAAGCTCCACACAGACAGTGACTTCCAGCCATTTGAACCCAGGAGTGTGAAGCTGTGAGTTAGCAGCAGCTCTAAGTTTTGTGTTTTTTTTTTAAATTAATATGGGAAATGATGTTGCTGTGATGCTTTAAGATGATTTACTAAGAAAAGATAAAAAAGTGATGATACATTAAGATGCTTATTTTATTAAACATAGCTGGTTGTGTAATGTTGTGCATGTACCCAGATATTGTAAGCCACGTTAGGCAATGGCATTTGCTTAATAAGTTTATTCATTTTCTTTCTTCAATAATATTAGTAATAATACTGTGCGTGATGGTGCTTTCTGATTGACTAGCATCCCATTTAGGCATGATACTTGCCATCCCCCTGCTACAATTCCTGTGTTTTTTTTACATTTATGATAGAAATCCTGAAGTTTTTTTTAATAAAATACACATCTATCTTGGAGTTTTGTTACTTGAAAAATTCAGTTTTCTTCTAGAAGGGTCCCTGAAGAAGTTCAATACTTTTTTTTTTTTTTGCCTTATTTTCAATGCCATTTTGATTAACTTTGCAGGCCTCCATTTTGTACATATTTGGGTAGCAGTTGCTAAGGTGTGGCTATGAGTGATGTCCTGGGTCTCATTGAATGTATCTTTAGGGGTCATGGGTGTAAAGATCAGCTCCATACACTTCCTTGGTAACAAACTTGTTTTTTTGGGATCAAGGACTTTGATTTTTTTATTAACATTTTGAACTTGTCAAGAGAATGCTTAAACTTTTGGTAATAACTCCGGCTTGACATCTCTTCTACGTCTCATCTCCAGATTTTTCATTGAAAAACAAATCTCCAGGTCTCTTTCTGGGCCAGTGCAGTACCCAGTGTTGCAGGAATAGGCACTGGCTCCCCTATGACTCTGAACTGCATAAGAGATTTTGAAAATGAATGGATGGATGGATGAATAAATGAATAGTAATGGTAAGTAGTAGTAGTAATGTGAGAGTGCTCTCAAATGGACTGGCATCTCATTCAGTGTTGCAGTTTATCTTGTGCTAAATATAGCCAGAATGGGCTCCAGCCCTCTGCACCCCTAATACTGAATTAGGTAAAGAGCATTCAGTCTCACTACTGTAATAGAGTTTGGTAAAGAACTAGAATTTAATTAAAAAAAAAAAAAAGATAGATCGGTATCACTTTAAGAAAGTGAATGTATGGGTTTATTATTGTGTCTCCAGTATTGCTCAGTGCGAAATAAAACAAACTTTTACTTAAGTGATTACATGTAAGCAACTAATTGATTCATTATGTGTAGTCCCTAATCTAAAGTGTTTAAAAGCAAACATGGCACTGGTACCATTTTGTAGTAGTCTCTAATTTAAATTGTTTTTTTCAATATTTTTATGTAAGCTAAGACCAATCAATTATTTGCATTTGACTTTGTCAACGAATATTTGGTACTTGGCGGTGGAGCATAATTGCCTATAGCTCTCTAATGTTAATGTCCCCTTTGGGTGCATCCCTAATAACTTTAAGGTACGTATTTGTGGTTGGGGTAGGTCAATCTAATAATTTAAACTCCAAAAATTAAGCAACCGGGGCGCCTCCGTCTGTTTAGTACACAAGTACCAGTACCGATTATTTTGTAACATTACGAGGCAAACCTCACAGGCAATACAGGACAAACAGTTCGCACTCCAGCGTTAATTATTCCTGAGCACAGTCAGTGCAGTACACATTGCGCGCGTCACTTTAACTGTATTGGCGTTAACAAAGTCAGACGCATGGAACTTCATTTGTTGAAGGTTATACAAGTAAAACATCAACATCTTAAACAGTATATACCTTTTTAAATTCGTGCATCGGCCGAAACACAATACACGAACCCGTATTTCACATGTCTGGCACGTTTTATCAGGAGAAGAAAACAAAACAATGTAGGGAGTCTCCAACCTGACATCTTCAAGGTCCCTTTAGCTGAAAAGATGTTCCGCTTTCCTATCACACCTCTGAAGACGTGATGACTAAACTGAATGAATGGACTGTGTTGATTTCTACTTTGTTGTCGTCCCGATACTGTCGCATCAGTCCCGAAACGACTCCACACTAGTATACAAAAGTTCAAAAAAGCATAAATGAATCTTATCTCTCTAGCCATTCTAACGTATCGTCTCTAATGTGTCTGAGTACCTGCTTACACCGGCGGCAAAGATTACTTAGTTAGGGAAGTTTCGTAAACATCACACCTGCTGTTTGGAATGTAATTGCTACGCATGCGCAAGACAGACGTCCACTTATGAAGCGCGGTGTGAAAGAAATCAGTTCACTTAAAGGCCGATGAACGCACAATTACAAGAGAAGAACAAGCAAAAATTAGTAAGTGAAAGAAACACAAATACTTGAACATGGTCAGGAAACAAATTTCCGAAGATGATGTTGCCTTTAGCAGAAATTTCTTCTGTGATCGGATTATTTCCCAGAAATCAACGATCGGTCGCGATACCGATAACTGAGAATGTTTCTGTTCAATGACGTTTATAAAAGGTTGAAATAAGTTCTGACACTAGCTCCCATTTGATCAATAACAGAGTTGCTCTTTAAAGTCTTAAACTAAGATGTAATGTGTGAATTAAACAGTGGAGGGAGCTCCCATCCTAAAATGCGCAAATTCCAAAAGCTGCGCTGGGTAGTGATTCTCAAATTCAATCCGGGAGGATGCCTGTGGCTGCAGGCTGTCATCCCAACTAGTTTCTGTACTAGCACTTTAATTAGCTATTTAATTATTTATTTAGCATCAATCAAAAAGGTACAACGAAACAAAGTATAACTGAGCAGATCTGACCACGTATTTCTATCTACAAGCCTCTTATTGACAGCAGCAGCTCTCAATTCAAGCCAGACGTTTTTATATTTATTTGGGGGGTTTATTTGTTATATATAGTTTGTTTTTATAACGTGCTAGAAGAAGGAGCGTCGGTTGCCTTGACAGCTTGCACATTGTAATCGGTTCAGTTAGCCAATAAAAGGTGTCAGTTTGCTTGACTTCTCATTGGGAACAAATAAAATATCTATCTATCTATCTATCTATCTATCTATCTATCTATCTATCTAACCTAAATATTTACACTCAGCATAAGGCAATCATTCATGAGTGTTAGATGGGTGAGAATGTATTCTTTTTGATTTTTAATATTTTGTTCTTTTTTAATGTTCTGGTGTTTTAATCTTTTATTTACTAATAAATACATATGTGAGTAATAGTGAAATAATGGTCCTATAGCACTGAGTGTTGTTTGCAATGGTACCAGACAACAAACTTCAAAGAATAAAAGAGTTAATAAAAAATGAGAATGCTGAGGTAGGCATTAAAAGATATAGTAAAACTTACAGATATTTCTAATAAATGTAAATCTCACACTGCTGCAGGTTTCTGGATTTCTGAACAACTCACTGATTGTGAAACTGGTTCGGACAAAAATATTCAGCCACAGTTGGTTCCCAGCATTGGCTTTACTTTGACTTGATATTATTTCCATACCTGCCTTTTGCTGGTCAAGCTGATGGAGAAACATTCTTGATGTCCCATTCAAGCTCTGTCTCTCACACCAGTTCTCTTTCTAATGTTTGTCAGATGTATACAATCAACCTAAAACCAGCTGCTGAGACTTCAGTTCCTTCTGTTCTGTCATC
>JANRMT010062840.1:28151177-28168747 GCA_026402145.1 Polypterus bichir lapradei | reverse complement strand
CTGATACTCTGTATGTTCAATTCATCATAATAACTATTCATGGTGGCACTAAAATCCGTACTGACCCCTACTCTCTCTTCTGTTTCTTTTTCCGGTTTTTCTGTGGTGGCGGCCTCCGCCACCACCAACTTAATCAAAGCACCATGATGTCCCAGCATTGATGGACTAAAAGCCAGAAGTCCACGTGATCATCATCATCATCATCAAGTCCTTCCGTGAAAACCATAAATCCAAAGAGGACTGTTTCATTTATGTTAGGTAGATTGCCCAGAGGGGACTGGGCGGTCTCATGGCCTGGAATCCCTGCAGATTTTATTTTTTTTCTCCGGCCATCTGGAGTTTTTTTTTTGTTTTTTCTGTCCCCCCTGGCCATTGGACCTTACACTTATTCTATGTTAATTAATGTTGACTTATTTTATTTTCTTACTGTGTCTCTTATTTTTCTATTGTTCATTATGTAAAGCACTTTGAGCTACATTTTTTTTGTATGAAAATGTGCTATATAAATAAATGTTGTTGTTGTTGTTGATTCTTCTGTGACTTCCTAGATGGGTTTTCTATGAGTTCTTGGAGTAAAAAATGTAAAATTCCACCTGGAACCCATCTATTCCAGGTATTTTGTTTTTTGGGCTGTCTGTTTAGCTTCTACTTCTTTCAAACATATTTCTTCTTTTATTTCTTCCCTATGCAATTTCCTCACTTTCTCCTACCTCTTCTTCCAAAAACTCCCCCATCCTTTCCCATGCAGTTCAATGTAAAATTCTTCTTTATAGTCTCTCATTCGTTAACACCTCAATATAACTCTTGTTCTTTTGAACTTTTAGTTTCTTAGAGAAGAAACGTTTACACTTTTCACTTTCTTCTTTCTCCTGGACTCTACTTTTGAAGTTTATCTGTTCTTCTTTCTGTCTATAGAAATGCTCGATTTGTTGCTTGATCCGTTTTACTTCCTCTTCCTTATTCCTTTGTTTCTACACAAACTTTCTAATTTATCTTGTAAAATGCTGTCTTGCTGTTCTTCTCGTTTGACTCACTTTTTTTGAAAAAAGTTTTAGTTTTTTTCTTCATAATATCCCACCATTCATTATATGTTTTGTAGCAATCTTTTAATGTAGGTCATTCTTGATATACTATATTCTTTCCTTATTTTGGGATCTTTTTTACAATTCTGTATTTCATTTCCAATATTCCTTCCTCCTCTGTCTCCTCTCTCCAGATCTGCTATTATAACTCGATTATCTGAGAAAAAGGTTGTGATTTGGGAAAACTGGTTTAATTGGTATTCCTTGGTGCACTATTGCACTCGTCTTACTGGACTGGTCACTCCTGGGCAGATTTACCACTGCTCTAAGTTTTCTCCATTTGGAGTTGGAGGCTGTCCTGGTGGTTCACTGGAGTCACAGGGTTCTAGAGATTGCTTTGTAACCCTTTGTTGACTTATATGTTCCTAAGGTCTTCTGGAATTTGTTTTGAGTGAGGATTGGTGTGCTGCTTGTTCAGAACATTTTGCCACTTTCACATTGCTGAAAAGGTTCTGTTTCTAGTCTAATTTAACCCATTATCATTTAAATTTGGTTGATCAGTTGATTGAGTGACTAAGGGGGAAATTACTTTTTCACATGGGTGGTAAAGGTGTTGGTGAAGCTTTTCCTTCAATAAATCAAATCATCATTTACAGACTGTGTATTGTCTTTACTCAGTTTGTCTTTTTTATTGTACTAAATTTGTTTATGTTATTGTGTTACGAACAAACACAAACTGAGAAAATCAGGAAGGGGTAAATACTTTTTCGCAGCACTATAGATAATGATCATTTAGCAACAATCTGTCCATCCAGTTATTGGCGTCTATCCTGATATCTCAGGGTGCAAGGCAGTAAGTAACCTTAACTGGGTTACATATACACTGTAGGGCACAGTCACTGCTCAATCCAAGTCAATTCAGAGTTTCCTAATGTGCGTGCATTTAGGATATATGTATCGGGAAAACCAGAGATCCAGGAAAATAAGTTATGATTGGAAACTTTTAACGTATTCAGGCAATTAATAAACAATTATTTTATACAGAGCTAAAGCATACAATACAAAAAACTAAAGATAAGAATGATGTTTCCAGGTCCCAGTCTTCTCTGAAAACTGGTGATGGTGCCAAGACAAGCTGACTCATTATACACCCTTCATCCTTAACCCCATCCCAACAATCACCACAGCTCTTTCCCCTATGGGCCTTGTATAATTCTGGTGGCTCATGCTCAGGCCCATGGACCAAGGGTGCCTAAGTCGATCAGTGGACAACTTCATGGCCTCCTCCCCCAGTCAGGACTTCTAGGCTGACAGCCGTGGCCTTATTTCTACCTGGCTGCATGAATAAATTCTTGTTTTTGAAATGCAGGTCCGGCTAATTGGCAGTCCCTTTCTCGACTGCTTTTCTTAAGTAAAGTTTAAAGTTTGACGCTGCTGTTTGCTTAGGATCAGGCTTTGTCAGCCGGCAGTCTCCCTCTTGCTCTTGCCAGGTCCTTCATGGCACTGCAGTTCCCTGGGGGGCCACGCCCTCTTCCCAGTCACTGCCTGCCCACTCCACCTGTGGGAGAACAAAGCCGTTGTTTCACTTAATCAGATCCTTGTTGGTTTTGCATCCGGGATCTGGGAGGGGGTGTGAACATAAGCCTGTGTCTGCCAGCTGCCCGTTTACACCCTTATAAAAATTTACTACCGTGGCAACGGCCTGAGTACCAGGGCTCCTTGGAAAAGTAAGGAATGGGGCTCTCAGATCTGAAAATGTTGACCATGAGAACCACCTTCATTCAATTCCCAAGCCAGTGTGTCTGAGCGCCACGCTTTATCCAGACTTGTCATTCAATGCCTTGAGCTAGGACAAAGAGTTTGGGGATTGACCCTCTAATATGCACCTGTAGGGGCGGGGGCACTTGACAAAGGCTACAATTTCCTTATCTCAGTCTTTTTTTTTATCTGGCACCCTTCCTCCTCCTGTTGGCTGCTGTCTACCTTCTGTTCCATAGCTTTGTAATCTGGGCTCAAGGACCCACCTTAAATGTTCTTCATCCATCAAATTCAAATGAGCTCTCCTGGCACAGCTAAACACCGTCGAAGTAAAATGGAAAGAAAACAAACACAAAATATTTATGCATCATAACTGGCAGTTTTATTAACCTGTCTTCCCTTTCTCTTTGGAAGCAAATGCGCCGAAGTTTCAACCGAGCTTGTAGAAAAGTGAAATTAACAAGTAGCAAACAACAAGTTCTTTTTAATTAGCATGACGATTACACACTGAGTTCAAACATTTGCAGAAAAGCATACTGAGACACTCAACGCACAATTATTCTCCTAAGACACTTATTGACTCCCTATTCATATGTACACAAACTCACACTTTCACACCAAGTCTCAGCTACACATTAATTCACACTGAGACATGTGACACATGAACAACAATAAAGACACAAACATAGACTAACACTCTATGCACGTGGCCGCAATCACACAAACATATAACGATTCAGTATCAGACATGCAGCCACCAATAATGATACACAACATGTAATTAACTACAAGGACATATGCAGACATACTACACAGTATGACTGCAAATAAATACATAAACCCTAATTTGGAGAAACTTGTATAAAAAGTGTTGTAAATTATATATGGTGTGACTGATGTGGCAGACGGCTGGGGGTCCTGCCCAGCCGGGACGCCTGGTAGGACTGGGAGAGGAACAATACCTCTTCTGGGCCACGAGAGGGCAGCTGCCCTGGTCTGCATGGGGGCCACAGGAACAGAGCTTGGAAGCTCATCCCTGTTGGGGCCCGTGGCCGCTGCCAGGGGGCACCCAGGCAATTATGGAGCCCTGGACAGCAGCACTTCTGCCACACCAGGAAGTGCTGCCGGAAGAAGATCAGGAAGCACCTGGAGCACATCTGGGTGACGTAAAAAAGAGGCCACCTCACTCCATTCGGGGAGCCGAGTTGGGAGGCAGAGGACGGAGCTTGCGACAGGAGAAGTAGACGCGGCAGAAGGAAGTCCACAGAGACTGAATTATTTGGTGATTGGTGCACTGTATACTGTGTGAATAGGTGCAGGAAGAATAAACGTGTGTGTTTTTGGGACATTCTGTGTCTGCCTGTTTGTGTCCGGGGCCAAATATTCTACACTGAAATGTATGTAAATACCCTTAAATTAAAGTCTGCAATGTGAACATTAAACACATTTGAATTGTTTGATTTGTAATTTGAAACTCTGAAGCAGAGGTATAAATCAAGGAAAAATTGTGTCTATGTCTCAAACATTATGGAGGACACTGTAAATAATGAAGCAAACAATACAAACATCTGTGATACAGCATGTCAGGGATCTGTTGCAGTGTGGGGCTTTTAAAAACAGCGGAGCTCAGGCTTTATGGATGTAGCTAGAAGAAAGACGTGCAGCTGTGGAGAACTTCATGGGAGAATTGGTTAAATTTTCATTATGTACATGGGTACAGTCAGTGCAGCCATTCCTCAGAGGATCTGCAGATCATTTAGTGTGCCCTACACACTCATCAGGTATAAATTGGTCTGAGTATGTCAGAATGGGAGAGAAAAAAAAGATCATGAATGAGTGGAGGAAAAAATCAAGAAAGACAAAGAGAGAGAGAGTGGCAGGACTCGGTGATCAAGCCATTGTGGACAAGAGGAGGTGAGGCAGTCAGGAAGGTCCATAAGAGAATGAGAGGAACAACGGTGGCGCTGTCGCTCCTGTTGAACATTAAAAGGAGCAAGAGCATTCAATTGCTCGCAGGGTTATCCTCTGGATGTCAAAGAATGGTGGCTTTGTTTTTAATGGTTTAATAGTTTAGTGTAGATATAAACTCTAATTCTTTCTTCTATACACATAAACGAACAGAACTCCTGATTCCGAGTCAAAGGCACACATGCCCTTTCACAAACCCACAGCCACTGTGCCACACACACTCAAATACACACTTTGACACACATATTGTATGTCACATGATGTATATTTTTGTATACATTCTTCCAGCCTTCCCATTTTGTGCTATGTTTTAAGTCCATGGCCACTAAGTTCATTCATCTTGAGGTTTAGTTTTTTTCTATGTGATATTTATTTCAATTTACAATGAGACAAAAAATAAACACTCAAAAAGCAGCACCTGTTTGCATACCTGACTGGGTAAACATGGTGAGTATTTAAGCCCAAAGAACACGACCGTGGGCCCCCATTTCCCGACATCTCGTCTGCTCTTTCTACTCTCCCAGCCCATCTTCTTCTTACTTACTCCTTCCAAAGAGAAATCCCAGTGGCACTGCACCCATGTTAACTACTGGCTGCCTCTTAAAGCTGTGGAAGGATGATCCAAGGAAGGTGGATGAGCACTTCTAGACACAGCGTCACCCGCTGCTTATCGCTTTTTTTGCAGACTTTCATTACCCAGGTCAGCTAGTTTTGCTTTCACTCCATTTCTCTGTAAAGCCATGTTAATGTGTAATACCTTTTTTGATATTGAAATTTAAATCAATTTAATGTGATATCAACATTTGAAAATGCAATGTTAGGATGTTGTGATTTGATATCAGCATTTCCCAAAGTACACTGGCACCCTGGCTAGGCCTGTTTCCTGCCTTGCGCCCTGTTTTGCCTGGATAAACTCCGATCTCCCCCCTTTACTGAAAATTGGATGAAGCAGATTTTATTTTTTTAATTTCTTAGGTCCTTAATAGCTTTAGGGTATACTTTAAGAGCTCTCATATATGGATCTCTACAGAGTAATCAGCTTCAGTGTTATTGGCTCCAGTCCATCACTCCCTTCTTCTCTCTGGAGCCTGCTGGGTGGGATAGTGGGAAAGGGTGTGTGGCATTCCCAGTACCGGAAGGGGAGTGGGGTCTGATGGTGGCATCTGAGGTAATGTTCAAGTCAAGGCTGAAGTAACATTATGACTGGCTAGTCTAGGGCTCAGCCGGACTTTGCCTGGCGTGAGGCACATCACTGTTTGTTTCCACTCAACACACAACATCAAAATCAGCACTGACAAGCATGTGTGGACCAGATGGCCCTCTCTTCCATTCATCTTTCTTTTGCACTCCGTTCATACCCTTCTATTCTGCCTTCACTCTTCCTCTTCGCCTTGCTGCCTGCCTATCCCTACCACCTTCACTAGAATGACAAGTTCATTTACAGACTTACGTAGTGGCCCTAGTTTTACATCTGGGGGAAGCTCCTTAAGAAAAATAAATGGAACACAATAAGCACCCCAAAACAGCAAGTGGCTAAACTTCTTTGATTTTGATTAACTGTGAT
Organism: Polypterus bichir lapradei; assembly: GCA_026402145.1. Classification (NCBI taxonomy): domain Eukaryota; kingdom Metazoa; phylum Chordata; class Cladistia; order Polypteriformes; family Polypteridae; genus Polypterus; species Polypterus bichir. The sequence continues at coordinate 28,162,435 of JANRMT010062840.1, read as the reverse complement.
AAGGGCATCCTGGAATCAGCAATTTGGCTTCTTAGTTCAAATTCTCTGTTCCAGTCCCTGTCGTAAGCACAGTGCGTAGCCAGTGCAGGTCCCCTAGTCTGCCTCCCCTCCAACTGAAGACATTTTAAAAAGAAAAAATAATTTGGTATCTATTGGCAGCACAGTGATAATGCTGCTGCCTCACAACAAGTAGACTGGGGGTCTCATTCTGGGTGCTTCCTGTGTGAAGTTTGTATGTTCTCCCTGTGGCCATGTAGGTTTCCTCCAGGTGCTCTAATTTTCTTAGGTAAATTGGCCCTACACTTTTAAAAACTAATGGTTTGTTAGTGGTGCTTTGCTAGGGTGTGTGGTTCATCATAAAACCATTACATCAGATCAGTAACCATTTCATTCTATGTGAAGGGTTCTTTGTGTATGAAATTGGCTCTTTGGGCCTTAAAAAGGTTCCTAAAATTGGTTCTTTGAGCTTTTTAAATGGTTTCTAATATGTGGACAAAACATAAATCTTTAGGCTACTTAGGATACTAACAGATCATGAAAACCTGAACACAGTTTGTGTTTTAGCATACAGCAGGAAATCAGGAACCCATCGGTCTTTCACACATCTTTTATTATCTATTCATGGCTATTTATGGAAACTGTTGCTGATGTAAATAAATAAATACTTTTTTCTGGAGCCTTAATGTGGACAATTCTTTTAAGAACCAAAAGTGGTTTCTTTATGGCATGGCTCAGAAGAACCACTCTGGCCTCTTAATGTTTAAGAGAGTAGTGTGTGAGAGTGTGTTCACCTTGTGATGGACTGACTCCCTCTCTAAGGGTTGTTCCTGCCTTATGTTTCTGCAGATAGTCTCCCGTGACCCTGTTCAGGATAAGTGGGTTTAAAAGATGGATGGACAGATAGTTATTGTAAAACAAAACTATCTGCAAAAATAATAGTATAAACAAGAATTTAGAGTGAATTGGTATTCAAGATCTGGGCACTAGGTGGCAATGGTTAAACTTACGTTTCATAGCTACCTGTAAAGGCTAACAGGGATGTTAATTCGCTGTCATCTTCTGATGATTCACGTTGGGCTGATGTCCTGTAAGGCATCAGTTGCCCACATTGGGTTGTGACTCATAGTTCACAATGTCCTGAAGTGCAGGATCAGACAGTTATTCAGTGTTCCAAAGGTACATGATACAGGAGGAGCTGTCTTATTACTGTACTTGTGGAGGCTCATGACTTTGTCTGAGGCAACTAACAAGATTGTTTATAATTTTTTTATTTATTCGGTGGGCGCACTGGCAGGTTAAGTGACGTCTTCAGGGTTACACATTCACACAGAGGTAGGATTTGTACCAGTAACCCTGTGGTTTAAAGTCCAGTTCTTAGCCAGCAGACTGCCTTCCACTGCATGGTTTGCACTGTTCAGAATCTCCTGTTTTTGATTTATTGAGCTGGGAACCCTGAATCTATCCTGTTCAGATATCGTCACGTGATTATCATATATCCTGGAGATATTTAACTAAGAATATCAGCTGAGAGTCAATTCTCATTTACAAAAGAAGCAAGCTGTCCAATAAATAATATACTCAACACCAAAAACATTCAACTATCCATATTTAAGCTCACTCAATCAATGGGGTTCCAGGGCCTATTCTAACGGCATAGGGTGCAAGGCAAAACTCAGCTCTGGATGGGGTATAGGTCCACTGCGGGGCACTTTCATGCAAACACCTGCACTCACTTTGTAGTTTGTAGTTGCCAATGAACCTATTTTGCAGATATTTATGTCAAAGTATTATAATGTTCTGCAAAATGTATTCACAAATCAAAGGGGCGTCTTAGCAGTGACATTAATCTTCACTTTATACATTAAGTGATACTAAGTTTGGCAATGTTAAAACAAATGGTTTTGTGCTTTAAAAAATATAGACAGCAATGATAAAATAATGATGACAAAAAAGGTAGCACATTTTTGACAATGCTTGCGATATCTGACTGCAAATTGCACTAATCTGGGTCAGTTACCTAGAACATCTCCACTAATTGGTTCCCTCAAATCTTGCAGTTACATCAAGCAAAATCAGTAAATGAATAAATGGATTCCATGTAGCAGGTGGCAAAGTGGCTGACATTGCCACTTTACAGCTTCTAGCATCCATATTCAATTCCCAGGCTGTCTGTATAATGCTTGCACATTTTCCCTGTGCCCATGTTATTTTATACGGGGACACTAAAATCTTCCATCATTGTAAAGAATTGTGTCCACATTGACTGGTGTTTCTAAATTGGGTGAGTGCAAGTGTTTGTGTTAAAGTGCACTGTGATTGAATACCATCCCAAACAGTCTTGTCTGATATTGTCCAGCCCTCTAAGACTCTTGTCTTAGATTATGCAAGTTTAAAAAAATCTATGTATGGGTCATTTGGTAGAAAATAATGTCCAGTGAACTGATATACTCAGTCCACGAAGATGAGAGCCACCAGCAACCCATGTACTGAGAAATGATATACATCCACCTATTTGTCAATTACTGAATCCAATTCAAAGTTGTGGAGGCCAAAGCGTATCGCAGCAGCATTGGGGAGAAAGCAGAAGTTAATCCTTGACCAGGTGCTAGTCCATGACAAGTCACGCTTACACACAAACACACTTCGGTAATACCCAGTGGAATCAGAGGCTATCCTATAAGTAACATATTTATAATAAAAAAATAAGAAGCCTTCTGCAAAAGTGCTATGATACAGAAGAGGCCCACACCCAGCAGGATCAGGCATTTTTAAATGATTAATGGATGGATGTGGTGAAAGACAGGATAGGTGTGCACTCTTCAGGTTCAAGCTGTTTTTGCTGTTTACTTATTTCTCTTTGAAGTCTATTTGTCTTGTAACTTAAAAGAGAATAAACTACATTTTAAGTGTGACAGACAGGCCTACTTAGCCCAGCCCCTGCACGTTCAGCATGCAAGTAGTGTTTTTGACTGTGACCCCTTCTGCCACACATTACAAACTCTACAGTTAAACTGCAAGTGTAACAGCACCAATTAGATTCAGTTTACTGCTCTGGAACTTCTGTTTGACCATAAATTACAAGAGTAGTCAGTTCTTGGCAACATAATAAGCCGGGCTGATCCCGCCAGAGGTATCTGCAGATTGAAATAAGAAAAAGCCAAATGTTGCTAGGGAAACAGGGAGTGGAGCTGGGGCGCCGGTCAGCCCGCCCAGTAAAGGAGCTGGAGCGAGCAGGTGGGGAGCGGTTGCCACTGATTCCATGGAGATGACATACACAACCGGACTACAACTGACAACAGCAGTTCAGTTATTTGGGATGGGAGAGGTGCTGGATATCCGTTGTGGGAGCCCAACGGAACTTGGGATCCACAGACATTTTAGATCAATGAGACATCTATTGCCCTCAACTGCAAACAAGTCTTACTAAGCTGATCTTTTATTGCTATGTCCTATCTGTTGTGTTGAGCACAGACAATGCGCTAATTTTTTGTGACACCACATAAAATAAGTGGTACCCAATGAAAGTTTAACTGGATAATTTGAAACTACAAAACCCTGCCTGCTTCAGGCACACCCTAGTGAACACTACTGGCACCACAATGGTTGATCGGCAGAGTGGGTCAAATGTTTACCTGTTCCTCAAACAGGACTACTGTTCCATTTTTCAAGGCTTCGCCCAGGTGGCCACAAGTCCCATGCAGGAAGCTTTTTGGATCACTGGGGCTTTGCAGATTTGCAATTAACCAGGCTTTACGAGACAAGATGACCACTTAAACTCTGCCTGCTAATCCTCAAGCTTGGGGCGCATTGTATCTAGGGTGGTGTCAACGCAGATCACACCCCTTTATCAGGGTGGGAGTGGAGGAGAGGTATTAGCACAGTATTATGGCTAAATGAGCACTAAGCAGGGTTTACAGGCTGCAAAGCAGAGTTAATGTTGTAGTTGTGGGTTTTACCACAGGCCAGCACATGTTTACTAATGTCTAGAAGTCATCATGCCCAACTGGACAGTTGGCTTCCATTTACAATCTGTGTTACAGCGCAGTGACTCTGAGAGAAAATATAAAAATGGATGACAAAGTGTGGACTACATCCTAGTAATGTCCTGAATGTCAAATCTTAGTACTGACAGTGAAGAGAAAATTAATCATGCACAAGAGTACTGAGCAGACCTGGCATTTCAAAAGGGGCTTCATTCTTGTTTTGGAGCATGTCTGACCTCAGGGCTATTCGTACAAAGAACAGAGTTCGTTCACCTGGGTGAAGGCTTCTAGATAAACCAAGAGCTGCGGGGGTGAGGGCTGTTAATCTATTACTGATGGCCACTTGAAAGAGTACCATCAACCAAACTGATTGGCTGGTAGTAGGCGAAGCTGATCTTGTCAGGCCTTAGAGGCCTGTACCTTTATGCAGCTGAGACCACATACCACCTCTGTGTCAAAACACATACCATCTTTCTTTGCCTGTTAAATCTCACTGACCTACATCTGATTCAGTTCAGAAACTGGCTCAGCTAGATATCATATGCTGACACCTTTTCCATCTCAAAATCTGATTTTGGATAGTCTCTTTACAAAAGTTAGCCTGCTTATAGAGTGATCCAATCATCACTCACATACCCATAACTTTACTTTTTCCACACTGGATTCTATTAGGTGCCACTGACTTTATCATTTCAGATTTGGCTCCTCTCAGCACTCGCATATCTAAATCTTCACTCAGTGACTGATCCAATAAGGCCTCATTGACCTACACCTTTACAACCACCACTACTGCTACTAGCGCTACTATACTATTATCATTTAGGACCAATATTCTCTTAGGACTGATATGTTCTGCATGATTGGCCCCGTAAGCTCACATAAACCTACGTATACTGGTATCCTCACAGAGTCTCAGATCTCAGAAACAGATTCTATCAGGTCTCACCGGCCTGCATCCTTACCATCTCATATACTGATCCTATGAGAACTCACAGGTTTTGCACCTCATACTCTTAGCACCTAATCCAATCAGGTTTGACAGACTAGAACATCACCATTTTAAATTTGATCCTATGCAGCCTCACATGCCTGCACCTTTACCTCCTTAGAACCTGGTCATGAAAGGCCTGTTCCTTATTCCCTTATGTTTATATATTTACCATATAAGAATATGATTAAATAACTTTAATATACTTGCACCTTTATTACCTTAGAACCTGATCTGCCAGGTCTCAAAGGCATGTACCTTACCCTCTCAACATCTCATCCCTTCAGGCCTCTCCAGCCTGATATTTTCCATTTCAAAATTTGTTCCTGTTAAGTCTCACTGCCCTACTCCTTATTCAAAACTGCCTGTTCTATCAAGCATTACATATCTAACAAATTAACCTTTGCTGAATATGATTGTGCCAGCTTTGACATATTTTTATCTTTTTAAAATTGCCAGTTCTCACAGGCCTGCAACATACCTTCTCAGACATACATATTTACTAATTCAGAATATGGTCATGTCACTCTTAATATGCCTACACCTTTACAGCATTAGAACCTGATTTTTCATGTCTCACTTCACCTGTACCTTACTGCTCAGCACCTTATTCCACCATTAATCACTGGCCTGCAAATTTGCCACTTCAGAATTTGATCTGTCAGGTTTAATGGGCCTGAACATTACTTTCTCAGCATCTTATCCCATCGGGGCTAACCGGCCTATACATTTACCCTTTTTGGAATCTGATCCTGTCAGGTTTCACAGGCCTGTGCCATTGTTTACTTAAAATGCTGAAAGCAAACTACAACACTCTTTCCTTTTGTTAACAAGGTCCTGTCCTTTCTCACTTCCACATATGTACATACTGTATATCATGAGATTCTGATTCTATTAGATCCCTTAGGTTTGTGAATGTATGGAGTGCTGTACACTCAAAAGCCTGATTATGTTAAGTGTTCATATAGCAGAGGCCCATCTTGTCTGGTTGCCCTAGTTTAGAATAGAGACCATTCAAGGTTTGATATTCACAACAAAAATAGAGAACTACATCATAAACCTTCATTTTTTTTAAACTTTATCACTTCTGATATCCAACCTGGGACACAGATATTTTTGGGCAGGGTAAATGTGTGATAGAGATATGGACCTAATCCAATTGCACCATGTAGCTCTGTATGTCCATGGTGCCTTTCTCCCAAAACACCTCAGTCCTGACTCAAACTGCAAGACTGACCTCTGTGTGTGTGTGTGAGTGAGTATATTAGGAGAGCATAGGTGCCGTATATCCAGACAAGTACCTGCTTTAATTCCATTGTAATCTGCTGTCAATGGTCAGTGACAGTCATGAAAGGGTTCTGCAGGTCAGGTCTCCTCTTGCTGTAGCCAGCTGGTCTGCTAGTCTGCTCCCTTATCAGAACCTGTCCTTGGCCCCACACCTGTTACTGGAAGCACAATGTGGGTTCTACTAATCATTAACCATTACTTCCTTTGTACGCAGCACAGATACCCACGCCCACGAGCCTGCTGGCCAGCAAGCCTCCTGCTCGAGGGTTTGGTGTCACGTGCATCTGCCTACCTGCCCAGAACCATCATGCAACTGGATTGTGGGCTCTAAATGAAACCCAGGCTGTCTGCCTGCAAATTGGCAGAGTCCTACAGCAAACAAAAACATTAATACAGAAGCATTATTCTCAGGAAACTAAAAACAAATAGTGCCAGGTTTGCTATCAGTGCTCACCTGTTGAACACATACATTTATGTGGAAAATAAAGTGATAGTTAAAGTAATATTCTTTATGTCATATAGAGTGTCAGCAGATTAAGAGTCTTACTTGATAGAGCGTGACTCAAGCCAATTGGCAAGGCTGATCCTGCAAGATTGGTTTCCAGCTCTGCCACACTCTAAAGTTCTCCTTGTCCATAAGATCCTATGGACAGCAAAAAAAAATAAAAACAACTGTGGTTGACTTTGTATATTGATGTGGGTGAAGAAAGCAGAAAACGACAGAAACACAACTGAGAGAATTTCTGTGTTTGTGAAAAATAACAGAAACACAAGTTTGTGCAACTCTGGGTGTCTGTGAATATACAAAAATACAGAAGTGCAATTTTGTGTGACTATTGTTGTCAATGAGCCTATAAATATGGATGAGGGGAGCAGCAAAATATAAAAAAAAGAAGTGTGCAACACTGGGTATCGGTGGGCATTGTTGGGAAAGACCACAAAATACATAAATAGATCTGTGTGTGACTCTGGGTGTCAGTGTATCCTTAAATATGGGTGCAAAATATAGAAATAGACCTGAATATTAGTCATGGTTTTGGTGAACGTTAGCAGGCGAGAAAGGTACATCCACAAACACATCTTAGCTCAACTTTGGGTGGTGAACATGACTCTAGATATTAATGTGTTCATATATGTAGCCAGAGAGTACAAGCAGAATGGAGAAACACCGTTGTTGAGACTTTGGAAGTTGGTGAGTTCTTGAATATGAGTGAGTTGTCCAATTCAGGTGAGAGCAAATGCTCTGAAAATGTCCACTTGTTAGGAAGTTAACACCTCCTTTCCTGCCATAACATTTTGTTTGCCTGTTGCAGAGTATGTTTTGAGAACGAATCAGGAATCCTAAATAAAACTGAAATGACAATCAATAGGAAACCCCAAGCGGAAGTTGTATAAGCTAGTCTGAGTAGGTTCTGTGTACCAAGTGTGCTTTTTTACTAGCTTATTACAATTTTACTTCAACAATAAAGGGCAAGCCTGTATTGGCCAAATGGCATTCACAAGTATTATATGGGTGTTGTACATATGTTTCAGTTTGTTTGACCCTCAGTGAGACTGGCTGTGAAGATACTGTATGTCTTAGAGGCTTTCCTCACTTTTGATTTGTTGGCTTTATGTACTACACCATGCAAATAGTCTTTTAGTGGCTTAACCTTTGACAGTTGGGCACCCACTGAAGGTGCTTGTTAATTAAGGGACAATCACTTGCACAGTTGCCCAAATTATATGAAAATACAAAGTGGCTAAAATGGGTGTCTCTGAGTTGCTGTGTGTTGGGGGAGCTGACGCTAAAACACAACAGCAGGCCACCTCCCTCTCAGCAATTTCCCTTGTTTGACAAGGGCAGGGCCTTGCACCTGGCCAGTCTCTGTCCTCACAGAGCCAGATGAATATAGGCAGAAAATGACAAAAAGCAGCACAGAGGTGGTAAAGCCATAAGGGCCTGGTAGAGCCAATGCTGGCCTCAGGTTAGGTCATGTTCCACCTTGGTAAGGCCACTGCTGAGAGTGGGCTGAAAGGTCACTATGAACTGCAGCTTCACCCCATGTCCACATAGCCTGGCCCCTCCCCCTATGGAGCTGAGCAAACACAGCGAGCAAACAGGGCTGTGTGTTTTAGATATGCCCAGAGAGCCACCCGCCTGTGCTCGGCAAGCAAACATGGCAGGACCCTGAACAAAGGAGTTGAATAATCATAGAGAAACGCCAGGATTTCAATGTGTGGTAATCATTAACTTGCAACCTGGAGACTGAGCAGGAAACTAGAGCAAGCCTCCCAGATGGAGCGCCAGGTTACTAAGACTAGACCCACCATTGTGGGGCAGCGGGTTCATGGGCTTAATATGCAATGAACAGGGCCACAAGGTCTCAGCAGCATGGTGTGGACTGGACCTGCTGTAGAGACCCTGCCTGTGGAGAAAACTCAGGGGCGTTTTCATTCCTTTCGAAGGCTGGTTTGGGAGGAAGCTGGCATGCAGGACAGACGTGGCCTTATGCTCGTTTGCTCACTGAGGTTTTCTTTTGCTCTGTCCAGCAGCCGGCCCTGTAATATATCTCTCCGTGTTTTTTTAAATCACAAAGAGCCAAGTGTTAGCATGTCGCTGTCTGCCGGTTAAAAACAGCCAGCTGTTTATTTAATATATCGAACGAGCAGGGGAGGGGCACTTGCCTGCTAATTCATGCAGCGGATGTTTTGAGGGAAACAGCAGAGGGATGTTGCTGCATGAGTTTGGGTTCAAAACCAATTGCTAGTATTTACTGACTTCTGATGAATTATAATATCAGGTCCAGACAACTACACAGCTAGGGCTCATGATCTGGATATCTGTTTGCAAAGAATATTGGGTCACTAGCTCTTAAGACCAAGACAACAAATGTATGTAAACTACTAATATCTGCCAAACTCACTTGACAAACAGGAATAGCTGTTCATGGAGCTCTGATTTAACTCTATCAACCTTCACGAAATTGAAGCATTAGGTCACAGAGGTCTGACTGGATCAGCGTCCTCAGATGCAAAACTGCAGGCCTCTGATTTGATAGGATCAGATTCAGATTAGCTAAGGCAGTGTTCTGCTAATACCTGATTGAGATCACAAAGGTAAATCTGTACAAAACTAATATCTAGCAAAATAATCTTCCTAGGAGGTTGTTAAGCTACACTTTAGTATTAGAACATTTTTGACGAGAGCAAGGCAAAATAACACAAGATTGAGTTTTGAAGGTCCTTTATGTCCAACTCTTTACCACACTACTTGGTAATTTACTCTATATGTATATGGTTTATTGTGTGAAGGTAAACTTTCTAACAGTTGTGGAAAATTTACCCTTAATGAGTTTCTATCTGTGTTCCTGTATTCTTCTCATTTTAAAACAACAGCCAGAATCATCTGTACTAATTCCTTTGAGAATTTTAAAAACTTCTATCATGTTAATGCTTAATCTCATTTTACTTCAATGGAAACTATTGAACTCCTTCAATCTTTCCTCATAACTCTTACTTTACAGTCCTGGTCACACTCCTCTGGACTTTTTCTAGCACTATCGTGTCTTTTTTGTAGTCTGGAGACCAAAACTGCTTGAATACTCCAGATGAGTCCTCACTAGTATGTTATACAATTTAGGCACAGCCTCCTTTGACTTATACTCTACACAATGTGTTATATAATCTAGCATCCCATCCCTGTTAGCCTCTTAATGGCTTCTGTACACTGTCTGGATGTAGATAGTGATGAGTCCACTCCTAGGTACTTTTCTTAAGGAGTTCTTTCGGGTTTCAGACCTGCCATTGTGTATTACGATCTAACATTTATATTTCCTGTGCATAATACCTTACATTTACATACATTAAACTTAATCTTACACAAACCTGCCCAAGCTTTTATTCTGTTCAAGTCCCTCTGCTTGATTCTAGATTACTTGCCATTCCTTCTATGATATGACAGGAAAAAACTTCTGTTCGGCAATGGAGGCATCCTGATGAGACCTAAATGGATCTGGCTCTAGGAAGCTAAAGCTATAAGTCATGGACATTTGACTGGTTCAACTTTACAAAAAGTAAAACTGTGGGACACTGACACCTTACAGGGTAGGATTCCCGAAAATGAAGGCTACTTGCTCTTGATACCAGGTAAGACAATACAAAAGAAAGGAAGTGTCTAAAAAATTTAAAGACACAGAAAGTAAATAAATATCAAGAGCAACCATCTAAGAGGCTAATACTAAGATGCAGATCACTTAGACTTGATGGAATCAATCTCCTTTATGGTAAGGCAGCAAACTACGTAGACCTGAAGGCAAAAGCTGATAGTGGAGGAGATGAGATATAATGAGACAATAAGAGACACTAGCAAATCATTGATACTCACCTCAGATATGAAAAATATACCTACAGAATGAAACTTGTGTGACCAGAAAATATCAGCAGTGATAGCTGAAAAGCAGCAGACCTTACCACCTGACATTATAATATTCCGGGGTCTTACAATTGGATGCCATTTGCTTTGCTAAACTTAAATTTCAGGTTCTAGGACATTCAATCTGACATGATCAAGCTTCAGACTTTTATAATCCAGATTTTCATGTATCCTTATATTTTCTGAATCCAGTCTACGTGCGATATCTGTTTTAATTCTTACAGAATTAAGTGTAAACATATTAGACCATTACCATGTGCCCAAGGCACAAGTGTGAAAGTGCAAGATTTAAAAAAAAAACGGAAACCTGCCGGGAGGAATAGGGAGTAACCGTCAGTACTGTAACTTGTCAACTATTCAAACCTGTTCAGAGCAATATAGCTAGAAAAAAATGAACCATTGGCTAGGCTTGGTTCTGTGGTTCGGAAAGAGAACTTGCTGCTTATGACCAGGTGTCTGGCAGAGCCCTAAGGAGACAGGTTTCAAATATTTAAAGCCCATGGGCGCAAAGATCTCTGAGAAGAGAGAGGGAGAGGAAGCTGTCCTGCGGCCTGATGGTTGTGAGAAGCAAGCAGCCAGATTTTCA
>JANRMT010062840.1:28135019-28151077 GCA_026402145.1 Polypterus bichir lapradei | reverse complement strand
CCCCCTCCAAATACAAGGGCTGAGGGGCAGTGCTCACAATGATTTGTGGGACTGGACTCCAGGTACCTGCCTTTTTTACATGCTCCGCTGTGCCCTCTTGTGCCCAGTTGCTTGCCACTCTTTCTTGGCAGATTTGTGCTTATTTTAGATTCTCTCAAACAGAAAAACTGTTGTCATTTAGTTTTATTTTCTTAAAGTCTTGTTTTGGAAACGTTGGGCATCAGCCACTCTACAGAGGCTCATTCATCCCATCTTCAGGCTGCGGCTTTTCTTTTTTTCCAAGGCCAGGGCTGTTTACAGCTCAAATTGGAAAAAAGAGGTGCAGATCCGTGTTTGGCAATAGTGAAAGGAAGGCCCTGGGCACTGAGCAGCACAGGCAGAGTGAAAACAGCTTCAGCTGACAACTAAACCATCATCCCAAATAGAAAAAGACACAACTGCCAATGAAATCAGACCATTAACCAAGTTATGGCTCACTGTCCAGAGGAGCACTTATCATTGTTAACTACTGGGACTTGATCAGAGATACAAGAAAAGATTGATGACAACAGCATAAGTGAATGCATCAGGGACAACGTGGCAGGGTCAGCCCACAAGGCCACATAGTTTGTGGTGAGAACAGCTTCAAATGGTGTAGACCATTATGTTGTGATCACCGATATTCGTGCATATACAGTCCCAACTACACAAACAAGGACACACAGAAAACGCGGGTATAATAAAGCAACAGAACCCATTCATGTGCTCATTCAGTCACAAATTGACACAATGATGCAAACAGCAATAACAACAAAAATTCACACAAACACACTCATAATTACATAACACACATGTTCATATAGAGTGGCAAACATGCCTGACACAGACATTTACACATTAGACAGGGACACACAGATATGCACACTGGCACTGATATATACATACAGTATGTTCATGCAGACACAAAACAACATGCATAAACATTACTATACACACTGGAACTCTCACACTAGTGGTCACTGACAGACAGACAGGCAGACAGACAGACAGGGCCATTGGCATACTTAAGGCAAACTCTAACAGACACACAAATATGCACTCACTAACACACCGACAGACTCGCAAACACATGTGGACATGCATGTACACCCGCTTGTACTGCTGTATTTATGGGCATTACCCATTCGTTGTCAGCTAATTTTTATTTAATTCCTCATAATAAAATCCTCACTAGATGGAAGCTCAAAGCAGCAGTGTCTTTCTTTACTTTCCAACAGCTTTATGTGTTCATAGGTACTGCTGTCAAAGTCACTCACAGACTTTCACCCTGCGTGCTGCTACTCCTAAAGACTCTACAGACTTGCCATTTTCCTTTATTACCATAAAGGCTGGACACTGAAGTATTTAGTGGAAGCTTCAAATAGCTAGGACATTTTTGGATCATTAATTTATGGAACACTTGTCAGATATACAAATGTCCATACACAGGAGATTCAAGTTACCTGACCACTGCCAGAAGCTACACAAAAGAGCTTTGTATTATTGTGTTTTCAGTCATAAAGGAACATCATAAAAGCTAACCAGCTACAGTAGCTCTCTGAAATTAAATTTAGCATGTATACGTCAGGTAGCGATTGAGGTAGCTATAAAATACATTTCAAAAAATTTGATTATAACAGGGAAGGAGGTGCAGTAAAAGGGAGTTTCAAGTGGAAGAACAACGTACCACCTCTTTACCAATCAGTCTTTGCTTTGTAGGCTGGTTTTCACAGTAGGCTCCTCACAAGTCACTTTGCTGAGCAAACAAGAGATTAATATAAACTGGCAGAAGATATTTAGATAAATTTAACTGTTCCATTCATTGATTTTAGGGCTGGGCCAGTAGAATGCCTATCCCAGAAGCATCAGGTACATGGCAGGGATCACCACTGAAAGGGACACCAGCCCATTACAGAGCACATTCACTCAGACAGCCAATTTAGAGCCACCGATCGTCTTAACTTGCACGCCTTTGGGATTATGGAGGACACCAGAGTAATTATTTAAAAAAAACCATATACACACAAACAGAATCATGCCATTCAAACCATATACACACAAACAGATTCATGGCATTCAAACTAATTAATTCAATTAATTCAAAATACAATCAAAAAGTATCCTCAAGACTTTTTTTTCCTAGTGTCCCAATTTATGTATCAGTGACAGAATCTTTTCCTCTACTAAACTTCAAGCTCACCTCCAGACAACTTGTCCTTACTGCTGTAAGATAACTTAACATTTTAAAACCCACTCAATCCAATTCAGGACTATCGGAACCAGGGCAAATCCCAGCATCCCTCAATGCAAAGCAGAAAAACTCCTTGGAAAGGGTAGCACATGCCATATAAGGGCCAATTAGGAATCACCAATGAACTAAACCACCATATCTTTGGAGATGTGAGAGGAAAAATGGAGCATCTGATGAAATTTTACATACACACATGGAGAACATGCAAACTGTCAGGACAAAAGCAGGCCATGGGATTTCAAACAAGGAGGCTGGATCCCTACATTGCCAGTGCTCCTGTGCCCCCTTCACTACTGAAATTATATATTATTATTTGTGGACAAAGAGGACCATTCTATATGGGTTTAGATTTAGAATTGGATTTTAAATTATTTGTAATATATGACCTGACAAGTCAAGAGGTCATCCATCACCCCCACATACTGCACTTGCCTGGGTTTGTGACTGTGGGTGTCCTGCATCTCTCCATTATGGGGACATCTCATCTCATTCATCAATTGTGCCAAACAAAGAATGTAGGGTCAAATGCGAGATGTGTGATGTCTCTTTGTTTCTGCATGTTCTGTTTATGACTGTGTTTTATGTGTTTTTATGGTTGGTTAGTGGCTAGCAACAGGTCTCAATTTATATACAATACATTTACATACTTCTGCATCTCATAATGTCTCCAATTTGTGTGTGTACAAATGTTCACTTGTGTTCGTGTGTATTTTAAGAAGTCCTGATGTGAACATACATCTTGGACACTTACCTTGTGGTCTGTATGCGTGCTGTAAAATTGACACCATCCTTCTCTTAAAACATAAAACTGATGTCCTGACATTCTGTGGTCATGAAAGATGCCTAGGCATCATTTGAAAAGTGTAGGATGTTTCCTGATGTCCTGGTTAAATTGCTTAACTTAGCCTGGCTATTCCGGCCACCTATTAATCCCCTGTCCTTTATTGGCTAACTATCTCTCTCACAACTTGCCTGAAGAAGGGACCTGAGCTACCTTGAAAGCTTCTGTATTGTGATCTCTTCAGTTAGCCAATAAAAGGTGTCATTTTACTTGACATCTCAGTGCACCCATTCACCAACAAATAGCTAATGTGTGGCGACCTTATTGGCACAGGAATTGCTACCGTTGAATCATCTGGGTGGATGCTACACATTGGCTGTGGTTGTAATAGTTCCACACTAGTGCGTAAAGCAGTTTGACTAGAAAAAAGCTATATAAATGTAGCTAATGAATTATTATTTTTATTTTTATCTCTGCTATTTTTCATTGTGCCAGTTTGTCTGCCTCCCTGAGTGTGAATGTCTGATTGTGTGCTACATTTGCTTTATCCCTTTCCTTTACTCAGTTCCGCTTATCTTGGAATCATAGCAACACTGCAGTGCCGCGACTAAAGTCCAACTCATTATCGCCAGCAGGTTAATAGAGAAGTCCCTCTCTGGTGTGTTACTGATGTCGCACATGCAAGGGCCTTTGTGGGCGACAACAACATGGCATACAGAACAAAGGAACATAAATATGAGACTTGATCTAAAGCAGTAAGTGGAGGAAAAAGTATGTTGTCAGAGTGTGGTCAGTAAGCTGTGTGTGACTGAGCAGTTATCATTGAGATAATTCAAACAAGTCCCTAGCTGAACTGGCTTGGCTACAGTGACACTGAAGCACAAGGGAGCACAAGGGGTAGGTGTTGCCACCTTGACAGTGGCTGAACCCCAGTTCAATTTCTGGCCTCCTGTGTGTGTACATTATATATTCTTCTCATGCTTCTACCCAAAAGCTAAACATTTGCTGCTCGCTGGACTGGAGATTCTAAATGAGCATCGAATGGGGAAGTATGGGAGATTGATTGAGCTTGGTGAGAACACATACTCATTGTGCTGTAAAATTGAATGAAAATTAATTAATATAACATGGACTCTTGCCCCTTATAGGGTTACCTCTGCCTTACACCCTGTACAGCAGACAGCAAATTCAGAAAATAGATAAACATGATGCCCATTGCGCAAGACCAGGCAAGCAATGTGATTTAGGGCAACAGGGTGAATACAAAATGAACAGGAGGCTTGAAGACTGATTCTCGCCTGTCTGAACTGGAGGATCAGTAAAGTGCAGTAGAATCAAACAGGCTCGGGGTGCAGTGCAGGCTGTCTGAGGGAGCTTTTGCAAACAAGGATCAGCATTCACGAAGATGCTCCTGCTAATGTGCCAAGTGCCTAAAGGAGGAATGAGTTACTGGCGAGGTGGGCACCTTCACAACTGACTCGGTGTTTCCTTTGCCAGTTGGCGAGTCACTCCCTCTGTCTGACAGCAGTCAATAGCCCAGGGCCAGTGCGGTAGCCGTAGGTGAGCCACCCTTTCCAAACGCAGCCTGGGAAAAGTCAACAGTGTTTAAATAAACGTTGTACAGGATGCGAGAGTGACTTACAGGATCCGGGTCGTCCAATCCTGACAGGGTGGAGTGGGCCCCTCGAGCCCCCAGGGCCGGCTCAAAGAAGAATCACCTTTAATCTGCGCTCTAGTCGTCGGTGCACCTTTTTCAAAGCCCTCGCATGTACTGCTCGGCGTAAGCGCCAGGAAAGACAAACTGGCGGGTGCGCGTGGACGTTTAAAGACGCGAACTGTCCCTGGACGAGCACGTGCACGAATTGAAGGACCCACGCGTGGCGGTACTTCTGTCACACACACGCGCATTAACCCCTTTTTTTCACTCCTACAACACAGCAACGACTCTTTTCAGAGTTAGCGTGCAGAGTAAAATCTTTCCATCGATTTTGTGTGTGTATATTAGTCCGCAGGAGGTGAGTAATTTTTAGCGTTTACTTCCCCCTTTTCATTTGCATCTGACACTATCTGTAGAACTGCACCCACGCTTATAAAAATAGTTTTAAAATGTCCTTTTGTAACAGGTTACAATATCTGTGCGTCTTTCGTAATAAAGGATAATTTGCTAATATGATTCCCAGTATCAAAATAATAATAAAGTGATCGTGATAACTGATGGTGGTATACGTGTGTGCAAAGTGAATATAACAACTGCTGAGAAAGTTTACTTAATATCCTCAAACTAATTGAGGATTGTGTTAAACCCAAGCCCATCCATACAGAACTGGGAGCAAGGCAGGAACCACCCCAGACGGCGTACCGATCACACTCGCAGCGGGCCAAATTTAGAGATGCTAGTTAATCAACTCTTTCAGGACTGTTTCCTTTACAATAGTGGACTTAGATATACTATGTGATGAATGTGTTTTTTGATTATATTGATTTAAGTAATAATGAAGGACACAACATTTTTATTACTTTGAAAATTAATTCATTTTTATGGATCTGTGGATAAGTGTCAGGAAGAGGGTAGAGCATCTTCCACTAACATTGGGATGCAGCAAACCAAACCTGCATGGTGTGCTGATCCATCAGTGGGCTCAGTCACACATTCACATTATGACTCGGCAGTGAGCCTCGGCTGCAGTGGCGGACCTACATTTTTGTTATGGGGGCCCCTTTGCAACCAGCAACAGGGTCTGGGTAACCTCTGTTATCTTTTTCAGTGGGTGTTCCATGACAGATTGCCACAAATTTTATTTTTTGAAACTTTTTAAAAAACATTTAATTTTTATTTAAATGTTATTTTGTAATGAATTACATCATATTATTAATATTATTACTTTCTCATACAGTAGTACAGTAGACACCCAAAAGTTTTAAGAAATGTGCATTTCTGGGGCCCTGCTGGGATTAGGGTCCCTGAAACTTAAGCCCTAAAACTTCATTAGTTTCATAGTAGGTCTGCCCCTGCTCAGCTGCCAGATCTTGTACTCCTAGACCAGTAATGCAAAAGCTCTAACTACTACAATGCTCTTAATCTGTTAATTATGAAATGCAGACAGTCTTGAGGTCTAACTACACTCTCAAAAATAATGGATCCGTAATGGAATGTTATTAGGCTGTATGGTTCTTTGTTGAATCATTGCTTGACAAAGAACCATTTTAATCTGAGAAGGGCCCTTTGCATATGGGATTGGTTCTTTTTGCTTTAAAAAGGTTCCTAATATGAGAACAAACAGGAAATGATGGAGAAACAGCGGTAACACTGCTTGCCTGGCAGTAAGAAGACCAGAGTTCACGTCTCAGAGTTTACATGTTCTCCCCATGTCTGTGTGAGTTTCCTTCTAGGTGCACCAGTTTCCACCCACAGTCCAACAACATGCAGGTTTGGCTAAACTGGCTTCAGTGTGTTTGGTGTGTGGATGTGTATGTGGGGGTGTTCACCCAGCAATGAACTGGCACCGAGGTCCACGGTTTGTTTATGTCTTCTGCCCTATGTTAACTGGGATAAGCTTCAGACCCCCACGACCCTGGTCTGGATTAAGCAGGTGAGAAAATGACATGACATGACCAGCAATATTTATTTTTTATTTATACTATCTAGCAGGACAAAGCAGATCAAGAACATATGACAACCTGTGTAATTTTATGCAGAAATCATTCAGAGAGCTTATTTATGAATCTAGATATATTAAGGTTTCTTTCTGGAACCTTCCTGTGGATAGTTCTTTTCGGAACAAAAATGGCTCCCCTGGCATCAGGCTGAATAACCACTTTAGAACCTTATTTTTACAAGTGAAATGGAAAAATCAATATGAAACAGATTGGTAAATTGTAGTAAACCACATAGCCTTGTGTTTTTATTTGTTAGTAGGTCTATATGATTTGCAATCATGTTTGATTTATAATGAGCCCTTGTAATGGTATTTGTTGAGAGGCACTATAAGAAATTGAAAGAAGTGGAAGCCTTGTAGCTCAGTATTCTTTGTTTGCTTAAAATCTTCTAGTTAATAATAGTAAGAACAATAATAATACTAATAGTAATAATAACAATTATAATAATAATAACTAGTATTATTATATAGGATTTATCCTTACCCACACACCCATTTTTGGTAGTTACCATACTTGTGAAGTACCCATCATGGATCATGGATGACTGCTTCCTGTATTAGACTGCATGTTTCAAAAGAAGACCAGTTAATGAAAAAGACGGTGAGAATCAGGGGAATTGCCCCAGTGCAGTCTGCAATGGAAGCGGAAGGAAGTCAATATTTTCAGGTTTACATCTACAATGAAGTGAAATTTTGTGACAATTAAACTGCCCTTTGTTTGTTAGTGTGAATATACACTGCATATTTTGCTTAGCTGTCCTATCATTCCGCTTATTCACTTTGCAATTCAGCTCTCCATTTTGTTCAAAGCATTTCCAGAATAAAAATACCCTGTGGTCCAGGCCTAAAAATTGGAGACTCAAACCCAGTATCAGACATTGCAGTGAATCCAGGACAACATTAGGGAGATGAAGACAACAATTCTTCATAGCTGAAGTGTTGATATAGAGACCACCAGTTTACTGATTAATTCCACACCACCAGTTGACCAAGGGTAAGTGACATAACCTGTCAGTACTCAACATGTTGTACTGCATAGACATTATGATTTGCTGACTGCTTTGGATAAGAGTATTAGCTTAACAAATAAATGGAGAAACCTTTCTTAAAGAGTCCAGTGTAATTTCATATAAGAAACTATATGGTTTTACTTATCCTAGGATGAGTAATTATCCATGCATAAGAGTAGATCTGAACATTGACCAAACTCTCACATAATCAGATTTTAGAGTTTCGTAGGCAAGAGCCAGTCCCTGTAGCATTCAGGGCAAGGCAAAAACTAGTCACTTAATCCTACATTCTAGCATTGCTGCAATACCATTGTCAATTATTAAATTCAGTACGATATTTAAATTTGCACTTTTTAATTGTATTATTGCATATGTTGGAACAAAAAGTAATCATCACAAGTCACAGTCACTAACATACATAAATACTCACACAACTCCAATTTTAATTTTAACAAATGACTGAACACACACTTTTGAATGAGGGGGGAAAACTTAAGGGCTTGGTGAAAAACCTAAATTGACATTGAACAGAATTTACAAACTCAACGTAGACAGCTGCTTAGCCAGGACAGGAAAGACACTAGTTTGGAATCACAGTTGCTCCTTTGTGCCACCAAATGACCTAAATGACCAAAATAATGTTGAACTTTCATGTCACTGTGTGTACTGTATATATATATGACCCCCATTATGGCATCCACAGCATCCCTCCCTGGCTCAAGCCCTTCAAAAATAAAACTAAATGAGAAATTTTCATGGTTTATTTTAATAAGCAAAAACCAAGAAAGTGAAATGATACAGGAATATAATGGTAAAGATATATTAGCACACTCTGTCTTGCATTTTAAAAGCAAAATATAGTATTTAAATAAACTTTCCTGACCTTGGAATTCAAAAGGCACCAAAGTGGCTGCACCAGCTTCATACCTTTTTATCTGTTATAATTGAATTATCTACGCTTTCTCCATATTCAAGTTATCCCAGCCTTGGTGAACACACCCAAAGCGAAGTAGAAAGATAGGTTTCAGTTTCAGTGGAAGCATGGGACGTCTGTGCTGCCCTGAGAAGAGGGGCTGTGTGTTTGCTTCCCCTGGCCAGTGTTTGCCTGGCCTGCTGCTGCTGACACACTTTATTAAATGATATATTAAGAATTCATTATAAATAAGGCACCTTGATAATATATACAATTCATACACAAAAGGCCTGAGTAAACTTCTTTCTTTAATATTTCTTCTGTTTAATTATAAAAATATTTTCTTCCCTTCCTCCATAACACATTTGCCCTATGAAGTCCAGCAACACAGGCGTCATTCAACAAGCAAAGGTTGTTTTGTTTTTTTTCTGTGTCCAGCCATAACTTTCTCAAAAGAGATCCTGAGAAGCTCTTCAGATTTTTACTCATACAAGCAAAACCATCAGTCAAGGACAGGACAAACTTCTGGTGCCGATTTCATTGTCACCAAAGTGGTTGTTAGATTTGCTCTTCAATAAAGGAGTTTTGTCCAGAGCATGACTATCATTAAAAAAAAAATCAAATTCAGAAAGAAGTCTACACATCAGTCAACCCTACTAACTGCCAAGAGGCGAAGGCACCATCTTAGTCTGGTCAACCACAAGCCGGCTGTTTGGCTGAAATAGCTGACTAAATCTATTTCTGTCCAACCACAATGATAAGTCCAGCCAGGGGAGATTACTGCCCCTTGGGGTTACCTATTATGAAGCATTGAGGACTGACCGTCCATACAAGGTTTGGTAGTATGATGCAGTATCAAGGGCAGAGGTGCTGGAGCTATCATAGTTGTGCTTATTTCCTACTGATGAGGAGGATGAGTAGCCATTGTAGGCCATCAGCTGCTCCTGATAAGATTTTATGTCCATTTTTTGCTCAGAAGACATTAGGTTGGTAATGGAGAAGGGATGGTTGAAATTATAGTGAGGGTCCAGCGATTTGAGGTGGTCATTTTGAATGTCTAATTGCTGAATAGAATTATGCAGTAGGTGGTTCCCGACCATTGTTTGGGAGATAGAGTGCGAAGAAGAAGTGGCTGGCGAGATGGTGGATGAAATGGAAGTGCCACCTTGCACCAGTGATGGTGAACACTCCAGTTGGATCAGGCGTCTTTGTTGTTCTTCTGGGGAAGAACCATGGTGTGGACTGTCAGAATGGGCAGACTCTGCTCCCTCCGATCCAGTGGTGGGGCTGTGTTGGTCCTGCAAGGCTTCTTGTTGACCCCCTTTATTGACCTCTTGGACCTTGGATGTCGAGTTCTTCTTATTTGCCTTGTCTTCAATCTTGAAGCGCTTCTGACGACGCAGGTAGCACCCATTTTCAAACATATTTCCAGAGTTTGGATGCAGGGCCCAGTAAGAACCTTTGCCAGGTTTATCTGGTGACCTGGCTACTTTCACAAAGCAGTCATTGAATGACAAAGAATGGCGAATGGAGTTCTGCCACCTCTGCTGGTTCTCTCTGTAATATGGGAAAAGGTCCATAATCCATTGGTAGATTTCATTGAGAGTGAGCATTTTGCTTGTTGACTGCTGAATAGCCATTGTAATTAGGGATATGTAGGAGTAAGGAGGCTTAGCATGAGTCAAGGTTCGTCGGTATGGTTTGCTTATCTCCTTACCTCTGTTCATCCCTGAAGCTGGGTAGCTTAGGGGGCTCATCGACTGAGGCATGTTCTGGTATGGTGACAGTGAATTTAGAGAAGGTGCAGAGGTTCCAAGTTGAGTCAATGTGGAGGGGTTAAGGGAAGAGGTGATAGGTGACAGGCTCATGTTTGAGGCACCACTCATCCCTGTCAGGGGGCTGTTATTCAGACTGCTAGTTGGATAGGCCATATTCATTGTTGCTGATGATCCTACCGAATTAAGGTTGATGTAACTGTTCACGGTATTCATAGAGCTAAGTCCTGAGCTCATGGTGCTGACTGAGGGATACATCTGCCAAGACAAGAGAATAAAGCTGTAAGCATTCAGCTGCAGAAAGAAAGTAACACATAACAATCATAATTTTTACAATACATTATCAAAATCAACATAGACAATGCCTTCTAAATAGGGCTAAGGAGACACAAAGGAATGTATACCAACTTAAGCAGCTATCTAAATATTAGAAGAAGAGACTTGGTGCTGGTAGCTGTAGGCTGCTCTAAACATCTAATTCAGATCATTCTGCAAATGGCACATCTGAGCAACAGATGGACTCCAGGGATACTACCCATTAAATATTGTTAAAATAGCTCTAGCCTGTTCCTAACAATAAACATTTTAAAACATTATGGGGCCTCCATAAAGTAAAGCACACAGAATATACAAATTGAACGTATCCCATCCATTTATTTCAAACAATGATCTGAAATATCATCTGTGACAAGCTGGTTTGTTGTTTTTAATTGTTCCAATAGGATATGAAATGGCTAAAGAAAATCACTGGGAATTCATGAATGCAAAATGCCAGCATTACCCAGTAATTTTTGTTTTTTTGAATGAAGGACAGAATCTTTTCAAATTATAAAGGTTATGCAGCAAAACTACCAATGATACATTAGCTGCTGTAGTATTAAAGTGACCCTTAAAAGTGTTTATATGTAAAGTGTCTCCAGATATAAACTTTAGGCGTTAATTTAACAAGTGGAGATTTTTCTGCATTTTTTTTTTTATTTAGGAAGAGAAATTAAATCCACGATTCGATTTATGTTTCTAAGAAGTAAAGCTTGTGGAGTCTGGCTGAACAAATGGTGTACAGTAAATTCAGAAACTCCAAAATAAATGAGGAGTTAAAAGTCCTTCAGTTGCACTTCATGTTATGCCATAGCAGAGTCAGTGCTAAATAAAGCAGCAGTTACAGCACAGTGAGAAAAAGCCCTTATTCCGCGGCACTCACACAACCACTGAAAGAAAATATTTCTAAACTCTACTCTGGATTAAGTGGATTGTTGAATATTGCTATGTTATGTTATGTTATGTTGTTATGTTATGTTATGTTATGTTATGTTAGACGAGTGTTACAGTGGTTACCCCGCATGAACCTGCTCACGTTAGGTATGGAGTTTGCTCCTTCTCTACTGAGTCTTCGCACTCGCGACTCATGCTACATCATTAGACTAAGAACACAGAATATATTAGCGACTCCAGGCTTGTCTGGTGTACACCAATATCGGGGTAAGTCAAGGTGTTTTGTTGGTCTGACGTCCTGTCTAGTCCCGGCTTTGCGCTTGATGGTGCCAGGATAGATGCACATTAATCATCGAGTCCCTGCGCGCGCTCTGAAAATTAACGTACGACTTGACCCTCCTGAAACGTTTGAACGAACCCTTCTTTAAAGCTTCTTCTAAATATAAAATTAATCCATTAATTTAATAGTGGAGAAATGTTGTAGTCGGTTATAGTCCTACTATCCCACGAAGTGACTGAAAAGTAAAAGAAAAAAAAAATAACATTACGTGTGTGGATGTTATGGACAGGATCATTAGTTATTAATCAGATTTAATTATAAGATTAAAAAAAACAAAACTCAACAATACGTTATAAGTCGAACCCTCCTGCCTTTTTATTGATGTGGAGCTAAAAGGTTTAATTTTAAATTATTAGTTTAGTAATAAGCCAATAAATAATCATAAACTACTGCGAACCTTAGTTAAACGGCTAGTTCCGTGCTTGGTGCCAATGGGCTCGAACACCCTGCGACCCTCATGTGAAGAAAGTAGATAAAAATGAACGGATGTTTTATATACTTAAATATAAATGCATTTCCTAATAATTAGACTACAGAATACTCAAAGTTGTCGTGATTTTTGATCAGTGCTGAAGACTTTCCAGAAGTGTAAAAAAAAATCCCAATCTTTCTCTAAGTTTGCTTTTGATAAAGTCTGATATTGTGTCATATATATTAACGTTCATAGGGCATTCAATGAGTTATTTAATATGCATTATTCATTACTGCTGGACTGGCGACGCTGACCAAGCGGATTCCCGATGCTGCCGGATTTGACTTCAGTGTTAAACGACCATTGATTATAATATGCGAATCGTAAAATGGATCCCTAGATGGATATTCATTTCGTTCTTCGCTATGCAGTGTGTCCTCTGAAAAACGGAATCTCCTCTTTAGACAATAAAAATTTACTTAACTAAGTGATCTCAACTCATCGTACCACTGGAACCATCAATTAGGCTGCAAAAAAGGGCAAAGGGTTTTAAACCTTTACGTTTTATAAAACTTTATCAAATCAGTAAAAATAGTCACACTAATTGAACTCCTTAAGTTCCCACTACAGCTATTTTCTTCAAATAAATCATTTATGTAACGGTATTATAGAACTGAATTCTACAGTGTGCGTATTAAACATTTTGCTATTTTTTCTAGAAGGAAAAAAGAACTCTTGTGTCGAACTGGCAACCGCAAGGTTTCAACAGAAGACATATTTTGGGACAAAACTTTCGAAAAAAATGTATACAAAGAGCCTCTCTTTCTCTACCAGTCGAAGTGCAGCTAATTTTGTAAAACGTAATTTTGCGCTTCGCTTCCCGAAGTGTTATTAGAACTCACGGCAGGTTCCTCCTCATCATCTGGACATCTGCCTGGAGGTTTTCGCACCACCGTGTTGGAGGCTTTGCACTAAACAGTGGACCATCACAGACAGATGATGGACGCACAAACCCACTCAGACATACACATTACCGAGACACCGTCAGATTAGGTGGAGTTCTTAAATCAAGAATGTGAGCTCACCTCGGGCGGGTCCGTGTAATAGGAGCTCCACTCTGGGATTTCTTGCGATTCCATCTTGACAGAACTCAACATCCCACAAAAAGACCTCTAGTTGAAAACCAATCCAGCGATGGGTTGAATCTTCTTGAGATAGTTCAGGCGGAATCCGAGTGGCAGGTTTGGTTAGTTGATGTTCAACTGTTGAAGGTACCTTTGCCTCTCCTTGATATTGATTAACGTGCTGCCCCCTCTCTGCACGGGCGTTTAATGATTACTAAATATATTGGATGTTCCAATTATCTATTTATTTATATACCTGATCAACATACGAAAAATGTATACATGTGCTAATCTGCGTATTGGTTTCAGTCCAAAAATCCTTTCGTGGCTAAAATAGACCCAAATAATCCACGTCAGACTGAGGCAAGGGTTCGTTAGCATCGACAAAATCGATCCCGCGTAGCTCAGCCGGGAGGCACTTCTCGTGAGTCCGGCCCGCCGCCCAGGTCTTATATGCCAGGTGAAGGCCCGCCCTGTAGTATTTAAATATGCCTAAAGCCCGGAAAGTGCGCTGAAAGGGTCTCTCGCCCCCTGCTGTTTAGACAAGACTGGCCATTCCACAAAAATCCTTAGATGTCGGATTTTCATCTAGGTTTTACAGACACGCGTAGATTTCATCTTGCGCAAAAAACGGGTTAACGATTAGAAACTTTCTGATCAATTTAAGTCGTGTAGATTTTTTGGTAACATGTTATGCAGCACGTAATGACAATCTTCTGTCCAAATTCTGCTGACTCATTGACTATTGACAGTACATTGTATTTTATAAGGAAAACCATGAAATAAACAGTTAAACGCTGGTGGCAAGGCTGTGACAGGGGATCAAAGTGCTATAACAAAGAAGTGGTGGACAATGTAGATCTGAAGAAAAGCCCCATTTTAAACGAGTTCTTGTATTTCATTGTTCACCATTTATAATTTCCCAATATTGTATTTATGTACTGTATCTCAGAAAAAATGTTTTGAAACACGCAGCTCAGAATCTGTGTAGTTCCAGGTCACTCCTGATATCTCTCAGTGCTGCATGTGTTTGTCATCCACCGCTCAGTTTGTGTATTCGATACGGGGTTTTAATCTTTGTTTCTGTAAAGCGCCTTGCAATAGTGCATATGGTTAACTAAGCTTTCTTTTAAAAAAAAATAATAATAATAAGCATAAATAATTAGGTCTATTCTCATTTAATGTGTGCGATTAGCACAACAGTATCATTTTTAATTTCCATGTGTAAAAACGATTTTCATTGATTTTTTTTCAATAGTGGTGATGCCTGATGTAACGAATTAGGCCAGTAATCCTTACATTGCATCGAAACACAAAAAAGTCAATACAGTTTTACTATTGTTTGCATACGCTACAAAATCGTTGAAAATATAATGGCATATGAATAACAAATGTTTTATTATTTTACGTCTAATTAAGGAAAGGAGCACTCTGACACATTCTGAAGTATCTCGCAATGCTATGTGGACTTTTATTAAAATCAAACGTGCCCGTTTACTGGAGAAAATGCTATTTTGAAGTGCGTACTTTAGACTTTAAAATGCAGTTTTTTAGCTGTGTAAAATGTGCGTCATTTCTGGCACATACTGACCCTAACTTACATGCTACAAATGTTAAGATCGATATCATTTGTTTTATTTGTATAAAGTGAACTTTATAATCGTTCTGCAGTATTACATCATAATTGTGGCAAGGATGGCAAAGTGGCGCAGTGTTTAGTGCCGTGAAGGAGACCTGCTTTTAAACCTTAGTTTTTTCACTGACTGTGCGGGCTGAAGAGAGGGAGAATGGATTGTCTTCTTTGTCATATCTTCTTTCACACTTTCACCTCCCAACATCATGATACTAATAATGAAATGTTTTAAATACTGTAAAATAGTATGTGATAGATAATACAGCAGGCAATCTTCCCAAAAATAAAAAAGTCACAATGCTAAAAATGTTTAAGTCAGTTCTGCAAATGGACCACTTTTTTATCCAGGTTTAAGCACTTTGTACCAAAAAAAAATCACTTTTATTCTTAGAATTCAAGGTTATTGTAATATGGAAAATGATTATTGATATAATAGATGGATATTGAAATGCTTTAAAAATAAAACTTTGTTGCTTTGACATTGGAAGGTTTCGTTTATATAGTTGGTAAGCTTTCCAGGAATACTCTAAAAACAAATGTTTCGGGGCAATCAATCAATCAATCAATCAATAAAATAACGCAACAGTCTGCAAGTAGCTTTTGAGTTACGTCAACATCTGTTAAAATTAAGTCGAGCCAATACGTCAATGAGTAAGTTGAATGAACTTTTCCTTTCCTTTTAAAACTATTTTTTAATTACCATGTAAAGAAGAGCAGGGTTCCTTCCTGTGTGGAGTTTGCATGTTCTCCCGGTCTCTGTTTGGATTTCCTCCGGGTGCCTCGGTTTCTCACACTGTCCAAAGACATGCAGGTTGGGTGAATTGGTGACAATAAATCGGCCCTGTATATATAGTGTGTGTACTCATATAAATGCAAAGAATTAATTATTATTATTATTATTATTATTATTATTATTATTATTATTATTATTAT
>JANRMT010062840.1:28058146-28135009 GCA_026402145.1 Polypterus bichir lapradei | reverse complement strand
ATTATTATTATTATTATTATTATTATTATTATTATTATTATTATTATCTGGTGTGTGTAAGTATTCACCTTGCGAATGACAGGATTTGTTCCTGCCTTGCATCCTATTCTAGCTGGGATTGGCTCCAGAACCCCACGTGACTCTGCCATAGATTAAGTCGGTTAGAAAATTAAGTTAAATAATCCTAAATTTTAAATAAATTAATATATTTTATTAATCCTATGTTTTTATGTTGACTGCACAGAAGAAATGTAAGTAGTTCCAAGGTACTTTTTTCTTAATTTATAAAGATATTTCAAGCATTACTCATACATCAATTTTATAAACCCACTTATATACGCAAGGGTCATGGGACGGCTGGAGGCATGGGCAGGTTACATTGTGACATATATTCTTAACAATAAATATGCTTGAGTTGTTCTTCAGAGAGATGCCTTAGAAGAACCATTTTTGGTTTCCAAAAGAACAATCCACATGAAGGTTTTGTCATGCATTGTTTCAAAGAGGAGCCAAACAACACAGTAAAGAACCATAAAGTGCCATTACAGGACCAGAGAGTGGAGAGGAATCACCTCACCCAACCCACCTGACTAAGTTACCACAGCATCATTTTTTGCTTTTATTAGCGAATTAAGTGGAGATAGTAAGTTTAAGTAATTACCATTATTATTGCAACAGCAGAGCTTCTTAACTAACTTCAGAAACGTAAACAAAATCATTAAATATGGATTGCAACCATGCATATATTTAAGCATTGGTTATAGCCCCCCATTGTTTTTTGAGTGAATAAATGGTGTAAGTGTTGTGGTTTTACAAAGATGTTTACAAGATGTATACGTTTTTAAAATTCTCATTTATAAAACATTCTAGCCTAGATGTGACCGTTTGTCAAATATGAAAGAGTCCGTTTTTGGGACACTCATATCTGCTTGCCTCCAAAAATGCTACCCTGCCCCCTGTCAGTGTCAAGTGTTTATTTGCAGAGTCGTTTCTGCGCTTTAAATCACAGCTTTATGGGAAGCGTTGATAACACAAGCAGCTGAAAAACGTAGGGACTCAATAACAATCTATCAGCTATCTTCCAATTCCGCTAATTTGAAGACAGATGATACACATGCAGGAGAGAAGTTCGAACAGCATACGTAAGTGTGAGATGATTAAAGAGGCGGCCACGTATAAGCATGATAGTGGTGTAGCGTGGCCCTCATAAACCTCCGCTTGACAAAGACATCCTTACGAATCGTCGTAGACAGCGCCACTAAAACCAAAAGGCTGGAATTCTGAGTGAATTTTGCGGCTCGACAGCACGACTTGTGTATTCCGTGAAATCGAAATTGTAGAGCTAAACTTTTGATTATACACCCTTTTGGCCACTTTCTCTGTAATCATTTCTAATATTCTGCCTAATACCAATTTTAAGCTGCCATTTTTAAATGGGCGAGCATGAATGTAATATCCTGCCCGAGTGCCTTCTAGAAGTCTTATCTTACTGTTAACTGAACACATTCGTTTTTCTTTCGAGGTGCATACATTTAATGAATGGAAATACGCACATTATTCTGATTTGATCTTCAGTAAGAGAGTTTTTTCGCTGATTACCGTAAAATCACCAAACGTTTTTAAGTAGACGTAGGCGAGAACTTTTTTTTTAGACATTTTGATCTTTTTCTTTATGCCGAATGTTCTTTATAACAGATCAGTGAATCAAATTTAAGGTCCTTATTATACGTTACTCTCACAGAGCACTTTCTCCCCGCATGCAATAATCAGTCGACAGCTTTTCACACGATGCTTTCCCCGGCGATCTTGAACCAGGTGAGGTTGATCGTGACGAATTTGCGGTCTTTAGAGAATTACTGAAGACGTCTAAAAACTAAATCAAGAACTAAAGAAATTCATCTTATAGTAAAATTATTAAACAGGCCTTAATCTCACTGCAGGAGATGCAAGCCACAATGGCTTCCTTCCTAATTGTGTTATCTCATCAAATCCATTGTTATCCAATTATTGAGGTGTTAATTAGCGATCGAGCCTGCTATTGAGATGCTAAGCGGCTGGGGCAAACGTCTCGTCGGGTGTGTATTGAGAACGCTTCCTGTCAGCTTTTTACATGAAATGGACAAGGTGTTGCACTCTTGGAGACGCCCACTCCACTCCCAGTGTAAATATGTTTCGTCCCTGTTTTTCAGATACAGTACTTGAACAATAGTAATAAGCAGCGAGTTCATTCGACCCCCACCCGCTCTTCCAGCTTCTGAACATCAGTGTCGAGCGCTTGCGAAAGTCGAAGTGTAAACAGAGACATTGACTTCAGGGCGACACACAGGCCTGAGTGGATCGGAGTTACCAGTCATTTAACGGTACAATAAAGTAGGTATGGTGCAGATCGTATCTCCTTTCTGAAGTCTTTAGCATCTGTCAGTCAGCCTTCATCGTGTTTAGTATATACAGCATGCGCCATCACAAGATGTTTTGCAGGGTTAGTAAGGTCACAAGTCCACTGTAGAATAAAAAAGAGAGAAAACAAAATACGCAAGAAATGCCCCACTAGCACCAGGAGAAAAATGTCTGGTATGAAAAATGAAGGCGACATTGCCTAGCTTCTTAAAACGTGACATAATACACCAACCAATCGTTATTATATGTGGCAAGATGAACAGAATAAACAATCACAATGTGCTAATCTTAAATCAATATTAAAAATCTACTTTAAAATTTACATTATTTTATGTATTTAGGAAACAGAAAATAATACCCCAATCAAATGAAAAACACATAACAAGTACAATAATATATTGTGGAGACAACCCACGAATCTCAGAATTCATCTCCTGCCTGAAAACAATAAATAAAGAAATTCTATTTAATACATAGTGACACTTACAAAAATACACCAAATAAATAAATAAAAGCTACAGATAGATAGATAATTGTAATTTTTTTAAATAACTCTTCAAATACATTAAGGCTTCTCTAGAAATCAATAAATTACTTTGCATCATAGATGAATGGCACATCTTTCGATCCAAGACATCTGGTTAAATATTTTTATAAAAGTTTTTAAATTATTTACACATTTGGTAAACATATATATACTTTTTTAGTAACAGGCAATTTTGTAACAATTAAAAAAATAAACAGTAATAAACATAGAACTTGTCCGTCTAATAGAGGCTCCTCTTTTTCATAATACGCAGGAATTCCTGTTCATTTACTTCTCCATCTCCAGGTCTGTCTGCTCCATCAATCCTTTCCTGCAGCTCCTCTCCTGTGAGCTTCTTCCCAAGCCTTTAGCTATTCTTTTTAGGTTTCGAAATGAGACTTTTCCAGTCCCGTCATCATCAAATAAGCAAAATGCCTTTAGTATTTCTTCTTTTGAATCGTTTTCTGCCATTTTCTGGGTCATCATTCACAAGAAGTCACTGAAATCATATTTTCCTGTGTTTTCTTCATCAGTTTCAGCAATAACGTTCTTAATTTATTCTTTTCTTGGCTCAACCCACAGCTCTCATTACTACCTTCAGTTTCTTCGCATCTATATAGCCATTAGTATCAAAATGGTCAACAGCTTCCATTATCTCTTGCTTCTCTTCCCCTCTCATTTCTGGTATGGGACCAGCCATATTTACATTGTGAAGATGCACCCAATGGTTGCTTTTTATATTTGGAGCATATGTTTTTGACTGGTGAGCAGCAAATACATTTTAGCTATTAAAATTAGATAGATAGATAGATAGATAGATAGATAGATAGATAGATAGATAGATAGATAGATAGATAGATAGATAGATAGATAGATAGATGCCCACTTAAGTGAAAGATGAAGCATTTCTAAACATCTTTCTAAAACAGAAATGTAAGTACCACAGATCAATCCATTTACTGTTTGTACCCATTTTCTCACGGTTAGGCTCCAGATAAGGAATGAGTGCCACAAGTGTATGTGATCAGGATACAGTGTCCTCCTGCCCCCACCATATCATTGAGCTCATCCACCAAGACTTTGATGCTCTTGACTTTCACATTGCATATAGAATTAGTCTTTAAACACTCCCTTTTGTTTCACCCCTCTCATAACAGTTCCTCTCACCTTCTTATTTTGGCCACTCTTTGTTTCAGGTAACAGCCTTTGTCCAGTGTCATCTTGTGATGATCAAAAAGTACTTGAAATGACAAGACTGCAGGCTCTAATCCTAAACCAGAGAGTGGTAACATTTTCCATTTTTATTAGCACATGCAAGTAAGAATTTCATTGTACTATGTACATGTGACCAGGTAAGTCACATATTTATATTTACTGTATTTATTTGGCTGACAACTTTATCCAAGGTTACATACAACATTTATGATACAATTGGTTGCATTTCTTTTGTTTTTCCTGTTGGCATACAGGCAGGTCAAGTGACTTGCTTAGGGTCACACAGTGTCAGTAGTGGGATTTAAATTTACAACCTCAGGGGTTGAAGATCAAAGTCTAAATCACTATACCATATCAAAGAGCAAAAAGAGTCTTGTGAGAGATGTGGTTGGAGAGAACTTTACTAACTATAACTCAAAACTCACATGCAGCAGATTTAGTATCATTCAATCAATCTCCAGTGTTGGACTGGTGTTTATGTTGTCTCCTGTAAATTATAAAACATAAAGAAGTTGTAAAAGGACCCTTAATTGTCACAGTAGATGGATAAAGCGGTGACAACTCTCCAGGAAAGATTTCAGGTCGACTTCCTAAAACACTTCTTCAAATCAACACTGTCCTTAGTTTCTAGAGAAACCACGTTGGTAGTCACTGCAATCCCTTAGCCACTTTAAAGGGTGTCCATCCTGAAGAAACAGACCCATGACTCGTATATACAGGTCTTCGGTGAAAGAGTCTGGGATGTTTTTGAATCTCAGTTTATATTCCATTATGTCTGCTGGAACTGTTAATGGTGGTTCTCTCAGTTTCTTTCACTAACATCACTTTTGCTTGTTTTTTTTTTTTTAATTGGGCTTTTTCATTTTAGTAATCTGATTTTACAGTTTATTTTTATAACCTACAACCTTGATTATTTATTTCCATTCAACATAATTCATCATCAGTTTTGAAAGGGTCTCAGTAGTTTCAGGCATCTTTCTGAGATGGTCTGCTATGCAGATGTAATGGTCAGGAAGATCGTAGAAGTGCCTTGTGGTAATGCCTATAAACAGCCTCACAGTCCCAAAAACCTAGGTCTGCATGCTCCTCCTGCATCCATGCTGCTTTTGGTAGGACATCATTCTACTTTTCTTTCAACACCTAGAAGTTGTATGTGACAGGCCTCCTTTGCTCGTCTACAGCTGGTGCAAAACGCTGCTGCTCGATTTTTAACTGATACAAGCAAGCATGAGCACATTACCCCGATTTTGGCTTCCCTTCACTGGTTTCCAGTTCGTTTTTGAATCCATTTTAAGATCCTTGCATTTGTTTTTAAACCCTTTAATGATTATGCCCATTTTATCTGTTGGAACTGCTGCACACTTATGTACCGTCTCGCTCTCTCAGGTCAGCAGACCAGATGCTTTTACGTGTTCCTAAGACATGAAGCAAACTCCGAGGTGATCAGGCCTTTTCAGTTGCAGCCCCAAATCTCTGGAACGATTTACCAATGCACGTTAGGCAGGCTCCTCTAGCTGTCTTTAAACCTTATTTAAAAACACACTTTTGCTCCCTGGCTTTTAACCCAGTATGATATGTTGGCTCTCTGTGTACTTTTTATTATGAATTTCTTTAGCTCTTATGTGTTTATGTGTTTGGTTGTTGTGTGTCTGATATGTTTGGTTTTATTGTACAGCACTTTGGTCAGCCTTGATGTTGTTTTTAAAGTGCTTTATATCTACTCTCTAAATATAAAATCCTAAGCCTAAAAGTGCAATGATTTTGTGCAACGATTTTATGTGACTTTTTTGTCACGCTTTAAATCGGGCTTATTTTAAACCCTACATATATATATGTTTGGTATCATTCTTTTCAGAATTTAATGTGATTTTGTTAGATTTTCAGATTCGTATTCCGTTTTTAAATTATAAACTAAAAAATATCAAGAACTTACATCCGGCGAGACGAGACTTTGTGCCAAAAGATTTAACCACTCCTGGGGCTGGAAATAAAAGACAAAGAGTAGGACAGCTGCTGTACAGGCTTTTAAATGTTCAAAGAGCAGCACAAGATGCAGATCACGCAGCACAGCAGCAGCAGTAATCCAGCAGCTGATCGAGCAAAGAGGAGATAAAAAGAAAACTGTATTTGTTTCCCATTGTATCACCATTTAAGAGGGGGTTTTGGAGGAGAGACCGTGTGTCCTTGGGGTGCATTCAGCCCCCCTCTTCACAACACAAGCAGCAGAGACATGAAGTTGCTGGTGTGTGGCGCAGGCAGAGGGGAACCCCCTAGTAAGTAAGTAAATAAATAAATAAACGTGTCACATTTTTTGATGACTATAAATGAGTGAGTGTGCTATATAATGGATGACAGACTGAAGTTCCAGACAGTGCTAGACCTTTACCTGATGCTGTTGGGGTACCTCATGACTTTCCACACTTCTTTAATGGAATATGTGGACTGAGGAAATGGGACAGTTGGAATAGGGTATCCATTTTAGTTACTAGCTTTGACTCATGTTTCCAGATGCAAGCATTTCCACTTGTGTTTCTCCAGTTTGGCAGCAGACTGTACTTCAAGTCATTCTGGTTGTTAGCTTGTTTTGCATCGTGCAAAAAAATCAAAGCAGAGAGAAATCAGCACATACAGTGATCTTGCTCTCATTCATTAGCATGTGATTGCAGGCTGAGCTGCTCAGTGTAGGGACACTGCATCACAAAATGTATCCATTCCTAAAAAGTGGGAAAGTTGGTAGGTATTGTTGTGCAGCTGGCAGAGTTCAATGGCAATGAAGGCAACCGCAACTGACAATCGTGCAGTGGTAGTGAACTATGGATGGTTATCTGTTGCCAGTGTCTAATGACAGGGAAGGGTGCTCCAGGGAATAGGAGCAACAGAAGTAACGTTGAATTTCAAGGTTGAAAATGGGCATTTGTGGAGCACAAACTATAAAACATTGTTTTTTGTAGCCTTGGCCAAAGTAAAGAGACACACAGAGCAAAAATCCAGGATCAAGTGCAAAGATAGCAATGAAAGCTTTGATTGCATTTTCCTGGAGGTTAATAAAATAACAAGCCTTCAATGGTATATTTTTGTGGCTTTGGCCTGATTGTACCCGAGTTGACAATCTAGTAACAGAGCTCTTTTCTGGCACATAACAAACCTACTTTCATATGTAGACGTATACTCTGATTTCACATTTTGTGTGATTGGTTACAGGCTAAGGTTAATCTTCAGTGTATGCAAGAAAATGATAAAAACTGGAAAGCACAACACTTGTGGCACATTGATGCACACTTTTGAAGTTCTGCAATCAGTTTAACTTTATACTGTGAAAGGAAAAAGGGTCCTGGAGAATCTACACTAATACATGCAGAACATAAATGCTGGCACCAGGTACGTTAAATTACAGAAATTATAAAAGTTAAAGCTACACTAATAAATCTAGAGAATTTATTTGGACATGAAGGAATGGGAGCTCTCAAGAGTTGTTAGTAAAGTCTTTACGGTAGAAAATACCTGGCGCATCAGTAGGTGCCCGTTTGTGTGCCCCCTTTTTATACTCTAAAGTTATGAATTATGCTTTACATGTCAAGCACTGCATTTCCAAATGCAGATTGTCTTCTTTAGCTTGGTGAACACAGATGTAGAGGTAGAATAGTTTTGGATAACAAGAGTCCTGGCTCATTTTCCCTTTTATCTGCAAGACAGTAAGATTTTATTATTTATATATTAAGATATGTCCCTCAAGAAGAACATGAAGAAGGCCATTGTCCTGTATCATGTCAGACAGAGAGTTGAGGGTGGAATCATCTCTCAGTGGAATGGTGTGAGCATCAATCAAAAATGGCAAAGAGGAGCTGAAAATAGCTATAACCATCTGTTCATCCATTTTGTGAAGCCTTAGTCTAATTTGGGGAGGTGGGACCTGTCCTACCAGCATTGTGCTTAATGCAGGAACAAACCCTCTACAGTAATCTGATCCATCTAAAAATGTGTTACAACCAAAATTTTTATTCCTAGCTCAAAGGCAGTCTTCTTTCATAATCTATGGATTTGGCATTTCCTTTATTTCATCTTTTTTTTAATTGTGTAGCCGGTAACTATTGTGTAAATTTAGTATACTGCTGTATATATGCACAATTTGTCATTTCCATAACTGTTTTATAATTGTAAATTTGTAAGCTCCCTATGCCTGTTTCCTGAAATGATTGCACAAAACAATAAATTGAAAATTAATGAAATTATCCTGACCTGTTCAAACATGATGTCTATAATTAATTATTAAAAAAAAAAAATGTGAGTAAACATGGGGTGTTACTAAAGACATTTTTTTACATAAAGTTTAGATTTATGCCTTACATCTAGAGTGGTGTTCTGGTCGTCAAATACTCCAGTTAGACTTTACTGTGTTCCTACTGTTATCTCAAGACAGCAACAGTGGCACACATTCTGGATGGGTAGATTTGGAGCAATTTGGTATGGCGGGTGGTCACTTTCACTTTCCACCATTAGCATTAACAACTGTTAGCAAAAACTCCCTAGCAAGATATGTCAATGTGCACTCAAGTGTGTGCAGAAAACGTGTTTTTCTCATTAATGTGGGGCGCAGTACGTCGAGGATCAATAGTGGACATATGGCATTAAACAGATACAGCCATTTGTCAGCATTACTGTGATGCTAGTTTTTGCTTTTACTTGTAGTTTACTTTTTCTAAGATTATAAAATATATCAATTCTTATTCAGAAAAAACTCATCCATTTTCATGATACACACAAGGTTAATGCTAAATAATTTAGTTAATATACCTTAAGAGTTTCTAAAAAATATATGTGTGAAGAAAAAAATGGGAGATCCACAGACAAAGCACCATTCTTCCTTCTTTTGCTTTTGTCGTCATGTTATACTCCAGTACCTCTTCATTCCTCTGCTTAGCACCCACATCTCTTTCGGTTTCTAAAATGTAACGGCTGCACCTGAGCCTATTGTCCTTCACTTGAATTCCTGGACTGTGGCCACGCTGTTGCTTGCCAAACTTAGCTTTGTCAGTGGCGGGGTTGAAGTAACCTTGGCTTGTAGACACTGTACTTGCTTCTTATACATTAGACCTGCCTCCATGTGAATGACTGCAGTCTGTGTACAGATATGAAACTATAACAAATATTACAAACATGCAGAAAAACACAACAAACAAAAACAAAGAGCATATGCTAATTCACATATCAAAGTATATATATATATATATATATATATATATATATATAAACAATGAAACAGATGGAAGCAGCTGTGGGGGTCAATTAATGTGTCACTTTTTAAAATTCCATTATATTTGTTGAGAGCCTCCTACTAAATTTTAAACTGGGCTCTGACAATTCACAAATTCTAAAGCAAGCCAGATTCTAAATTACACATTAATATAGCAGGACAGTATCAATTTTTTTTTATTTTTTATAATTTGAAAGCGGTCATGAAATAATAATAATGGTATTCATTCGGGCCAGTAGTAAGCCACAGTATGTCAGCATTCTAATATGCTCAGTGTTTCTATAGACTATTTTGTGATGCAAATTCCAAGTACAATGAAGGTGGATTAATTTATTTTTTGAATGCAGAAGATCCTAAGAGGTGTATAGCCTGCACATTAATCTTCCACCTGTTACATGTCAGACTGGTACGAATATAAAATCAGTCTTTAAGCGCTACATAAGAGTGCATCTCCCACCAAAGACTCCTAAAGACCCAACTTCACTTCACATTTTTCCAGGTTAAGTCCCATTTATTCAATTCCTTTCAATGAACTTTGTTGTGCTGCCATCTAGTGGAAAAAGGAGGATTAACCCACACAAGGACAGAAAATAAATGTAAACTCGTCAACAAGAAAAAACAAAAACTCTAGTGTGTGCTGCACCTTTACATCTGCTATGGTTAATAGTGTGTGCTGCACCTTTATGTTTGTTATTGTAACAGCTTCCTTACAGGGCCCATATTTACAATGTAGTGATATACCAAAAGCAAAGAATGATGCCATTTACCAAGAACACAGAAATTAGAAAGATACAGAATTTTTTTTATTAAAATGTGCTTAAAAATTACTTTCCCCCCCCAAAAAAAGAAAATAAGCTGTTAATATTTATACATTAAGCATCACAAAATTATACCAGGTGAGTAACAATCATAAAAGGAACAGTGAACAAACGTTCATTTACCCAGCCTCACTGCAAGCAGCTTTTCAGCATTGCTCAAATGCACAGACAATAAGCTATCGTGGCAGATATGATCTTAGCTCATCTCTACTCCTGCAGGTCTAAATCCTATGAGCGGGAAGTCAGTTTAAGACTTTGACCTAAGTATCTAATAAAATGTAACATTCATTTCAACTCATCCAGAGTTTACCAACCAAAACTGCTGCACCCTTCCGGGTTGTGTAGCACTACCTTAAATGAAGAGCAGAAACCAAGCAAGATTTAATGTGATAGATCAACTTTGAATAACTACTACTCCTTCATCTGCAATGCTAATTGAAACTACAACATGAAAACAAAGCAGAAAGAAGGGAAAAAAAGAAGCAAAAACGGACTTTTACTGTAGGCACTAAGCCTTTGCCAGAAGTACATCACTAACAGAAAGTCTGGTCAAACTGAGAACGCATAGGAAAAGGGAAGTAAAGGCATCATTGTACGAAATGGACAGAGAAGTCAAAATTGACTCAGCTAGGGACAAGAATGTGTTCCTGCTATACATTAACATCTTCCAACATGGATGGACTTTTATTAAAAAACAGTTTTTAACTTCCTCAATAATACCTTAAAGAAAACTGTCAACCATTATCATAACTGATTAAGTAATTGTAGTCAACAATGTTCATCATAAGACAAGAATTCTCGAGTGACATAATTATTTCTGTAGAAAACTGGGAGATTTGAAACCAAAGTCTGACAATCATGGGTCAAAATCAGAAACCTCTATACGGTGCCTCCTCCATCATTTAAGTAAAGATTACAACAGTAACCCCAAAACAAACAAGTGCCAATGGCTGGTAATGTGCTTGGAAAAAATCTCAACAAAGCAAAACAGGTCTTCTCAGGCCCACCATGCACCCAAAGTTCCCTTTGTGTGCCACATACTTAAAGTGCAATGTGACCCTGCTGACAGCGAGAACAAGTGCTTTCTAAAATTACTCTCTTAGGATAACCGAAAAAAACAAAAAAAAATCTGCCAAAATGGCAGAACTCTTTGGAGTAAACCATAAAAAGAAAATCTAACTGCTTTCTTTTCCATATTTAAAAAAATATACATTTAACTGAAGCAAGAGCCTCACACAACAGAAGATGCCTTCTTGGTCCTT
The DNA here is from genome assembly GCA_026402145.1 of Polypterus bichir lapradei. Taxonomy (NCBI): domain Eukaryota; kingdom Metazoa; phylum Chordata; class Cladistia; order Polypteriformes; family Polypteridae; genus Polypterus; species Polypterus bichir. The sequence continues at coordinate 28,123,540 of JANRMT010062840.1, read as the reverse complement.
GGAGACTATCCTGCACTAGGCAGCATTAAGGGCTTTGTTAGACCACATATACCCATCTGGCTCGGACGGCAGGCTGCAAAATATTTTAATTCAAATTAGAACAGTTTGGTGGGAAAAGCCTAAGAACCCTCAAAACAAGAACTGAGGAAAAAACACAAAGGGAGATCAGGCTCACCAATTTAAAGTTTAGTTCAAATATTAGAAAGGGGGAAGAAATCAAGGGGCAATGATAAAGCACAGGTAGACCTAACCATTTTGGAATCCTGACCCCTCCGAAATATATACATAAAACATGTTTACTGATGTGATTGGACTAGAGTGTGCACAGATCTAAGTAAACAGGTGTTACCCCTGAAGTCTGCCATGTGCGCTACCAAATCCCGAAAGTGACATATTGTATCCCTCAGTATTCTGCACATTGAAGGGGAAGAACAACATTCTATAGCAATGTGATTATTGCAACATCATTTAACTTGCAGGACCAGAAGCATTTAGAGTGGCTAAGGCATTGTTTCATCAGAATGACTGTCACTGCTCTGTTCAGGGCACCTCTCTCCCACACATCATTAAGACTTTCAGTTCGTATTCTACAGAGGTACTGTCAAAGAAAGAAACCCCTGTTGCTTCCCAACAAAAGACTGGCCAGTACAATACACTCACTGCAAACTTTTAACATCCTCCTGTATGTCGGGAGCCGTTCACACTTCTAAAGATTTTACCTTTCTTACTACATATTCTGCCTTTTTTATGCCAAGCATCCAGCAATTTTGAACAAAATACGCTTATGACATAACAATCAAGGAACCCCTGAACCCACATAATATGCTGCAATAGTAGTTCATGGATATCAAATGAGTCTCTCAAAACCCAGTTTCAAACAGTCATGGGTCCTGCTCTTTCTTTACCTTCACGTCACCTGCCAAAATGGTGGCAATCTCCCCCTGCATGAATGCCCAAGGTACAGTGGAGCCTACCAAGGGACACTTATCCCCACTGGGGCAATACACCTCACTGCTAACTCCCTGTGCCCTTATAAAATTCCGGGTACATGGAAAGCAGAATTTGTGACTTGGCACTGATGGGCATTGGACAAAATGTGTGTCCTCGAGTCTTTCATGGCAGATAGTACAACAGAGGGGGACACTGCTAGTAGTGGATGTCTCCCCAGCACTTGATTCAGAACCTGGACCGGTGGGGATGCTGCTGTTTGAGGATCCTTGAAAAGACGTCTGCTCTCCACTTCGTGAAGCCAAGCGCCGCTGCTGTCCTGCTGGAGAAGATGAAGATGAGGGGCTGCCACTGCTCTGCCTTGAAACCATGCTGTTTGCAACAGAGTCCTTCGGGGACTGGTTGGCCCCCAAACTGTCCGCCACACTCATCAGAGCAGTTATCGGAGACTGCTCACTGTGGGATGCCAACCCTTCCTGTAAGGATGGCTGGTTGGATTGTCCAGCTGACGCAGTCATAGAAATTGGCAAGTGAGGTGCCCCTGCATAGACAGCTGATGCTACGGGAAGCCAATGCTGCTTCTGCTGTGGTGGATCATCCCCAAGTGGTTTCACCATTCCGTCTGCAGTCTCTGGTTCAGGAGAAGCCTTTCTGCGCCGCCCTGTGCTACGGCCTGTCAAGCTCCGGGTAAGTGGACACAATGCTGTTGGCAAAATGGCACAGTTATTGTCAATATAGGCATGAGGGAGAAGCTCAGGGACTGGGCTCTCTTTGAATGCCCGCACCTGATCAGTCAATAGTTCAGAGATGAGCCGCCATTCTCCTGTGCCATGCCTCTTCTCATATTCCACATATTTAAAGCCAGAATTGATCACTTTACTGGAATCTTTCATGCAGTCATGAAACATCTGCTTGGCCAGGCTCAGCAGACTAGAAAAGAAGTTGCTGGAACCACTGGGGTATTCAATAAAGATCTTCAGCTCAAATTCCAGGCCAGGTTTGGCATCAAACAAGAAGACACGTCCCACCAGTGAGTGATCCTTTTTGAAGCGAACGTTGAAAGGGGTACAACTGGAAAGTGTGATCAGTGTCTCCCGTACCATTTTGGGCCGGCCAGCCCACTCTTCCGTTCGGTTCCTCGTGCTTTCTGCCAGCTCGGCCAGGACCTCTGCATTCCTCTGCTTGTCTTTCGGCTCTTTGTCAAAATCAGCTACTACTAAGGTTCCAAATCCCATCTGCGCCGGGCGTTTGCTTAAATCATTTAAAAGGGGTGTAGCAATATTCAGAGAGGCGCCCACTGGACGACCCGGCACGGTTGCCAAGAGTCCATGGGGTGTACTGACTAGTCCTTGTGCCATCAAACTGGGAGGCACGGCTCCCACGATGGCTCTCCTCGGATTGGGGCTTTGACGACTGGCATCCAGGTGCACGCTCTCCTCGGGCCGTGCCAGACCGTTGGGCAACCTCGATGGCACGCCATACTCACCGCGAGCTCTCTCGAATCGCTCCACAGGAACCTCCTTGTGCTTCGTGGACTGCGGCCCGGGAGATCGGGCGTCCTGTATACCATGGCTGCGCTTCAGCTGCCGGGCTGTCTCGATGAGAAACTCGATCCTGTCTGCACCTTCGTAGTTGACACAGCCGCGGCATACTGCTTCGCTAAAGTCCCATATCATGGCCCATGGCATCTTGGGCAAATCGCACAGGTAGCACCACTGACGCCGGGAGGAGGCCTGGCCGGCGGACGACATCTTCCTCAGGCCTCGCCCTCAAGAGCAGGCCTCTAGTGGCTAAGCTTGGAATAAAGATAGTGAGACGCGCTGGATCACGCCTGGGCCTGACAGAACCAAGCGTGCCCTTTCACGCTGTTTTAAAAGCTTTTAAAGGACTCACTGTTGGTTTACAAACACTCGATTGTCCGATAACTGCTGTCCGAAAAACTTCGAGACCGTCAGAGTCTTGCGCAACTTCCGCGCGCGGCATTGTGGGAGCCCTTAAAGGGAACGAACACGCGCGTGCACCTCAGCCCTCCGGAAGACGGCGCTACACGAAGTTTCAGGCATACGGTAAGTAGAGCAGTTTATGACGCCTGGTCAATGATTTCAGCGTGAAAGGCGATCCTGTTAAAGACTCGAGCTACTCAGAGTGCTGCTTTGAGTAGCCCCTGTACTGTCATATGAACAGAGACGAATGTGTTATGCATGCTTCAGTTAGTCAGTGCTTTAGCGAGTACTGTCTAGGTCTGAATATCGCGCCAAACATTGAGAAGTCGAGCAAAATGACACCTTTTATTGGCTAACTGAAAAGATTACAATATGCAAGCTGTTGAACTTCCCTGAAAGAGGTGCATTGAAAGCTGTAATATTGTAATTTGTTCAGTTAGCCAATAGAAAGGTGTTTTGAGGAAACCATGAAAAAACTAGTATGTAATGTCAAAACCTAAAAGTCGCCTAATGTTAGATAGGAACTACACAAGAACAAGTAGTATGAGAATTTGCAGAAAGTGTGTGGATAGAAGCAAAAACCACAGAAACAGCATACTAAAGTATGAATGATATATGAATGATGAAAGATACATTTTTATATAGAGGGAGGGACAGGGACAATGCCCAAACGTAAGAAGTACAGTATTTGATACTTGATAGCCATCACAACACAGTAAGCCTTGTGAAATATTAAAAACAAAGGCTGATCCATTTCAACCATCTATAGTGAGAGAGAAAAAGAGTGAGAAGGAGAAAATGAGGTAAACATTTTTTAAAAAACATTCTTTAAAAACACATACATGTACGACTCATGTGATATTCCAAAGGCCCTCCCCGCTCTTTGGTTTTACATATATGTACGAATCACACAAACTATGTTCTTGAGATTGTTATTCGTGTGTAGCAGTGTGCAACAACCACAAAGGGGCTAAGACCCTGATTCCCAAGACTGGCTCTACCATATAGGCGACTAGGGTTCACTTAGAGCAGCAACGATGGGGGGGGGGGGGGGGTGATAATTTTTTCAACTATAACAGACGTAGCCATTGACATCAGGAGGGAGTGGCTTTGGTAATTTTTGGCACCCAGCCCATGATTTTCAATAAAACACTCCCCCCAACACTCCTGTTCTTCGATATTAGACATATAAACGAAAGACCTGCGTGTGTATGGAGCAGTCACTCTGCTCAACCACAGCCACTAGATGGCACACGCGTGCACCTCATTTCCCAGTACAAAAGGCCTATGTGCAATACATACTGCCATGCAACAACGATGTGTTAATGACACAGATAAAGAGACACAACACGGAAATAAAGCAAACGCTGTGGCTCAACAATGTGCAAGTGAAACACCTCAGCAATGGGGGGCAAAACAAGTTTTCACTAAAAACATTGTCTATGTAGGGGTATTTTCTTGAGACAAAGATTAATAGAACTCATATGCCAGCGATATAGCTAAGATGTGGTATCTTTGTAAGTGTCTTTTTACAAATGCCACTGGGGCAGTAAGCACAGATGGGTCCTTGTCCTCTTAATTCTTAAGAGTTAGCTAACGCCTCTCCAAGTTCACAAATATAGTAAAACTGCTAGGAAGTCTTCAGGTTGTTTTTTTGTCCCGTAGACCACACACAGTTAGTTACGTATATATGTGTAATTTGTGTGAAAGTCTAGGGGGGAAAACCACCCTCCCTCCTCTTTGATCTGCCATACATCCATGTACAACTCGTGTGATTCTCCAAGGGGGACCACCACATCCAAACCTCCATTCTTCTATCTGCAGTAATTTGTATAGCAATTGCTTTTGAGATACTGTGGTTTGGGCATGTATAAAAGGTAGCAAAAAAGCTAGAGCCAGCACTGCGTAACTGTTACTTTACAAGTCGCTTCCCATGGTCATAGCAGCAAGAAGGTGATTCTTCTGAAAGTACAGCTGTCAATCATTCATTGTTGAATAAATTTACCTGTTATTGGGCAAAACAAGTTTTCACTAAAAAGTCTCATTTGATGTTTGTGTGTTTCTCGGTTGTTCCATCCTGGTGCTCATTTTAGTATTATTCTTGATGTTGCTGCACTCAAGTGGCAACATTTACATGCAGTTTAGTAAAGTATCCTATCCTTATTACCATATGGACAGAATAAAAGAGTCTGGCAAATCAAAAGATGGAGGTATATGTCTCATGGTCAACAATAACATATAAGAGCAGGAATGTAACTGTTTTATCATGCCACTACTTGCCCAACCTGAAGCTCCTGGCGATTAAATGCAGATCATTTTAGCTTTCCCAGGAGGTTACTTCAGTCATTGCCATGGCTGTGTATATATATATATCACCTCAAGCAGACACTGACACTGCCCAGATGATACTGTATGAGACACTCTGTCATGACTAGAATGATAACCTAGATGCTGTCCTCATTGTGGATGGCGATTTCAACAAGGCTTGTCTCAAAAAGGTAATGCTGAACTTTTAACAGCACATTACATTAAAGCAAAAAGATCCAGTCACGTGTGAGGGTGCACGTTGGACAGACCAATCAGAGGGCATTCTCCAGGACACATTGAGTGTTGCAGACTGGGATATGTTCAGGTGCAGCTCTAATGACGGCATCACTGCATTTACAGAAACTGTGAATTGCTACATTGGGTATATCGTAAGTGAAATAGCACTGAAAGTCGGCATCAGGACTTACCCAAACCAGAAACAATGTGTGAATAAAACCATTCATGATGCACTACATGCACACATCGCTGTGCACAACTTAAGGCTTGTGTCTGGGAATATGGATGATTGCAAAGCTCCATCATATATTCTAAGGAGATTTGTCAAAGCAGCTAAGTGACAATATGGGAAGAAAATAAAAGGTCAATTCGAATAGTCTGATCCTAGGCGCATTTGGTAAGTTCGGCAAACAGTAACACTAACATGTAACACACCATGGAGAGTGCCGACAACTCTCTGGCAGACGAGCTTAACAACTTCCATGCATGCTTTAGTGTGAATGTTACTATCACTAGCCAGTGGTCCAACACATCTGTGGCGGGAGAACCGTAAAGTGAGTAAACAGGGCTCAGTTTGTCGGAACATGATGTAAGGAGAGCTTTCAGGAAAGTAAACACCAGAAAAGCAGCAGATCCAGATGGCATTCCAGAACATGTTTTCAAGATCTGTGTTGATCAGCCTTCATCAATGACCATGGTAATATTTAATCTCTCCTTAACTCAGTCTGTTGCTTCATGATTTAAAGGATTCACCATTGTCCCTGTACCTAAGAAAGTAAATCCAATCTTTCTGAATGACTATTGTTTTGTCGCACTACTGTAGTGCCTATAAAAATGAATTGCTTTCAGAGGCTAGTCAAAAATCACATGTGCTCTTCTCTGACAAAAAAAACTGGATCATTTACAGTGTGCAAATTGCTTTAGTAGATCCACAGAAGATGCCAGCATTTTGATCCTTCATACAGTACTGTCCCATCTGGACAACAAGAGAGGGAATTATGTGCAAATGCTACTGTATTTAAAGACTGAAGTTCTACATTTAACACAATAATCCCCTCTAAGCTCACCACCAAGATCAGCGACCTGTGGTTAGGCATTTTATTGTGCAACTGGATTTTTAACTTCTTGATAGGCAGACTCCTAGTGGCTTGAGTTGGTGGCCACACTTTGTCGTCCCTCACTCTCAACACATATAGCAAGCTCCATAGAACTGTGTTCTGAATTCTCTGCTGTACTCCCTGTACACATATGACTGCATGACAGCACCTGACTCTAACATCATTTTCAACTTTACTGATAAAACAGCTGTGGTAGGCCTGATCTTTAACAACAATGAGTAGGGTTGCCTGGATTAAATGTAGACTTCTACTGTCAGGGCAACAGTCTACTTCTGAATATCAACAAGACAAAGCAGCTGATTGTGGGCTGTGTGAGAAAACAGCAAAGGCAATACCACCCTCTCATAATTAACAGGACATAGGTGGAGAGGGTGGAGATTTTCAGATACCTCGGTGTCCACATCACACCACCTTGACTGGGTCCAAACACATTACCACCTCAGACAATTGCCATTCCAGTTGCTAAAGAACTTCTTTACATCCACCATCGAATGTGTCCTGACAAGATGGACTGTATATCACCTGGTTTGGGAACAGCATGCAGCAGGACCTCAATACTCTTCAGAGAGAGGTGTGGGTTTGCACAACATCTGCACCAAGTGATATCGGACCAGGTCAAAGAAAATGATCAGAGATCCCAGTCAGGCCAACAACAGCCTCTTTTCTGTATGGTGATCAGGTAAACAGCACCACTGCATGAAGTTCAGTTCAGAGCGGCTGAGGAGGAGTTTCTGTCCATAGTCCATTCCCATCCTGAATAAGGAAGTGGCTAGATCTACATGATAGCCTATTGCTAACTCTCTTACAATAAGTTATTTAAGCTATTTTGTATTAATTATTATCACATAGGCATCTTTTTTATGTTATTTATCACAAGGCACATCTTTAAATAAAAATGACTTTGGCCTTTTTCGCAGCATTCTCCCTTAGTATTTTAGATATGTCCCCCCCAACCTTCCATGTGGTCTGGAGCTGGGGATGTCCCCTGTAGTCTGCATATAATTTATTTTCTTAATACAAGTGTCTTAAGAAGATTAAAGAGCAAATAAAATAATTACCATCTTTTATTTTATTTATTTATCTTTTTTCTTAGACATGGATCAGACATTCAGGAGGACACTACAACTTATCATCTGCTACCATATATTACCATTCTTTTTTGTCCAATAAAAAGTAAAATTAATATGATTCAGGACCCTGAATATTAATATTAAAAAAGATTTCTAAATAGTATATGTAATAAAATGTCTCAGTAACAAATCAAAAGAAAAATAATACCCATTTGCTTTCTAGGCATTGTCAGATTTGGGATTTACACCAAATTTTACTTTTAGTTTACAGCAGTGTTTCCCAGACTCGGTCCTGGGGACCCCCTGTGGCTGCAGGTTTTTATTCCAACCAGATTCCTAATCAGTGACAACACCTAATAGCACTGAGCTCATTTAATTAGCTGGTATTTTCTTCTCTTATTCTACATTCAGAAAAGCACAGCAGTGTGATTTTTACATTTATAAGACATTTAGAAATATTTCTGCTTTTTCTATAGATTTAAATGCTTAACTCTCTTTCGTTGATTTCATTATATTTTGTCCTTTTTCTGTGCAGTTTTTCCCCTTAACTGTGTCTTATTAATAACACTGAATAATGAAAGGCTGTTACTTTAGCATTATTAATTAAACGATTAGAACACCTTGAAAAGTAGAATGAAAATCAAGGTGAAAATATTGTTAAAAAGAAAAAATTACACTATTCCTATATAATTGCTTGGTACATTTTATATATATGTATATATAAAAGCTGCCCAGACCAGAAAAGACGGCTGGCAAAAAGTGGCCGACAAATTAAACGCCAAGTAGTGTGCATTTTACTTACTGAATGCAACGTTTCATTTCCTATAGTGTCTGATTAATTATTATTTAATATGTCATAATTCCAGATCAAACGTGAGCACAAGGAGAACATGGGAACAGGTTAAAGTGAAGTACAAGAATATACTTCAAACTGGTAAATATTGGTATATAACTATTTAAAAAATTGCTTACATAAATAATCATATATAATATAAAAAACATTAATTTTAAAGCTAATAAGAAGGCAGACAAGCAAAAAACAGGTGGAGGTCCACGCGGTCCAGACCTAACCCCTGTAGAAGAGTTGGCTATCCAGCAAAATGCCCATCGCCCTGTTTCTGAGGGCATTTCTTTTGCTGGATCAGTTGCAGGGAATGTCATATCCCTAGAACTTGTGTCTGACCAACGAGATATTGACGAAGGTCAAATATTTGATGAAGACACTGTGTCTGATTATTCATCAGGAGGAGAGGTACATTTTCCAAATAATGTTTGATCAAACTCCACTCTGATCAGTCCCATGTGCCCCAATCACATTTGGAAATCCTGGGTAATGAGAATGTAAGGCTGATCGTGAGATTCTTTATGGAATTGTGGGTATTTTTGCCTGTGTACCTGCAATGGCATGAAACGCCTGTTTTATTGTCTACACACGCAGGTGTCCAGGAAACACTATGAAAACCCGAAGGAAATATTTCAGAGCCAAACAGACTTTACGAATTGCCTGGCAAACTGCACTTTTCGATAGATTTTCCGTATCGCCTACAGTATATAAAAAAGTGCCGCTTGCAAAAAACCTCAAAGCAATGCATACTGTCTTTGTGGTTGTGAGAGCCCGTCTTCGCCTAGTTTGACTTCGAATATAAGGTGCTAATAAATCTTTGAGGTACAATATTCCCCCTCGGCTAAAGCGGTATCTTTCGAAAAGAATTTCCTCCGGGAGCAATTAAGGATCTTGCCGATCGTGCAAAACCCTCTGTGAAATTCTCTTCTTATAATTTGCGCACCGATATCAATTGATTGCTCATTCATGAACGGCGAAGCCATGACTGAACTGATTAAGTGTGTGAGCTAATCCTTGTTTACATAAAACAAACCTGCTCGGAGCAGGTTTGAGGATTTGGATGTGCTGCTATGACAACACATCGAGTTAGAGTTTCGAAAAAACGACAGATCCAGGATCATGCCAAATCGTCAACAATTACATCCGACTAAACAAGTAATCCACGTACGAAAAATACCCCCCGGTCATATGTTTCTTCACTTCACATCTCATTTCTGTTTTGTTGCCATTTAATGAAATAATGAACCAATTTAGATGTTTAAATCTTAAAAAAAAAGTCAATTAAAATAAAGGGAAAAGGATTTAATTGGAATCAAAAACTGGTTACTAATTAAGAAAAGGGTTTGAATGAAAATCAACAGCCACAGTGGCTCTTCAGGACCCGAGTCTAGACAAAAGGTTAACCTCATTTGTGTGGACTTAAAACTTTTAACACCCAAAATGCTTTGCCGGGTGGTGCCAACACCATCTCACTTTGAAAAATGCGCATATGTATGACATTCTGTTTGTGCTAGCGCTGTGGCTGATGGTTTTCTGGATTGGGAAATTAAAGCTTGCTTAATTAATGGATGTGCCACGTTAAAAGCAGAAATTGGTTGTGACAGAAATGTGCACAATTTATTTTCATTTATTTATTAATTGATGTATTTATTGTCTTGTCACGGCTTGTTCATAAGAGAACATACTTGAGTTTAACATTGCAAAATTGATGTGTCCCTTCTTAATCTCTTCTTTCTAGACAGTGTAAAACATAAAGTTTTGGGTTTGCATGATTTTTTAAGTGTTTCATGCTATCTTGTTAAATCACAAATGTATGATATTAAAGTAAACAACTACCATTTGAAGATTTGTTTTTAATAACATGTTTTAGTTTTATCCAAACCTACAACACACATCTGAAGGAACACATTTTGCAGTGTGGATTTCTTTTCACACTCCTGTTATACTAATCCACATAGCAGTAGTGCAGCATGATAAAAAACCCACTCAGACGTGCACAGGAAATGTAAACTTTACAGGTACAATGTCCGGTCTGAAGCTTAGGACTCTGAAGAAATAAGACATAATGCTAACTACACATGTGCTATATCATTCATATCAATTGCATGCTTAAAATCACATGCATGGCAACAGAGAATATTAAAACAAATGTAAGAGTGATTTCTAAATGCATTTTCATTTGTTGCTTATAAGCTTGATATGAAGATATTATTAAAGGATTGTCTTAAGGTTTTGTTGAAGGGAGAATTATAAAAAAATATAAGATTATAAAAAAAATCCTGGAAAGGAAAAGCAGGGCAATGAGACATGATCTTCTCCGAAGACACTTAAAAGGCCTGTGAGATGCAAACAATATCAAATAAGAGAGCACAGCCAGCAAACACTCAGGCGTATAAAGGCACGTAGCACACACAGGTCCTGTGCTCTCAGCACATATAAAGCATATAAGGACAATACATTCTAAATGAAACGTCAACGACTAAGCAAAGAAGAAAGAGCAGCGTGGAGAAAAGAGAACCAAAAGCATTGGAGAGAATAAAAGGCAGATAAGAGATTATGAAAGCATTGGAATTCGAAAGGCGCAAACAAACGATGGCACGATACACATGCAGAGAAAGGTAAAGAATATGAAAGCAGTAAAATTCAAAAGTATTGTAGCTTCCCAGCCAGGTTGAAGCCTTATTTGTTTTAAGTGACTGTTCGGTCCAATTGAGGGAGGGAAGAGTACAGCACGGAAGACTGATAGCGGGGTATTGATTGATGCGGTAAATTGGATGAGAACCGGAGGATGAGAGGTTGGAGAGGGTGCTAGAAAATTGTGTTTGGGGTTATGAAGTCAGCGATTGTTCAAGTAAAACTTTGTGACACTTTATTACGTCAGTCAATACAGTATCAAAAAAAAGATAATAAAGATTGCATTAGCGCAAACAAAAGGAAATGAATCATCAGGACCAGGTGTAATTGAAAAAATAGCAGGACAAAGAAAGGTCAGAAATAAAGGGCAAAGAGCAGAAAACAAAGTCTTTTTGCCTTTGCATCATTCAATGCACAAAACGTAGATTTACACAATAATGGACCATACGCTATGAGAATCTGTGGTCCCGCAACAGTTAAAGCAACGACAAGTTTCATTTTAAAGAAAACACAATTCGGTCAGGTGTATATTTATGATCATGGAGAAGCGATCACAATGCAAGCAGCAGAGACACGAAGTGGCAAAAAGGACAGCGGCTGTACAGGCTTTAAAATGATTGATGCTGCCCCACCTTCACAACGCGAGCAGCATTATATGTCCTGCGAGAAAGACATTTAACCATGCCCAGGGCTGGAAATAAAGGACAAGTATTGTTTTTACAACGTCAAGCGAGACAAAGCAGCGAGCCATCATTTAAAACAAGTCCACGGACATCTAAACTAGCAGTTGTTGGATTGCTTTTGGCAGACATGCATCATGTGCTCACAGCTCTTAAAACAACGACATGCGACAAGCAGAACAGGCAGCTCCCCAGCAGCAGAAAGACAGCAGATGATCCAACGGCATATCTTTAGCGTGCGTTTAGCCACCCTCCCTTCATAACGCGAGCAGTGTTATACATCCTGCGAGAAAGATTTAGCCACACCCAGGGCCGGAAATAAAGGACAAGTATTGTTTTTACATAAGTTTTTAAAGTAAAAGTGAAAATAATGCATATGTAACAATCCCCATGAAAATAGCAATCTCTTTAAATTGTATATCCAGTAAACCAAACATGGGGGTGGGCGAGCGAAGCAAGCAGGGGGCGGAGCCCCCAGTATTCATAAAAATTACACTCTCAAAAGTACATTCCCAAACAGACAATGATTCACCTATATGTTCCCCAAATGCTATTTATAACCTTTAATTTCATTCATTCATTAATTCAGTCAGTCAGTCAGTCACTCAGTCTCAAACCTGTATAATTCAATGCAAGGTTGTGGGGGCAGCACTGGGCACAAGGCAGGAAACCACTCTTTACACAATGCCAGTCTATCCGAGGATCCACTCAACCACTCATCCATACTCACATCAGGGGTAATTTGGAATTGACAATCTACCAAATAAAATCAATATATTTAGCATGCAGTATGGTTGTTAGTGTAAGAAACTTTCCAGACTTTTCTATATACAATATTTTCTTAAATTATGGCTGTATTTTCTCTAGATGACATTTATAAAGGTAAAGTTATCAAAACGGCTCACAGCATTATAAAGGGTAGCACCCACCCTCAACACAGTCTATTCACACTTTCAAAACTATAGCAGTGTGAACAACTGTGCCCGCAGGCAATTAGACTTGTGAATGATTCCCATCCATAACCTCATAATATCTGACTTTGTTGGCATAGGCTCATCTAGTAATTTACCTACACTCTTAGAAATAAAGGTGCTAGAGTGGCCCTTCAGAGCAATGCCATAATACAACCATTCAAGAGAACTATCCACATGAAGGTTCCAAAAAGACCCTTTTATTTATTTATGTATTTATTTTTATTTGTATCAGTATCCTGCTAGGCAGCCTACTATATGTTCAAGATTTCTGTGTTGTCAACATATTAAGAACCTCTTCACAGCCCAAAGAACAAATTTTATGCAAAGATCTCCTAATACACACTGAAAAAAATATGTGGGTCTTATTTTAAAGATTTACACATTTCAATTGTAATATACATTTCCATCAGACTGAATCAAGTAATCTGATTTATACAATTGAAATCATTTATATGTTAAATTTAAAGAAAAATAGTCATATAAAACATAATAAGACAGGTTGTACTTAATGTGATTTGTTTTTATTAACTTTAAAATGTTCAAATATGTTAATTTCTGCATTGAAATAAATATTTGGGTCCATTTCGTAAGTTTTGCATGTTTCAATTGTATAGCACATCTCCATTAAAGTGCATAGTGTAATCTTAAAATGATTTTTTTTTTAAATTGAAGTTCTTTAAGTTTAACAAAAAGATTTATATAAATAATAATACAAAAATATATCATAAAATAAACTTATATCCATTATCCAACACACGTCCATTCAAACATTAGTATTTAAATGGTTATTTGTAATGCATCAGTACAAACTGGGAAATGGACGGCCATTCCATTTTCCATTTATTTTGGATGATTGAACTTTTTGCGTAAAACTAACATTACCAACTCTGTAATATAGGAAGTAAAAAAATACATCACATGCTTTTGTGATGAATGGTGGGCAACACATTTGCCAGTGTATATACTACTACTACTACTACTACTACTACTAATAATAATAATAATAATAATAATAATAATAATAATAATAATAATAATAATAAATAAAGTTAGCGCAAACTAGTTAGCCAAACCTGACAACACCTAGAAAGCAAAAGGGAATTATCCTACAGAATTAGGGAAAATATATTGAAGTCCTTAAGTCTCTAAGTTTATAAAGGTGTGGAAATGCCTTGGACCACAATGCAACAAAAGGGGAGGCTCTTTATGCAAATTTAGGATAGTCACGTATAAAATTACTTTTATTTTAAGTTAAATCGAGTTAATTCAACTGCGTATATTGAAAGTGGGCATACCTTAAAAAGTGTTAATTTTGAGTGAAATTAAATAAGTAAGTAAGTAAGTACATCAGTCCCTGAGGGTGATTATGCATCTGTTATAAGAAAATAATTAGTGTTATTTCAACATCATTTAATTGTGTTAATGTGACATTTAACGGAATTATGTCAACGTAACAAGTAAAGGATACGTAATACTGTATTAACAAACACGATTATATGAAGTTACAATAACATAAATTAGGTAAATAAAGTAAACAACCCTGTTTTTTGAGTGGAACTGAAAGTTTTTAATTAATGTGGTTTGTTATCACTAACCTAAAACAGTTCCACCATCCATCCGTCAATCCATCCATCCATTTCCAGAAAGATTCGTCACAACGTGCAGGCGCATGTGGCAGCACTTAACCTATTGATCTTTAATATGAAAATATTCGTGTAGTTTCTGCAATATTGTCTATTAAATTCTCCACAAATTAATTTACTTACAGACACTTTGATTTTTGTATTCATTATAATGATGTCTGTATGGTTAAAAAGTATGAAAACCGTTTAAGAAAACTTAACTAAAAATATGAAATGATAAAAAATCGTGAACTAATTTCATTTGTTTAAAATGATCTTACCGTTTATAAAGGTAAAAGCATACACTTTACAAAGAATGAAATTAGCTCTAATAAACCCACATTCACATTTAAGCATTTCTAAAATAAATATAATGAAAAATGTACAAATTGACATTGTCAAAGATAGTTTTTTGAGTGCAGACTAAAATGGTTCTTTATCAAGCAATGGTTTTACGAGAAACCTCGCAATTAAGGAAAGTGGAATTACAGAACCGTTGGTTTTGAGAGTGTGTTCTGTTCACCTTTAGAATTATGAACTCACATGTTTTTTGGACTATATGTTTTAATCTTACAACGTGGTTTATACGTTTATATAATACAGTATTTGCACCACCTATGCTTACTTTGCACTGCTGTATTTATTGTAGAAATTTGTTTAATCTTATTTATTGAATTTTAGCACGGTAATTGTGTTGTCTTGTGTTTAATTTGTTTATACCGTTGTCTGGAAGAGCATGTAGAGTAAGATTTTCATTGTATACAATGATTGCTGTGCATATGACAATAAATTGTCATCTCATATTTATGTTTGGTTATCTTGATTTACTGTAAAATTCAATAATTATCACGGACATATGTGTTCAATTTAATCAAGTTCAAATCATTTCTGTTTTAAGTGTAAACCACCTATCCTGCCTCTAGGCAGTGTTTCTCCTAAACTGATGCTTATTTGTAGGTGCTCTGTTTTCTTTACCAGGCGTCACATCAAATGAGTATAGCATTTTTATGCAGCTAAGTGTAGTCTTGGTGCCACTGATCGTAGCTAAAGCGGATTTTATTTGCTTGCAAAGCTAATCGCTGCGTAACGTTTGGATCAAAATCTAAGGTTTTCAAGAAGAACTCACAGTTCAATTAAATCAGACTTGTGTATGTGTTAATAAATACACTGATTCTTTCGTTTTTCATACCGATAATTAAGATTGTAATTATAATTTAATTAGGGCATTATAAAGTATGCATTTTCGAAAATCTTAAAGGCGTACAAATGTCTATTAACAAATCCTCGAGAAAGGGAACAAATCAAACAGAAGGTTAATTAATATCCAGAATGAAAATACGACGCTTTATTCAAAATTACTGCCCGATCCCCGTAGTGCCCCATCGCATCGTGATCAACTAATGAGGAGTTAACGGACGCGATGCGTTTGTTGCATTTACGAGTTCTGCTTTTGATTTGTGGCCAGCCGTACATGCCGCTTATTGCAAATGTGGACAATTTTCGGTGTCCAGCTACGTTTAGGACTCACTTTTCCATTTTCCTTGTGCTCAGATCCACTCAACTGGGTGAAAAGAATCGCGAGAAAAATCCCGAGTTTGTAGCAATTGGTGCAGTGGATGCCAAGCAAATGGCTACAGCACAGCTGCCTTTATTCCCATTGCCCTCTTTATTATACGCTACAATGAGACGTTCAAACCGTATTTACATGTTTGAGTAAAACATCGTCCAAGGGGGAACCACCTATGTCACTTAAACGGCTTACACCTACCAAGGAGGAAGATAAAAATGTCGAAATTGAATCTCCGCCTTACTGCTTGTAGCAAGTCCACAAATCTCCTCCAGGGGGCGAGTGTACACCGTGAGCCCGCTGACTTTGAGTCAGAGAGCGGAAAGTGAAAACAATTTTATGTGACAGGCGACAGACAGACATATATACTTTCAAGTGGACATATATGCCGCACATTTTATCTTTAAATTAAACTGCCAAATCTATTTATTGTAATTTTGTAATAAACGAGCACCCTGTCAACAAGATCATCGAGAATGAGCTGTGAAATAATGTTCCATTCATCCATTTTCAAACCTGCTTATCCAGTTAAGCATCGGGACATACCGCTGCTATAGTAAATTCAACCTGCAACAGTCTAATCCAGCAATAAATCTATCTTTGAATAAATCAATATGTTTTAAATGACACAATAAATCCATAAACGAACAAACAAACAAATAAGTACGTCAGTGTATTTAGGCACACAGTTTTATGATACATACAATACACTGCATTTATACGACAATGAATCTGGAACTACACTCTTAAAAATGAATGTGCTAGAGTGATTCTTCAGTGTGATGCCATAGGAGAGCCATTATTGTTTCCCAAAAGACCCATTCACATAAAGGTTTCAGAAAGAACCTTCATTTATTTAGATCCTTAACATACTCCATACAGGCTCCATACAGTAAATAACCAAGACTAGATGTTAACAGATTTGTAAAATCCTAATGGGTCCTGATTTTAAAGGGACATTTGCTGTGTGCAATAACACAGGCTAGGTGTACACACTTAAAAATGGCTCTTTAATGGCACTGTATGGTTCTTCCCTGGGTTATGTGGTTCCTCATAGAGCTATTGCATGACAAAGCTCAATTTCATTCTGGGAAGGGTCCTTTACATATGAAGTTACTTCTTTGTGCTTTGAAAAACTTACTAATATACAGAAAAAGAAAAACCTGAAATCTTTAATGCTTGGTAGGCTACCTAGCAGGGCACTAATAGATTCAAATCTAAACTTAGCCTGTGTTATTGTTTGTAGCAAGAGTCCTTTTAAAATCATGACCCATTGGTATTTGACATATCTGTTAACATCAAGTCATGGTTCTTTACTGTATGGAGCCTGTTATGGATCTAAATAAATAAACGTTTTCTCTGGGACCTTCATGAGGAAACCAATAATGCTTGCCCTGTGGCATTCCTCTGAAGAACCACTGTGGCACCTTTATTTTAAGAGTGTAGGAAGCAGCATTAGACCATAGAAGTACTGTATATATAAAGAGAATGAACAGGATGGTATAGTGTTGCTGCTTCACACCTTCTAGGACATGGATTCAAACTTCATTCTAAGTATATTTGTTTTCCACATATATACCCAAGTTAAATGAATCAACCAGAATAGCAAAGTCTAATCAATATTAAAATGAGAAACAGGCTAATAAAATATATTAGTAACCTGAAAAAAAAAGTTTATTTAGCTCAACAAGAATTACTTTTGAGAATCAGTATATTCTACTCAATAAAATAACCTTTTCAGATTTTCTGAAGATGTAGTAGAATGTTTAACACATAATACAGATTAAACACTGAACCTGAAGCAGTACATAACATCCACCTCAATAAAAGGATGTTTGTGTTGTCTGTGTATTTGTGTCTGTCCGGTTGCTATGTCTCTGTCTTTCCAACAGATGGTGCATCACAAACATGAACATTACCTCTATGGGTCCCATACCAAAAGGCATGTAACGGTGTACTCAACTCCGGTCCTAGAGGTCTGCAGTGGTTCCAGGTTTTTGCTATAACCAAATTTTAAATTAGAATCTGTTTATTTACTACTAAAGCAATATTGTCTTTATGGGGGGGCTTAGTTAACTTGCTTGTTGTGATTCAGAACTGTTAATTGCCTATTTTAGTTTTAAACAGCTACATTAAGTTTTTAATTGTTGCCTGTTTTCTTAAACAGTCATCAGTTAATAATGAGGTACCAATGACAAATGAACCACCAGCTCTAATGTGCTTCCATTTGAACATGTGTATACGCACCATGAAGTAGAGAGAATGAAAGGACCAAAAGGTACAAAGTTGTTGTGGATCACTAAACATATGGGCAATGTTCTCAGAAAAGTAAAATATCTACAATGTGAAAAAAATGTGTCTTTGAAGAATGAGAGCACTACCAAGCCATATAAATAATTACCAAGTTTCATAATCTTATCTTCTAATCACAAAGCTGGATAGAATGAAAATCTGAACCCACTGCAGGCATCTAGGACTGAAGCTTAGTACCTTTGGCATATAACACAGACATATGCATTGCATTTTTCATTCCAACAGATGGCGCATCACAAACATTTGTGTAATACATTTTACTACTACAAATGTTTGTGATGTGCCATCTGTTGGAATGACAAATGCAATGCATATTATTACTACAAGCATTGCAAAATAAATTCCAATAGATCAAGGGTGCCCAGTGTGTCGATCACGATCGACCTGTAGATCGCAAAGGTAGTGCAGGTAGATCGTGTTGCATTCAAAAAAATGTTTTTTTAAACATTAGTCTATCATATATCCTCCCTGTGGTATTTGCCACTCGATTGACATGCAGGGCGGCCAGTCTGAGATCTCTTTTCTTCTAACACACTGGTCATCCTGCACTCACGATCAAACGCGCGAGCTACTGCAAAACTCCGGCTGTGATCTAGTTAGCCTTCCAATTTATATCGACTAAAGAAGGGATTTAAAAAAAAATTGTTTGGGGAGGGTATGGGCTGGATGTGAAATTGGAAAAGGATTTTTTTCTCACAATGTCACAATAGAAGTGCGATTCTCTGATCTGTCAATCTATCATTGCTATTCCAAAGAAGAAAAATGTGGAAAGGCACTTTCAAACTGTTCATAAAAACTACGAAACTGACGTTCTTCCAAAAAGCTATCTGAAAAAGAGAAACGAGAGGGAACTAAAATCACAGTTAATCGGACAGCCGTCATTTTTCACTTGGCTGAATTCAAAAGCTCCTTGACTGCATTATTCAGCTCTGCTTATTTATGCGAGTCAGCCTTTTCCCACATGAAGATTATTAAATCCAAATACTGTAGTGACCATAAATGTATTGAATTTTTATTGTGCCATAAAGGTTATTTAGTTATGCAAGGTACGACAACATACATTTTATGTATAAAGTATACTCAGTATGTGTGTATATATATATATATATATAATATATGTATACAGTGTATCCAGAAAGTATTCATATCGCATCACTTTTTCCACATTTTGTTATGTTACAGCCTTATTCCAAAATGGATTAAATTCATTTTTTTCCTCAGAATTCTACACACAACCCCCCATAATGACAATGTGAAAAAAAGTTTACTTGAGGTTTTTGCAAATTTTTTAAAAATAAAAAAACAGAAATCACATGTACATAAGTATTCACAGCCTTTGCTTAATACTTTGTCGATGCACCTTTGGCAGCAATTACAGCCTCAAGTCTTTTTGAACATAATGCCACAAGCTTGGCACACCTATCCTTGGCTAGTTTCGCCCATTTCTCTTTGCAGCACCTCTCAAGCTCCATCAGGTTGGATGGGAAGCATCAGTGCACAGCCATTTTAATTCCAGAAATATTTAATCGGATTCAAGTCTGGGCTCTGGCTGGGCCACTCAAGGACATTCACAGAGTTGTCCTGAAGCCACTCCTTTTATATCTTGGCTGTGTGCTTAGGGTCGTTGTCCTGCTGAAAGATGAACCGTCACCCCAGTCTGAGGTCAAGAGCGCTCTGGAGCAGGTTTTCATCCAGGATGTCTCTGTACATTGCTGCAGTCATCTTTCCCTTTATCCTGACTGGTCTCCCAGTTCCTGCCGCTGAGAAACATCCCCACAGCATGATGCTGCCACCACCATGCTTCACTGTAGGGATGGTATTGGCCTGGTGATGAGCGGTGCCTGGTTTCCTCCAAACGTGACGCCTGGCATTCACACCAAAGAGTTCAATCTTTGTCACATCAGACCAGAGAATTTTGTTTCTCATGGTCTGACAGTCCTTCAGGTGCCTTTTGGCAAACTCCAGGCAGGCTGCCATGTGCCTTTTACTAAGGAATGGCTTCCGTCTGGCCACTCTACCATACAGGCCTGATTGGTGGATTGCTGCAGAGATGGTTGTTCTACTGGAAGGTTCTCCTCTTTCCACAGAGGACCTCTGGAGCTCTGACAGAGTGAGGTTCTTGGTCACCTCCCTGACTAAGGCCCTTCTCCCCCGATCGCTCAGTTTAGATGGCCAGCCAGCTCTAGGAAGAGTCCTGGTGGTTTCGAACTTCTTCTACTTACGGATGATGGAGGCCACTGTGCTGATTGGGACCTTCAAAGCAGCAGAAATTTTTCTGTAACCTTCCCCAGATTTGTGCCTCGAGACAATCTTGTCTCGGAGGTCTACAGACAATTCCTTTGACTTCATGCTTGGTTTGTGCTCTGACATGAACTGTCAACTGTGGGACCTTCTATAGACAGGTGTGTGCCTTTCCAAATCATGTCCAATCAACTGAATTTACCACAGGTGGACTCCAGTTAAGCTGCAGAAACATCTCAAGGATGATCAGGGGAAATAGGATGCACCTGAACTCAATTTTGAGCTTCATGGCAAAAGCTGTGAATACTTATGTACATGTGCTTTCTCAATTTTTTTATTTTTAATAAATTTGCAAAAATCTCAAGTAAACTTTTTTCACGTTGTCATTATGGGGTGTTGTGTGTAGAATTCTGAGAAAAATAATGAATTTAATCCATTTTGGAATAAGGCTGTAACATAACAAAATGTGAAAAAAGTGATGCGCTGTGAATACTTTCCGGATGCACTGTATATATATATATATATATATATATATAATTTTTAATTAAGATAGATCATTTCGACCTGGTCATTTTAAAAGTAGCTTGCAAGCCAAAAAACTGTGGGCACCCCTGCAATAGATGGTGCACTGCAAATGTTAATGCTGAGGTCTACATTCAGTATTTAGATTTCAACCTGTCTTGGACAGGTAACACAGCTAGTGAAAGTATAATTTTGTGTAATGTCAACGGTCAGTTAACCCGTTACAATTTTTTAAGTTGTGATGTGTGAGAAATCCTGTGACACAATTCCTCCTCACACTCACACCCAAACATTTTCACTGTTTCAGAAAGTAGACATCTTTTGCTAAAAGGACTTTAACAATGTACGTATAGCGGAGTAGAGCTTTTTCACATAGTTGTCAGGTTTTAGCTAAATACAAAGATATCTTCTATATTTGGTAAATAATTTGTTTTTTAGTTAAGTGTCTTCAAAAAATGTATTGACACTGGAATGAAGCTATCAGTGCCATTTCTGACTTGAAAATATTACATTTTTATAATCTTTATTGTGATAATGACTGATGTTTAAACACTCACTCCAAAAAAACCCCAACAAACTAAGATGTTTACTTTATATATTTAAATTAGATGAGATAAACCTTATTAATCTCAAGGGGAAATTCAGATGCATACAGCAGTACAAACTTAAATAACAAGGATACAGACCTACAGGACAAATATAAAGCCAATAAATCAATCCTCTTTTTCTTTCGTCTGCTCCAGTTAGGGGTTGCCACAGCAGATCATCTTCTTCCATATCTTTCTGTCCTCTGCATCTTGTTCTGTTACACCCATCACCTGCATGCCCTCTCTCACCACATCCATAAACCTTCGCTTAGGCCTTCCTCTTTTCCTCTTCCCTGGCAGCTCTATCCTTAGCATCCTTCTCCCAATATACCCAGCATCTCTACTCTGCACATGTACAAACCAACGCAATCTTGCCTCTCTGACTTTGTCTCCCAACCGTCCAACTTGAGTGGACTCATTTCTAATCCTCGTCACACCCAATGCAAATGTTAGCATCTTTAACTCTGCTACCTCCTGCTCTGTCTCCTGCTTTCTGGTCAGTGCCACTGTCTCCAACCCATATAACATAGCTGGTCTCACTACTGTCCTGTAGACCTTCCTTTTCACTCTTGCTGATACCCGTCTGTCACAAATCACTCCTGACACTCTTCTCCACCCATTCCACCCTGTCTGCACTCTCTTTTTCACCTCTCTTTGACAGTCCCCATAACTCTTTACTGTTAATCCCAAGTATTTAAACTCATCCACCTTCGCCAACTCTACTCTGCATCCTCACCATTCCACGTACCTCCCTCTTATTTACGCACATGTATTCTGTCTTGTTCCTACTGATCTTCATTCCTCTCCTCTCTAGAGCATATCTCCACCTCTCCAGGGTCTCCTCAACCTGCTCCCTACTATCACTACAGATCACAATGTCATCAGCAAACATCATAGTCCACGGGGACTCCTGTCTAATCTCGTCTGTCAACTTGCAAATAAGAAAGGGCTCAGAGCCAATCTCTGATGTAATCCCACCTCCAACTTGAATGCATCTGTCACTCCTACCGCAGACCTCATCACTGTCACACTTCCCAATACATATCCTGCACAACTCTTACGTACTTCTCTGCCACTTCCGACTTCCTCATGCAATACCACAGTTCCTCTTGAGGCATCCTGTCATATGCTTTCTCCAGGTCCACAAAGACGCAATGCAACTCCTTCTGGCCTTCTCTAAACTTCTCCATCAACACCCTCAGAGCAAACATTGCATCTGTGGTGCTCTTTCTTGACATGAAATCATACTGCTTCTCACTAATCATCACCTCACTTCTTAGCCTGGCTTCCACTACTCTTTCCCATAACTTCATGCTGTGGCTCATCAATTGTATCCCCCTGTAGTTACCACAGCCCTGTCCATCCCCCTTATTCTTAAATATCAGCACCAGTACACTTCTTCTCCACTCCTCAGGCATCCTCTCACTTTCCAAGATTCCATTAAACAATCTGGTTAAAAACTCCACTGCCATCTCTCTTAAACACCTCCATGCTTCCATAGGTATGTCATCTGGACCAACGGCCTTTCCATTCTTCATCCTCTTCATAGCTGTCCTTACTTCCTCCTTGCTAATCCATTGCACTTCCTGATTCACTATTTCCACATCATCCAAACTCTTATCTCTCTTGTTCTCTTCATTCATAAGCCTCTCAAAGTACTCTTTCCATCTACTCAATACACTCACCTCGCTTGTGAGTACGTTTCCATCTTTATCCTTTATCACCCTAACCTGCTGCACATCTTTCCCAGCTCGGTCCCTCTGTCTAGCCAATTGGTACAGGTCCTTTTCTCCCTCCTTAGTGTCCAACCTCTCATACAACTCATCATACGCCTTTTCTTTAGCCTTCGCCACCTCTCTCTTCACCTTGCACCTTATCTCCTTGTACTCTTGTCTACTTTCTGCATCTCTCTGACTATCTCACTTCTTCTTTGCCATCCTCTTCCTCTGTATACTCTCCTGTATTTCCTCATTCCACCACCAGGTTTCCTTTTCCTCCTTCCTCTTTACAGATGTCACGCAAAGCACCCTTCTTGCTGGCACCCTTACTACATCTGCTGTAGTTTCCCAACTGTTTGGTCATTCTTCACTGCCACCCAGTGCCTGTCTCACCTTCTCCCTAAACTCAACCTTGCAGTCTTCCTTTTCAACTTCCACCATTTGATCCTTGGCTCTGCCTTCACTCTCTTCCTCTTCTTGATCTCCAGTGTCATCCTACAGACCACCATCCTATGCTGCTTAACTACACTTTCCCCTGCCACCACTTTGCAGTATTCAGTCTCCTTCAGATCAACTCTTCTGCATAGGATGTAATTGTAATACCTGTGTGCAGCTTCCTCCACTCTTGTACGTAACCCTATGTTCCTCCCTTTTCTTAAAATACATATTCACTACAGCCATGTCCATCCTTTTGGCAAAATCCACTATCCTCTGACCTTCTTCATTCCTCTCCTGAACACCATACCTACCCATCACCTCCTCGTCTCCACTGTTCCCTTCACCAACATGCCCACTGACATCCACTCCAATCACCACTTTCTGTCCCTTGGGTACACTATTCATCACTTCATCCAACTCAATCCAAAAATCTTCTTTCTCAGCCATTGCAAACCCAACTTGCGGTGCATATGCACTAACAACATTTATCATCACACCTCCAATTTCCAGCTTCGTAATCATTACTCTGTCTGACACTCTTTTCACTTCCAAAACACTCTTGACATACTGTTCCTTCAGAATAACACCTACTCCATTTCTCCTCCTATCCACACCATGATAGAACAATTTGAATCCACCTCCAATCCACCTGGCCTTACTCCCCTTCCATTTAGTCTCTTGCACGCACAATATATCAACCTTCCTTCTCTCCATCATATCTGCTAACTCTCTCCCCTTACCATGCATACTGCCAACATTCAAAGTTCCTACCTTCAGTTCCACTCTCTTTACCTTCCTCCTCTCCTCCTGTCCCCAGACACGTCTCTCCCCTCTTCTTCTCCTTCTTCTTCTTCAGCCAACAGTAGCCCAATCTCCGCTAGTACCCTTTTGGCTAACAGTACTGGTGGCGGTTGTTGTTAACCTGGG
Source organism: Polypterus bichir lapradei (assembly GCA_026402145.1). Classification (NCBI taxonomy): domain Eukaryota; kingdom Metazoa; phylum Chordata; class Cladistia; order Polypteriformes; family Polypteridae; genus Polypterus; species Polypterus bichir. The sequence continues at coordinate 28,098,850 of JANRMT010062840.1, read as the reverse complement.
GCTCGACCAATCTGGTACAGAAATTTGTATTGTTGTCCGCATATTGATTTGGCAAAATTTTACACTGGATGCCCTTCCTGACTTAACCCTTCCCATTTATCCGGGCTTGGGACCGGCACAAAGAAACACTGGTTTGTGCATCCCCTGTGGCTGGGTTAAAGCCAATAAAGTTAATTTTGATATATCTGCTAAATGTATACTCTTGTTTATTTTTATTGATTGATTGATGTATTAAAGCCAATAAATCAATCAATCAATAAAAATAAACAAGTGTTTATATTTAGCAGATATTTCAAAATTAACTTTAAGAGTATGTCAGGAAAAAAGCATTGAATTGCTTGATGGCAGTGAGCAGAAAAGACCCCAGAGGCGCTTCTTAGGACACTGTGGTGGCTAAAAGTACTCCAAGATATACCCTCCTGGACGAGGTGGAGGGGATTTTACATGATGGAATTCAATTTTGCCACCATTCTGTTTTCCACTGCAGCTTCCAGTGCATCCAATTCAGTTAATTTAATTTAAAATTAACCTGTTTTATGTAATGCCATTCATGTATTTGTACAACGTATGATATTTTGCATAAAGAACTACCCCTTGTTGCAAATAAGTTCAAAAGCATATTCACACCTTTGTATACCTTGAAAGACATGGAAAGAAAGTTAAAAGACTTTTAGTTATTGGTTTTTTTTCCCCAAATACCATGGAATTTGTGTGGGTGTGGAAACTGGTATGTGACACATTTATTTTGGATATACTCTTCACTGCAAAAGCATCTTTTTCTTCTTTTCCAATACATCAATTCTAAAATTATGTAGAAAGTGTAGTCAACAAATATGAAGTGGCTCAATGGAAGCCTTTTTGATCATCTGGCCAAATATATGATGGGAGGAAAGTTGGGCTTTAGTTGGGTATATAAAACATCAAATAACAAGACCACAGCCCTAGAAAATCCCAGATATATCCATCCATCCATTATCCAACCCGCTATATCCTAACTAGAGGGTCACGGGGGTCCGCTGGAGCCAATCCCAGCCAACACAGGGCGCAAGGCAGGAAACAAACCCTGGACAGGGTGCCAGCCCACCACAGTCCAAGATATATGTAAAAGGTTAATAGAATGTATTAAAATTACAAAACAAGGAAAGAAGGAAAAAACCTTTGGAACAACTGGTTACAACTAACAAAATATATCAAAGTAAAAGTAGTGAGAATTTGTCTTTGAAAAGATATGAAGAACCTTTGAAAACAACAACCAAAAAAGTATTTTGTATGGAACCTCATCAAATTAGTATGGCAGACTATATCATAATATTCTGAACAAAAAGAAAGATTGGCAAAAAGGAAGGCAACAAAAAGTTCTCTTTGTCTAAGAGGTGGGTACAGTCAGAAAGAAACAACAGAACATGTGATGTGGGACTGCAGGGTCACTCAAAAGATATGGGAAAAAGCAAGTAAAAGAAGGTAAAAAAATAGTAATGTATGGTGGTGAAAAGGTGGAAGCCTTCCATTGAAAGAATGTATAAAAATAAACTAAATAAAAGAAGCTATATGAAAAGCAAGATGTATACTAATAAACAAAAGAAAAGTAATTCTAGAAGTGTTTTACAGGTTGCAAACAACATCTTACTCAATGATAAGAAGCAAAAGACAGAGGAAGAAAACAAAGAAAAAGGAAAGTAACTCTACACCAAGGTAATTTTTTTTTTTTTAAATACATCGTATTCTGCATTTTATGTAGTAAAGACCATCCATCCATCCATTATCCAACCCGCTATATCCTAACTACAGGGTCACGGGGGTCTGCTGGAGCCAATCCCAGCCAACACAGGGAGAAAGGCAGGAAACAAACCCTGGGCAGGGCACCAGCCCACCACAGTGTAATAAAGACTTTCAGGAAAATTTGTACACCCAAGAAAAACTAACTATGTTTGAAATACATATGTTTAAAAGGGAGAACCGAGAGAAAAAAGTAAAGAAAATAAAATTAGATATAATAAAAAGGGGAAGCCTTTTTGATATGGATGGTTATTAGTCTGGCAACAAAGAGGATATGGGATGACAGGTGTATTGTGATAACGCAAAATGTGACCAGAGATGTGGATTGGGCATAAAAGAGTTTGGAAAATGAGCTAGAAGGGAAAGTGAAGGGAGAAATTAAGAAGTGGGAATTCACAGCTGCTAAGGAGAGATGGAAGGTTTTGAGGATATTGGGGAATAGAAAATAGGGCATTTACAGATAAATGTATGTAAAATGGACACTGCTCCAATATTCGGGAAAGAGGATAATTTGAGTTAAGAAAAACGACTATGGGAATATGAATGTTTTTCAACAAGAATGTTTCTGTTATATTGTGTAATGGAATAGGATATACTATAATAGCAAGTGTAATTCTTTTGAGAGTCAATCAATCAACTTTATTTAAAGTGCATAATCATCATGCAGCACAGTGCCAGTACACTGTACAAATTAAAAGAATATATGGAAGAAAATGTGCAGTAGGCAAATAAAAATAAAAATTAAATGAATTGATGACAATAATACATATTTAACTAAAATAACATTAAAACATATCGTGTTAATGAGTATGGTGCCCCGGTTTCCTCCCACATGAAGGTTAGATGAATTGACAACACTAAATTGACCTAAAGTGTGTTAGGTGTGTGTGTGTGTGTGTGTGGTTGTCCTGTAATGGGCTGGCCTGTGGTTTGTTCCTGCCTTACACCCTGTGCTAGCTGGGATTGGCTCCAACATTCATTGTGACCTTGATTTGGATTAAGCGGGTTAGAAAATGACATTACATGTTAATGAATATCAACAAGTAATCAACATAAAAATAGCATTTAAGAAAATATTTCAAACATTATAAAACTAACTCAGTCCTAAGGCAGTTTATAATGAAGGGAGTAAAAGTAGATTTTTAGTCAAATGAATGTGTTTCTCTAACACATAATGGAAGGCCATTCCAAAGATAAGGGGCACAATAAACAAATGCTTTGTGAACAACTAATTTTTTGTTAAGTGGGGGGAATGACCAATAGACCAGCACTAAGAGAATAAAAAGGACTTACTGAAATGTATGGTGCAATTAGTTTAGCTAAATAAAGTGGTGCAAGTCCATATAAAACCTTGTTCCTTAAAATCAGCTCTACTCTGTACTGGTAACCAGTGTAAAGAAGCTAAAATGGGTTTTATATGTTCAGATGTTTTGTTCTTGTCAGGATTCTAGCTGCAGCATTCTGAACAAGTTGAAGGTTTTTAGTAGCACAACTAGGAAGACCAGTGAAAAGGGCATTACAATAATCAGGTCTTGAAGACAGATAGATAGAAGAGGTTGGATTTTTTGCAGTATTACTATGATGAAAAAATGCTGTTTTGGTAATAGCCTTAATATGAAATGAGTATTAAAAATCAGTGCAAGATTTTTGATCATCCAACTTTTAGAAACACTACAGTGATCAATATTAACTCTCAAGTTCTCACACAAGTGTCCATATCTGGTGGGTCTAATAACCAATACCTCTGTTTTATCAGCATGTAACGGCAGGACGTTCACACCCATCCATCTTCTAATATCTGATAGAGTGATGATGTAAGTGGTGGGAGGTTTGAACACGAAAAAAGGTGCGTAGTGTTTTGTATTTTGTACTGTCAATAAAATTTATTTTTTATTAAAAAAAAATAGCTTACACAACAGCATTTGAATTGTTACAAATGTTTGCAAGTAATTTTATAATCCACGAGACAATGTTAAAAGTACATATACAAATCTGAGCACAGTTTTGCACAATAATTATTAAGTAAATCTACCTTGAAATTCCAAACTGATACTACTTAATTCACTGAAGTGAATCTGCAAAATATACTAAATATATTGATTCAATTCAACTGAATATGTGTAATTAAATAAGGATTAACTTTTGGATTTTAGTTGAGTTTGTACTAAGCAATATTCAGGTTAACGTTTTAATTTAACTTTAATGTATTCATTGCAAACACGTTTTTTCTAGTATACTTTAAACTGAAATTCCTATTTTAAATTTACTTAAAAAGAGATAAGCAAAAATGTCCTTATTTTTTTAAATAAGTCCATCCATCCATTATTCATCCCGCTATATCCTAAATATAGGGTCACGCTGCAGCCAACACAGGGCGCAAGGCAGGAAACAAACCCAGTACAGGACGCCAGCCCACCACAGGGCGTGCACACACCCACACCAAGCACACACTAGGGACAATTTAGAATCGCCAATGCACCTAACCTGCATGTCTTTGGACTGTGGGAGGAAACCGGAGCACCCGGAGGAAACCCACGCAGACACAGGGAGAACATTCAAACTCCATGCAGGGAGGACCTGGGAAGCGAACCTGGGTCTCCTAACTGCGAGGCAGCAGCGCTACCTACTGCGCCACCGTGCCACCTAAATAAGTCCAATACATATTTTTTTTCAGTGTACAAACAAAAATTGTTCTCCCTATTTCCATGTGTCTTTTTTTTGTTGAGTATTCCACTAATCTCTCACATCACATATGATGTGCAGGTTAGATTAACTGGATTTAAAATGGCCCAGTGGGTTTGGTATGCCTTGTAGTTTGAGATCTTGTCTAGACTGCATTTCTTTTTTATGCCAAATGCTGTCAGGACTGGCTCCCCAAAGGAGAAAAAAGAAGTGCCTGATACCCATGCATATTGATTGAGAGTATGTAAACCATAGACAATGATCAAAGTAGAGGAAATTGATTTAAATAATAGATTGATGGATTAAACACTCAATTAAACTGCAGTAATGCTCCATAATCTATCAGTGTTTTGATCTCTTTATAAAGTAACCAAATTTGTTGGTCCCCTTACAGTTCATTGAAAACGTTCTGTGTGCCTTCTAAAAAGTGATTAAATGAAAAGCAGTTGTTCCATGTATGCATCCATGCCTTTGATATGTCCTTGAGTAGAGTAAAGCAAGTGTGAAAAGAGATCAAATATTGCTTATTCTACAAATATATTCTAAAAGATTATAAATAATTGGATTAGAGTGATTTGTCAAACTAATTGTTTTCTTTAATTGGTACACATGTCTCCAATCGTGCAATCAGTCATTCACCTATTCAAAAGGAGAAAAGTAGTCTTTCTGCTGTTGGGTATCATCATGTGTCCCACACTGAACATGGACCAGAGAAAACAAAGAAGAGAGTTGTGTGAGGAGATCAGAAATAGACAAGCATGTTAAAGGCAAAGGCTATAAGACCATCTCCAAGCAGCTGGATATTTCTGTGACAAGAGTTGTCAATATTATTAAGATGTTTAAGGTCCATGGGACTGTAGCTAACCTTACTGGACGCAGCTGCAAGAGGAAAGTTGATCCCAGAATTGGCAGAAAGATAGTGAGAATGGCTTTGATAGTGAGAATGGTTGATAAAAAGCCAAAGACAAGTTCCAAAGAGGTACAAGTGAACTCTACGATAAAGGTTCATTAGTGTCCAATGGCACCATCCATTGCTTTTTCAGTGACAGAGGGCTCAATGAAAGAAGACCCAAGAGGACTCCACCATTGAAAGAAAAGCATTAAAAAGTCAAACTGGAATCGACTTTAATTCATATTTCTTCTTTCAGGGAAAATGGCTGCTGTCACATCATCCAGTTGGATACTAAATATTGGTGGTGTTTGAAGTGGCTTCCCACTCACTAAGGCGCTTTGGGTGGTCAGAAAAATGGTATATAAATGTAAAGAATTCTTATTATTAAGGGACTGTGCTTCTCGGAGAATGCCCTTTGGACAGATGAGACAAAACAGGAGCTCTTTGGCAAGTTACATCAGCTGTTTCTTCACAGACAAAACAATGAAGCTTTTAAAAAAAGAACACTATAAGTTCTCTAAATTGTGTAGGAGGCTTGGTTAAGTTTTGAGACTGCTTTGTTGCATCTGGCTTTCATTGCCTTGAGAAAGGAACAATGAAATCTCAAGACTATCAAGACATTCTAGAGCAAAACGTACTCCCCAGTGTCAGAAAGCCCTACCTCAGTCACAGGTCATAGATACTCCAAAACCCACAACTAAAAACACCCAAGCATAGCTAAGAACAAAACATTGGACTATTCTGAAGTGTCCTTCAATGAGCAATGATTTGAATGCTATCAAACATCTATGGAAAGAACAGAAACATGCAGTCTGTTGAAGGTCCCCTTCAAGCCTGACACAGCTGGAGCAGTTTGCTCAGTTTGAGTTGGCCAAACTACCTGTTGACAGGTGCAGAAGTCTCATTGAGATCTCCTGGAATCACTTGTTTGCTGTGATTGCAACAAAAAGGTTGTGCAACAAAATATTCAGTTAACATTCCCATAATTTTTGTTCATGTCATCTTCATTTGTATAATTTTTTGAAATATTCTCTTGAATCAAAACTCTGATGAAAAGCCTTATTTTTGCTAAATATGGAATAAACAATGATGGGTGCCAATTACTTTTGTCACAGAGAGAGAGAGATTGGGAGCATGTACTGATTACAGCACATTGCCGCACCCACCACACTATGAACCACCCAGATTGAGATCTGAGTGCAGCGTGCAACAGGTAACACCTCAGCACCACACTGAACTGTGTGAGGTTTCTTACAGTGGCTGGAGTGCCAGTCCTGCCACCAGTCCCTGAGTTTTCCCTACAAGTTGAAGGACCTGCTTGCAGAGCTGAATGCTGATTTAATGTCATACCCAGGACGGAGCAATTGCAGGTTAAGGGTCTTGCTCAGGGGCCCACCAGAGTAGAGTCACTTCTGGCATTAATGGGATTCAAACCAGCAACTTTCCGATTGCAGGCACAGATCCCTAGGCTCAGAGCCACCATTCCACCCCTACCTTTGTCAGTTTCACTGTATTTCAGAGATAAGTGTGCATTTTTCTTTTGTGTGGAGGGGTACCAACAAATTTTTCTATGTCTGTATGGGGGAGTTGGGAGTGTATTTAAATATTTTGTTAGTAATTGATGACTGCTGTAGAAAAAATCAAAATATTTAAAATATTGAAATGAGTAGCAGTGATGTCATTTTGAGTGTCCTGCAATATTTTTCCACTAAATATTTCCTAAATATGTAATTATCTTAACTAATGTGGGTTTTGATTTTATTTTCATGACTCAAAATCTGTGCAGATAATGAACTGGGTGCTGTTTCGGCCCTACGTACTCTCAGCTATTTGAACACCTGATTTAAGGTTGTATTTGGAGTGGACAAGTGCAATGACAAGCCAAACAGTTATGGATTAACTAAGGATGCCTCCCAAGGTTAAAATATAAACCTAATCCACCACTATCTGACATGCAGTAGGTTCTACTCAGATTGTCTAAGGAAAAATATTTGAGATATTTCATTTCAGCACAGCTTGAAAGAAACTGTGGTGCTTAAGAGTTTAAATTATCCCATTTTACTGTCTACAATATATATTACTAGAAATAAACAGTAGTGGTGATGGTGGAGTGTTTGTCTTGTGAAATCCACAATGATCTCAGTTGCATTCAAAGTGAACAGTTACTGATTGTTAAAGATAAAGCCCATTGGCCAGCCAACTCAATATGGCATATCATCTTTTCCAATGTTCAAGCTCATGTAACTTCTTTCAGTTTTCCATTGCAAGTTACATAAAAGCGAAAAAGAACAAAGTACTATGTGATTGTGGCTATCCACCTGAACAATGCAACATCTCATTATAATTAAATTAGAGATTTCTGAAACATCTAGCATTGTCCAAATCCCTAGGAGTTTACTATAATAGAGGTCTAGTATAATTGTGTTAAAACGAAAAATGGAAACACAAAGGAGTATCCTGGCTTAAGTACCTGGAGAGTCTATATGCTGCAAGCTATAGTGGAGGGACATATTTAATACACCTTTTACTGAGAGGTTGGTACTTTAAACAAACTAATGGCAGGTGAAGGACAGGGTCAGTGGCAGATATGAGATGTTGGGGAATCTGATGCTTACATGATTTAATTATAAGTGAAGCATATGCAATGGTCTGTAGTTATTAAAGGCAGGAAATATTGGTCTTTTTTGAGATAGTTGGGCATGTCTTAGAACAGTTAGATGCTTTGCATTGTGCCAAGGACTGATTAAAATATGAGACATGATAATAACACTCTCTAAACCAATACTCCAAGATAACATGAATACAAGTTCAATATAATAAATATAATAATTTTCTTGTATACAATTTTTGAGGCTGCTTATTTTCTTTCTAGAGCTGCAGGGTACCGGAGTCTAACCTACTAGGAATGAGTAAGTGGCTAAGCTATTCCAATGTAAAACACACCCACACACCCACCTACTTCCACTTATAATCATTCTACCATGAATGTCTTTGAGATGTAGGAGGAAAAAGAAGTGCTCATAAGAAACCTATGCAAATTGATTGAAAATATCTAAACCACAGACAGTGATCAGTCTGAGAATCACACTCAAGTCCCTGAACCAGTAATACAGTAGCACAGTAGTAACATGTGAAACCATGGTGTCCAACAGTAGTAATAGCAGTGTTTGGAATGTAACAGAGAAAGTGGAAGTCTTCAGTCTCAATTTAAGCAATTAGGACTATTGGATAATTTTTGAGGGTGGCATGATTGCACAGTGGTAGCACTGCTGCCTTGCAACAAGGAGACAGAGATTCATGTCCTGGGTGCTGTCTTCATTGAGTTTTCATGTTCTCCTCATGTCCACGTGGGTTTGGTCTGCTTTCTTCCCAAAGAAATGCAGATTAGGTAAGTTGCCATTGCTAAATTGGACCTAGTGTGTGTGTGTTCACACTGTGATAGACAGGAGCCTGCCCAGGGTTTGTGCCCAATTCTTTCTGGGGTAGGCTCCTGTGACCCTACACAAGATAAGTGGATTTCAAAATGGATGGATGGGTTTTTTTTTAATAGACTAGGGGAGAGACTCTTATAGACTTGCAGCCAATGTCAAGAAGCCAGTTGTCAGAAAATGGTAATGAAAAGCAATTGATCTTATCTGGTACTCGCTGATTAAAATATTTTTGACTAATGTGTACTTACATTTTCTTCTAAATAATCATACAGATAACATGAGCTAGTCAATGTATTACACCAATCAGCCACAGCATTAAAACTACTGGCAGATGCAATAAAAAAATATGGATTATCTTATTACAATGGTACCTGTCAAGAGGTCAGATATATTAAGCAGCATATGAACAGTCAGTTCTTGAAGTTGATGTGTTGGAAGCAGGAAAAATGTGCAAGTGTAAGGATATGATTAACATTGACAAGGGCCAAGGTGTCAGAGCTTCTCCAAAACAGCAGGTCTTGTGGGGTGTTACTAGTATGCAGTAATTATTATCTACCAAAAGTGGTTCAAGGAAGAACAACCAATGAACCAGCAGTAAGGTTGTGGGTGTCCAATGCTCATTGATGAACTTGAGGAGCGAAGGATAGCTGTTCTGGTCTAATCCCACAAATGAGCTACTGTAGCACAAATTGTAGAAAAATCTAATGCTGGCCATATGAGAAAGGTGTTAGAACACACAGTGCATCACAGCTTGTGTAGCAATAGGCTGGTCAGAGTGCCCTTGTTGACCCCTTTTCCCTGGCAAACGTACCAACAATAGGCACGTGAGCATCAGAACTGGACCAATGAGCATTGGAAAAATGTGAGTTGGTCTGATGAATCACATTTTCTTTTATCAAGTGGCTGGCTGGGTCATTTACCTGGAGAAGAGATGCAAACAGGATGCACTATGGGAAGATGGCAAACTGGCAGAGGCAGTGTGATGTTTTGAGCAATGTTCTGCTGGGAAACCTTGGGTCCTGGTATTCAACTGGATGTTACTTTGACAAGTACCACTGACTTGAAGGCTGTTACAGACCATGTACGTCCCTTGACAACAGTATTCCCAGATGGCAGTAGCCTCTTATCAGCAGGATAATGCATCCTGCCACACTGCAAAATTGTTCAGGACCAGTTTAAAGAACATGAATAGTTCAAGGCTTTGACTTGATTCTAAATTCTCCTGATCTCAATCCAATAGAGTTTCCATGGAATGTGCTAGAATAAGAAGTCCAATCCATGGAGGCCCTACTTCACAACTTACAGGACTTAACGGATCTGCTGTTAATGTCTTGGTGTCGATATTACAGGACACCTTGGTCTTGTGGAGTCCATGCCTTGGTGGGTCAGAGCTGTTTTGGTGACCTACACAATATTAGACAGGTAGTTTTAACGTTGTGGCCAATCAGTGTATTTGAGGACTGTTGGTTGATAATATTGTATTTTACTTGGATGTGGGATAATTCAGACCAAAAAAAGTATCACAATAATAAATTTATTATATGCAGATAAATACATCCATGCACAAAAGAACATTTACAGAAATATGCATACACCATTTTCAAATTTTTCAGATAGTCATGTCTACATGTGCATAAGCACATACATTTGCATTTATGGACATGTACACATAAACATATAAGTGCATACATCCACAATTATGTACCCACGCTAAATATCAAAGTAATACATTTTCTGGAAAGATGTACTTTTTACAGCTTTTTTTTTTTTTTTTTTTTTTTTTACATTTGTACATGTTTTAAAACACAAATGTAAAAACTGAACTACTTAAAGTGCTGGAAATATCGCAAACCATGAAACTGTCAAGCATTTCAGAATTTCATTTATTCACAATTGTGTTCTTTCTGGGGACATCTACGCATGTCCACACATACTGCATTTTCTACTCACTTAAGAAATTGCTCATTTACTTAACAGAATTCCTAAAATAAAATTTCAAAATCAGAGTGTTTTTCTCCTCTGCTTTCAATTTTAAATGAAGCTTTTATCTATGAAGTTCATTTATTTGAAGAATGTATTTACATGGATTGATTTAACAATTTCTACAGCTATTTGCTGAAGTAAATGGCCAAAAAAATCTATTTTAACATCTTCAGAAATCTTGCTTTTGTCCACCTGTCACTGTCACGTAATTAGAGTCAGGCTGAGACCTCAGCTGCAAGAAAAGGCAGAGGACATTGAATCCATCACAGAGTGAGCAGCAGAAAATCTGTCTAGGGCAAGCATGTCTAACAGATGGACCGTAGATCTGGCCTAGGGTAATTTTGGCAGAATCTTGCGAGCATGTGTGTGGTTTTTGTGTTTTTTGCATTAGAAGCTTATGTATGTGTGGTTACATTCACAATCATGTTAGTATATAAATATACATCCATGCAGTTTTGTGTATTCCTCCTGTGTATGGCAGCATGAATTCCAAAGACTTTTCTCCAGTGAACTAATGAATGTTTGTCAACTTATTTTTTGTTATAGTGTCCACTGGCGATGAATATGCACATTTACATTCTTGTTGGCTTTTCATGTTTTCATGTGATGGCAATCACCATAAAAGGAGCTTATTGTTTAGGTACCCATCTTGCACAAACTTTACGGTACCCCAAGGCATTGTGGACTATGGCTTGTGAAGATCCATAACTGATATTCAGATGTGCAGCAACAACAGACAACATAATCCATCAGTCTTCTCAGATGAAGGCATCCACCATGTTGATGTTAACTTGTGTGCATAATGTTGATGGTTGACCAGATCGAGCTTTTTCATCTATGCTTGTTCTTCCTATTTTAAACCTTTCTATCCATTCATTCACTTCTGTATGGAGCCAAAATCCTTTTGTGAATTTCAGCAGGTTTCACTCCCTCTGCTCAAAGAAATCTCACTACGGTGCATTGTTCAACAATGGTGCTATGCCACAGAAGAGCATCCATGTTCATTGGACCTTGACTTAAACTAGACTGAAACAGAGCATTGGGCTATGTGTGTTTGAACTACCCACACGTCATTGCCAATGTGTTATAATTGTATCACCTTGTATCTGTTATGATAACCACATCATTTTCTTTACTTTTTGATTTACCCTTATACATCTATTTATACTAATCATTGCCATCTGTGGAAAGAGGGCTGTAATATTGGATGTGTGCAAAAGAAGGATAAGAAAATGGATAAGTAACTGCTTCTCACATTTTCCAATGCTTCTATGTATACATGTACTTTGTATGCTTAAATGTTTGATGTATCTCGTCCTTGCATGCTTACGTAATTCCTTATTGAATTAAATAACATATTTAAGCAGAATACGGTGGTGTTCTGTGTTTCCTGTCTTGCACCCTGTGTTGGCTGGGATTGGCTCCAGCAGACCCCCGTGACCCTGTAGTTAGGATATAGCGGGTTGGATAAAGGATGGATGGATGGATTTAAGTAGAATATACTTCCTCATACCCAACATTTTCATTTAACATTCTGTTTTCATTGAGAATTATTTTTACTTGCTTTTCTTACTTTAATGATGTTGCTGTAGACCAAGTAACATTCTTGGCCACATGTAAAAACATTTTGACAATGAATAACTACCAAAACTTGGAGCTTTTAATGTGCATTTAGTACTATCTACATATTCACTGCATTCTACTGTGGTTGCTGGATAGTGTTATGCTATATGCTGTTTGGGAATATAGAGGTGAGATTTAGAATTGTGAAGTCTAAAGTGTCATCCATTAGCCATACACAGTATCACACATCAGCGCATGAAGATCCCCAACCGGACTCTTTTGAAGCTTGCGTTGCTACTCCCAGACGAGACGGAATGCCCACATTAAGTGTATTATCTCCTTCTTCCTCTTCAGCGCTGAGAAACTGCCCAGTCAAGGCAAATGAGCCCTGTCCCTTCTGGTTGCATCCATCCATCTATCTATCTTCTTCTGCTTATCCGAGGTCAGGTCGCGGGGGCAGCAGCTTGAGCAGAGATGCCCAGACTTCCCTCTCCCCGGCCACTTCTTCTAGCCCTTCTGGGGGAATCCTGAGGTGTTCCCAGGCCAGCCGGGAGATATAGTCCCTCCAGCGTATCCTGGGTCTTCCCCGGGGTCTCCTCCCGGTTGGATATGCCTGGAACACCTCACCAGGGAGGCATCCAGGAGGCATCCTGATCAGATGCCTGAGCCACCTCATCTGACTCCTCCCGATGCGGAGGAGCAGCGGATCTACTCTGAGCCCCTCCCAGATGACTGAGCTTCTCACCCTATCTTTAAGGGAAAGCCCAGACACCCTGTGGAGGAAACTCATTTGGGCCGCTTGTATTCATGATCTCTTTCTTTCGGTCACTACCCATAGCTCATGACCATAGGTGAGGGTAGGAACGTAGATCGACTGGTAAATTGAGAGCTTTGCCTTACAGCTCAGCTCCTTTTTCACCACAACAGACCGATGCAGAGCCCGCATCACTGCGGACGCCGCACCGATCTGCCTGTCAATCTCACGCTCCATTCTTCCCTCACTCATGAACAAGAGATACTTGAACTCCTCCACTTGGGACAGGGTCTCTCTCCCAACCCTGAGAGGGCACTCCACCCTTTTCCGGCTGAGGACCATGGTCTCGGATTTGGAGGTGCTGATTCCCATCCGAGCTGCTTCACACTCAGCTGCGAACCGATTCAGAGAGAGCTGAAGATCACGGTCTGATGAAGCAAACAGGACAACATCATCTGCAAAAAGCAGTGACCCAATCCTGAGTCCACCAAACCGGACCCCCTCAACACCCTGGCTGCACCCAGAAATTCTGTCCATAAAAGTTATGAACAGAATTGGTGACAAAGGGCAGCCCTGGCGGAGTCCAACTCTCACTGGGAATGGGTTCGACTTACTGCCGGCAATGCGGACCAAGCTCTGACACTGGTTGTACAGGGACCGAACAGCCCTTATCAGAGGGCCCGGTACCCCATACTCCCAGAGCACCCCCCACAGGATTCCCCGAGGGACACGATCGAACACCTTTTCCAAGTCCACAAAACACATGTGGACTGGTTGGGCAAACTCCCATGCACACTCCAGGACCCTGCTCCGCAACCAGGACGAAAACCACACTGTTCCTCCTGAATCCGAGGTTCGACTATCCGACGGACCCTCCTCTCCAGAACCCCCGAATAGACTTTTCCAGGGAGGCTGAGGAGTGTGATCCCTCTGTAATTGGAACAAACTCTCTGGTCCCCCTTCTTAAAGAGAGGGACCACCACCCTGGTCTGCCAATCCAGAGGCACTGTCCCTGATGTCCATGCGATGATGCAGACGTGTGTCAACCAAGACAGTCTTACAACATCCAGAGCCTTGAGGAACTCCAGGTGTATCTCATCCACCCCCGGGGCCTTGCAACAAAGGAGTTTTTTGACCACCTCGGTGACCTCAGTCCCAGAGATGGGGGAGCCCACCTCCGAGTCCCCAGGCTCTGCTTCCTCATTGGAAGGCATGTTATTGGAATTGAGGAGGTCTTCAAAGTACTTCCCCCACCGACCCACAACATCCCGAGTTGAGGTCAGCAGCGCACCATCCCCACCATATACAGTGTTGACACTGCACTGCTTCCCCCTCCTGAGATGCCGGACTGTGGACCAGAATCTCCTCAAAGCCACCCGAAAGTCATTCTCCATGACCTCCCCAAGCTCCTCCCATGCCCGAGTTTTTGCCTCAACAACCACTGAAGCTGCATTCCGCTTGGCCTGCTGGTACCTATTAGCTGCCTCCAGAGTCCCACAAGACAAAAGGGTCCGGTAGGACTCCTTGTTCAGCTTGACAGCATCCCTCACCATCGGTGTCCACCAACGGGTTCAGGAATTGCCACCATGACAGGCACCGAACACCTTACGGCCACAGCTCCGGTCAGCTGCCTCAACAATAGAGGCACGGAACATGGCCCATTCGGACTCAATGTCCCCCACCTCCCTTGGGACGTGGTCGAAGTTCTGCCGAAGGTGGGAGTTGAAGCTACTTCTGACAGGGGACTCTGCCACACATTCCCAGCAGACCCTCACAACACGTTTGGGCCTACCAGGCTTGACCGGCATCCTCCCCCACCATCGAAGCCTACTCTCCTCCAGGTGGTGATCAGTTGACAGCTCCGCCCCTCTCTTCACCCGAGTGTCCAAGACATGTGGCCGCAAGTCCGATGACACGACCATAAAGTCGATCATCGAACTAAGGCCTAGGGTGTCCTGGTGCCAAGTGCACATATGAACACCCTTATGCTTGAGCATAGTGTTCATTATGGACAATCCGTGACGAGCACAGAAGTCCAATAACAAAACACCGCTCGGGTTCAGGTCGGGGGTGGCATTCCTCCCAATCACGCCATTCCAGGTCTCACTGTCATTGCCCACATGAGCAGTGAAGTCTCACAGCAGTATGAGAGAGTCTGCAGAAGGTATGTCCTCTAGCACCTCCTCCAGGGACTCCAAAAAGGGTGGATACTCCAAACTGCTGTTCGGCGCATACGCACAAACAACAGTCAGGACCCGTCCCCCCACCGAAGGCGGAGGGAGGCTACCTTCTCATCCACCGGGGTAAACCCCAATGAACAGGCTCCAAGTCGGGGGGCAATAAGTATGCCCACACCCGCTTAGCACCTCTCACCGGGGGCAATTCCAGAATGGTAGAGAGTCCAGCCCCTCTCAACGAGATTGGTTCCAGAGTCCAAGCTGTGCGTTGAGGTGAGCCTGACTATATCTAGGTGGAACCTCTGGACCTTGCGCACTAGCTCAGGCTCCTTCCTCTTCAGAGAGGTGACATTCCATGTCCCAAGAGCCAGCTTCTGTAGCCGTGGATTAGACCGCCAAGGTCCCCGCCTTCGGCCACCACCCAAATCACACTGCACCCTACCTCCTTGACCCCTCCCATAAGTGGTAAGCCCATGCGAAGGGGGACCCACATTGCCTCTTTGGGCTGTGCCCAGCTGAGCCCCATGGGTGCAGGCCCGGCTACCAGGCGCTCGCCATAGAGCCCCACCTCCAGATCTGGCTCCAGAGGGGGGCCCCGGTGACCAGCCACCTTATCGTGATGGAGTGGTTTGCGTGTCCCAGTGATCCTAGGAGCTCTGTTCTCTGGGGCTTTATGCCCCTGGTACGGCCACCCAAGGCAAACTGGTCCTATTTGGGGGATGAGACAAAGAGCGGTTCAACTAAACCTCCTATGAAGAATAAAAAAAAAAAAAATTTGAATGCCGTTTTCCCTTCTGGTTGCGCATTATAAATATTGATGTCCTCGAAAGAAATGGTGTCATAGTGGGAGATGTGTTCCTGCATGTCGAATGTCGATGAACCTGATATGCTCAACAGAGCAACCTACTTAGCGAAACCAAATAGGCTACTGAGGCAGTGTTTATGCCTTTTTTTGTTTTTGTTGTTGTGCTGTTTTTAGTTCTCTTTTTTGGACTTAAACATTAAATGGGGTGGCCCTGTTGGAACCCCAGACATTTTCTGAGGATTCCGCCACACTTTTTTTTCCTTCACAATACAGTAGATATACTGTATTCACTGTACATATGTTAATTCCATATATGTCAAGTTAATTGTTAGTATCTTCTTGAACTGTTTACTTTTTGTTTTAATTGAATTATTTTGTATTTTATTATTTAAGTAAACGTGTACATTGTCCTCAGCTTGTCAATGGAAAGTGTATTTTATGAAAATGGAATTGAATGTGTATGTTCATGCTAACATCTGTTTGTATTTGCGGAAAAGTAGTTTTGATATAATTTAATTGCACAGTTTTTTTTTTTATTTTACATAGCACTCTTCTTTCTCACGAGTTGTTTTAGAGTGTTGCTGTGATTTTTAATTTCAAAAAGCAAAGAATACACACAGCCTCTGAGTTACTCTTTACATCACAGGTGCAATTTAAGTGACCTCATCTGAAAATTACCCTAGCAGCTGGCCACTCTGCAACTTCTTTGTCCATACACCATGCACATAAAGTGAAGTGTGCCAGTTTGACCTTTTCACAGTGTGTGATCTGGAAGTCAAATGGCCTGAGAGGACATAAATGAAATATTGCATTATTTCTGGAATCATGAACCTATTTCAATTCCCAGGTCAGACTGGACAGTCGTCGAGCCTCTTCAGTGCCAGCATGTGGTGATGGATGGGGGATGGCTGTTTTTTTTTCTTTTTTTCTTTTTTTCACAAGGGTTGTTACTAAGGTGCATTCACCCCTTTCACCAGAGCTTTATGCAACCTAGAGAAGGGAAGGTAGAGCTGCACAGATGTTGCTTAGTTCCCTCCCCCACTCTCGGCATTGCTAATTCACCAATGACCAGCAGCAGCCATTCCACAATAGAGAGGGTCATTGAAATTCACAGCTATTCAGGCCCATTCATCCGGCCACTATTTACCAGACAGGCCTTCTGCAGAGGCATACACCCCTGGCCTGACTGAATACAGTGGGAGGGGGGAGGTTGGTGCATAGAGCCATCTGTATCGTGGAGAGTTTTGCAGTTCCTAAGCACCTGAGCAGCCTACTCGCACACACTCACACACACTCGCCCACACACACACACACACACACACACATAATTTACTCACTGAAAGCATGTACGCACACATAGATAGCTGCATGCAAAAAGCTTAGCCACAACTCTGCCTGAGATTTTCTTAAGTGTAAGTTAGTGTAGTTGGTAGATTATTATTTGGAGCAAGGGGTCAGCTTGTTAAAATGTAGTTTTCCCATTCCCAACATTAACCATTAAAAACCTTGAAATAATCACAAGAAAACTACTGTACATTGTAGTGAAAGACACTCTGTAGCAAATGCTGTATATTGTAAAGGCTGCTACACTGAGAAGGCATTTAATCATGTTTCTCCATTCAGATCAAATGCCTGTTTTCTGTGCAACAATCAGCCTCAGGAATTGTATAATAAGCGAGATGCAGCCAGCTTGTACAAAATAGGGATGCCAGTATATAGAAAGAATTTGCAAATTAAGGAGAGCTTTTCTAATCCCATGGCCCAATGTATTGCTGATCTGCAAGCTTGTAGTGCAATTATATCAGGTGGATGTTTTTTTTTTTTTTTCTTATTGTGGGCATCCTATCCTTCCCCTAGGAATATCTGTGTTTCTTTAATGCTGATTGTTCTTAACGAAAATTGTTTTTTACATTGCATCTGCCAGGACATGCAAGTACAAAACAAGCTGAGAAACGTTAAGAAGTGGATTGCTACTCCATGCCTTGCACTACAATGCACTCCACATCAGGGAACATCAAACGAGAAAGCAGCAGGGCAGTAGTAATCCATTTCCTTATAGTGACTGTCTCATCATTCCATCAGTATTTGGTATAAGCTGCAGGCTGTACACTGCATCATTAGAATGGCCTCAATGTTAATTTTACTAAAGTTATTACTAAAGTGAAATGCTGTACATTTAGCAAATGAGAAAAATCCAATTATTGAATGAAGCAGGGTGGACTTGCTGCTTACTCTGGATCAGTAAATTGACCCATGAATAAGCTGTCACTCTGAAGGACAACAGTAGTTTCTGTTGTGCTGTCAAGACACACCTGCTCCACATACACAATGTGAAATGGTAGAACTTCTAAGTAATCAACATTCCAGTTCTAGTTTTAATAAAAATGGTGCTACCAACTGAATCTTGAGAGTACAATGTATTTGACTGACCATTACTGTGATTATGTTTCAATGAAAAAAAGCCACTGTGGCTCAGAGTTCAAGTGAATTATGCTGTATAATCGTGGATATTCCAAACACCCCAAATGGGATGAACAGGACAGTAAATGATATATGACATGTATATTTTTTTTTACAAATTCTTGATGCATTTGGAAGCTGTGTGTTATACTGATTATAGAGAGTTTTTCAACAATATTAGGTGGGCATTCAAATGACACTTATTTTTGTTGTGCTTGGAAGTAGAGGCATCGTGGGAAATTGTCACTAACAGATTAGTTGATGGTGGTGTAACACTGTAGAGGCTAGGTAAATTAATTTGGCGTGGAAGTTCAGAACATACATTTACCAGGAATTATTTAAGCTATAGCAAATCTTACCATTATGGATACAGCTGTGAGACAGCACTGGAATGGTCTTGTGCATGAAATGTTTAATCAGGAAAGACTAGGTTAGAAAAACAGTATCATGGAATGAGGCTGTTTGTCACTTAAGTGTCCAGACCCTTTGATTAAACGCATGGGAGATGGAATTATGCACGTAAGTGTATTTTTAAAGAGAAAATTTAATAAACCAGGGAACAAACTGTAGTGGGTTCTTTCAGATCAACCCCCTAAGTACTAGATGTGGGAACTCTTTTTCCTGGGTCATCACCTCACAGAAATCATCAGAACAGAACCCTTTGGAAGGTGCAGAACATGGCCATCCCCCTCCTCAATAAAGACTGGCGCACAATAGAAATCAGCATCAAAAGGCAAGCACCAGCAGCTGCTCAAGCTGCGTAGACCTCGTCACGCGGTGAGGGTCGAGGAGGGGCAAAGTCTGCCCACGTGATTGGGGTGACTGACGTCACCGCCCGGCTCTGTGCGAACCACCAGTCAGTTCTGGGGATGCTATCGGCAGAGACGCAGCATCTCTTCTTGGAAAGACTAATCATTCAGTCGTGCCGCCCGCTGCAGCATCCTGTCCCTGTACCCTGCAGACTGCTGGTCCAGACAAAGGATCCCGTTTGCCTGTCTGTTTGCGTCTCGTTTTGTCATTTTGAAATTCACGATCCTTGAAATTCCCAGATCGATTTAAACGAGTGAGCTTCTCTGCCTTAAAGGAAGAAGAGGAGGAGGAGGGCGGCGCAAGGCAACAATCTGATCCTTCTGGCTCCATCCATTGTGCGCGTCACACAATTGTTCTGCACGAGCTTTTCCCGCACGCACTCCACAGACCGTGGCTTTTGGAAGCCTGCGAGAGGGAGCACGCCTCCGGAACGCGCACGTCACTCCCGCACGAGCATGAAAATGATGACAGGAGGCGCAGTCCATCAAAACGGGATTTTCTCCAATTCTCATCATCACACGCAGCAGTCGCACATGGAGTCGGACACCCCGGACTCCCGTAAGAGACCCCTGGAGACCCCCACTGAGGCGAGCAGCACCAAGCGTACAAACACTGGAGGTAAGATGGTTGCGAAAGGTTGGGCCGTCTAGGGCGCATTCCTCCAGGATGCTGATCAGCATCACTCAGCGCAGTTCTTGAGGCACAGTGCATTGTGTGACCAAAGCGTGTTGTTGTGTGTTTAGCATTTTGTAAGATTTTAGGAGTCTGAAATATGAGTGTGTGCATGTGCTGTATGTTTCCCATTGTCCGTGAGTCGAAGAAGAGTGGTTATGTGCTTGAGGTGCGTGCCCAGCAAGTGCACCAGCCTAAATGCATCTGAGGCACAGTGATCTGTTTATCAGCCAATGCGAAGCTGCCTGCAACACAGCCAAAGCTGCGTATAGGAGCAGACACGGCCTGGTAGGCAAAAACAGATCCACAACTTTCAAGGAGCACTGTGACGATGGAGATCACAATGGTAGCTGCTAGCACCCGAAACGAGAGACGGTGAATCTACCGGTTACCGAAAGGCAGTCATCCGCAGCTCGATACGTTCATACGAGGGTGGGTGGATAGCGGGTGGACTTATTAGGGACGCCACACGCATTTCAAACACCTCACATCTACTATCTTACTAATCACGGTATTACATTGGTCTATATAAAGCGAACGCTCATGCCCCACACATATTTCACACCTCCGCACCGTTATATGTTGAAAGCGGCAACGAGAAGCGCAATGAATCAGTGCCAAAGGGAAAAAAGAAGGTGTGTGTGTGTAATAATCTTTCTTTTTTTAGGGACTGTGCGTGGGGGCGTTTTGTTTTCCTGGTCTGAGACTGAGGGTCTCAGCGGCATGCACAACATAATATCCTAACTTTCCTATCGGAGCAGTGAAGGGCAGCGCTTGCAGTGAAGGAAGTGGAAGTCGCGCTCAGGCCACAGAATATGCGCGATTTCTTGTTATTGTAATTATTCCGGATGCATATGTATATAGCGATTTGATGCCACTCTGGTTGTGGAGTGTCGCCGACGTACCCGTCGGGTGTCGTTAGAAATCCCCCATTACTGCGCACTAGGCTGGATTCTCCGCATCCCAAAGCAGCCCTCCCTCTGAGATGTCGCATCATCCCAGTGTGGGGGGTTGGGGCCCAGAAGACCAGGCCAGATGCATGACATCCTCCCAGCACTGCTTCAAAATATTATTTCCTTGACGAAATTTCACTACAACATGCACATAGGAGTCACTCTGACTGCTGGCCTGGGTTTCAGAACTTTAAGTTTCTCCCCATGCTGTTGATGCCAAATACAGTAAAGCTGCCAAGAGCTTCTTGGCTGCTTTGTGCTATTATGCAAAAGAGATGCAGTGCTTCATGTACAGCAGGAGGCAAACAATCGTGCCACTTTCATGTTGCCTTAAAAGCAGCACACTTTACATACCTCCTGCCAAGGGTAGCAGTTTGAAGGTGTGACATTATTGTACCCAACCATGTCTCAGGCTCTCTTCAAGTATCATTTAAACATTACACTGGAACTGTGACTTCCTGAGAAGTCTAAAGGTATAGTATATGTTGCTAGCGTAAAGCTTCACTCCACCTGCTCATGTCCGAACAAGGAAATCTCAGGCACACTTGCAAAGTAAGTTGGGAAGTGTGGTTGCCACATATCAGAGATATATGTATACTTGGATCCATCTTCTTCCCATCTGTGAAACTCCCAGACCATGAACTTCAATGTCTGAGGCATTCAGAAATCAAAATTTAAGCACTAGCAGGAGGGCGGGGTTCCCGCAGCTTTGACAGCACCAGCCGCAGTGCAAGGGAAATCCTCTCATAGCGACAGGGCCTGTTCTGCATTTAATGGGATTAAAACTAGTTGAGTGGTTTAATGAAAGATTAAAAAATCCCCAGAACAGATAATCCAAACCCCTCCTCCTTACTACTGAGACCATACTGGAACACAGACCAGTGGAATTTGGAGTCCATGTGTGGAACTGTCTCACATGGCAGAAGAGTAGTGGTCATGCTTGTGCCATCCTGTCACAGTAAAGGAGGTCTAATGTCTCCTAACCCGATGAGATAAATAGAATGCTGCCAAAGTGTAAAGTCTAAATAGACAGCATGTTACTCTGGGAGAAGGAGCTTTGGCACTCAATGTGATGCCAGTGACCAATCTAGGATAAAGAAGAGTATTGGAGAAGATTGTGCTTGGGTGGATAGTAGGAGGCCAGGGGCTAAACTCCAGTAGACATTGACCTATCGGGGGAGGTACTGATACAAAAAGGATCAGCTGAATCCTTTTGTGCAGGCGTTTCAATGAGTACTAATGGTTTTAATACTTGTTTGCCATATCACTCATAGCATGTTACTAACATCTGATTCATGAACAAAGCATTCAAGGGCTCCCACACAACTTAATAAGGTAGCCTGTGTGTAAGGTAGGTACTTTTCCATGTATCCAAAAATGTGTGGATAGGATGTTCCACTTTGCTGTGTCTTTGTATTGGTCCAAAATGAGAGTTTTATGACATCACTGGCAGCAGTCCTGCATGG
The DNA here is from genome assembly GCA_026402145.1 of Polypterus bichir lapradei. Classification (NCBI taxonomy): domain Eukaryota; kingdom Metazoa; phylum Chordata; class Cladistia; order Polypteriformes; family Polypteridae; genus Polypterus; species Polypterus bichir. The sequence goes on along the minus strand of JANRMT010062840.1, from coordinate 28,076,426 downwards.
TGAAGCATTTCAAGATGATTATTTCTGTTTTTTTTTTTTTTTTTTAATATCCCTTGCAGTGTCTGAAGAGTTGTTACATGATTGGTGTGTTGGCAGCCATTGAGTAAGGTAGTGAGTCACAAGGTTTCTCAGGTCAAATACCCACTCTTCTCATGTAGCTTTTCAGCAAAATCCACCTACATGTTCATGGACCATTTTCTTTTCTAATTTAAAGAAAACATTTCTTTTGACATTTTACTCCTAGTGTCTCATACTAAGTATGTTTGAGATTTTATTTATTTATTTATTTATTTTGCTGATGCCCTAAAGCTGCAATGTCAGAATTTCTGCTATCAATTGCTACAAACCAAACCAGAATCTGGGAGGTCCACGAGGCAACTTATAAGCCAATTCCAAATAAAGCCTTCTCTTTACTAGTGTGTAAAGTGAGAGTCTGGAAAGGTTCTGCTTAGGAGACCATATTTGGAAAATTGTGCAGTGTTATCTTCTCTACCACATGAATATCTTAACTGACTTAGAGGACAGGATGACATGGTGGCACAGTGAGTGGATTCAGCATCCTGCTTAGTTCACGGTGTGTATTTTGCATATTCACCCTTTGACTGTGGTTTTTTCTACTACATCCCCAAAGAAATGCTGGGCAGGATAATTGGTGGCTTTGTTTTTGAGAGTGTTGGTGTGCGCAGTGACAAAATGGTGCCATCTAAGGTTGGTAGTTGCCTTGTATCCAGTACTTGTGTGGAAAGGGTTCCGATACTCATTACCTTGAAAAGATATATACAGAACTGAGAATGTTATGTTACTTAGAGACAGTCTAGAGAAGGTCAAATGTGGCAGACATGTTCTAGCATCGAAGGTTGTAAGGATAGATATGAAGGCATTGATTCTTAAGGCAATAGAAGTTTTCATAATTATGTGGGGTATAAGTGGGATATCATGGTTGCACAGTGCTTTGTTGCCACAGAAAAACAGGTATCTGTATCCATTTTCTAACCTTCTTACTTTTTGTATAAAATTTCCATGTTCTTTCTAGATACTCATAGATTTTATTTAGGTACTACAGTTTCCACTCAGATAGAGCAATGGAAAATGTGGGCTCGAAAATTGAAATCCTGGGTGGGTGATGCCTGTTGTTTTAAATTTGGTTCTTCAGCAAGGGTGGGGCAACTCAACTGGATGTCTATGAGTAAATTGCACAGAAATATTAGGGAAAAATTAATATAAAGAATTGTAAGCAAATAATATGAGCACCTTGTGGATCAACAAGTCTCAATGTTGCTTTTTAAACATTAGGTGATTCGAGAAATGACACACCATATTCTAGATGCAACTTTTACTTACTGTATGTTCTTATGTTCTTCCATCCACAGAGGAAGGTGAATACTTCTTGAAGGTCCTCATCCCCAGTTACGCAGCTGGATCCATCATTGGAAAAGGGGGCCAAACCATTGTCCAACTGCAGAAAGAGACAGGGGCAACGATCAAACTTTCAAAATCAAAAGACTTTTATCCAGGTGAGTTTTTATGGGTTTTTTTGGGTGATCTTTGCTTTCTGTCATCTTATCACTGTCAAGATGAACCTTCGCACATACTGTATTAATATGGAATCTATATGACGTCATTCAAGATACTTGTATACTCATAATAGTTTTTACACTAAGCTTCTTGTCTGCCTATTAGTGGGCATACATATGATGAGATTTCAAATGTAAAATTAAATGTGGTTTAACAGGGGCTTCAGATATTTGGTTTGTACCAAAACCAATCTTGGTGGTGGTTTCAGAACTGATTTCAGAACTGATTCAGCAATCTTATCTTCCAGTAAAGTTGTAGTAGGTGCTTCTTTCTTCTCAGCTGTGTTTTTAAGTTGTACTGGAACAGGGCCTTATGGAAATGTGTTGGTTTGATTGTTCATTCAAGGAGGCTCAGAGCCTTACCATTGAGGAAGAGGCACTCTACTCTTAATCCTAAAGGAATAAGGGGACTGGACAGAGCCGTGTCACCCATTCTGGAAACACTTTTGTGTGTGTGTTTCTTCAACTGCTTCTGTCTTTGGCCCTTCTGCCTGCTGTGGAATACTGTAATCCTGGACCCTGATTATGTTTTTTGTGTTTAATACCCAGCCAGGCCCGCGGATATTACAGACATTAGTGACTCCTCTTTCATAAGCTGCTTAACAGCTAAGCCTTTCAGAGTGAAAGATTAAAATCTGCAATATTATATTGGCAGGAAAATGGTGGGCGTCTGAGTGCATCCTTTAGGCTGCCAATGGGACAAATACACAGTGGGGCTGGTGCCTCACCATTGTTTTTTTATTTTTGTTTTTTTTTTGGTTATATAGTGGCTTCCTGGTTGTAAGATAATGTTAGCTGTGTTCTATGCAGCCTGTAATTCAAGCCATCCAAACAGGAAAGTATACTATGGCTGTCTACTTGAGGAGTTACTAGCTTCTAGTTAAGCGGTGTGCATATGTGTGTGTATACCTGAGTATGGAGATGACTGTATATTTTTACAGGGACCATGGTATATATGAACATTTACATTTTTGTATCTGTGAGTGCATTCGTGTAAGTGAACAGCGTCATTTTTAGTGCGACTGTTTCCACAGTGAGATTCAGAACAACATGCTTGCAAAGCACACACAAATATAATTCATAACAATGGAAGATGGCCAGGTTCAAACCTCCAAAAATGTCAACGGAGAAAGAGGCAGGCTGCAGAAGTGAATGAATGGAAATGAGCATTAATGAGTCTAATTCAGTGTGTTACTGTTCAAGTGTGACTACGCATGAGTACCTAAATGTGTGTGTCTGCGGGATTGTCAATTAGGATGTGCATGTCAGTAAATGAATGACTGGAAAAGCTACACAGCAACCCACATTTTCTCTTCTGTAGTCCCGTAGAATGTGAGTTATATCTCCAAAAGCTTTGGATGTTGGTGTGGACATATGTAAATGTATATTTTCGATTATATGTGGACTGGCAAAATATGTATTTGTGAACATGTATGAGAGTGTGCACTTCTGTTTTTTTGCTAGTGCGTGTTGTGGGTGCACAGTGTATCAACCACTTAGACTGTAAACTGAGAAGCTGTAAACTTCTTTAGGTTTGGAGAAGTACAGGATAGTTGGCTTCTTGGTTCAAATAACCCCATGTTGTGCTTCTGACAAACAGGTTAAAGCAAAATTTAAGAGAAGGCACGCTTCTTTTGAGGCAGGTGGAAGAGCAAAATCATCGTAATTCATCGTGCCTATCTATGATTGTCATATCATAGCAGAACTATGTGTTTGCTGAGGCTTGTGCAAAGATCATGTAGGCAGGAGTTGTTATAGATTACTGTTCAATAGATGACTTTGTCCTCTACTTAAGAGAACAAATCTTTAATCATTTTCTGTCAACTGTAAAGCCTCCCTGCCACCCCATTTCCCCAGCTGGAGACTGCTGCCTTTGCATCAAGACTCTGTGCAGCTGCAAGCTCTGGGCTGGCTTTCCAACTTGTTTTCATGATGTAAGTGCCTCCGTGCTTCAGCCTCGGAGCTGCTAGCTGATTGGAGTCCAGTGAGCCACGTGTTAGCGTGTACGCTTATGTGACTATTTGGGGGAATGTATACCTGCTTATTGGCTCAACATGCTTTTCTGTACAGATGGCTGTTCATCTTTGCCTTCGTTGGTGTGAGTGTGAGTCCGTGAGGGTGCCCACAGCATTTGCCAGTTGTGCTGCTATCATGTTGATTGCAAAGGTGCTGATTTGATTACCTACCTTCTGTGAAAATTCTGTTTTTTATATCAGAAGGGCAGCAGATGGCCCACATTATCTTTTTATTAAGTGGATGCTGATGGAGTACGTGCTCAGGAATTGGGGCAGAAGAAAGTGTACATTTCTCAGCAGTGGAGACCTCATTCAGTCCAAACAAGGAGAAACTGAAATTAGACACAGAAAAAAAAAGCCCTAGCCTGCTGCTGCTCCTCCTCCTCCTCCTTGTCTGTTATTTTTTGCTCAAGATGCTGCACACGCACCGGTGGAGTCCTGCTGAGCTCTCACAAAGCCTTCATTGTCAGCCTGTGTGTCATTGGTTGCTCCTGGGATTTTCATTAAAGTGATAGTCCAGCAAGCAGGTGTGCGGCACATCCCTGTGGACTACAGCACTATATAGCCCATGTAGTACAATCTAGAATATTTGGGTAATCGGTACTTAGTCTAAAATTGCACCATATGGCATAGAGATCCATATTCATTCCAATATACAGAGCTCCGCTACATTAGCTGGTCTACAAAACTGCAGTATAAAAAAACGCAGATTGACTGGTACACCTACACCCATAATTATTTAGGCTGATTTACAGACCCAAGAGAGAATTGCATGGGCTAGCATGCATACCCACAACCTGGAGCTAGCATACAGACCTAGAATTAGAAATACATAGGCCAACATGCAGAGCCAGTGTTAGATATGCAGACACAGGTCCACAATTACACTGGCACTCAACCCCACAGTCAGAATCAGTCAGGCTGGTACGCAGATCTGGAGACAAGGCCATGTAAACTGACAAGCATTGTAGATCAACAGGAAAGACCAAAAACAATAGACATCATTAGATACTGTCCGACATTTTAATAAAATCAATTTTATCCAAAGAGCCTCATGAATTCATCCTCCGAAGTCAGGATGGGGAGAGTTTCTTTTTATTATTAAACATCCACATTGTCATTGGAGCTGTGCCAGTGTGCTGCAAGGGGGAGGGGCCTGCACAGCATCTTCTCATGTCTTGTCTCCCTTTTCTCTGCAGCCTGTGCGTCTCTACCGCTTGGCGCCTTTCCGTCCCCCTGTGCTTCTTGCTTTCCCAGTCCCAGTGAGCAGCTGCTCTCCCATTTGCTTCTAATCCCAGATGAAGCTCCTTCCTATTTTGTCTTGCTGATTAATTTCCCCAAAGGCTGACAAAGCCATCAGCTGTTCATGCTGCACACAACCCCCCCATCCCAACATGATCACACACAATCTGGGTTTCACTTTAATTAGAGTGCCATCATTCCCGGTTAATTACAACTGTCCATCTCACAGAGGCACTGGTCAGCAGTGCAAACGAGGGACTGTGGAGCTGACCTTCAGTCTTATGCAGTGGGCCTGAGCAAGGTGCCCTTCCTCTAGCATGAACAGTACTGGCATGCCAGGAAGTACTGATGACAGCAAAGATAGGAAAGAAGGGTAAGGAAATGTAGAATGTGTGCATCTCTATAAGCCTGTGTGTAATTGGTTGTATCAGTAAGCATTAATGTGTGTATAAATAGCATAAGTACTGTACTTCTATAAATATATGTGTGCATCAGCGTTTGTCTGAAAGTGTGTATGTGTCTGTGTTTATTTGTCTGCAATCGTGTTTGTGTGTGTCCATTAATAAGAGTGTGTGTGAATGTGTTCAAAATCATTGGAAGTGTATGCATCGCTGTAAATGTTTGCTTGCGTATGACTGTTAGCATACATGTGTGCATGCGTCAATAAGAATATTAAGTGTGCGCTAGTTTGTGCTCATGCGTGCTTCTGTTTATAATCATTTTTGTGGAATGTATACTTTGTAAATCGCTGTGTATTTTTGTGTGAAGGCCTACTAGTTTTTATATGTATATTGGGGGTATACAGGCACAGTAAAATTTTTCAGTTTATGAGGAATAAACCTTTGATTACTTTTTAAAAATTTAATATGTTCATATTTAAGAAAAACAGTTTTTTTTTCAGCTGCATTGCAATTTTTTTGTTGTGCGGATTCCAGTATCAGAAATAAAGACAAATTGTAAGTGGAAATGATGGGAATGTAAGCATTACGTCGATTTCTTAGGTGTGCTTGCATATATGCAGTTCATTAATTAAATACAGTATCTTCTTCTTTGATGGAAAAAAAGCATGGCAACATTTCTAAAATCAGGGAAAATTCTTAGCTACCCAGTGGTTTTTATTTCAGATTCCAAATTTGCAACACTGCCATGTGTTCATACTCCAATAAGTAGGAGCATCCTGAAATGTTTTGGCAAACCACAGAATGAGATGCTCCAAATGAGAACCAGATTCATTAAGTACATGGGCCTCTGCTAGGCTTGTGTGTCTCAGAGAACACGTTGGCAGGTGAAATCAGAAAGCATCCTTAACGCCTGGTGGCCCAAATCTAAACCATTGATACCTTCAGCTCTGTCAGCTAGGAAGCGTATCCACACAGTGGATGGATGAAGGGAATTTGGAACTTTTGTTTCACTGGACCAGATGCTTCCCTGCGATAGCTCTTTAAGTACCAAAGGGTAAGGGGGCTTGGAATACCATGGAGCCCTCCCTCTCCACAACCATAGTTTGTGGGCCAGAGTCACACTGCAGATCCCCTTTGTGCCCCAGTGTGTGGCAGGTAGGGGGAGGGGTACGCAGCTGCTGAAGAAAGGAAGGATTAGCCAGCTGCCAAGCTAAGCGCCGACTCAGACAGGGAGAGTGAGCTGCATGCTAATGACTGACCAAGCAAGCTTCCACCAGGGCACTTTATGCTGTTCTAGCAGCCCAAGGAGGGGGCCTGGTTGGAGGCTGATGAGTCTGGTCATACATAAGATGAATGCAGCTATGGATCTGGACAGCACATCAAAATCAGAGAGCCCAATTTATGTCATATCCATAAACCCTGATTACCTCATCCAGGCTTATCGTACCCAACTCTACAAAGGTAGTGTCATAAACTAGGTTCACTATTCCAGTATAACTCTACAGTCATGGTCAGAATAGCATGTCTCAGGGTGTCGGGTCCCGTTTAGTGTTTTTAGCTTATACCAGCCAGGCTAAGATGCATCTATTTAGTCAGAATCAACATGAACAGGTCTGTCATCACAAACATTTTGGAGTATGTGTGGTGATATAAGAATGGAAGTTGTGCAGCTAGCTGTGTACCAGAGTTACTTCAATCCAGCCCTTCTTCTGTTTTTCCTCTCTGTACTCATGGACGCCATCTTTATTCTGTTTACATGCAGAAAGAGTAGTTGCTATGGTGACGACATTATCTCAGAGTTTGCAATTGGGGAAACTGAATGAAGATCATGACTCCTGCAGAGTTTGTACAGAGGGGGAAGGGCAACAAGTCTCTGTGGGACTGACTTACATCACCTACAAAGAATTCCTGATTTTCTCCAGGTCTTTGTTAATCTGTCCTTGAAGGCACTGCCTCCTTCATATAGCCAATCTCTAGTCAGGCCTATGGGCAAATCAGAAGTGGCCAAGTGTGTTTGCCTTCAACTGTGCTATGCTCTTACTATCACGGGAGACAAATCAGAGAGCAATAAGAAAGATGAGGGCTCAAGCAGGAAAGTCACACCTTCATCGTGTTTAAGTTCCCCTTCATGACAGTTAATGGGCACTTGTGCCAGTTGCCTTCAACTCCTGCCACTTATAAGGTCATTGTAGCATTCACGAAATAAGATTTTTTTGTTCTTGTGGACTCTTCCAATAAAATAAACTGAATGTACAGTTTAGTAATCAGAATTTGAGCAATAGCAGAAGTACTTCATTAATTAACATCCATTCATACATCTGTGAAAATTTAGCTTACCAATGAGCTGTGAGCAAAAAAAGTGTGTCACCTGTTTGATGTATTATTATCCATGCGTCCTTCTAATTTCTAACCCATTTAGCCAAGAATATATATAAGCCAGTAGGCTTATTATAGAACAACATTAATAAATTCTTGTCAAATTCTGCAAAATGCTTTCCCATCTTTTTTTCATAAAGAAAATTTGATTTTATTATAGCTTTATATAATATAAAACATTGTGTTCCCATTGCTTTATGTAGAGAGGGATAAGATTGAAATAATAACACATAATCAGTGTAGTATAGGAAGTCAAGGTGAATTTATGTTGCATAGTTTTATCATATCCAGGTTACTTCTGAGAACATAATTTATGGATTAGACATAATAGTGTGTCAGACATTATCTGACAAATAAGAAATTATTTTTCTCCAAAATAGTCTTGAATTAGGATTGTTATAAAACTTATGACCTGATGAGACTGGTTATTGAAGGCATCATTAACAGGGTTCAGTCTCTGATGGATTTTGGATAATTTGAATCTTGGAAGATTCTATCAAATGCACAACTTTAAGTTAATATACACTGTGCATTGCAAAGTATGTAGTATATGAATAACTGAATTCCATTGCTTGTCTTGTATCAATTCCATTCTGGTGTAAAAAGTGGTAATGTCAGTGTTGTCATGTGCACACATATATACACTCTCAGTGAGCAAATTATTAGGAACACTATACTTATACTAGGTAGGTCCTTCCTTTTACTCTCAAAACAGCCTCAGTTCTTCGTGACCTGCGTTCCACAAGATGCTGGATGCATTCCTTTGAGATTCTGGTCCATATTGACATGATTGCATCTCATGGTTTCTGAAGATTTGTCAGCTGCACATTTCGGCTTTGACTCTCCCGTTCTAATACATCCCAAAGATGTTTCACTGGATTCAAATCTGAAGACTGAGAAGGCCACTGAAGAACGCTGAACTCATTGTCATGTTCATGAAACAAGATTAAGATAATTTTTGCTTTGTAGAATTGTGCTTTATCCTGCTGGAATTAGCCATTACAAGATGGATAAATCGTGGCCATGAGGGGATACACATGGTCGGCAACTATACTCAAATAGGTTATAGCATTCAGCCAATGATTGATTAGTATTAACGGACCCAAAGTTTGCCAAGAAAACATTCCCCACACCATTACACCGCCACCGTCAGCCTATACCGTTGGCACAAGAAAGGTTGGGTGCATGGAGTCATATCAAATTCTGACCCTACCATCTGTGTGCCTCAGCAAAAATCGAGATTCATCAGACCAGGCTACAGCTTCTCAGTTTTGGTGATCCTGTGCCCACTGCAGGCTTAGCTTCCTGTTCTTGGCTGATGGGAGTGGAACTCAAAATGGTCTTTTGCTGTTGTAGCCCATCTGCCTCAAGGTTCGATATGTTGAGCGTTCTGAGATGCCTTAGCCTTTCTGTCAGCAGAAACCTGTCTGGCCATTCTTCTGTTTGACTTCTCATCAATAAGGCATTTCTGTCTGCAGAACTGCCACTTACTGGATACTTTTTGTTTTATTGTACCATTCTGAGTAAACTGAAATACAGAATACAGAAATACTCAAACCCGCTACTGTTGAAATCACCGAGAACACATTTCTTCCCAATTGTGGTGTCTGATGTGAACTTTAACTGAAGCTCCTGATCTGCATCTGTTTGATTTTATGCAGTGTGCTTCTGCCCTATGATTGGCTGGTTAGATATTTGCTTGGATATGCAGGCATACAAGTGTTCCTAATAATTTGTCCAGTGGTAAATATACAATGGATTTAGAAAATATTCAGACCTCTTTACTTTCTGCACACTTTACTGTGTTGTAGATTTAATTTTAAATGGATGCATTTGCCATTTTTGCCCATTAGTCTACACTCAATAACCTAAAGCAAAAACATGTTCTTAGAAAGTATGTTAATGTATTAAAAATCACAAAGTGAATTATCTCATTTCTATCAGGATTCAGAGCCTTTCCTGTAACATTCCAAATAATGGTCATGTTCTTGAGATATGTCCAGAACTTAATTGGAGTCCATCTGTGTCAAACTGAATTGATTGAACATCATTTAGAAAGACACACACCTGTGTATAAAAGGTCCCACAATTCACACTGCTTGCTGGGATAAAAACAAAGTCATGAAGTCCAAGGAACTCTCTGCAGACATCTATAATCAAACTGTGGTGACACATATATCAGGAGAAGGGTAGTCAACCATTTCTTAAGCTTTTAGTGTTCCCAGGAGTATAGTGGCATAAATAATTATGAAATGGTAGAAGTTTGGAATCACCAGGACTCTTCCTAGAGCTGACCACCTGGCCAAACTGAGTAACTGGGCAAGGGAGTAACTGAGTAATTGGCCCTTGGTCAGGGAGGTGATCAAGCATCTAATGGTTACTCCAACAGAGCTTCAGAAATCCTTTGCTAAGAAGGGAGAATCTGTTGGAAGGACATCTATCTCAGAAGCACTCCATCAATCAGGTATTTGTGGTAAAACACATAAGACAGTTTAAAGGACTATGAGAACATGAGGAGAAAGATTATTTTGTCTGATGACACTAAAATTGAACTCTTTGTTAGAACTCCCAGTACTATGTCTAGAAAAGACCAGGCACTGCTCATCACCTGCCTAATGTCATCCATAGGGTGAAGTATGGTGGTGGCAGCATCATGGACATGTTGGTCAGTGACAGGTACAGGGAGTCTGGTCAGAATTGGGGGAAGGATGAATGCAGCCAAATATAGAGAGGTCTTTGAAGGAAACCTGCTCTAGAGTACACACAACATCAGACTGGGGTGGCAAGTTCACCTTACCGCAAGAGATACAGTTCGGACAATGTGTCTTCAGAATGAATCTCTGACTGTCCTTGAGTGGACCAGCCAAAGCCCAGACTTAATCCCCACAGAACATGTGTGGAGAGACCTGAAGATGGCAGTTTACAGACACTTCCCTTCCCATCTAATGAAACTTGAAAACATGAGCCAGGAAGAACACAAATCCAGGCTTGACAAAAATGGCATATTTATCAATTTAAACTTAAATCTCAACAAAATAAAGTGTGCTGAAAGTTATGGAGTCTTTATAGTTTCTGAATCTATTTTATATGTGTGCGTCTGTGTGAATTTTGCTTCCTCCTAAGCCTGTCCAACAAAATTAGCCATAAAAAAGAGAAAAAAAAAAAAAACTTGCTTAACAGTTTTGGGAGATAATTGTTCATCCATCCATCTATCCATTTCTTCAATCCAGTAATCTATCTGTGGACTTCAAGGAGAGATTATTAGATAAAAAAATGTGTTATTGATCAACTCTCCATAGTGTGACATCTTTCAATTTCTGGACCTACTTTTTCATTTTCAGGTTTGTGGGGTTAATTCTCTGTGACTAGTGGAATGATTAATATGAACTAGAAATGACTTTACATGCATAACAGACCTTTGTGGCTTCAGGAATCTGCAGGAGAGAGGAAGTTATGTTATTCTTTTTTTGACAAAAGTGAGATGCACCAGCTAACAGATGGAAATTTGCAACATGCCTTCATCCTTTCATTCTTTTGAGCTCACCTTTCACGAAGGGGTCAAGAAGCATTAGAATTGATTCAAAAGGTGCAAAGATACGGTCTTACATATGTAGAAAAGTATTTAACAGCTAATTAATTTTTACCGAGTCAATGACCCAAAAAAAAGTATAAATGTTACTCTTTACATGTAGATCAGAAATTATTGAAATAACTGTTGTAGTATTTATTGTTGCCAGGAAGACGCAATGCCTATGCAATTAGAGAACTCTAACCCTAACCTTACACATTGCAGTCCAGTTGGATATCTTTTTAATGAGCTCATATAACTGTAACTATTGACTCTCACTTAGGAAGGAGACATAAGGTAACAAAATGTTTTGTTAAAAAAATCAAGATTATGAAAAAAAGAAAGCTGAAAATATCATCCATTCATCCCTTATCAAACTTCTTTAAACCAGTGAACAGTGAAGGGGCTGGACTCTGCCACAACAGCATTAAATGACACTGTCTCTGGGCTCCATGCATCTTCCACCCCCAGACACTGTGTGTGCGGTGTTTGTACATAATTCAGGTGTCTCCATTGTTTTTTCTCCACGCACTACAGTTCTCCTTGTACATATTAAATACTTGTGTTTTATGTTAATTGATAATTCTTGGTTGGCTGAGTGTGAGGTTGTGCATGACTATGCATCCAGTCCAATTTTGGTTGGTTGGTTGAGGGCCCAATGCTGTGCAGATAGACTCCAGCCGTCGTATCCAAATTCTTAATTGAATTAAGTGGGTTTGAGAATTTTATATTTTATATTTTGCAATTTTATAATGTATTCTAAAGCTCAATAAAAATAAAGCTTTCATGGAGTTCTAACACAATATTCTGAAACCAAACCTTATGTAGCTGAATGTATAACGCTTTACCTTTTCTTACACATTCTCCAAAAGTCCTGTCCTTCTGTGTTTTTATGTCTAATCTCAGGATTCAATCCACTTACTCTTATTAAGCACTCTTCAATGTATGTACCCAGTGCACTATACAAAATTACAAATTTTGTATGGAAAAAGAGATTACATCTTAAGAAAAAAAGAGTTTACTGAGCTTTTTTTTCAGCATCTATTTTTGAAAGTGTGTTTCATCACAAAGGAATCCATTGTTACTTTAAATATACAGATGGGTGTCTTTAGTATTATGAGTCACAACAACAAGGATCTTATTTTTGCTCATGTGCAGTTTTTAATATTCCTTGCATAAGAACATAAGAAAAATGACCATATAAAAGTCCATATAAAACTGGAATAAAAGTCAAGGGATGTTATGCTCAAACTAGTAAGATTGCATCTGGGGTATTGTGTTCAGTTCTCTTCATCACACTACAAGAAATAAATAGCAGCACTTGAAGCTGTGCAGAAGAGAAAAAACAAGTACATCCCAGGACTTATGGATATGTCCTACTGTGACAGACTCAGAGAATTAAACCGGTTTAGTCTTGAGCAGAGGAGACTGCATTTGGTCCTAATTCAGGTCTTCAAAATCTTCATTGAAAAAGTAGATCCAGCAGAATTCTTTCATCTTAATGGTTAATCACATACCTGAGGGCACCAGTGAAATTTAAGGGAAAGTGTAGCAATTCTTTATGCAAAGAGTTGTGGTAATCTGAAACAAACTACGGAGACATGTTGAAGCAGAATGCTTGATGGCCTTTCTGAAGCATCTGGATGAGATATTGTAACAGCTCAACTATTAGCTAAACAAATAGGCTTGATGGACTGAATGTGTTTTTCTCATTTGTCAGATTTCTCATGTTCTTATTTACACTATACCTTCATCCACAGCAACCATTTGCTATTGCACTTGAATAGCCCAGTTTGATTAAAATTTTAAAAATATTAATCTAGTTCCATAGTAGAAAATCTGTATAAAAACCTCAGATTCTTCTAATTCTTATAGGTACACATCTTGACTGCATGATTGACTACACCTATTAGAGCTTCTTAGTCAATCACACATCTTTGAACATACCAGGATGGGGCACGTGTCTAGATCCATAAGCTGTAACTTGACATTTAATTCAAAAATCCTAGATAAAGAGGAATATGAATGTTATTTTCTTATCACCTACATTTGCACAGTAAGAGGGGAAAAGAGTGACGTCCTGTTCACAGAGTGACAAAAATGTTTGAAATGCTTATCACTCATTTCCAAGCCATTCGGTTTCTAGCAAATTCTGCTGGATATACAAAACAGTGTGGAGAAATGGCAGTCTTTGTTAAGCTTTTCTTTACCCATGTGTATGTGTGTATAGCATGTTAGGTTCAGATTTTTGTTTGTCTTTATTCTCGCTTCTTGATTCTTTTCTCCAAAATGTCATTTACATGTATGGATTGTACTCTTGTGCCATGGACACATTTCTGGTTGCAAATGACAAAAATAGTATCAGTAAATGGGAAAGGGGAACTTGAATTGAGGACAGGGAGCATTAAGAAACAGTTTACTGCTTGCAGTTTCTCAGGTAGGTGTATTTCATCTTGAAGATTCACTTTGTCTCTTTTGTCATGTGCAGTGTTCCAGGTTATTGTCTATCATTTTATTCCTGTGGTTTCTCTGTATTATTTCTTTGAATCTTGATTTACCACAATATTCAATGAGCCTGACATACCTGTACACTGCTTTTGTCTTGTGTCTATGGCTCGGGAATGTCCTTTTTGACTGGACAGGAGTGTGTTGTTTTATTTTCTGGACTCCTCTACAGGTGGTGGTGCACTGGAGCAGTGGTTGTCAGTCAAGGATGCTCAAGTGCTCTGAGTTGGAATCCTGAGCCTGGTCATTGCCTACAGTATGTGCATGTTCCTCTGTGTCTGAGTATTTTATTTCTAGGTACTCCACTTTTTCTCCCACATCTCCAAGAACAAGCTTGTCAGGTTGACTGGTTATTCCAAACTGGTCCTGTGTAAGTGTGTGTTTGTGCATGAGTAGACTCAACAAATAGACAGGTGCCATGTCTAAGACTGTTTTCTGCCTTGGTTCTGTTCAGCTCCCAACAAATATGAATTAGACTTAGCAGGTTAAGGGATGTTATGTTATGCTCTGATATGCTCCTGGCAATCCCAGGCCTGGTTCGTAGACTTCCAAGTGTTTCATAACACTGTAGCCAGACTCCTCATTAGGGAGGACCGTATGTTCTGTTTTTGGGAAATAACATGATCAGGGCTGAATAAATTAAAATGCACTAGAAGAAGAGTAAATTCTTTTAGCGAAGAAAGCTTTGTTAACTCTGTGGTGCCAGTTGCCTTGATATCTAATGTGCAGAATTGGGGTACAAAGTGGCTTTTCTAATGACCTGGATCTCTTGAGAGCAGAAGAGATCAAGGAATGCTGTGCAACATACATGGCAGTAAACAAATGAGCTCTCACTGCTTCAGCATTGCTGATGAAATCAGTTGATGTCTAGCATCTTTTACCGTGAACAGGACAGAAGGGGAAAAATATGATTCTCATACACTACCAGCATTATATGAGCACAGCAGCAGAATTCACAGTCAAAATAATGGTAAGAAAATGTCAAAAGATAATTTTGGCATGGAATACATTCTCTTCAAGCAGAAAAACCTCTGCAGATGAGCAGTCGGTGGTCATTACTGCAAGGGCAAGAGACAGAAGGAGCATGGGATCAACGTGTCTTGGACAGACTGACAGATAAAAGAGCTAACCTGGGGCAATTCACTCAAGTATATTTATATAGTGCCCTGGTCAGAACTCTGAGGTGACTTATAATTGCAAATCAGCACGGAGTTTTTTATTTTATTTTTTCAATTTTAGGTGGCATTTGTGGAAGCTTGGATAGGTGTGCTGACTCCCATACCCAATGTTCAAATTCCTGTCTTTGTGAAGTATAGAGAAGGTCAGTCCATTAGATGAGATAGGCGGCCGCCCATGAAAGTTAAGAGGCACAGGCTCCCGATGCTGAGGGGCACCATTTATGAAAGTTAAGGAACGCATGCTCTGCATACCTAGGGGACCACCACCATATCTCAAAGTCTAATAGTACTGAAAGGACGCTGTGGACTCTGAGAGGTGCAAGTTACATAACACCAGCACTCTAGACCTTTCTGCCCCCTATCCTGCTATGGGTACTGGCATTCTTAAAGTTCAGTTCTAGGTTTATAGTAGTAGGGTGTTGTACCATGTTAACCATTATGGATGCAATGAAAAGGTAAACAAAATGGCACCTTTTATTGGCGGCCAAAATGAGGCTGCTTTCTGAAGAAACATGTCAGTGTATCATTTTTATTGTGCAGAATTGAAGGTTATTCCATGTGGCAGATTGACAAAAAACTGAAGGTTTCATACAGAGGTGCTTATTAATGTACAGGGTAGTCCAGGTCTAATTATGAAGATCCAGATCATCTGGATGACTTTGATATATGTGGGGATGATTCCAGTTCGGCGCAAAGATGATTCTTCATTCTTCAGTTCACACACTTCTCGATGGTCTGGGATTTTTCGGGTGATTTTCTATGTAATAAACTTAATAAGTTATAGCGTAATGAAAATTGCATAATTAGATCTGGACCACCCTATATTGAGAGCAAAGAGCAAACTGGATCTAATCAGGATAGAAAAAGATGAGGAAGGCCAAGATGGGCAAGTGCATAAGAGGATAATTACATCAAAGTCTGTACTTTGAGAAGCAAACACCTTACATGTCCTCCGTTGTCTTCTTCACTAAATTCACATCCAACAGAGAAAAGACAACTCTAGGATGCTGATCATAATACACTTACACAAACATCTTCTGCCCAATGCCTGTATTCTTTTGCCCATTTTATCCTTTACTTTTTATTTGCCAGTTTCACATATGGCATTTTCTTTGAAACTCTGCCTCTAAGGTCAGGATCGTCTTTTCACTGTTTGTTATGCTCCACCCACATGACAAACATCTCAGTTTTAGATTAATTGCTGACTCTAAATTGTTCCTAAATTAGTTAGCTTCACAGCACCAAGTTACTGGGTTTGAATCCAATCAATAGTATTCATCAGGTTTTTTTTTCTCCAAATACTAGCCATTTTTCTAAAATGTGCATGTTAATTAATTGGCTGTTTTATTTTGGCATCGTATGAGTATGAGTGTGATCGAGTGTGCTCAGTAGCGGACAGGGTTAATACCTGTGATGTCACTAATGCAGCTGGGATATACTTGGGCTCCTTGTGAATCTGAAAGAACTAAATGGGTCAGAAAATGAAATGGAAACATGGATGGATGGTTTCCGTGAAGGAGATGTGAGTCCTGAAGCTGAGACTGCCATACTTTGTGAGTAGTGATGAACTGTAGAAATGGACTGCTGCAGATGGACGGACAGAGTGACGGAGCGTCATAGACCATGTATCAGCAAGAGGACTAACTAGATCCTGGACAAAGACTACTCTCTGTTTCTACAGTATACTTGTGTTAAGCAAATAAATAAAACATCCAGTTCTGACTTATCATTGTGTAAACGGTTAGAGGGGATTCCTGTTGTGGACCATGCAACTACAAACTGCTTACTTGAGGGGCAAATGAAAACAGGGAAAACTAAGATTAAGCTGCTCTATAGTGTGGGAAAGACACTCATGCCAGGTCTGTTCAGCAGCCTTAATTCTTAGCAGTAACCTCTTGAAAAGGCAGTTCAGACTAGGGACAGTGCTGGGAGATGAGCCAGCTACAGCACAGCTGGCTGCCCTGCACATTCACACAGTCCACTACATAAGCGACATGTCACAGTAAGCAGGAAACAGGAGTCTGACTACAGGATGTCAGTGTTTCAGGCTTGGGGTTTCTCTCGCTTCTTTTTATTTCAGACAGATTTATTGGTTATCTTGTCTAGTCGTAAAGAAAGTTTTTTGTTTTTTTTAACTCACATATGTGACACTCATGATATCAGAATATTATTGTTTAATTTTGAGAGAAAGGGGAGAGTTGGTGGAGACCTCACAAGGGAGGTTTTGTTACTGCTCACAAATAAACAACTAAAGTAGTGCAGGTGCCAGTGTGGAAATGGCTGGTGCCATTACAACCCGAAGAGAAGCACATGCCATTTGAAGGAAGAACTTTTAGTTAAGTGTTTTGTAGTTAGTGTTAGTTAGTTACTGAGTTAGTTTTTCCATAATTCAACAGAATGAAGAGACACATTATGCATATGCATACAAGGAAGGCATAGTTTTAATTTTTAAAAATAACTTTTCAAATGTAAATATTTTCATACCTATTGTCCGCTTACTGTCTATTCAGTTCAGTGTATTCCTGCATAACACTCTTCACTAAGTATAGACTTACACAGATTTACAGTTACAAAATACAATATTTAACAATACAACATTTAGATTTCTAAACATACACATTTTGTAAAATAAATAAGAATACAACTGGTAATACCTTTGGTTAAAATCAAATCAGGCCATGACACCAGAGAATGTAATGGAAGAGTGGAAAACGAAAGCACCAGATGACAGCCATCTTCAAGAAAATAAATCTCTGGTGGGTCACTGTCTCTTCATATCAAGCAGAGAAACATTTCTGCTGACAAGGGTCCACTGGCTACTTAATCAATCTACAATATCATGACCATACTTCCAGTATAGTAGAATGTGTGGCGTCTGTGACTGTCACATTTCATGCACAAAGTTCCTAGTCCCTCTGAATTTTTAGTTCCTAGTCAGGATTGGTAGCAGTGGCACAAAGTGGCACGTTAGTATAACAAGAAGAAAATACAAATTGGAAAAGAATCTGTCAGAATTGCAATAACAAATAATAAACTTGATTATAAGGTGAACAGCCTTATCATCAATTCTAATTAGGGAACACTAGAGTAAAAGCACTTAATCATCAACTTACATCTAAATCCTGAGATACATCGGGTTTCCGTTTCACTAGCAGTGGATCATTCAGTTTGGGGACCCTATTTTTAAAGGTTCTACTTTCTACACTAGTTTTCTTTTCTTTTTTTTTTTTTTATTTTTATAAGACCTGCATCTTGTAATCACAGTGCACTCGCTGGAATGCATGATTTAATACATTTTGTCAAATAAATGATAGATAGATAGATAGATAGATATATACTGTAGATAGATAGATAGATATTCAAGAAAAAAAAATATATGTGTGTGCATATAAGTATATGTATGGAAGCTATAAATAAATAT
>JANRMT010062840.1:28029313-28057746 GCA_026402145.1 Polypterus bichir lapradei | reverse complement strand
TATATATATATATGTATATATATGTTGTGATATTATACATAATATATTGTGACCTGTAATTAATGGGAGTATCAGCACTCCAGACTTATACTCATAGACACGGTCCCGGGTCAAATAAATAATTTATTACACAAGTACCTTTAGACATAGTCTACTTGTAGACAATACAATACAATAAATACTTCTCTCTCTTTGTTTCCAGTTGTTCTGTTCCAGTAAGAGAGCTGCTGCTGTCAGTCCCAGGCCTGTAGCTGAGAGTAAGATGTGGTCACATCTGCCTGGTTGTACTGCAGGTTTACATTTAAATGTACTGACATTTAAATAGAGCAAGTCCAACTTGTTGTGTCCACAATTCCAACATGCTAATTGAAGTTTGTTCATTCCAGTGGCCCCCTGGTTACGTCAACAGCATTCTAAGTGTAAATTAGAAGAGTTTTTTTTATGATCAGCCCTAAAATGTACTAAAAGGCAGTGCAGGGATTTGCTGACAAAAGTTACACGATCATGCTTCCTACTTCTCCTAAAAAGAGACTTTTGACAATATTTTGCTTTAACTACAACATGGGAATTCAAACTGTTTTAACAGTCAGATTCAAATATGCACTTATCAGTATTCCTTCCAGCGTTGGAAAGAAGCTGCCTAACATTCAAATAAAAGAACAGGCAAATCACATCTCTCACCAGGAAATTTCCCACACTACTAGGAGAAATGGAACATGCCTGGCTACTCACTGTTTCCAAGCCCATGGCAAACTGAGGGGCAGAGAAAATGTGTAATATTATTATAAGTAAATATAAGTATTTATTAAATATTTCCACATACTTAACATATTGTTTTCTAAGTGTATGGTTTTATTTTAAGTGTTGCTGTTGGTCTGTGGTTAGTGCTACTGCCTAACAGCTTAAGTGACTTGGGTTAAAATTACAAGTCCCGCATTGTGTGGAGATTGCATATTCTCCACACGTCTGCTTTTGAAACTCACATACATTTCTCTCACATAGTAGTGGCATTTATTTTATTTTGATTGGTGAGGGGATGCACCCAGTTTGGAGATCTGCAGAGCTTTAATACTAGGATGGGCTCCATTTCCCCACTATCTTTTACTGGAATTGTCAGCTTCAGAAAATGAATGAACATAGAAGAGAAATTGACAGATTTTTATCACTTGTGTGCAGATTTTGGCAGCATTATCTCAATAGCATATCAACTAAGCCCTTTTGAATTCAAATGAACAGAAAATGTGATAAAGGTCTTTGCAGGTTGTGAACAGATGGAGCTTTAGTAAAGGAGTGTGGTCAGGAAAAGCTTGATTAAGCGTAGTATCGAGAAGATGGAGAATGCTGAAAGAGACTGTCGAGTTTGCCACCCTTAAAGACACGGCTGCAAACTGCTGGCGAATCACAGCTTAGGTGATGATCAGACAAGCCTGTTCACAGTTTCCTTGGCAACAGAGCTGTCAGGCCATGTTCAGTATGCACTACCTGGGAATGCTGGGAAGTGAGTGGCTCTGAAGGGTGTTGTTTTCTAGTGCCCTTTACAGAAATAATCATAATCAGAAATGAGCGGACAGTGGCTGGGGGAAAGTTCGCTCCTGAGCGCTGGCTGCAGACTAGATATCAAGCAAATCAGATCACATTGGTGTCCAAAGTAACAGTAGAAAAATTTGGCTGGGCTGTTTGTTCTTGCAGCTCTTTGTGTCCTCCTGCCAAATCATAGCGACCTCCGCTTTATTAATCCGCATCCTGTATTCTCTCCTTCCAAGATGACCCCTGAGAGAGCAGCTGCCGCAGCTTACAAATGAGAGGGAGGCCAGAGACTCATCAGTTTCGCAATATTAATAGCCTGGCGCTCCATAGCATCGCTCACAAAAGTAAAAGTCTATTGATTTTCCACTACAGCTAACGATATTAAATGTGCTTGAACTAATGAATTGATGAGCAACCCCCCAGCTCCCGTAGACCCAGAGAATGTACAGATGAGGCAGGTTAGAGACTTCCAGCCTCAAGTTTTAGGAAAATGTGGAAAAAGCAATAGAGACTTAGTTGAATCTCACTACTCCTGTCCTGGTTGGTTGTGGACCCTGAGGATCCCTGTTTGTCTGTTTACTGTAGTTTCCATCTATAAATCACATATTTATAAAATGTTACCTAATATTTTACTTTCATCATGTAAAGCATTTACTGTATTACCTTAAAATTCACCTACCATGTGTCAACCCATTTGTAAATTGTGCCCAGATCATTCTGCAGCAGTTTGTTCATTTACGTGTTTTCTTCTAATCTGCCCTAATCTAATCTGCAGGCGTAGTGGAGGCTCTGAGGCTAGGGATCTGCACCCACAATAGGAAGGTTACTGGTTTGATTTCCATAAACGCCAGAAGTGACTCTGCTCCGTTGGGCCCTTTTAGCAACACCCTTAGCCTGCAATTCCTTTGTCCTGGGTATGATGTTAACATACATTCAACCTGGCAAGCAGATCCTCCAACTTGCAGTGAAAACTTGGGAGTTGGTGGCAGGATTGGCACTCCAGCCACTGTAAAAAACCACACACGGTTCCAGTGTGGTGCTGAGGTGTCACTCATTGCACGGCTGCACTGGGTGGTTCTTTGTGTGCTGGGTGTAGAAACATGCTGTAATCAGCACATGCTCCTAACCTCTCTCTCCCTCTCTCTGCCTAGTTTGGTGTGAAATTAACATTTACATTTTGTTGCCTTTATGGTTGTATTTTAATTATGTATAAAATTTTAAAAGAGAAAAAGCAGCTTGGACATTCCCCAGCGCTGGACTTGTGACTGCAGAAACCCACCTTAAAGGTGAAATCCCTTGACAAAAATTTCCCCAGACCCAATGCCTGATCTGAAAAGCACACCCTCTGGTCCAAAGCACTGGTCCCTAGATTTCATAGACTCGCCCTTTGAATCTTAGCACTCGATCCCTAGCTATTAAAATGAGGATTTGGCCATTCGGATCTTGGGAGGCTTTCTGTGATCCCCACAATTAGAATTATGTGGCACTACAGTAGATTCAGAAAGTATTCAGATCCCTTCACTTTCTGCACATTTTATTGTGTTGTACATTTAATTTTAGACAGATAAATGTGCCATTTTTACCCATCAGTCTACACTCAATAACCCATAATGATAAAATGAAAGCAGGTTTTCAGAAAGCTTTGAAAATGTATTCAAAATCAAAAAATGAAATCTCTCTTTTATATACATGTTCAGTCTGTTAATGCTGTGCTTTGTAGAAGCCATTTGTCAACAATTAAAGCATCAAGTCTTCTTGGATAAGTCTCTGCAAGTTTTGCATGGCTGGATTTGGGCAGTTTATCCAGTTCTTGCTGATCTCTCCACACCTGTTCTATTGGGTTTAAGTCTAGACATTGGCTGGGCCACTCAAGGACTGTCAGAGACTTGTTCTAATGCCATTCCAAGTGCTTTCCTGGCCTTATGCTTGGGGTCATTGTAGTGCTGATAGGTGAAGCATTGCCCAAGTCTGAGGTTGTGTGCAAGCTGGAGCAGGTTTTCTTCAAGAACCTCTCTGTATATGGATACATTCCCACAATTCTGACCAGTCTCCCTGCCCCTGTGGCTGGGAAGCACCCCATAGCATGATACTGCCACCACCATGCAGGGATGGTATTAGGCAGGTGATAAGCAGTGCCTGGTCTTCGTCAGATATAGTCCTTGTAATTCTGCTCAAAGACTTCAATTTTTGTCTTATCAAACCAGTGAATCGTTCCTAATGCTCTCAGAATCCTTTAAATGCTGTTTGGCAAACTCCAAGCGAGCTGTCATATGCCTTTTACTCAAGAGTGGCCGATGTCAGAAAAGAGTACTTTTGAACCACTGTTAGAGTGAGCATTGGTTTCTTGGTCACCTCCAACTCTAAGAAGAATAATGGTGGTTCCATACATCTTCCATTTAACAATTATTGAGGCCACTGTGATTTTTGGAACACTCAAAGCTTTAGAAATGGTTTTGTCACCTTGCCCTGATGATGTATATACATAATGCAAAGTTGACAGACTAACTGTGTCTGTCACTCACTAATCATGAAGGCACTATTTCCCAGTAGGCCTCTGCTAAGGAAGGACATTTCAACACATCAATATTTAAGAGTAAATCCCAAATACTAATAATAACAAAAAACTCAAAAATGTGTGGACTAATTTGAAGTTTGGAGTTGTTATAGAAAAAAGACATTTAGCTGACCAATGTTTTTTTTATTTCTCGATATATTTGTTATTTGTTGATATTTACTGATATTATACTAACGAACATGCTCTTTGCTGTGCTAACAGTAGGCTTTATGTGAACGAAGGATGGAGAAGAAATGATTCACAGGCCACATGAAAAGCACTGCTAATCAATAGTTTGGATGGTTGACTAAAGAAGGAGCTGTGTCCTTGACAAGATGAATGAGACGCGATCACGCTTGATGTGTATGGTGGGGTATGAAATGGAAGGAGAAGGTTTGATGAAGCTCAGTGAGGATGCAAAGCTTAATGATCAACAAGCGCACTATAAAGCTACAGTGAGGGTACCAGGCATTATGGCTGTGAGCATAGGTATTGCTTTTCTAGAAGTGAAAAGGGAAGGAGAGAGAAGTAGACACGGAAGTGGTGTCCTCAGATCTAAGACCGGCCAGGACGAATGATGAAAGTCCCCCACGAGCTACTCTATTATAATTTACATTAGTCCATTTGCATCTACAGACTTTGAAAGGGGACCCCCACAATATTCTCTGAAATCATTTACATTTACATGTGAGTCTATTTACTTTGAATGGAGATGCCGCATCCCTCCTGTGGCCTCCAATATTCTTTACATATACATTTGCATCTGAGGACTCTAACTGATGAAAAACACAAAATGACATACTTGAGTGAACAACAAACAAAATGAAAATTAGAAACATTCAGTAATGATAATAATATATTTTCAGTTTCACATTATTCTAACTCCCTGTTCCAATTCAAACGAATCCACTTTCCTTTAATATTACATTTTGTAATGACCATCAATAAAAGCCAAGTCACTTAGAAAAGCAGGAATGTTTTACTCATGAACAATTGTGTATAGCATATCCAAGAGTAAGGAGCTCCAGTGACCTAAAAATATTATTATTACTTATTATTAGACTGGCGCCTTTTGTCAAGGTAACTTACAAGATTTGAGATACAATGGGTTACCTATTTTTGTTTTTCCAGTTGGAGTACAGGTAGGAGAAGTCAGTTGCTCATTGTCATACAGTGTCAGTAGAACCCACAACCTCAAGGTTTGAAGTTCTAGTTCCAAAGCTTTAACCACTACAAGACCACTGCATGTCAATAATATTAGACCTTGGTAAAAAAAAAACTACAAATATTGCATATAGATAAGTACTTAGTTACATAGTACCTCTGATATATCCAATTAACTGAGGGCACCATAACTGACACCCACTGTCTTACGAAATCTCAAGGGCCAAGCTGGGTAACACAGCTAGTCTTATCTTCTTATATAATACACTACCATGGCTGTCCATTTGTCTGTCCAGGATTTTAAATCACCTGTAGCTCGCAAACTATTTGACCTATTGACCTGAAATTTGATACACATATACTACGTGACATCCACTATCCACTTTCGGGGTGATGATTGATCTCCAAGGTTATTCCTCTTTTTATTTTTATTTTATTTTATTGTAGAATCAACTCTTGGCAGCGGCTAGCAGGGCGGCCGTGCGGCACATGTGTACGGGCGCCGTTCTCACCCCTACCATCTTCGCTGTCACTTCACCTACCACTTCATATCTTAAATCTTTCTTGAGGCAGGTTGAAGACTTAAGTGAAAAATTAACAAAAACGTACTAAGTAATTGCAACACAAACACTAACTTAATCAGTTTTAATGCGAAAAGATGCAGACGAAAGAAGAGAAGAATCGGGCTGCTAGGGTGGAGAAAAGAAGAGCTGCTGAGCAAGCATCAAGCGCATCAATCACTGAGCAAACTAATGTTAAATGTACAGAGAAAGAGGATGAAAACTATGAATGCTCAAGTCAAGTGTATTCACTGTATGTTATCGTGCAGTGCACCGTTACTGATCCTTATATATAGGAGAAATTTCAGTTTTTAAATTTTAAACAGTTTGCAAAACATTCTGAAAACATGTTTTTATTTTGCAGTTATGGCTTATTGAGTGTAGGGTAAAGGGCAAAAATATCAAATTTGTACATTTAAAATAAAATCTACAACAAATAATGAATGCAGAAAATGAAGTTGTCTGAATACGAGGTTCTAAATCTACTGTAACTCTAACATGTTAGAAAACCCACCCTGTGGTCCAAAGCACTGATCCTGAGATGTAATAGACTCAACCTATGATTGTTAGCAGAAGTACCCTAGCAGTTATAGTGAAGCGCCGGACACTACCCTTAGCATTTTGGGCTAATACTCCGTGATCCCCAGAAGTAGAATTTATATCAATGGCATTAACCCTAAGATGACAGAAACTCACATTGTGGTTCAAAGCACTGATGCATAGATGTCCTAGAGTCATCTGTTGATTTATAGCACTGGCTCCCTAGCTGCTACGGTGAGAAATAGAACTTGCATCAATGGCATTAACCCTAAGATGATAGAAACTCACCCTGTGGTCCAAAGCACTGATCTTGAGATGTCATGGACTCACACTTTTAACCCTGTAGTCCACAGCCCCAAGCTTAATCTTTGGCATGTATTGTGTGCAGCCATCATTTCTGGAGTCATCTCAGTCTTTACTGAACTTGAGGAAAATGCAAAATTAGCACGTTTCACTGTATATACAGCAGATTTGTTAACCTGCTAGAAGGGTCAGTGTTAAATTACATGTTTTTGTTGACTTCTTTTTCTTTCTTTCACGTGTTCATAATAATCCCTTTCCTAATTCTCCACATTTTATATTTTCCACACACCCAGGATTTGACTTCATATTAGCAAAATCTTCCTAGAAGTAAATCAGTTATTTTAAGTTTCTACATTTTCCCTAATTTTGGATAATAGTAAAAAAAATAGTAAAGAAACCTTTTTAGATTATTTTATTATTCCAGACCTTATGCCATTTCAGATTATATGTTTATGAGTGAGAATGCCTGATAAACATTTAATCGGGGCTTTGGCCTAGCAATATGTTCTAACAGCTCTTGTGCACTCCCATATAGAAATAGGTCATGAAGACCCTGCAGCAGGTTGTATACGTGTAGACAAACAAAAAAAAAATGGGATGATTTTCCACCTGCTTCTTATAAAACACTGACTGGGAGCAAGAATTTCTTCTCGTCCAACCTCTGCAATGCCAGTTTGTGATTGAGACTCTGACCCTACTTAGTCCCTAATGTACCTTTTCATTTCCTCATATCATATGTGAAAATTATCTGTCATGTTGCTGGGGAGTATAGGAAGGTTTTGTATGTGGTAAGGGCTTGTCTTTGAGATGTTTTTAAGTTTTCTTCATTAATGTTTGTATGGCACCTAGCACCAAGGGCAGCACATGATCTAAAAGTATGGACTGTTATATGAAAACCCTTTATAAGGAGACAACTATTTGTTGGTTTACCTTGATGAACATAACTAGACACCACAATTTTTCATCACAAATGCCTGACTTTATCTAAACCTGAAGGCAGGGTATCAGTCTATGAGCAGTATGTGGCACAATTTTGCCTTTCTAGCAGCTTGATCACTCTGCTTGAGCACCAGCTCTGATATCTGTTGTCCTTATCTGTTATCCCAGTTTCTCTCTAGCAGGACAGAACTCATTTGTGGTCAAGGCATAACAAGGAAGTTGTCTATGTATCCAACACAGGGACTTTTATTTTCTTGCCATTTCTTCCTTTTTTATGAAATTATCTTATTTTTGGTGTTCAGGCTATGCTAAACATCACACCAAAAGTCTACTGCTTTGATGAGTGCTATCCATTGTCGATGGTAAAAGTCTCTGCCTTTCTCTTTGCAGGAACAACGGAACGGGTATGTCTTATCCAGGGAACGGTGGAAGCTCTCAACAATGTCCACAACTTCATTGCAGAAAAAGTGCGCGAGATGCCCCAGAGTGCACAGAAAACTGAGCCAGTCAGCATCCTGCAGCCACAAACCACAGTCAACCCCGACCGCATCAAACAGGTAAGTTCAGTTTTACAGAGGGACACTGATGCAGGGAGAGAAGAATAGTTAGAGGTAACCTAAAGGTATATTATTAATGAAAACAGATGAGTGAGTGGCTTTTGTGGAGAAAAATGTAGACATCTCCCACCTTTCAAAAGATCATTTTGATTTGTTTATATCTGGCTTCTGTTGTTAATGTCCCATGACAAACGAGCCCTGAGGATGCACAATTGTAGTCTATGGAGGGCCGCCAACTGCATGTTGCTTGGCAGAGTACAACCAGTGACAGGTGAGAGGTCACAGTCAGAATGTCTTCATGTGTCTTCAGTGGTGTGCTCCCCCACTCTTATGTGGGCCAGCGCTGCCCCGTTTGCGATCCCCAGGGGGCAATGGTGAGGCTCAATTAGACAATTAAATGATTTCGCTTCCCTGCCCTGTCGGAGATCATCACCACTGGCCAGCAGCTGATTACACTTCATTGATCAGGACTTAATGTCTGCACTGCCACGGCTCATTTCTCACTGGCATTGGCATTTATTTGTTTTAGTACTTAATGGAAATGTCATAAGGAGTCAACACATCATTTCTTCTTTCATATTTGCATCTGAAAATCTGAAATTGATTCATTTTTACACTTTAAAGTAAAGATAAAAATGGAGCTCAGTGCCCTCACCCCAGTAATCCTTATTAGGACAGATGTTTTTGCCTTACATTAAGGCAAGCTTTGTCCTGGAGACTACTCACCACAGTTCATTTTTCCCCACCAACACAAGCTTACCCACCAACCTGTCTAGAAACCAATTTGTAGCAGCCCACCACCCCCACAATATGTGTCCTCTTAGAAAACAAGTAGTTTCTCATTCACTGTCCACCCGGTCAAAGGTAAAACCTTCCCCATTCCCAGCTTGCCTCAGGGGAGACATTATTTTGCCAGGATTCTGTGACTAATTGACATTCCTATTAATGTCTTCACTTTAATTTAGCACCCTTTGAACACATCGGCAAGGTCACATTTTTTACAGCATCAAAATTGATCTGTAATCTCTTTGAATAGAGTGACATAATTTGGTTCCTTGTAACCCTTGTCCCACCAAAAACCCTGGCTCAGCATCCTGTTGTTCCTGCTCGTGTAGGAAACAGCTCTAAAGCTGGAAGCCACCAGACTTCTCCTTGCCGAACAGGGAAGGAGGCGTGGTAGCAAATACGGGAAGGCCCAAAACACACCTCCATCCCAAGTGAACCAATGTATCAGCAGAGAACAGAAGCGTGGGTGGGTTCCCTCCTCCCTTCTTCTTTTTCCCCTGGGACTCAGCAGCCAGCAGTAATATTGTATGTCTTTTACTGTAGTCATCCATCAATTTACAAGTAAAGGTCACCTTGCTGCACAGGCAGCATATTGATCTAGTCTGAAAAACCTGAAGGGAAGTAATGCAGCTTAAAGAGCATGTACAATAGTATATTTCAGTAATAAAGGTTGAAAAATAATATCAATGTTGTATAATTTTTGGAAACCTTTGTCTGGCTCAGATGATGCCAGCATTTCAGTGAGGATACCTTTTCTTTGATTTTGGGATGACTTACTCAGAGACAGAGAAATCCAGAGAACCCCAGAATCCAGAACCTCAGTGGACCCTAATGCCCAGACCCTAATGATGCACGTAACATAACATTCTTATACCCTGTTAATCTGTTTTAGAGAGATGTAGTATCAGAGCCTAACCAAGCACTGTACTGTACAAGGCATGAACCATTTTATATATAAAAATGGTTAAAAGTTATTAGTATGCTCTAAAAGAAAAGTAGATACATGACACAACTTTTTGGTCGCAAAGCCATTAAAAAAAGTAGATAAAATGTGTTGGAGGAGAAGGAAGGAATAAAGCAAAGGCAGATGAAAAGAGAAAAGGTGAGAGCAGATATAAAAAAAGCTGCCATTAGAGAAGATGAAGGGAGAGATTAAAAAATTAATCAGTCATTAAGACCTTGAGAAATATGTAATCCCAGTGTGATGAGGCTCATAAGGGTCCATTTTTATAATAAACAGTGTGCTCAGGCTCAGTGGGTGTGGGTGAGTGCAGCAGCTTAGCTGTGTGTCCCTTGGGTGTTTAAATTGGCCTATTCGCATTCACATGAAGATGTGATTGGTTTGGCCAGTTTCCCCATTGACACTACTTGGGGCATAATTAAGAAATTTGCACCTGCAATAGTTTAGAAGGAGCCTGAGGTGGTTAGACTGGGAGAAGAGACTGGAAGAACTAGTGAAGGTTATCATGATTAAGAACTACTAAAGCTAGCTGAATGGAGAAATGAAATATAGGGAAGGGAGACACAGAAAGGAAAGGAGCTGCGCTGTGAATGTGAAGAAGAGAGTCCTCATAGGGAACAGGGTTGATCCCATCCCGCTTCAGCTAGGGGTGGGGGAGGCACTACGGACTTCGAATCGTTCTGCGGGTACCAACAAGAGGTGGCAGAAGGTGAGTACAACAGTTTGAGTTCAGTGACAAAGGGCATGCCTTCAGATTGGTAGGAGGATGGATGCTGTGCTCATTAGAGGGAGAATTGTGGATAGCTGCAACCAAATGTGAGGGCAAGGATGGGGTTGGCAGAGTGAACTTTGAGTCGTTAGAATGACTCTTTGGTAAAGGGGTGAGATATGACATGAAGCTCTGTCAATGAATGAGTTAGGTGGTGGATGGAAGGAGATCAAAGGAGGGTTAGGAAAAGAGGCTTCTGTAGAAAGATCAGTCTGCAAAATTTAGAAATATTGTTTAATGACCTGTGGGAGAGATAAGAGTGTTGGGATGGAATGGGCAGACCAGTGGCATACAGGTACAATTATTTGGGTTGCACTTAGAGTTGATGTTATGAGGTCTACCCTGGCTTGATTGAGGGCCTTGTCCACAATATGAGAAGTGTTTCCTCTATCAATGAGGAAACTCCTCATTCTGAAGGCTTCATTATAGAAGAGCAGAGGCAGTGGAGTCTAAGGAACTATGAAAGAAGTAGATAGTTTTTAGTATGCTAGGGATGGAAGGAGTTGTAGGTAAGGTGGAAAGCTGATAGAAAGACTAATATCTAAGAATCATAAAATTAGGGTAGAAACATTGACTGTAAACCTGGGTGATGCATGGAAATTAGTAAAATCATTAATAAAATCCTGTAGCTGGCTCATTGAACAAGAGGCAGCACTAACACAATCATTGATATATCTTTTGTACTGGTCTGGTGCAAAGTCTAGGTAGGAAGAAAAGAAATGCTCTTCTACCCAGCCTGATTAAAATATTGGCATAACTTGGTGGTCCCAAGACATTATTGAGGTTAAGAACCAGTTCTGCCAGTCTAATAAATCAGCTTATGACAGGATGCCAGTCCACTGCAGGTTTAGGGTAGTGTTAAGGTCAATTTAGAGTTTCCATTTAACCTAAGAGCCATGTCTGTGGGGTGGGGGGTAGAAAATCGAATACCTGGGTGAAAAATCTATGCAGAATTGATAGAAATTTGCAAGCAGCCAGTATGCCAGATCTAGGTGACAGCAGCACTACTCACTGTGCCACCCTAACTCTGAAATTTGGATTCAAATATCTTTTGTAAGATCCTTACAGTCTAGTGCAACTGATGTTGACCTTCCAGCTTTTAGAGTCTGGTAGCCCTGGGACACTCACTGTATTTTATGATGTCAGCTACTACTGTTGACCCCAGATGTCTTCATCAGACTCTACAGTGTCGCTTATCTTTACATTTTCCAGTGACCTCTACTTCCTGCTATATCTGGACATTTTTGTTGTTCCTAAGCTGATAGTGTTGTCATTTGAAACATTTCCATCATCCTTGGCATCTTGTGGTATCTTTTTCTTTTCAATTGTTCCTTGTCTTGTCTATTTGGATCTTCCTTGGAAGACTTGGTTTTCTTTCACTTTAGCATGGCTTGGACTAGAATGGTTCTGAGAATTGAAGTATAAATGCGGTATTAACTAGAAGAAATGGGTATCATAAAGTCCATCTGTGCAAGGATCAAGCTGTGTGCAGAGCACAGTGATATCCTGAGGTGTGCAGGAAAAGAATGTGCCGATCACAAAGAGCTGTTGTCAAGTGGAGGTCTCTCTGCAGCTGGAAGGAAGTCAGGCCTGTAGCTGTTTATCTGGGAGGATTTATTTCCTGTGAGAAAGAGGAAAACACGAAAGATAAATCAGTCTTCCATTGAGGGGTATGGTAAGCTCTGTAGGGCCTAGTGAGAGGGTGGGGTTGGCCACGTGGGGGCTTTTTTATGGATTATTTCAGTTGTGCAAAAGCAGGTCACTGTTGGAAAACCTCTGTCTCTTATTTCCTGTAATGGAAATCATCAGTGGGGAAGCTGGACCCTCCTGTGTAAACAGTCCTCCAGGATGATGTTTCATTAGTAAAGCTGCCCCACCCTTTTAGGATATTTATAGTATCAGTGTACACCACACCTTAAAAATAGTAGCATCTCTCTTCCTCTTGGGCTGTTAATCCGGAATGGGTTTTAGATAATATTGAAAATAAGTTATAGATATCACACTAATTTCTGTTCTAAACGCCACAGTGCAGGTAGAGACTTGGATGATATGAAATAAGAGAACAACACAGAAAGAAGGGTTGGGGCACCAGGGGTGACCCCGTTTAAAGTCCCAAAAACGTTGGAAAAATAAGTGGTTTTCAAATGAAAAAATGTCAGCGATGATGTGGTAAGGCTCTTCCTTAGGCAGTACAGCTTTTCTGAGGACTTCTGTTCTGGTCAAAAGCTAATTCTTGAATGACAATGACTGGAGATGTCATGGTGTTTAACTAACAGAGAACGTGGAAGTGATGGGACTTAAGTTGTTTGACGAGGAAGTGATGTCAGCAGCCTTCCAGACAGTTGTCCATCTCTGTAAAGCAAACAGAAATTGGGTCAATGGTGCTATAACATCAAAATCCTTCCCCATATTTAAAGAGATGCCAGAGACTTGCATGTGTGACAATAGGAAGGACTGTGGCTGTTATCCTCAGGTAGCCGCTTGGCTCACCATTATACGTGTTGGCTGAAAGAATGACATACAGGTTTTAAATTTTGCTGCAACCAGGGAAATGTTGAGGACACCAGTTCAGGCATGCAGTGGAACTCAGCAGTGGTCAGGAGATGATTTTAGAGAGGGGTTTCAAAGTGTTGGAGGCTTAGTGGCAGGCAAACCATCTTCCACCATTAAGTTTTGTGTGTGCTCCTTAGAAGTCTGGGTCGAGTGGCAACAGTATGAGTGCATCTGGGACTAAAAGATTCTTGCTCTGTGGTGGAGGCTATCTGACAAACATGGAGAAATGTGTCTTGTTCTTTTATTATGCTGTGATGCACGTGGAACCACCACAAGCCACATATTGTATTTAATAGAATTTTCATGGTGTCTAGGCCCAGGGATATAATACGCCAAATGGAATACATCACAGTTTTGCATATTGTGTAATGCATTTCCTGATCAACAGTCATTAACATTTTTGCTTGTACTCTGACATGTCAATTGTTAACACGCTCTTACATTTCAAACATTGGAAGCTTTGAAAAGTGAGAGTTGGTAAGCAAACGTGTGACATTATGCTTTACAGTCCAGCTCCTTAACTTCTATGTCACGTTGTCTGCCTCAGTCCGTAGTGTGTGGGTGGGAATGCCAAGGCCATAGAAGTCAGCTGGCCTGTAGGATAAGAAGTAGGTGAGAATGAGAATGAAAGAGAAACAGAATAAAAAAGGTGACCAGAAGGGTAGTGGCAGAGTACTTATCAGCATAACAAGAAATGAGAGACAGCCTAAAGCTATGTGTTTGTTTAAGGCATTCAGATAAAAAGCAGGTCACTGCTTCAAGACTTTATGGGTCGATGTATTTCTACATGTTATTTTATCTCACCAAGGCCTAACAGTCGACAAATGTAACCTCTGTTGACCAACTTTGTAACAACAGTCATTGTTCTTTCTCCGATGATTAAAAAGCAAACCAGCCAACTTTCTTTTGTCTGAAAAAATGAGTTTCTTCATTAATCCATTTCTAGATTACAATCCTTCATATGGAAAAATGCATTTTTCTGTACTTTAGAGAGGACTTTTTAATCCTTTCCAGACTCTTCAGCAACATTTTAGATTTTTTTTTGATCTGGATGTGATGGTTTATCACTTCCAAGACCAAACATCTGGCATCCGCCCCTTATGACCAGCTGATCATTTGCACAGGTTTTGGTTTACCTGATTCTAACTATTCTTTTAAGTGAAGTGATCGAAATGAGGGTGCACTTACTTTTTCCACACAGTCTTTGAGAATTGGGTATATTTGTTTAATAAAAGTTATTATGATAAAATTATCTGATGATATGTACAATTAGGATTTAATGATGACCGAGTGAAGGTCAATAAATCTTAATGGCCATGCATTCTTGTTTAACTCCACTGTGTGTACATTTATTTCTTTTGAGTATTACCAGTTAAGGATGTTTTTATCAATGTTATACCATTTTCTAAGCACGCTTAATCCTGAGCAGGGTCACAGGGGACTGGAGCCTATCCCAGCAAGCATATGGCGCAAGACAGTACATCTTCATTCCAGTATAATTGTTAAAAGAAATTTAACAAACAAAAGAAGACCATTTAGTCCCTCAAGCTCGTTTGTTTTGCTGACAACTAAAGCCGATATCACATTAGGTGACTTCTATTTGTGGGGTATGTCTGACTTGCCAACTGCAGTTGCTGATCTCATTGCTCAGCCTTGTCAGTTTAAATGAGTGGAAATCACTGAGCTTGTCAAATTTAACAACTATGTGCTAACCTTCCAGTACAGGTGTACTCGTCTCTTTTTCTGAAAGTCAATAATATGTTGTCTGATGGGAGCCAAAGCTGTACAAAGGGTTAACAGCTATGGCACTTTCAGTCACAGTCTTTTCCCTTTTTTTCCATTTTGTTATGGTATATAAACTATGAGACATCAGACAGACAAATTTCTGTTTCTGTGGTCCAAAACACCTGCATATATTATTCGTCATTGGTGCATTCTATGCATTGGTTGTCAGCTGTCATGGGCATAGGACCCAGTCCTATGAATAAAGACTGAATTTAATTTTATAAATACTAGTTT
The DNA here is from genome assembly GCA_026402145.1 of Polypterus bichir lapradei. Classification (NCBI taxonomy): domain Eukaryota; kingdom Metazoa; phylum Chordata; class Cladistia; order Polypteriformes; family Polypteridae; genus Polypterus; species Polypterus bichir. Next base: position 28,042,514 of record JANRMT010062840.1, on the reverse strand, counting down.
GAGAAAGTCACTGGGTATGTCACATCACTTGACCGACTTTCATGGGAAGTATGCTGTTGACTGCCTCCAACTCGCTAAGATTATGTAAATGAAGCTATAACTGAAAACCTCTAAAAAGTCGTCTAATGTGACACAGCCTTAAGCTGTCCCACAATCGCATCCAAAGGTTGTCAAGGTGTCTGCTTCAATTGTGCACTTTTCGTAGTTTATTCCAGACTCCCAGAACTCTTTGCTTAACAAGGTGCTTCCTGACTTCAGTCCTAAATGTGTTTCTCCTGTTATTTTTACTTATGTGATTTCGATGTAGCCATTCTCAGCATGAGTCTCTTACAAATAGTGACATTGCTATCACTACAGTTGACACCAGCTAAAACTGCTGAAGATGGGGGATTACATTATCCCATACTTATGGTACCTTGGGGTTAGATTTTGTGTGAACTGTTGCATTTACTACCTTGCTTTGGCTCTACTTCAGTTCCAACTGGAGGGTCTTCTCAAGCGCCACCTTTATTTGCTGCTAGACCTGGCATGGATATGTGCAAAATGGCCTGGCATCCCATCCACGGTGTGAATTAGCCTGGTGATGATTGCCCAGTTGAAAGGCTGTAGCTCACCTACTCTTGTTTCACACAAAGTAAATAGAGAAAAAGAATGGATGGATAACGTTTATCGATCAAAATTGTAGGTGGAGTAGTACAGGCCCATGGAGATATGTTTGTTCTTCTTTTTACTTTACTGAAACTAACAAGAGAGCTGTGTGTATTTACATACTCCAACCCTCTTTAAAATCAGATCTAACTTATAATTATGACACCGTTCTGATTTGTCATTGTTTATGGCTGAAAATGAAAGCAAACAAGAAGCTGGCACCCTGCAATGGCCTGGTGCCCTCTCCAGGGATTGTTCCTGCTTTGCGCCCTATGCTTGCTGGAATTCACTCCACAACACCAATGACCCTGCTCGAGATTAACCAGGTTTAGAAAATGGCATGGTATGGTATAAGAAGTCAAGTTATACTACAGATTCTGGTGTATGTAGAAGAAGCCTAGAAGGGCTATGCTGATTTCCTGTAGGGCACCATCTTGGTCTACATATTGCAGGAATGGCATCATACATAATTCTAGAGAAGATCCAAAGAACATCTCCCTGACTTATTGAGGTGTGACTGACAACAAAAGAGTAAAAGGGTTGAATCATTTCGGCCTAAAGTGTTCATAAGTATGATGAGAATAACATAAATTGATATCGGCAGTTTTTCTTTAAATAATTTCTTCCACAAGGACATCCGTTGCTTAGCAGTAGAATGCACACAAATATTAAAAAATGTTTCCTCCCGCAGAGAATTGTTATCAAGTGGAACAAGGTGCATAGCAGTGTGTTTCAAATTAAGATCCTGGGGACCTTGAAATCCTGGCATAACATTAACATGGACTCACTAGATGAATAAGAATTGATGGGCTGCGTCGTTCTGAATGAACTCCTAATGAACTCTTAAATCTTAAGTGATCACGACTGTTACATGCAAACATGGCAGAGATGTATAAGCTGGAGTGGAATGAGTGGCAGTACCTTAAAACAAGTCCCTTCTGTAGTGCAATGTAGTGATTAAGGCTTTGAACTTGAGACCCAGAGGTTGTAGGTTAAAATCCTACTACTGACGCTGAGTGACCCTGAAGTCACTTCACCTGGAAAAACAAAAGAAATGGTGTCTCAAATATTGTAAGTCGCTTTCGATAAAAGCATTAGCCAAATAATAAGTAAATAATAAGCGGGGGACATAGCTGATGTGAAGAAGATTGATGCAAGTGTGACCTTGGAAGGTGATCCCTGATTATTTATAAATCTGTCCAGCACTCTGGAGTTCTTAATGGACGTGCACCTCATCCATGGTTGATAGGCAGCATTACTTTGTACTGCATCAAGTAGAAAGAGATTGAATGAAACTGAATTGAATTGAACAGCATGTGTGATGAGCTTTATTACTGTAAATGTGCTCTGTGCTGCTCACTAAAAACTGTCTCACTATTTTTCTTACCTTAGCAGTTGACTGCTGGGCTTGTTCTTTATATTTGCTCATCTCCTGCATTTTCTCCCTCTTCCCCTCTCTATCATTTCATCCCATCTATCTTCCTTCTCCTCCTTTCTCTCACTTCCCAGTCTCTTGTGCGCTCTTTTTTTTCCCTTCCCCCTTCTTTCTTTAGTGGGGGATGTGTTGTCGCTTTGAGTCTCTTTTGAATGCTGAGGCTGCATTTCCATGGTAACACGGACCCCCGGGAGCGGGTGCTTTTATGGACGGCTCTTTTGTATCCAGTGATTCAGAGTGCACAGACGCGGCTGCCGCTGCTTCTTTTCTGGCGCTTAAACCCTGTATCGCACCTGCCATGAGGCGCTCCGCTCCTGCCCTCCTTTCAGATGGCACCAGATGCAGCCGTCTGCTTGGGGTCTCTGGAGGAAGTGTGGCTTGAACAGTGGGGATGGTCCACATCCTTCGGAGAAGATCACTAGATGTGCAGCTGCCTTTTTTTTCTGAGGACTGGCAGTTGAGACATGAAGACAAGGCCTCACTTGGATGAGTGCTTCAAGCAGTAGACAGTGCCTAAAATAAAACATCCATCCTTCTCACCATACAGAGCACACGTGACTGGGACATATTAACTCTTGTGTTCAGTACTAGAGTGTCAGGCAGTCAAATGCACAACCTTCTCCAAGTGAACTTGCTAATAATATCAAAGAGTTGCCTTCGTATTACATATTTCTTCCAAAATTCCAATTGCTCAGCAGCATGGGACATATTTTAGCCAAACCTAATGTCCTCTGGTTGGTCACCAGAGCCATGGTGGGTGCTGTTTTTACAAAATGGCTTTTCAAAGAAGTGCCATCTAGCTTGTCCAGCTTTCTGGGTTTCTTCCTAGGTGAAGCAGTTGACATCAGTTACCAATTTTGAGAGCTATATCTGCTAGTGAGCAGTTTGGATATGAAAGAAAAAATGAATTAATTTTCCTTTCTTGCTCCTATCTCATGTTCTCCTTCTCGTTGTCCTCAGAGTGATAAACTTGGGCATCCAGCTACCAGATCTGACCCATGTTTTCTTCTTCCTGCAGGCTAAACTCATCGTTCCTAACAGCACTGCAGGTCTGATTATCGGCAAGGGCGGTGCCACAGTCAAGGCTATCATGGAGCAGTCTGGTGCATGGGTGCAGCTATCCCAGAAGCCTGAGGGCATCAATCTGCAGGAGAGAGTGGTCACCATCAGTGGAGAGCCTGAACAGAACCGAAAAGCTGTAGAGATCATTGTACAGAAGATCCAGGAGGACCCTCAGAGCAGCAGTTGTCTGAATATCAGCTACTCCAACATTTCCGGCCCTGTGGCCAATTCCAATCCCACCGGTTCCCCCTATGCCAACTCTGCTGAAGTGCTGCCTGCTGCTGCTGCCGCTGCCGCTACTGCTTCTAGCCTCCTAGGGCAGGCTAGTCTCGCTAGTGTGGGTGCCTTCCCTACAGCCATGTCCAGCTTTTCAGGGAATGATCTCCTGGCTATCACCTCAGCTCTCAACACTTTGGCAAGCTACGGATACAATACCAACTCTCTCGGCCTAGGCCTCAACCCGGCTGCTGCCTCTGGAGTTCTGGCTGCGGTGGCGGCAAGTGCCAACCCTGCGGCGGCTGCCGCCGCCAATCTTTTGGCATCTTACGCCAGCGATGCCTCTGCCAGTGCTGGACCACATGCAGGTGCTTTGGGCGGATTCACCCTGGGCTCTTTGGCAGCTGCCACTGGAGCGACCAATGGCTACCTCAGTGCCACCTCCCCCTTGATGACCAGCTCCCTCCTCGCAACAGAGAAGTTGGCAGAAGGGGCAAAAGATGTGGTAGAAATTGCTGTTCCAGAAAACCTGGTGGGTGCCATTCTGGGCAAAGGTGGGAAGACATTGGTGGAATATCAGGAGTTAACAGGAGCACGCATTCAGATCTCCAAAAAGGGCGAGTTTATTCCTGGCACCCGGAACCGTAAAGTAACCATCACCGGTTCACCTGCTGCCACCCAAGCTGCCCAGTATCTCATCAGCCAGAGGATCACATATGAGCAGGGTGTGCGGGCCACAAACCCGCAAAAAGTAGGCTAAAGCCAGCAGTGCTGGGGTGGGGAATAAATAAGAAATGGAGGCTGACCAGCGGGCGGTTAGCCTCACACTTTAGTATTTTAATGAGCGGACGATCCCCTCAACAACCAAGGCAGGCAGCAAATGTCTATATGTACATAGGATTTTTACTCCACAGGCCCCCACCCCGAGCTCCGCCTCCAAGCTCGCCCTCATGTCCCAAGGACTGACTGGGCCCTCTTCTTTTGGACGTTGCCCCACCCCTCCTCTCTTCTGTAGCTTGCAGGATGTGGTGCCCCCTCCCACTGCTGGGTGCCAAGGGGCCCTGGATTCAGCACTTGTGCCTGCTCTTTTGTGTGACTCCCTACTGGTTTATGGAAATAGTTTTCCTGTAAGTCACTTTCACCTTCTGCTATCACAGGTGACATTCAGCCCCAGGAGAGGGGTATGGTGGCCGTCATGCGCTACCTCCAAAGGTTGGTCCTTCTCTCCACTGCTTGCACCATACACGTTCAAAGCTGCTTGCACTGAGCCACAAGTCCAAAAAAAGAACCCTGTGTTGACCCCAGCATGAGTCAGTTCTAACACATAACCATTGTTAGGGCACAATGTTTGTGAACCACCTGTCCCTCCCTCTGTGCTTGAAGAGGCGTCATGTTCGGCCTACTTCTTCACATTGCACATACATAAGCTCAGAGCGTCCTTTCCAAAAAAAGTCACAGTTCCTATGTCCCTGTTTGGCTGTCCTGTCTCATGACAGTGGGCCATGGTATTTTGGACAAAGTGCCGTCTTTGTATTGACAAAAGTAGGAGAGCCTAGACTCTTTTGTATAGTGGGTCACCAGAGCCATGGTGGGTGCTGTGCTTACTAGGCATGTATAGCCCCCTTGAAAATGCTGGGGTCACAGGGTATCTCACTCATCCGTCCACATTATGTATTCCGATTAGCTGCTTTGTTCTGACCCCATTTCAGCGTCTCAAATGGCTTCATGCTTCTCCTGTGGCAGTGATCCAGGAGCCAAGTGCAGCAGCAGCAGTGTAATCAGCTTTGAAATGTAGCAAGAGATGGGGAGGCAGTTGTGGGCTGAATTCATACACTTCTGCCTGTCTGAACTGGTCACATCTGTTATATCCAGTTGTAGGCCGAATCTGCGTGGCAGAGGTTAAGTCCAAATTTGATCTTGAGCAGAACCAGGAATACTAAAATCCTAATTAAGACAGGACAGTGATATTTAGAAATAAACAAAACAGAAATCTACAGTATCCCTGGCTATAGTGCCATTTATACAACACTGTAATAGCTCACTGGGGGAAACAAAAACAAACAAACAAACAAAAGTCAGTATTGTGCAAGTTAAACTACATTGACGAAACGAGTCTTATACGTACAACCTCATTCTGGTTAAAGGAGGACTATCCATGGTCATCCTTGCTAGGATGAGTCCATCAGGACTTATTCTACCTAAGGAGGATACAATGGACCTTGCTTTGGCTAAACTGGGTGTAACTGGTCTCATCCTGACTAAATAATGTCCAAATAGCACCTTTAAAGCTTAACTGGGTCAAGCTAGCCAGGTCTGGTTTAGCTGGTATTTTACAGGCCTCTATGTGACTAAACTTTCTAAGGACTAAACTAACTCTAAGGAACTTATAACCTGAAAGTCTGACTGGCCATTTTGTAGTAAATCTAGATGGAACTGGTCTGGAACTTTGCAATACGGGTTTAACCGGCCATGTCCTGTCTTGAGGTCCTTCATAAATTGGAACACACTGGCTTAACCCTAAATATGATGGGTTTACAGCCACTTTTTAGCAATGCTGAATCTACAGTCAACCTGGCATTGCCTAAAATTAGTCCTCATCTTGACTAAGCAATCTGGGTCTTCAGCTTTAGCCCAGTTACCCGAAAACATATTAGGAGATTTTATGAGCAAAAGATGCTTCATTTAATTCTATCAAAGAGAATTATTTCTAAAGTGTAAGTGCATAGCTTACTAATTTGTAAATTCAGCTTCAGACCCTTCGTGGCATTTGCTGAAAGACCTGTGACGACCACATTTGGCCAAGGGGTCGCTTGGAGGAGGTATTCTGACTAAGCTAAATTTGGACGTGCAATTTAAAAGGCTAGATTTAGCAGGGTACCCTGACTTAAACAAACGCATCAGGGCAAAGGATGTGTAGAATAGTGTAGCAAATATCGGTCTGGCTTTGTAAAGGTCTCCAGGCCAAACTCGAAAGTATTTTTGAGAGGGACATAGCAATTAGCAGTGGCATCCCTGGAATATCTGGTCCGAGTCAAGATGAGCTTAGTTTGAGTGCCCAGGGAAAGCTGTAATCTTCAAAGTCAGGTTTAGCTAGCTGTTTTATCTCTGGCTACCATCTCTGACACCACCACTCTTATTTAAAGTAAGAAGGCACCCATGCAGGTTCCCCTCGCTTGTGAGCCTGGACGCAGTCCATGTTCACATTCACTATCGATGAGCCCCTGCTCCCAGGTGGATAACAGAGAAATGAGCAGAACAAGGATTGGGGGGAGGCATATAAAGGAGGTCCTGCAGGCAGAAGAAGCTGGGCGCTGTGATGGCCGCCACGCTGCTTTGTGTTGCTTATTAGAGACAAAAAAAAAAAAAATAAATAATAATAATAATACAAAAAGAAATGTGAAACACTGGAAGCAATATGGCGGCACGTTGCACTGTGTGTCTCTGATGCCTCAGAGAAGGTTTACCGAAATGCTGCTACTCTTATGAGACATATCGGTCTTGCAAACCAGCAAGGTGGAAAAGAAAATATATTTAATAATAACAATAATAATAATAAAGTTGTGCCAAAACAGATTTCTGCAGCTTCTAAAGACATACCTGCGTTGTAAAATAATGTGAAAGTGCCAAATGAACAATATTTATAATTAAACTCTGCAGCTATTGGACAAAAAAAGACTTTGTAAACTACAGAAGAATGCAGGAAGCTGGAGAGACGGAAAAAGCGAGAGCCTGGGCTGCTCGGCTCCGTCCCTCTGATGTAGCCTGGCATGCGTAGGGCGACGCACTTTTAGACTTTGGAACGTGTGTCTTGTGCAGCTCGCTGTTCTCTTTTTGCACGTCTGTATTGCATGTCGAGTGGGTGACAACCTGCAAGTGTCTCGTTATCTTTGCATGACAACGAAGGCAGAGCACTTTTAATGACTTTTTGTGCCCTCTTCCCCCCTACCCTGCATCATTTCCTTCAAGGCCAAAACGAGCTTTCGAGGTCCAAGGTGTCGCCCGCCGCACTTGCGCTAGTGTCTCTCTTAGAATTTGGGTGATGGGGAAAGGGGGTGGTAGAGCTTTGGCTGAGGTACACATTAACCCCCTCTCTCCCCCCCACCACCACCACCACCAACCACCACATGCACCACCACTCCCCCATTCCTCTCTTCCCATCCACTCAGGGACGCTTGAGCAGGGTTTCATGTGGCTCTTTGAGGCATCTGCTTGATCCCGGTGTGTGTAGCCTGCGAGTCAGGTGCTGCCGAGAAAGTGTATCGGCAAGTGCGCAAAGGAATTCAGATGCATCTCCGTAGGAGGCCAGGCGGCTCAGCACTGCGCAGGTTCCCATCCAGCACCGGCAAAGTCAGGCTGCATCTGTCATGTCACGTTTCTTTTGGCTGCTCTTCCTAACCCTGAGCGATATAACAAGCCGCCATTCATGTGTATCTTGTTTACTCTCCTTGTGACGCCACCCTGCCTCACCACCACCCCCACCCCCCCTCCCCGCACAACCTTCCTTTCTCCTCTTCCTCCCAAGTGCCAAACTAAGCAGTACCATTTCAGACTTTTTGAGTTCTAGTGTGTGTCGGACATCCATTGGAAGCACCCATGAAGTCAGCATGTTCTCCATCACTCTGACTGAGACTCCCAGCTGGGGTTGGGCGGGGGGGGGTTCATGGGGTGGTGCCGTCCTCTCCCACCACCGCTTTTTTCTTTTCGGTGTCTTTTCATTTCTTCAACCTTCAGGACCTCCATTGATTGTGAGCTGTAAAATGTCAGGTGCATCTCAGGCTGCACCCCAATCTTCTCCATTTTCTTTCCATGGAATGTGTCGTTTAGCCAAAAGCAGGCTGGGAGGAGATCGGGCGCCCGCCAGGCAGCCAATCCAGCCAGCTTGTCTTCTGAACTTTTGAACTTTTCACCCCCTCATGAACTTTTCTCAGCCTTTCCACTTCTGTGTCCATCAAACCCTGTTTGGATTTTAACCTCCATTCCATATCAAAGCTTCTTTGAGACTGTGCAATTTTAATTTACTTTTATTTTACATTGGGACAATTCAGACAGAGAGAGAGACAGATATCTATTTAAAAAAAAAAAAAAAAAAAAAAAACAGAGATAAATAAAGAGCCCACCAAACGGCCGACAGCTCCTGCCACCCTTTCATTATCTCCACTGTAAATATTTTCTGTTTTTGTTGAACTGTAAGAAGACGGTGTTAAAAAGAAAGGGGCCAGCAGCATAAAAGGGAAGGCCCTGCATTCCTTGACCCACCTAACTCCTAAGATATCCCCTCCCCGACCCTCCACCCCGGGCTCAGGTCTGCAGTTGCTGGCACCTCCTGAGCTGTGGCACCCAGACTGGTGAGTGCTGGCAGTAGGGAGGTGGGAGGAGGAGGAGGAGGAGGGGGGGGGGGGGGGGGGGGGGGGGTTAAGGTGCATAAGCCTGAATTGCGCCTCTTCACCTGCAGCTCAGAGCTGCCGTGCCAAAAGGAGAGCCACTGGGTGGGATGGCAGGTGCCTGAAGAGCCACTTCTTTTTATGCGCCTGGCCCCACTCCGTGACCTATTTATTTTAACATTATATAATATTAATAAAGAAAAAAAGGGAATGACTGGAAAGGTGAATTCTTGTTTTTGGACCCACTTCATTAACTTGAATATTTCAATGTTTCTGTAGCCTGTGTTTGTAAAGTAACTTGTGTTTTTGACCTGTGAATTCCCAGTGAAGTCGGCATTTTAGTGCTAATATATAAATATATATATTAACTCATTTTTTTTTAAAGTCATTATAAATGTTCATTACAGCATCACCTGTCTTCTGTTGTCTTTTTCTCCACCAATCACAACACTCGGCCTCATTCCTCTGCCGCCATCTGCTTGGGCTCGGGGAGGGGCGGGGGGGGTGGGGAGACCCGGGGCCGCGGCCCGCTCCCCCCTCCCCGCCCCCCCGCAGTCGCACAGCAATCGGAGCCGCCGCCACTCATATCTCGATGGAGCTCATTGTTTGATTTCAGTTGATATCTTGTCCATAACACACCCTTTCCCTCCACCCACCCCTCGCCCCACACCCCCTTGCACCTGTTTGTACTCCATCAATAACACGTGCTGCTAGGGGGCACCTATTAACACGGGACGCACTCACATGCTTTCCCATAACTGCATGTACATCTTGGCTCTTCAGTCACACTGCAGCGATGCGCCTGAGTCGCAGCCTCTTTGGCAGGCCATTCCTAGGTGGAGCTGGGCAGTGCCACTTTAAGATAGGTTGGTGGGGATGGGTGACTAAAGAGAAGTTACTCCATGAGGCACATGCACTGTATCTCCTGCCCAAAAAAAAGAGCCCCAAAGCTACTCTAGCACCTAACAAGATGGCTCCCATCCTCAATTCTAAACCACCTTGGTGGAGCAAGATATTCATTGCAGCATTAGAACCACAGCAGGCACTCTGCCCTAACATTGCGCCTAAATAATAGCATGAAAGGTGGCGCCCACTGCTCTTGAGCAAGCTCCTGGGTAACTGCATCCATCAGATGGCAGTCCAAAAAAATACCTTTTGAATGCAATTCCAAAGCCACGGTGAGCACACATGCAGCTGTGGAAGCTCCACGGAAACATAGTAGACTGAATCCATGTTAGGACGATGGCTGCAAGGCTGCTCTAGTGTCTGAGCTGGTGGATGCTTACTAACCTCGAAGTAGAACGGAACATCCTGGAGTCCAAACTCAACTGTTTCTAATCTTACTAATCCTTCATTCTGGCTCACGCGCTTTGAGCTCTTCTGTTCACTCACAACTGGATAGCTTGGACGGGAGCTCGAGGCAGAAGTGCGTCAAACAGAGTAAACTAGTGCTGATAAGATTCGGAAGCAGGTCACTTAAAATGGCGGAGAAGCAGACGTTTATCCAGTGAATTAGGAGCTTCCCAACAGGCAGTTTATTGTGAGGGATCCTCACAGACAAAAAAAGGCCATATGTTAGTGCTATGGTTTAATCGCAGGATGTCAGTTGGGCAGGGTGCCTGAATGCCGGTAAGTGACAGCCTCCTAGGTAGTTCTGCTAAATATCGTAGTGTGTGACAGCATCAAAGTTGTGACCACCGAATATCAGTTAGCAGCACAGTTTTTATCTGTGGCCATTCAGTATGTAATGGACGCAGAACTTCTGCCTACTGGTAAGTGACTTTATCATGAGTGGGGCCACTAAGTACCAGTAGTATTGAGTACCAGTAGGGCTGGGTCACTAAATATCGAGGGGGTGCTCGCTCAGGATGGAGTATGGGGGGGGGGGGGGCGCCCCCGGACCCTCCACGTACTGGTAAGTGACAGCCTAACAGTGTGGGTATCTTAAAAAATCATAATGTGACAGTATTGGAAGTGCAACCATTGTATCTGAGCAGGGCCTCTAAATATCACAAGAGGTGATAAATGGCATTGTCAAATGTGGACACTGTGGGCACAGAGCGTCAGACAAACGGCAGCATTGGAGGTGCGGTCAGACAGTAGCAAGGGGTGAGAGCCTCTGTGTGCCAGTTGGCTGCTCTTCAGGGTTGGAGCCTAATTTTGATCTGCCCTAAAGGATTTTTACTGCTGTTCTGTCATGGGGCCAGAGTCGAATGTGATATGGATGCCTGTGCAGCGGCTGCTCCCGGGCCTTGGGGTCTTGACTGTGGAAGCTTAATGTATCCCTGCACACTGTTGGAGATATGCAGTAAAAGATGACCACAGACTTAAGTAAGATAGAAATGGCCTTGTTTATCCAAATGGTACAACAATCAGTTAGCTGCAGATCAGCATGGCCAATATAAACACTGAGAACAATGAGATGATATTTTGTAAATGTGTAAATAACAGAATTATATGAATCGCAGATACTGGACCAAATGGACACATGTGGAATGTGTATGAGCTTCCTAACTAAACCTACCAAGCAGTCCGTATAAACGGGAAGGGCAGATTGAGAGACGGCCACCCACAATCCCATTCTCTCTGTCTGTCTCTCTCTTTCTCTATCCTGCACATGGGTTCTGCAGGCCCTTCTTCAGATTGTCAATCAATAAATGGATTTTTGTTTTCTACATGCAGCTTTGCAGAGTCTTCTCTTACCTCCAGCCACAGTGCACGATGGAACTCATCAAGGACAGCAGCTTTACATGCACCGACTTCCAGACAGCGTCTTCCTCACATGCAAAGTTGCACACTGAGACGCGTAAATAAATACAAACCCAGACTGAGGTGTTTGTGCTCCATGAGATGAGCAGACCTGGTCAGTTAGATACACACACATACACAGTACTTTTACCATGGGGAGCAGGGGGAGGCGCTCATTGCTCAAGCAGCCCCCTCCTGCACCAAGTGTGATGAGTGGAGTGCACATGCATCGAAAGCGAGCCCAGGGCCTGGCGGACAGGAAGGCCCCCACCTTCTGGGCTTTCCTTCCTGTGTTTGCCAGAGGCAGCAGCAACAGCAGCACCATTTCCCTTTCCTCTGCACACAATGGGAGATCCTGGAAGGGCAGCACAGCTACACAATGCACCAGTGAGTCTCCCCCAGCCCCCATTGTAGGACTAATGAGCTCACCCGCAGGCGACTGGATTTATTTCCAGAGCCGGTAGCCCCCTCAGCCGGGACCCCAGTCAAGTGTCTGGACAGCAAGAAAATCTGTGTCTCTGAAACATAATGGCTGAAATTACCAGAGAAGACTTTAGGAGAATGTTCAGCATGAAAGGAGATATAAAAGGAGCCATTAAGCAAGCCTGCGCTGAAACAGCTTACCGCCATACCCGTGAGGTCTAACGCTTCGCTCCGTTAGGTGGACCAACAGATAGCCATAGACTTGTTTTCACACACACAGAGATAGACTCAGATGGGCATTTCACTTCTCTGCTTGCATGGCATCAGTTCTAGGTGGCACTGCCCTCTTTAGGTCCTGTCACATGTGACGTTTAAGCAGGGCCGAGGTGTGCAGGGAATTCGCTCGGATTCCGACTGATTTTCTGTGGAAGACAGTTGCCTAGCAACATGCCATGCATTATCACATGGGCATGAAAATGGATAAAGTGAGTAGCACTTTTATGAAATGGAAAACCATCAAGAAAAACGCAAACACTTTGTCATGCACAGACAGTTTCAAGCTGAAACCACTGGAATAATAACTAGAAACGTTAAGGTGCTTTGACACGTAGGCTTCTTTTTCAGCTGGAGGCCACTTGTCATTGCAAACACACACAGATCCACACTTTTAAATCCTTCCGGGTTTGCTCAGTCTTCCTCACACACATAAAGACCCATCCACACGAAGGCTCCAGAAAGAACCTTTAGTTATTTAGATGTCACAGGCTTCATACAGTAAATAGCCAAGACTTGATGGTAACAGATCAGTGGGTTCCTGATATTAAAACGACTCTTGCTGCACACAATAACACAGGTTACGTCCAGATTTTATTAGTCTGTTAGCGTCCTGCTAGGTAACCTACCATACATTTAAGATTTCAGGTTTCTTAAAAATATCCAGCAGTTTTTCAAAGCACAAAGAACCAACTTTGTATGCAGAGAAACCTTCCCAGAATGAAATGGTGCTTGGTCAAGTAATGGAGCTACGAGGAACCACACAACCCAGTAAAGAACAATGAAGGGCCATCAAAGAACTATCTATTATTTTTAAGAGTGTACAAGCAAGGTAAAAATAACAAAAGCAAGCACACACAAAGAGAAACAAGTCGATGTAAAACAGATCTTAGACAAAACTCATAAAGGACACGACGGCATATAAATGAGGTATTCACAGAAAGACACCTTAACCTTAATGCACCCTTTCACATACAGTATGTGTAAAAAAGCAGTAATATACCAACGCCTTAGC
>JANRMT010062840.1:28002631-28024313 GCA_026402145.1 Polypterus bichir lapradei | reverse complement strand
CAGTCAGTCAGTGAGGGCTTTGCCTTTTATTATTATAGATAGTCATTTCATCCATATACAGTAGTGCAGCATACAGTGAAACGAAACAACGTTCTTCCAGGACCTTGGTGCTACATAGAACGCAGGACAACGAAGAATCCATGACACATAACATAAAGACACGTAATATATAACAAGGTGCATGTGAGTCAAATGTGCAAACATGTGCAACATTGCAGAGCAGAACACATATATCAGATATCAGATCGGTCCATGAGTGTTCAGGAATCTGACTGCTTGGGGGAAAAAACTGTTACACATTCTGGTGGTAAGGGCCTGAATGCTTTGGTACCTTTTTCCCAATGGCAGGAGTGTAAACAGTGAATGTGAAGGGTGTGTTGGGTCATTCACAATGCTGGTGGCTTTGCAGATGCAGCGTATGATGTAAATGTCCATGATGGAAGGGACACACCAGAGATGATCTTCTCAGCTGTCTTCACTATCTGTTGTAGGGCTTTACGATCCCTGACCATGCAATTTCCAAACCAGACAGTGATGCAGTTGCTCAGGATGCTCTCTATGGTTCCTCTGTAGAATGTTGTTAGAGTAGCTGGTGGAAGATGGGCTTTTCTCAGCCTACGCAGGAAGCAGAGCCGCAGCTGGGCATTTTTGGCCAAACAGCTGGTGTTGTAGGACCAGGTGAGGTTCTCTGCCAGTTGGACACCCAGAAATTTGGTGCTATTGACGACCTCCACAGTTGAGCCATCAATGTTCAGTGGCAGATGGTCACTCTTAGTCTTCCTAAAGTCAACAATCATCTCCTTTGTTTTGTCTACATTCAGAGACAGGTTATTGGCTTTACACCAGTCCATTAACCGCTGCACCTCTTCTCTGTATGCTGACTCATTGTTGCTTATGAGACCCACCACAGTCGTGTCATTGGCGAATTTTATGATGTGATTAGAGCTGTGCGTTGCTGCACAATCATGAGTCAGCAGTGTGAACAATAATGGACTGAGCACACAGCCTTGAGGAGCTCCAGTGCTCAGTGTGGTGGTTCTGGAGATGTTGTTTCCAATCCTGACTGACTGAGGTCTCTCAGTCAGGAAGTCCAGAATCCAGGTACAGAGGGAGGTGTTCAGTCCCAGCAGGCTCAGCTTTTCCGTCAGCTGCTGAGGAATAATCGTGTTGAATGCTGAGCTGAAGTCGATAAACAGCATTCGAACGTATGTGTCCTTATTGTCCAGATGAGCGAGAGCCAGATGGAGAGTGGTGGCTATTGCATTATCTGTTGAACGGTTCCAGCGATAAGCAAACTGAAGGGGGTCCAGTGAGGGGGGCAGCAGGGTTTTGATGTGCCTCATGACAAGCTTCTCGAAGCACTTCATGATAAGTGAGTACAACGGGACGGTAGTCATTGAGGTTGGACAATTAACAAAATGTTACTCCATGTCAAATCAACAAATGGCCCCCTCACTTAGTCAGGAGAGGAGAGGTTAGGAGAAGACGCTGATACAGCACATTGCCACCACACAACAAACCAACTCAGGACCCCAGATTAGGACCCGAGTGTAGCCATGCGATGGGTGACACCTCAGCACCACACTAGTTCAGATGGAATGGGACCAGTGTGAGGTTTTTTATGGTGGCTGGAGTGCCAATTCTGCCACAAAACCCCAGGTTTTTCCTTACAGGTTGGCGGGCCAACATATAGGGCTGGATGCAGATTAATGTCACACCCAGGACGGAGCAATGGCAGATTAAGGGCCTTGCTCATGGGCCCAACGAAGTTGAGTCACTTTTGGCGTTTAGAGGATTTGAACCTTCCGATTACCAGTACAGACCCCTTGCTTTAGAGCCACCACTCGGCCCCCATAGTCAGGAGACACCCTTTATAATTTCTTTTGATGTAAGTTCAATACTTTCCAAGATACAGCCAGTTTACCGAGGGGAGGTGGGTGTCACTTTTATCTGGGCTCATTTTTTCATATTTCAAGTCCATATTTCAAGAACTAAATCACCGAGTAGGCTCAAACTTTGCATATTGGTAAATTAATTGGTATAGTATGTGACAAAATTAAAACATTTAGTCCAGATGACCCTGCATGGTCAAAGCAGCCCCTTGAAACTGACCAAAATTGAATTTGAGTATTTGGCTTAGCTATGTTTAGGCCTCAGAAACACTTATTTGTAACCAACACAGACTTTTTTTCTTATTCAGATAACTATGTAGGCTTTCTGAAAAAGCAATAAACAGAAAAGTAACTTTATCCGGGTTTGAACAGCAGACCTCTCAAATCCAAAAATTATTTTGGATTTCATTTTCAGAGCACCCAAACCACATGTGGGAATGTGCAAATCATTTTTAAAAATATTTTTTCATTTACTCTACATTGTCGCTTCTTTCTCAAAACACAAACCTTACTTTTCTTATGCAAATCTTTCATGTTTATTTTCCAACCTAAGTGTAGGTTGATTGTGCCATGTGTCAATAATGCTAATCATTGAATTTTTTCAATCAATAAGTAATTAAAAATGTCAAAACATTTTTTTCATATCGAATGACGATGTCCTGTCTCATGTTGCTGAACAGAGAATGCGATTCTCCATGGCCAAAAGAGTGCCTGATTAGAACATTAGAACACTCTAGACGAGAACAGGCCATTCAGCCCAACAAAGCTCGCCAGTCCTATCCACTTAATTCTTCCATAAAAAGTTTCAATTCGAGTTTTGAAAGTCCCTAAAGTCTTACTTTCTACCACACTACTTGGTAGCTTATTCCTAGTGTCTGTCATTCTTTGTGTAAAAGAAAAACTTCCTAATGCTTTTGTGAAATTTACCCTTAACAAGTTTCCAACTGTGTCCCCGTGTTCTTGATGAACTAATTTTAAAATACAAGTCTCAATCCACTGGACAAATTCCCTTCTTAATTTTAAACACTTCAATCATGCCACCTCTTAATCTTCTTTTGCTTAAACTGGAAAGGCTCAGCTTTTAATCTTTCCTCATAATGTATCCCCTGTAGCCTTGTAATCATCCTAGTCGTTCTTCTTTGGACCTTTTCTAGCGCTGCTATGTCCTTTTTGTAGCTTGGAGACCAAAATTGCACACAGTACTCCAGTGTGTTATAAAGCTTGAGCATAACCTCCTGCGACTTGTACTCCACACATCGTGCTATATAACCTGACATTCTGTTAGCCTTCTTAATGGCTTCTGAACACTGTCTGGAAGTTCATAGTGACGAGTTCACCACAACTCCTAAATCCTTCTCATAAGGTGGACTCTCAATTTTCCGACTGCCCATTGTGTATCCAAACCTAACATTTTTACTTCCTAGTAAAACTTCCTACTCGAATACCACTGTTGCATCCCTACAGAAGATGACAAACTCAAAGTCGGCTGGGTGTCTACTGAAGATGGTTAATTGACCGTTCAAATATTCACTACTGAAGCAGCAGCTGACATCCTGTCGTCTCATGACCACGCACTCCTGATGGATCAGATGCATCCCTCACATTAGACCAGTGTCCTATTGGAAGCTACGGTGAGTGCATGAATGATGAAAAATGTTACGTACATCGGTGTGATTCATGACAAGAGTGAAGTAGAATGAGACATCCTGATGTGTTTCATTCATCCAAACTATGCTGCGCAATCTTTTCATTGGCCACCTAGAGATGATATTTGTTGGGTGCCCTTATTGTGTGTCGTTGCATTGCTTAATGTACCTACAATGGTCAGTGGGAGGCAGTACCATCTTGATCTCCAAGACAAAGATGCCCTATACTCTGCACTTCGATTGAAACAGAAACAAAATGGGTCACATTCCTGATGATGTAATATCAAGATGGTAACATTTCATTATAACTAGTGTTGTATTTCATGATAAATCAAGTAGCTGTTGTTCATGTGCTCTGCTTAATGTGCCTTTGTTGTGATGACTATCATTACTGACAAATGATGAATTTAACACATGTTTAGAATGGAAAATAAAAATTAAAGATTTACATTCTCTTCTTTGAGAAAGAAGGGACCATGTAGGATGTAGGAAAAATCATTTTTTAAAATGTCTCCACATTCCCAGAATGCATTAAGCTGGTCAAATGAGTTTTTTCACATTTCAGAGGTCTGTGTGTCAAACCCTGATGCAGTTGCTTGTTTGTTTATGACCTTTTGAAAAGCCCTGTGTAGGTATCTAAACATGGGGAAAAATTTTGCAGGCTGTATCAGTTAGAAGTATTCTTTCCAAAAGCCTAAACATGGCAAAGCCTAAGACACCAAGTTTTTTTCCACTTTTGAAGGTCTGCTCTTACCAAGTGGTGTCATCTGGACCAAACATTTTGATTTTTATTATGTACTATACCTAGAAAGGTTGTTTAGTTGTGAGAAAACAAAGCTGTGTCAAATTTTGACAACCCTCTCCCCTCACAAAATTGGCTGTATCTTGGAAAGTAATGGTCTTACATCAAAATAATTTTACAAGGTGTCTCCTGGTGTATTTTTCAGAATTTTATGAGACCGAAGTGCGTGGGATTTCTGTAACACTGGTTGCTTTAACATGGAATGACCCTTCTGCTGGGCACACAAAAACAGAACCATGCCATTCTCCACAAAAGGACACACAGGCCAGCTTGACAGTGGAATTAAAATACAAGTCAGGCCAAGTCAAGTGGCTTCCCTGTCTTACCATTCATACAGAGTGCCATAAAATAATGTTTCAGTAAAGGACTGGAGTGCAACCAACACATACTGTAAATACAGTGGGATGCAAAAGTTTGGGCAACCTTGTTAATAGTCATTATTTTCCTGTATAAATCGTTGGTGGTTACGATAAAAAATGTCAGTTAAATATATCATGTAGGAGACACACACAGTGATATTTGAGAAGTGAAATGAAGTTTATTGGATTTACAGAAAGTGTGCAATAATTGTTCAAACAAAATCAGGCAGGTGCATAAACTTGGGCACCATTGTCATTTTATTGATTCCAAAACTTTTAGAACTAATTATTGGAACTCAAATTGGCTTGGTAAGCTCAGTGACCCCTGACCTACATACACAGGTGAATCCTATAATGAGAAAGAGTATTTAAGGGGGTCAATTGTAAGTTTCCCTCCTCCTTTAATTTTCTCTGAAGAGTAGCAACATGGGGGTCACAAAACAACTCTCAAATGACCTGAAGACAAAGATTGTTCACCATCATGGTTTAGGGGAAGGATACAGAAAGCTGTCCCAGAGATTTAAGCTGTCTGTTTCCACAGTTAGGAACATATTGAGGAAATGGAAGACCACAGGCTCTGTTCAAGTTAAGGCTCGAAGTGGCAGACCAAGAAAGATTTCGGATAGACAGAAGCGACGAATGGTGAGAACAGTCAGAGTCAACCCACAGACCAGCACCAAAGACCTACAACATCATCTTGCAGCAGATGGAGTCACTGTGCATCGTTCAACCATTCGGCGCACTTTACACAAGGAGATGCTGTATGTGAGAGTGATGCAGAGGAAGCCTTTTCTCCGCCCACAGCACAAACAGAGCCGCTTGAGGTATGCTCAAGTACATTTGGACAAGCCAGCTTCATTTTAGAATAAGGTGCTGTGGACTGATGAAACTAAAATTGAGTTATTTGGGCATAACAAGGGGCGTTATGCATGGAGGAAAAAGAACACAGCATTCCAAGAAAAACACCTGCTACCTCCAGTAAAATATGGTGGTGGTTCCATCATGCTGTGGGGCTGTGTGGCCAGTGCAGGGACTGGGAATCTTGTCAAAGTAGAGGGACGCATGGATTCCACTCAGTATCAGCAGATTCTGGAGACCAATGTCCAGGAATCAGTGACAAAGCTGAAGCTGCGCCGGGGCTGGATCTTTCAACAAGACAACGACCCGAAACACTGCTCAAAATCCACTAAGGCATTCATGCAGAGGAACAAGTACAACGTTCTGGAATGGCCATCTCAGTCCCCAGACCTGAATATAATTGAAAATCTGTGGTGTGAGTTAAAGAGAGCTGTCCATGCTCGGAAGCCATCAAACCTGAATGAACTAGAGATGTTTTGTAAAGAGGAATGGTCCAAAATACCTTCAACCACAATCCAGACTCTCATTGGAACCTACAGGAAGCGTTTAGAGGCTGTAATTTCTGCAAAAGGCGGATCTACTAAATATTGATTTCATTTCTTTTTTGTGGTGCCCAAATTTATGCACCTGCCTGATTTTGTTTCAACAATTATTGCACACTTTCTGTAAATCCAATAAACTTCATTTCACTTCTCAAATATCACTGTGTGTGTCTCCTGTATGATATATTTAACTGACATTTTTTATCGTAACAACCAACAATTTATACAGGAAAATAATGACTATTAACAAGGTTGCCCAAACTTTTGCATCCCACTGTAGTACCAATACAATATAACACTGGGCCAGTGCAAGACAAGTTAAAACAAATCTGTGCTAAACTAACCCACATCTCACTAAACTAATAAATGTGTGAATAAATAATAGGTAAAAGAAAAGGCAGTAAAACATTGAATTAGATAGTAATAAATAATTGAACAATAATAATAGAGACAACAGTAATAGCAGATGTCCTGTATATAGATAAACTACTAGGAACAAAACAATTTTAGAACAATACTACTTAGAACAAAGTGATCCCCACAATAATGAATAATTCTTTACATTTATATTGCGCTTTTCTCACTACTCAAAGCACTTCACATAGTGAGTTGTGTGCCACTTCAAGAACCACTAGTGTGTGGCATCCAGCTGGATGATGCGATGCAAGCCATTTTTGCGCCACTGAGCTAACCACACATTAGTGGTGAAGTGGTGAGATGGTTAACCAATTAGAAACAGAGGATGATTAGGGGGCCAGAATGACTAGGCCAGGGTGGGACATCGAGATGCACCCTGTTCTTTTTATGAAGGATGCCCAGGGATCTTTAATGACCACAAAGAGTCGAGACCTCAATTTTATGTCTCATCTGAAAGATGGTGCCAGTTTTTACAGCACAGTCCCCCCATTACTCTCGATGGTCTCCCCTGCAAGTATTGCCTGGTGTGGAACAATGATACGTAAAAAAAGTACAACACACACAAACCCTGGCCAGACTGATGAACCAACTTCCATAAATTTCTGTTTCTTCCAGATAAAGTCCTGGTAGCAGCGGAGGTAGCACCTGCCGGTAGCTGGCAGGAACCAACCCTAGATGGGAAGCTAGTTCACTGCAAGTTTCATAAACCAACCTGAAAGCTGTCAGAGAATTAAGCTATACTTGTTTGAAGTATGTTTGTTTGAAGAATGCAGGATTAAACGTACAGGACCACAGAAGAGCACACAAAATCTACACAGAAAGCACAAAGTGTTAGGAATTTGATTGAGACCAAGATAGCAATACACCTGGGCATATCCACCATACTATTTTACAATGTAAAATGACACCAGTATGGCCAAATAAAATCACAGGAGACAATGCCTCCCAACCTAACGGAATATTCAAGAACCCTGGCCACACTGATACACTTGTCTGTATACATTCTCATACAAAAATGTGCACATCAAACCAACCCTGGCTTTAAAATGTAAGCACACACGTATTCAAATATTAACAGACACAATATCGCATACACATTTCACAATGAGGGGCAGACAAATACACACCACATATTAAGATGGGCATGCAGAGATCAGTGCCCAGAACCAGTGTAACACCACATGCTGCTCCAGTCCACAAGTGCCTCCATGTCCGCTCTGCATGTGGAGCAGGCCGATGAGTTTACTCGTTGTTAAATTTGGACTGGGTGTAATCGCGGGTTTCTCTGAGGCCAGCTTGCTTGTGTTTGGTATTACGGAAGCCTGGAGGTTAGACGCACACACAGGATTAGTGGGTGGTGCGTGTATTTCCAGAGCTGCGGCCCTGACCACCAACACCTCAAAGCTGAGGACGAATGCCAGGGCCCAGAAATCTCTCCTGGGCGTCTGCTGCATTTATTTGGCACTTGCGCTCTACATAGATACAAAAACACTTTTGGGAAAGCAGAAATGAGCAAACGACTAACGAAAGGGACCGTTATTTGTATTTCGAACACGAATGAAATTCTACATTAACTGTCAGATGAAGTCTTTACTTTGGTGGTAAAGGCGGCTTTGGGTTTTAGGGCTGCAGAAACTGATCGAAGGAGGTGGATCTCCCTGGCAGCTTCATCCATTCCGCCAACAGCGATAATCTGGAAATCAGAATATTAACTAGAGTTAGAGGTACTGCAATTCAATGGTGGACCACTGGCTCTTCAGTGGCAGGATTTCGAAAAGCTTCTCAAGTGATTCATTCTTAGCTCTCATATTGCCATTGCTCTGTACTCGCACCGTTCGTTTAAACGTTGTTGATCATTTTGATTTTAGGAGACTGTGAGTTTGCTTACGCCTGCTTCAGCCCTCGTTACCCAAGTTTTGTCAGTACTGTATGTCTCGTATAAGAATGACCAGATCTGTTGCATACTCACAAAGAATGAAACTATTAACCGAAAAGGATTTCAGGCTGATGGAAGAAAAGTCAGATGCTTTGGGAGAACGGTTTCATTTATTTTTTTTTGCCACTGAAAGACGACGTGCCCGTTACCAAAATAATTTTCTGAACTTTGAACTGAAGTTTCAGGTTGTCAAAGAATTCTCCGCATTGCTTGATATGCCAGCGCCACCCGCAGGACAATTGCGGTAGTGTTTTCACTAAATCGTGTTTGTCCCACTTAACGCAGTATTTTATACCGTCGTGTCGAAGCACAATGGATTCCAGCCGCCATAATAAAAAAAAAAAACATATTATTATTACAAGTGTTCATATGAAATATCTCTATAAATGAAATATTAAAAGTATTTCGAAAGATACCCTCCCTAATATTAAATAATGTGAAGCTTTCGTCATCGATTTTTGCCATTCCTGACAAACCGGCAGTACAATCAGCAATAATTTAAAAGTGTTCCGTTTTGACCCTTCTTTGTTACTTTCGGGCGATTTAATTCTCGAATGCATTGAATTCCAGACAGATTATGAAACCAATAATACATAGTTTTAATAGCCCTGCTATAGCCATCAGTGCGATCGTTTTTGAAATGTAAAATTCTACATCGTAAATGGGAAAATTATTTTCAAGCCCTAACAGGTTTTGAAGGTGAAAGAAATTGCGTTCAAAATTATAAGAAAAATGAAACCATGTAAATTTGATTCTAATTTATTCATGAAAAACTGTATTTTGTGAAAGCACTACCTCTAATAGTCCCCAGCAGACCCCCACGACCCTGTTCAGGATTAAGCGAGTTAGCAAGTGACTGACTGACTGACTGGCTACCTCTAATACGATTATTTGCTGCTTTATCTTATATAACAGTCCTGGACAGATGAAAAGGGTTGTTAGTGCTCCATCTAATCTTATTACGGTTACAGCATATTCAATATAGTCCAACATTCACTCACGTTTTAGAGTTTTTGAAATTTAATCCCAGTTTTACAAGTCCAAAAATAAAAGGAAAAATGGAAACGGAAAAGTGACAACTGATATTTGTAAAACACTGTGAAAACCTAAGACAGTACATATAGTAATGAGTTATGATGCTTTATATTATTTTACTTTTTCCTTCATTTGTCACATTTTTTATATCTTAAAGAAGGGCTTTATTTAAAAATTCCACAAGCACATCTCATCCTGGAAGACGCGCCATCTGATTCCAGAGTGACAAACCCCATCTATTTTCCACAGGTTTCCATCGTCCCCCGACACGTGACATGAGTGAAAATGCGTGTGCAACGAAGCCTCATAACTTGTAGTTTGGGCCAGAGCGTGGCGCTAAAGAGACAGAGCCTCCTTATAAGCATATCGCAGTTTTTTTGTAGCCGGAACTACTCGAGCAGGTAAAGGAAGTAATACTCTGTTTCTTTTGTCGGATATTAGGGATGAAACTGGCATTGTGGCGTGCACAATACTTTGTGGTGCCGCTTTAAACTAGGTAGGTAGGTCCTGTGAGAGTCACTGCCTTGTAATGCACGAGACCAGTGCAGGTGTCTCAGCGGCCAATCTGAACTTGTCACTGGAGGCGTAACGTTTTAATAATATGCAAGATAACAAGGGGTGCTCCTGTTCAATTAATCAGTCAGTGTTTAATATAAATGTATTAACCGATGTGTCTTGACACAGCAGTTTATAAATATGTAAATAAATGATGAATACGGTGAAGCATAGTGGAGGCAGCATCATACTGTGAGAGTGCTTCTCAGCAGTAGGAAAAGGAAGACTGGTCAGAATTGAGGGAAAGATGAATACAACCAAATATAGGGAGGCCCTTAAAGAACATCTGCTCCACAGTTTCATGTGACGTCAGACTGTCATGAAGGTTCATCTTTCAGCAGGACATACAGCCAAGACAACACTCCAGTAGCTTGACCCAGCCAGAGCCCAGACTAAAACCCTATAGAAGATCTATGGGGAGACCTGAAGATGGAAGTTTACAGACACTTATCATTTAATCTAACAGAGCTTGAGAGGATCTGCCAGAAAAAAATGTGATAAACTGCCAATTCCAGGTGTACAAAGTTTGTAGAGACTTACCAAGAAGACTTGAAGCAGTAACTGCTGACAAAGGGGCTTCTACAAAGTACTGAATTAAGGATCAGAATACTTATATGTATGAGAGATGTCAGTCTTTGATTTTTAATAAATATGAAAAACTTTCTGGAAACCTGTTTACTTTGTCATTATGGGTTTTTGAGTGTAAAGGGCAAAAAATGCCAACTTATAAAGTTAAATCTACAATTCAATAAAGTGTGTAGAAGGTGAAGGTGTCTGTATACTTTATGAATCCACTGTATGCCTAAAAAGTCAAACAAGTATTGTGAAAAGTAGCTTCACTGGTCAAGTACAGTTTATAATAAAAATAATACAAGGCTGTGTTGCATATTTTAGAAATTTCTTTCACAGCCAGCAGTCTGTATTAGTGTAGGCTACAGTGTTGTCATTGCTTTTACAGCAAAAGTGACAAATTTACAAAAACTATTAAAGAACTAGCTAAATAGGAATGACAGTGACACAATGGGCATTAGTGCTGCTGCCTTGTATACAGAGCACATTCTCAAGTGTGCATGGGCTTTCTACCCACCTTGCTGAAAACATTCAGTTTGTACTAATGGTGATGGCTGCATTTGCTGTGAACCCAGCAATGGACTGCTTATCCATCACATTCTGGATTGAATCATGCAGCTGTAAGAATGTTGTGTTACAGTAACTACATTCACATGTAAGTGCTCACATTATATTACAAGGTGTAACAACTTACAATAATTCTACCTAGGCAGAGCAAAGGGTAAACCTTGTTTCGGTTCTTCAAACACTGAATACTACCGTGTAGCATCCATAGCACCTATTGAGATGACCTAGAGGATCATATTGCTAAATTCTGCATGAAGCCTTTAAATAATGAGAATTCTATGTAAATCCACAAGCTGTATAGTAAAACAAGACCACCAAATGGCCAATAAAACCTAGTTTTGCGAGGATTCAATCTCTAAAATACCTAGGCAAGTTAGGGTTTACTGAACACTCTCTAAATTGATAATTATGACTGTGCACATGCATGCTTTGTGGTAGAGTGATGCCTCATTCAGTCTACAACATAAAGCCATGTGCCTGATGTGTCACAGATAAGGTTTGGCCCCCACCAACACTGAACTAGATTGAATAAGTTCAGGAAAATCTGAGTAATGCATGAACAGGCCACATGTTCACATAGAATCAAGCATTTGAACTGGAGACATGACTCTTAACCAGTGTATGATATGGAGAAGTCAAAACTGTGATCCTATGTGAACACGTTTTCTATTCATGCACTTCAGGTCAGGTCCAGGAGCATGCACTGGTACAGCGTGTGGCCGCACTCACCACATGACAAAACTGCTTGGAATCCTGGTTGGCAACCCCCCCAGGCACACATACAGTCCAGTCCCACCCTATGGAAATTACCATCTATCTGCTGCAGGTGTTGCGTGGGCATCCCCTTGGCCTGGTCCAGCTGCTTGGGTCCTGAACAATGAGGATCCTGTGAGCCAGATCACCTTCGGGTAATCGCACCACATGGCCGTAGTACCATAACTGGTGCACCCTCACAATGCCTCATTCAGGACTCCACAAGAAACACAAAGTCAAACCAGTGGTACCCAAGGAATCTCTGAAGAGACACAGTACCAAAGGAGTCCAGTCTTCAGCTCAGGTCATTGGGTAGCATCCATGTCTCGCAACCATATAGCAAGACCGGAAGTACTTTAGATTTGTCATATTTATTTGACAATATTTTTGTAAAAAATCTATGACTTTTGTATGTTCCAAGCATACAGCTAGATAACTCGACATATTGATTTTACAACACAGTTAACATGATTTTTTTATTCCATGCACCTTTTTGATGTTTGCTTTTGTCCAGCATTTGTCCCCACAGATGCCCACTCTATCAAGAACTTTATTCTTAGTAAAAATATGAAACTTTTTCTCTGTCATCATTGTGAATCATATGGGGTAGTAAAATATTTAAAAAAAAAGAACATTTTTTGATGAGAGATTTTTTATAACCAGTTCACTAAGTGAATAACTCGGTACACATTAAGTAACAAGGGACAAACATGCTTTTCTGAGATTACAGTGATTGAACACACAAAATTCTTTTTTACTTATTATGTAATACTGGGAAACCAAAAATGTAATCATAATCGGACTCTTACAAACAAAGTATTTAGGAATGGGATTTGACAAAATATGAACAGATGCCAGGCGGCCAATCCAGGAAAGACAGTAGAAGCCAACTGTTTGCAATAAGGGCTGTATTTTCCTTTCCCTAATATGCCTAGGCGGCTGTTAACCTCATTCCACATATTTTTTCTTGTCCTTTTTCTTTTTCTTTCTGCACAATTCAGGTAGGTCCATGTTCTCATTCTCTTCCACTTTAATGTTTTTGACCACTAGTTCCACCATATCAGGCTCCTCCTTAACTTGTTTGTAATGCTTTTCTTTTTTCCTCTTCTTTTTCACATGGTGTGTATTAGTATCTAAATTTGACTGAAGCAGACTGGGAGATTTAGAGGAAGCAATGCTTCCAAAAGGAATAAATCTTTGTTTTAGACATGGTGGGATTTGAGGGGCTGGTATAGCTGGAAGAGCATTAGATACAAAACTTGTATCACTCGTGTCACACTTTTCACTGATGTTTAAAATACCGCAGAAGGGTGAGCCTAACTTTAAGTCACATTGCTGATCAAGAGCCAAGACACATGTATTTGGCAGCTCCTTCTGGCTACTGAGCACATTGTAGATTTTCTTCTCTCCATCTACACGAGTTTTAACAGTGTTAAAACCAATCAGAGGTACCTTCTTGTCAGAAAAACTGAAAAAAAAAACACAAACAATAGAGTGCAATATCTGTATGAGTCATCATCAAACAATCATCAAAATGGTCTTAAAATTGTAGTTTTACAAATTGACAGTTTCTCAAATGTGCCACTATTGACTACACTGATTAACCCACATTAGCCACAAGTCCCCAACACCAGAGGTAAGGTATACTGCTGTACATCCGACTGACTGCAAAAGGTAAAGAAATATGGCATTCCTGGGGCACAAACACTACAGCAGCAGGAGGAACCTTAGGTCCAAGTATGATGGAGGGGCAGGTAAACAGCATTCTCTTTCTCTTCTACAAAGTGTCTTTGTTTTAATTAAAGAGGTAAGTACACAACAGATTAATTTGAGTTTAAACTTCTATGGCCTTTCAACTGTGGTTAAAAAGCAGAATTTATCGTTTCCAGTTATTCACAATTCCACTTTTGCATTCTGACCTACTGCTTATTAACAGGTCTGTGGTAGGTTTTTACAATGCTACATTGACAGGCCACCGTCCCTCAGCAGAACCTAGCATTGTCACATTCCGCGTAATACCATGACCAGGGTCCATTTGGGCTCTGTGCTCATGAGTTTCTCTAGGCTATAGATGGGCCCAAGTTAGAAGCTCAACAAACTGGCAATAGAACCTGGAGGTTGGATTGAAGAATGTGTTGAGGGAGAAATGGACCAAGCTTGTTTTACTAGTGCAAAAGGACAGACAAACTTGGGTATACTTATATTCATAGCTTTGTCTGTGGAAGAAAAGATTTTGGTGAAGGTCACTTATCTCTGATGTTCACACAAAAAAAAATCCTCCAGCAGCTGTAGGGATATTTATAAGCTCCTGGCTACATTATATATAGAGTTGACTCCAGTTGCTTCCACACAAAAAAAAGCTTTGTACTTTTTGCCTGTGCTTTTAAAAGCTACTCGAAGTGCTTATCCTTTTTGAAGACAGAAGGGTATTATGCTCAAGAAGTTACCACTGACTGGCTCCGGGATAACTAGGAGATTAATACCCCTGAAAAGAAATTATAGATTTTATGTAAAATGTGACCAGGAGATATTCTCCATTTGACTCCCAGCTGCATAGTTAATTATTTTAGGACTTTACTGCTAGGGAAGAAACTGACCATAAGGAACATCATGTATACATACAAGGACAAGGTTTAAAACAGCCTTGTTAGCGAAGTCAATAATTGTCCTTGAAAACAAGTCATCAGACTTAAAAAGTTCTATTTTCTACCCGGTTAAATGGAGGAAAAAAAAAAAAGGGAGCAGAGCAATCAAGTGATCTCGATTTACATCATGTCGAGCACAGCAGCCTGGCAGTTGACGTGGTAAATCCAAGATCTCCAAACCTGCAGGCGAAGTGTCCTGGAAAAATGCTCATCACTCATACTGGGTTATCCTTTTGCAACCATCAATGATTTAAACATGGTTTACTCATTACAGAATCATCATTATGATGGACTGCATTAAACCATTTTTAGGTGCGAGGTAAGTATTAACCTTACAACCAGTTAATCACTTGTAAAGTGTGCCAATTTGGAGTCCTGTATATCTTCAAGCTTAATTTTACTTACATGTCACTATTATAATAAAAAAATCCTGGGACGAGACGAGACTTTTTAGTCTGGGATGAGATGTGACTTTTTCAGAGAGATACTTTCATGTCCCGCGAGATTAAATTTTGTGCCAAGAGATTTAACCACGCCTGGGGAGGATGGAAATAAAAGACAAAGAGAAGATGACAAAGTAGAACGTTGTAAGGAATTCAAAAAACGTTGGCTCGATACACATGCAGAGCAGGTTACAGATAATGAAAGTACTAAAATTTCGAAAGTCTCAAAAAAATGATAGTAAAGATCGCATTTGCGTATCTAAACGGAAATTGTTACTCTGTGAAATAACGGAACAGCGAAAAGAGATTGAATATATTGTTCGGATTTAAACTTTAAGTCGGAGACTTGTAGATCGTCTAATTGGTGTTGCCATCAGGGAAAAGTAGTGTTTCTTCCCAATGAAGAGGCGTATCCGTGAGAATTAAAAGATTTGTTGTTTGGTGAAAGTGAAATCCACATACGTAAATGGCAGAGACACAAAGTGACTGGCGCATAGTGCAGGCCGGTTGGGGGTTGCGGCGTTTTGGCGAGCAAAGCGAGCAGGGGGCAAAGCCCCCTAGTTATATATTAAAATAATAAACACTTTAAATCATTTCACTTTTTGTCTGAATCTGTTTGAAATAAAACATAATTGTTTGAAAAAGCAAGTAACATCTCACATTTGCTCTACTTATTTGACACTGGTTACATTCTGAAGCAAATATACCACAATGTGCATTGCTGATTATGGAAAACCATCAAAAGTGTACAGCCTGACTTATATTTTAATAATGATTACAAGTTGAACTGTGGAACCATGTTGAGAACACAGTAGACCTGTCCAGAAACATAAAATATATAGGGAAAAAAAATCACCTGGAATCCAAAGCAAGAAGTCAAATTTAAATTCACATATGTAGTGTAAACAGCGGCACCATTTAAATTTTGAATATAAAAAGGGCAAGATGCAAAATACTCAAGCTTACAAATTAGCTATCGCTGAATCGTATTCTATCAGGACATGTCAAGTGCACTGGTGTCACCAACGTCTGCTTTTGTCCTCACCTGCTAGGAGAAAACCCAACTGGTGCTTTAATCAGCCAAAGCTCAGTGTTAGGGGCTGTCAGCTTGTCAAGAGTTAGTCTGCTGAGGCGGTCATCGGAGCAAGGGACAAAATCCTGGGGACACTCCAAAGCAGGTCTCCTCTCTGTGGCCGTCTTGTCAGCTTACAAAGAAATTACAGGAAACGAGAGTTAAACGCTTTAACCACTTGTGGCTTTAAATGACACAGCGGAAGGTGGTGGAAAAATTCCAGACACAAGACATTTAATCTAACTGACTTAAGTTTGACTTGTGGGAGGCACACTAGAGTGCTCATAAAGAAAACCCAACACAAACATGCAAAGCACATACAAAATCCACACAATGTGATATCCTATATATAATCAGCTATTTAAGTGGCAATAAAATTGTAGAGCAAGTGTGGGTAGGATCTGTAATGAAACGCCTTTTAAATGCGCCTACTGAATCTACTCAGCCGAGGCCACTGACAATACGTCACCAGTAAAGGGCTGCTAAAACGATCAATGTCTGTTTAATGGCGTAAAGAAGGGATGTTTCTACACATTCTAATGTACAGTACCGGGCTAAGCTGCACTACAGCACAGACTCAATGTCTTTACATCCTGATGTTTCGTTTTGTTTTAGACTTTACAGTTTAATTAAGGATTAGATAACAGATTAGTAACGAATCATGGACAACTGCTACACAATGCAACTCGTAGAACTTCACATCTTAATGTCGATTTCAATTTAAACATAATACTGGAGTCTATTTTCCCGATCTGAATACTAATAAGTCTTACCCAAATACATAAAAGCGCACAACGTTGTTGCTACCGTAGTTTAATCCTGTTAACAATTAGAAAAAAAGGTCAGCAGTACTGAAACGATTGCTATGGAAGACGCAAAATTTGGTCCATCTTCTACACCGAACAACTCGAGCCCTGGAAACAGCAACGAATAACAGTGGTGCCCAATTAAACAAACACCCAACCCCAGATACAGTGCCCCTTCTCACCGGTGACAGGGGTTCGGCCTTTCGGTTGGCTTTTCACAGGTTTCGGCGTCTCGTCCTCCTCGCTGCTACTGGAGGAGGAGGAGGAGGAGATGTCCTTAAATCTTCTTAACATATCGACTCCGGTCTTCCCCTGGCAAAATAATCAGTTGGTTCCCCATACAGCACAGTCCGATGTTTTAAAATGTCATTGTCACAAAGAAAAACAGAGAAAAACAAAAAGACCTAACTGTGAACAAACAGAAACACGTGCGCATCTGTACAGCGCTGGTGTTTCGACCTTTGCCCTGGATGTACTTAGGAGGAGACTGTAAGGACTTCCTGTAGGACACTAGGGGGCGCTGCCGTTACAAGTTAAGTAAGGTGCTCTAATGTGTTAAGGCTGAAAAATAAACCGACATAGAAGGTTTACACGTAAAGTGGCATAATCTGACAACATCATGTCAGTAGAAACGTTAGATTACTGTACCTTAAAGTATGACAGAAATAAAACGAGATAAGATTATTATTTGAGGGCTCCGACGTAGACACTGTGTAATTTAAACCGAGTATTGTCTATATTAAAAACAAACATGCAAATGGAAAATGGCATAGTTATGGTGTGCTGCTGCCAACATAAGATGTTTTAATATACGGTCTGCCGTACAAATATAGTACATTTATACATATTTGAAGAAAATAGAGAAAACGGTAGCCATTCCTAATTTTAAACGTTAATTCTTTCTCCATTCAGGAGATGGCAGCAATGCACCATCTGGTATATACATTCATGGGGAGAATATTACACCAGACGCCATATACCTGAGCCAACAAAGTGGCACTATAATTTAATAAAGAATTGAAATAGAAAAAAGAAAAGAAAAGGAATGACAATGGGAGTAATATTGTCATTCGAGTCCTTTAAACATTCTTGTCTTCTGTCCTTAGTAATTTAGCAAGGTAAGAGCGGGGATATATTATAAATAAATAACAAGTTTCATGACCAGCTATCTAAATGGCACACTGACCGCCCAGGAACTCGCGTTTGGGGCCCCATGGTCAGAATATCAGCTACCTCTCTGTGTGGCAGTGAATTGGCTCCAATGAGATTAGTACTTCCTCCATCTGCGCTTATTTATTTTATAAAATCTGTTTTTCTTTTTAAAAATGTCTTTATTAGGTTATTGTTCAGTTCTATATGCCATCTGTTGGAATGAAAAGTGCAATGCATTTTATTAGTATACGTGACCAATGCCTTGGACTGGGTGAGTCAAGAATAATACCTTTGAGTGAATGTGTTGTGAGCGACGTCATCAGTTCCTGCAGACTGTAGTTACACTCCGTGGAATTCATTTCAATTAGAACAGGCATGTCAAACTCACTACCATTGGTGGGCCGCTTCAACTGCCATACGTACATCAGCGGGCCGCACTGTAACAGATACTATTATACTATTATACAAAGTTACTGTAGCTTTCTTTCCAATACTGAAAACTTTAAAAAATGTAACACTTAAAGTTTAAAGAAAAGCAATTTATTTCCATACAATCTCCATACAACATCATACAATTAGAGTCTTAGAATCTTAGCTAGGTCCTTATATACAGTAGGAGTCTTACAGTCTGAGATCTATTTCTTTTGTCTCAACACTTTCATCTCTTGTTAGTAACCAGTTCGTCAATATCTTGAAATCTTGTGCAGCTGCAACTTTTATGAGGTGTAATCAGGAGGCTTTATAGCGCCCGACCCAGCACAGACTGACGCAGAGGCACGTACAAGATTAACAAAGGCTTTATTATTCTTCAGCTGTGGGACACGTCTTCCCCGTGCCACACAGCCCAACACAGTCCCAAAGCACAATTACAACACCACCAAAACACTCTTCTCCTTTAGCACCACTCCTCCTCCTCCCAACTCTGGCTCTCGAGTGGTGGTGGCTGGTCCTTTTTATAGCCCACCCGGAAGCGTTCCAGGTGCTTGACCACCTGGTCCTAATTGCACTTCCGGGTGGGGCTGAAGACTTGTCCAGCTGGGCTGTTGACTCCATGCAGCTCCCCCTAGTGGCCATCTGAGCTCCCAACCAGGCTGTGGAAGACTCCATCTCCCATGGAGCCATGCGAAAGGTTGGGGGATCAGGAAAAAAGATGGACTGACTATCTCTAAACAGATTTTCAGGACTTCTCTCTTCATTTTCAAGGCAGAAGTTAAGAAATCGAAACATGACTTCTTTGCCGATTTAGTATCCCGCCATTCAAACAATCCTAGGGTTTTATTTAATTCAATTAATGCGGCCATTCACCCTCATTCTACGATGGGGTTAAATAGCACTGTTCATTCATGTGAGCAGTTTCTATCATTCTTTGTCAGCAAAATTGATACTATCTGCCGTGGCATTGTTCAAACTAGCTATGAACTTCCTACTGTTAATCATGACATTGTTCTAGATTCCTTTGATCAAGTCTCACTTTCAATGCTAAAAAGAACTATTGACACCCTTAAACCAGCTTCCAGCCCCCTCGATGTTGTACCACCACGTCTCTTAGTGGAAGCCTTTGATGTGTTGGGCCCATCTTTACTAGCCATTATAAATGATTCTATTAGTTCGGGGGTTGTGCCCTCATTTTTTTAAACATGCTGCAGTCCATCCCCATCTAAAAAAGGCAGGATTAGATCCTGGAGTTTTAACCAACTTTCGTCCAATTTCCCAGCTCCCATTTCTGGCTAAAATACTAGAAAAAATTATTTATAATCAATTGGTCAATCACCTCAACTCCAATAATTTATTTGAGACCTACCAATCTGGTTTTAGGCGTTATCATGGTGTTGAAACGGCACTCCTGAAAGTGTTCAATAACATCTCTCTTATTACTGACTCAGGTGATGCGGCAGTCCTTGTCCTCCTTGACCTGTCCGCTGCCTTTGACACCATTGACCATGAAATATTGCTGATGCGGCTCGAACATCTTGTTGGGCTTAAAGGGGCTGCTCTTAACTGGTTCAGGTCATATTTAACTGGTAGACACTTTTCAGTCACTTTAAATTCCTCTTTTTCATCTACTGTTCCTCTTAAATATGGTGTCCCTCAGGGATCCATTTTAGGTCCTATTTTATTCTCTATATACCTTCACCCTATTGGAGCGATTTTTAGGAAATTTAACATTTCTTTTCACTGCTATGCTGATGATACTCAGGTTTATATTCCCGTCTGCAACTCTGCAATAAATCAACTCCACAACTGTCTGTCTGAACTAAGATTCTGGATGGCAATAATTTTCTTGATCTAAATCAAAATAAAACGGAGGTGCTTATAGTGGGTCCACCAGCTAAAGCCCAAATTGGTCTTGGACTTCTCGGCTCTTTCTCTGCCTTTTCCAAACCTAAAGTCCGCAATCTTGGTGTTACCTTTGATAGCAACCTCTCTTTTGAGAAACAAGTAAATTCTGTTGTCAAGAGTTGCTTTTTCCAACTTCGTCTATTAGGTAAGATAAAGCCTTTTTTAT
The DNA here is from genome assembly GCA_026402145.1 of Polypterus bichir lapradei. Lineage (NCBI taxonomy): Eukaryota > Metazoa > Chordata > Cladistia > Polypteriformes > Polypteridae > Polypterus > Polypterus bichir. The sequence goes on along the minus strand of JANRMT010062840.1, from coordinate 28,003,757 downwards.
CTTCTAAAGATCTTGAGAAAGCTACTCATGCTTTTATTTTTTCTCGCCTCGATTATTGCAATTCGCTGTATTCTGGGATTAACAAATCTCTGACACACAGGTTACAGCTGGTCCAAAATGCTGCTGCTCGCCTTCTGGTTGGGGCAAGGAAGTATGACTCTGTTTCTCCTGTTTTAGCTTCGTTACACTGGCTGCCTGTCAGTTTTCGAATTGATTTTAAAATCTTGCTGCTAGTTTTTAAATCTTTACATGGGCTTGCTCCTGCCTATTTATCTGAACTGTGTGTTTTACACCAGCCATCCAGAGTGCTTAGATCTTCTGGTCAGTTGTCTCTTGTTGTCCCTCGTACCAAATGTAAAACCAAGGGGGACAGGGCCTTTGCAGCTGCTGCCCCTCGCCTGTGGAACTCTCTACCTCATCATATTAAGGAGTCGTCTACAATTGAACAGTTCAAAACAAGATTAAAAACTCACTTCTTTTCACTTGCATTCAGTGACCTTCAGTAATACTGATGGTTTTTCCTCTTTGTGATCATATAACATCATTCCTATTTATTATCTATCTTATTTTATGTTCATATATTTTATTACTATTTATGTTTTATTGTTTAGTGTTTTTTCTTTTATTCTATTATTGTAAAGCACTTTGGCCGCAGCATTACTATGTTGTTTTAAATGTGCTATATAAATAAAGTGACATTGACATTGACATTGATCACCATCGGCCAGGGAGGCTGCCTTCAAGCATCCTGGTTTGAGGTATTGACCTGCCCATGGTTGCTCCCTCGGAACAGATGCAGCAGGGGCATCCCGGCCAGGCATAGGACCCGGCTGTCCATCACAGAGGGATGAAAGGTGCGCAACAGTAAGTCTTGAGTGATGTGGGGCTTTGGTAGTTTTCATTAATGAAAACAATTGCTCACAAAAGTAAGTGCTTCCGAACATAGACAGTACTCTCAATGCCAGCTTACGGATCTGCACATACGAGGGTGACAGGTAAGCATACAAGCCTGGCACACCAACTTTGTTGTATTTTGCCTTCAGAATAGAATCTGTCTGCAGTTCAATCAATTCGATTTGGATAGATAGATAGATAGATAGATAGATAGATAGATAGATAGATAGAT
>JANRMT010062840.1:27975364-27993555 GCA_026402145.1 Polypterus bichir lapradei | reverse complement strand
TTCTTTCTTTCTTTCTTTCTTTCTTTCTTTCTTTCTTTCTTTCTTTCCCCAAACATACTCAGAATTTTTATTCACTTTGTGATTTAAGGGACGCCGAACAATCTGCAGAGGCTGAATGAGGAACAGTGGAGCCAGTCAGCCTCCTGCTTGTAAATACCTAATCACTCCATTCCCCCATTAAGCTCCAAGGCTGCTCATCCTCCTTGCCTACACTCACACATAATGTTTTTAAAAATATCCTGCACCCCCCTCCAATCCACCAATGACCCCAGACATGCTTTACAGCAAAATAATAAAATTAATAAAGTAAATAAGGAGCAGCGTACCTTGGGATGGACAAGAGGGTTGTTTCCCACCTTGCACATTTTGTGGCCTCTACATTTCATGATCCTAAATAAGATTAAACATGTTTGCAAATGAACAAATGGGAAATAAAATAAATTAAAATGATAATGTAGCCAGGCTAGACCCCTCTCAACTGCAGTTTTTGACAACAAATAATTTTTCCATTATCCAACCCGCTATATCCTAACTACAGGGTCACGGGGGTCTGCTGGAGCCAATCCCAGCCAACACAGGACGCAAGGCAGGAAACAAACCCTGGGCAGGGCACCAGCCCACTGCAGGGCACACACACGCACACACCAAGCACACACTAGAGACAATTTAGAAATGCCAATGCACCCGACCTGCATGTCTTTGGACTGTGGGAGGAAACCGGAGTACACAGAGGAAACCCATGCAGACACGAACAGAACATGCAAACTCCACGCAGGGAGGACCCGGGAAGCAAACCCAGGTCTCCTAACTGCGAGGCCGCAGCGCTACCACTGCGCCACCGTGCCGCCCCACAATATTATAATTATATGCAAAATATATTTAAATAAACAAGAATATGCTAGATTGGTACAAAACAGACTGTTCATTGTAATTGTTAATGACTTGGAAGTAAACAGAGAGATAATCTTTAACATGACTGTATACAGTATATGTAAACCATTTTGTGATTAGGTGAGTAAAATAATGCAAAAACATGAAGAGGAAATATTCAAATTTGGACTCAACTGGTATAAGTATCAGCAAGAAATAATAATATACTTTTGCTGAAATTAGACACCCAGAAAATGTGCAAAATTTGCTTACTTTTAATGCATGTGCTAATGGTAAGAATCAGTGAGTGATGAGCAGGTTATCCGAGTTGAGATATACAGAATTCCATGAATCTTTAGTTGATTGTACAAACAAGCGACAAATGTCACAATTTCAGTGGTGAAACAGAGGGCATCCTTGTTGACTGCCACGTCATAGACTTAAAAAAGAATCAGTGTTTGCATGAATGTTTCATTGTCAAAGAATAATAATGTGATACATTTTAGGCCCAAACCCACATTTGCATAAAGTTGCAAATTAGTAACCTAATTTAACTTTGCTGGATGCCTTATCTGCTTTCAGAGGCAGAAAGTCCTCCGTGGTTTCAGGCAATGATAACATATACTTTACGTTACCTTGAAAGTGACCGTAGACTGGGTGTGACCTTTCATAAACCTGGTTAGCATGCTAATCTCTGTCTTAATATTCACAACTGAAAAGACAGATTGTTTTTTTGAGAAAGACAGTTACACAGTAAGTACACCATCTTATATGTCCATGGCTTTTGTTATCATAACTTGTCCTCTCCAAGTTCTAATCACTACACCCAGAAAGGTTAGCGAGTACATATATAAACTCTAAACGCATATTGTTAGGAGGTCAGTGTGCAATGTTCAAGTCACTTTACCTGCCTCTGGGTTTTATAAGGCATCTGGGATAAAGATGTTAAACAAATCAGTAAATGCAAATTAACAACAAAAGTCATCCTCTAATTAGGAAATTGGTCAGAGTTTGAGGACCCGACTTAGCTGGTCATCTGTTGGCTCACTTCACATCTCAATTTTTGTTTGGCTGCTATTTAAGGAAAATAGCAATTCAAAGGATTGAATGTTTAAAGGCAGGGCAGCTTGAACGAAGGGAAAAGAAGTCAATAAACAGCAGAAACTGGTCATTGATTAAGAAAGTGGTGGGAAGGAATACCTGTAGCCATTGCACCTCTCCAGGATCGCAGCTGGACACCCCTAGTGCAATTCTCTGCCCTTTCTTTGTCTTTCTTTCATTTTAGATTATTTTTTTAATGAATCCTGTATTTATAAAGATTCTTTTTTGGCATTGTTTTCTCAATCCATAACTTTCCTTGCCTTTGAAGGGTATTTTTGTCAATTTGCACAATTTGGGTAGATTTTTGTTGAGTCTGGGGTCAGGCTTCCTCTGGTGAGACCCAATTGTGGGGCACACTAAAGTTATGTGTTAGCCAGATTTCATTCAAGTTCTTGTTTAATGTGTATTTTGTTCAGTTTTGATTCTTATTTTTTGTTAATATCACTATTTACTTTGTTTCTGTGTATCTATATATCTTTTGTTGTGGTCTATGTGTTTTGTGGGTGGGTCCCCAAGACATGGGACCACATTTCCCTTAAACAGGCAGGAGCTGCCCCTCAGCCCTATAAAGGCATGGGTTTCCCAGGGTTCCTGGTGGTTCATTTGTATGTGTAGTGAGTTTCTCTTTTATTTGTTGTGCTTTGTGAATTATTGTGATTTCCTGCATTTTGACCTTCTTGGTCTGTTTTTCCACCACTCTCTTTGAATATCATATTAGGACTTTCTTTTCCTTGGATTGTCTTGTGGGCAACTCCATTTTGACTTTTTGTTCCATGGAGGCATTTCCTTACAGGGTAATTTTGGTTAATAAATATTATGTTTATAATGATCCTGTCACTATTTTTTGACTAGAGTTTTCCAATGCAGGTTTTGGTGTGATATTTATGGCCAGATGCCTTTCCTGACACCAACCTGTATTTGCCAGGTTTTGACAATTTTACTCTTCTAGTGGAACTATTTTTTGCTTTCTTAAAAGGCCTATGCCTCTTTGGTGCAGCTGAAGCACAACAAATGCTGACGTCCTAGTCTGGCCTGTTTGTGTATTTTATGGTCTGTACCCCTTTTTTGCCATCTAGTGTTGCGAATTTTACAATAAGTTTATTGTTCAGAATTGGAGGAGGTTCAATTAACACCGTTCTAATGGTCTACATTTTATTGGATTTCATATTATTTATTTTTGCTGTTAAAATAATTACAAAAGTAACCCAATAAGCTACCAACTCCTTGTTCATCCATTCCATAAGTGGTGCTGGGATCAAAAGATGGTGAATAACTGAAAATAGCAGTGGTGGAGGATTAAGACCACTCTCAGACCAGGCAGATATATCACATCTAGTTATTAGCGTTTTCAGACTTTCATAATGGCCAGTTAATTTAGTTTTTCTCCATTTCCACTGACTTATGACAATTCATTTTGACTTTTATGAGTCTCTTGGGGTTTCCACAGAACTATGGCAGTTGTTGATTTTTTAACAAGTTTTGTCTGAGGTCACTTTTTCAGGTTTGGCCTTTGGAGTAGGATAGAAATTGATGACTTGGCTGTGAATGGTTTTGAACATACGAGATAGAACAGGGGTTCCCAACCTGTTTGCTCCATGGCAACTTTTCAAAAGTAAATTTACCCCCACCCTGTTGCATTCAGTCATCTGAGTTTATACCTCTGCCATCATAAAGCAATCAACACAGGGTGCATTTTAAGATAACGTTTTTTAATATTTTTATTTTAAGCTCAAATAAAAATAACATTAATAATAGCACATAATAATGGCGTTTCACTTATTTAGAAACAACTGATGATGAGTAGATACTGGTACACCAGAATGAAACACACTGAGTCGATGATAACACATCAGTCAGTGAGACGCTTGTTCTTGATTTTCAACTATGATTCTGGATATTCTTGCCGTGGTTGTTGAAAGAGCAAGTCTCATATTATTTTTGGGAACTAATCGAGATCTTTTTGACCTGAGTAGGCAAAATTTACCCACGGATGGGAACCTGTGGCCTGTCTCTCATGACTTGCAGTAGTGATGACAAATCCATCCTTAGTATCTCTGGTAGATGTTGTTAACTCCATTGTGTAGTACCATAGCCCCAATTTTCTTCTGCTTCTCGAAGACTGGTGGGACTTTCCATGCAAAACACAAGTGCCAGGAAAGAAGGACACAAAAGTCTTGCAGTCTGATGAGTAAAAGTTCTAGTTATGATAATGAGTGCTCAGTGCCGCGCATATGAGAGGCGAGAGCTTCATTTTGTTTGAAACATGTCAGGTCGGTGCGATTCTCTAGCTCTGCAATTCACTTTATGGTGCAGTGGTTACCGGCTCACATCCAGAGGGATTTGAGTTGAAAGTACACAACCACACACGTGCCTTCTTTTGTCTCAGCTGGAACCAGTAGCTGCTGAGTCTGCCATCCAAGGTGCACAACTCCTTAATCTTCTGCTTGAGCTCACAGCTTCTGCTTTTCCTATCAAGATTTTGACATTTAAAACAATTACATTTAGAAAAAAAGAAGCTAGAACAGAACTTTTTTTTTTGTGGAGGACAAGAAATAGGGACACTATGGTGACAGCCTGAAACAGTGTGGGGGTATAAATTATAGATTTAAGTATGTCAGTGATGTCAAAACTGCCCTAATGTCTTGCTCAACAATAATGGGATGTAGCTTATTCAAGGTAGCAGCTGCACCAAATACTAAACATTGATACTAAAAGAAAAACTTACAGTAAAAAGCAGAATTTCTGAGAAGAACGCCATTTTAGTACTGTCTACAAGCTTTTCCTTTAAGAGTTTATAAAATTGGCCGATGTCAGTGGAAGAGGTTTTCACAGGTAGCAGAAGAAGAAGAGGCTGAAGGTTCAAGTTTAAACTTTTTTCCAATAGACTGTTGTATTATATTAATATACTGTATATAATAGATATAATACAGAATATGGTATACTGTAAATATCTTGTGCCACCTCAACAATATACAAAAATTGGTTCATTATCTTACACAAGATATATCACAAGGTACATGGTCCATCCATGGTACATTTAGTTCATCCAACAATGATGGATGGACTAAAAGGCAGAATTCTACGTGACCATCATCATCAAGCCTTTCCGTGAGAACCCTAAATCCAAAGAGGACTGTTTCATTTATGTTAGGTAGAATGCCCAGAGGGGACTGGGCAGTCTAATGGTCTGGAATCCCTACAGATTTTATTTTTTTTCTCCAGCTGTCTAGATTTTTTTTTTGTTTTTTCTGTCCCCCCTGGCCATTGGACCTTACTCTTATTCGATATTAATTAATGCTGATTTATTTTGTTTTCTTATTGTGTTTTTTATTTTGCTATTCTTTATTATGTAAAGCACTTTGAGCTACTGTTTGTATGAATATGTGCTATATAAATAAATGTTGTTGTTGTTGTTGTTGTTGTTGTTGATGGTCTCAAGTGTTTTCCAAGTTCACAGAGTACACTTAGGTAAAATTTGCAAATGCTCACAGTCCCTTAAATATCTCTGCAAGAAGGAAAAATGGGGGCCCCTTGTTCTAGGACCACGATGGAATCTGTATTGTTCCTCCTGCTTCAAGTATCAAACAGTCACTCTACTCCAGTATTCTGTCACTGGTTTTCTCAAGCAGGTCTAAGAGTGTGATCCCTCGATCCCACTCTTGTCCCCCTTTTTTAAAAATGGAGACTGCCTCACTTGCTATGCTAGTTCTGAGGTTTACTTCCATGTAACATTGATGAGCCATGTTAGTGAGTTTCAGCATTTTTGTTCAGCTCTCATCCAAGCCCTGTGGCGCTGCCACTACTAAGCTTTTTATTTACTAAGCTTTTTATTTAATGACCTCAGCTACAGAGATGCACTCGTCCCAAACCAGTTCTTCTAGCCCTGCCTCCTCCTCTTCCTCCTCCTTCTGCAAAGAGAAGGGCATATTCACCAAGAATATTTTCTAAAGGTTATTCCACCTCTAGAAAATATCCTAAGATGAGATCAATAAATCCCTATCCGTGCCGAGAACAGCCTGAGCGATGTGCTCCCTACAAACACTCAGAGCATTTTTGTGGCCATCCAAAAGTCTGTCTCTGTGGCCTCCAAATTCCTCCTACACATGGTCCTTTGCCTCAACCTTCACTGTAGCTGTTGCCTTCTTGGCCTTGTCAGTGCATTTCAGTTAAATCTGGAAGTTCCCTATTAATCTTATGTGAAAGGCCTCTTTCTTTCTATTGGCAGCTTCCTTTACTATTTGGGTCCACCATCAGATTCAGTGGTTGCTGCCATGACAGGCAACCTTTTGGCCACAGGGCCCTTACTCCTGCCTCTACCATAGATATCTTGGGCAGGGTCAGTTTAGATTTTACTCAAAATACATGAGAAGCTCTTCTGAAGTAGAGAGTTTATCTCATCTAAAATGAAGAGCCTATTAGCCACTCAGAATATTCCCTCACTACCCATTTGTGTCTTCAATGTCTGTCCAGCCAACACTCCATGTGTCTCAGCCAGCTCAACAATAACCAGTGATCCGTTGACAGTTTAGCACCTCTTTTCACCCACATAAGCTTACAAAACTGCAAAGACAATCCTGATATTTTTTCCCATGGTACTCTTCTATCAGGGTCACTTAAACTTGTGTTAAATGACAGTTCACTAGTTAACGTGAGATCAAGCAGGCCAGTCACATCCTTCCAAGTACCCCTCTTATATGCCACATAATCATTTAAGCTTCCCAGTAAAACTACTGAGTAAGTAGATGGCATCGTTTTGTCTCTAAACAAACTCTCAAAGAACAATTCACATTTCTTCTCTCTGCAATTTAAAGTTACAGTGTGGCAACAGTTTCTTCCATGGGTATAGCTACAGAGCACCCAGTGGGTGGATTGTGAGACTCACCTGATGCATGCTTTCTGTAGAGATGAGTCTGACTATTTCTAGCCAGTATTTTTAAGTTCCCCACCAGTGTCCGCTTCTTCTACAAAAGATAAACTGTGTATCACATCCCAAAAGACTGTTTCCATCACCAAGGCCTGGATCTGCTTGTCAACTGACTGGCAATGCCCCCTACTGTAGTCTTGCTCTTTGCCTATTAGGTGGTGTTCCCACATATTTGTCCCCATGCAGCTCTTTCATGCTAACCAAGCTATGTGGGTCCTTGACGATTGACCTTTCACCACCAAATAGCAACCTTAAGCCATGGGCTGCAGGTGTGGGTCCTGGTATTTCAGTTCGGATTCATTTTCTCTTAGAATGACTTAAACCTACCCTCAAAGTCATATTTTAAACTATTCTTTGTGTGGTCTATTTATATTGCCCAGTTTGCCATGTGTAACCCCATCAGGAGCTCAGATCTCTAGACAGTAGAGCTGAATGGACCACAGAGAGGCCTGAGTCTTTCCGCTGCACCTAGAAGGAGAGTAATGTTCAAGCAATGAAGATGATCTGCCATTTTCTTATAATAAAGAGTTGCAGAACATTACAATATGTAAGTAAGAGATTAAGATAAGCATTACTACCTATGCAAAAGTCTCAAAAGCATACTTCTTCATATGTTTTTATAATGATAGAAGATGTTAAGACTGTTAAGCTTATTTCCATCTATCCATCCATATTTCATAGCTGCTTATTCCGAAATAAAGGGTCAGGTGCCTATTGAGACAAAAGTGGTACAAAGCATAAGTGGACATTTCCAATGAAACAAACAATCACAATTTCGTAGTTTGCTTAATAAAGCCTAGAATGGACCCCTGTAATAAGAATGTCTCTTACAGGCAGGAGTTTTATTAATGGAACTCGTCATAAAGAACAACATTTTCATTTTCTTGTATAGTGAATAATTGTTGCTCCAAATAAGAGCACTTATCCAAAAATATATTAAAAAAAAATCACGTCTACCTTGCAGTAGTAAAAAATAAAATTAAAAAATAAACATTCTGTAAGAACTGCTAATTGCAGTTTTTATAGGCACTAAAGCCACATATCCTGTGTTGTGGAAGAGTGAGCATTTATATACAATAAAACGTCTACAAATTATAGACCATATGTTCTGCATAACAGGATGAGAGATTTAATGACTCATGGGGGACTGTAGGTAAAAATCAAACATGTGTAAGGTGGAGGTTGAGACACCCCATGGGTGCTGCATCAATTTAGTTTTTTAATTTAATGGGAATAATGCATATATTGTGTATGTGAATATAATATGTACACACGCATACACATGTGGACACATTTGTTGGTCTCCTTACAGCTCTTTGAAAAAGTACTGTATGCCTCCTGAAAAGAAATTAAAATAAAAAACAGTTGTCCCACATGTATCTGCATGCCTTTGATATGTCATTGAGCAAATTAAAGCAAGTGTACAAAGTGATCAAGTACTGCTTATTCTACAAAGATATTCTAAAATGGCCTGGGCACATTTGTTGGTACCCCTAGAAAAGATCATAAATAATTGGATTTGAGTGATTTTTTTTAAATAAAAGATCATAAATAATTGGATTTGAGTGATTTTTTTAAATAAACTAGCCATTGTACTTTAATTAGCATCACACTCCAATTGTGCAATCAGTCATTCAGCCTTTAAAATGGAGAAAAGTAGTCACTATGCTGTTTCGAGTCATTGTGTGTCCCACACTAAACACTGCCGTGTCGATGTGGGCTTGCGTGCGTGATGTTCATGGCTGACCAGCTTGAGCTTTATCGATGTAAAACATAGCCCAGCCATAGACAGACACGATACCAAAATGTCCACAACACACATGTTTATTCACCGTATTTACAAACTATTTACAAGTTTTGCTCAGTCCTTGGTCCTTCGGCCACCTCCTCTCTCGCAAGCTCCATTCTTCTTCCAACCGACTCCGGCTCTCTGATTGGAGTGAGGCGGCCCCTTTTATCTGGCCCCGGATGTGCTCCAAGTGCATGATTACGACATTCTGGCAGCAATCCCTAGTGTGGAGGAAGTGCTGCCCTTGCACCCGGTAGCACTCCGGGCATACACCATCCCTGGTCTGTCAGCACTTCCCGGTGTACCAGAAGTGCTGTCCTCCAGGGTTCAAGGACTGTCCAGGCACCTAGAGAATAATAGTGCCCCTCTCCAAGTCCGTCCTTCCTCCAGGCGTCCCAGTGGGGCAGGGTTCCTAGCCATCTATCACGTTGGTTACACTTGTTCTTCCCACTTTCAACCCTTTCATAAACTTTTCTTTGAGTTGTGTTGTTTTCACTTCTGTACTGAGCATACTTGGTTTGGTGAACTTTAACAGATTTCACTCTATCTGCCCAAAGAAATCTCACTCTGTTGTGTTGTTTAAACAATGGTGTCCATTTGATCTTGGCTTCAACTAGACTAACGGCAGAGCACTGCTCTGTGTGTGTTCGAATGACCCATAAGCCATTGCAAATGTGTTGTATTGCATCAGCTCTATCCTTTGTGGTTACTGACACGTCATGTCATTTTCTAACCCACTTAATCCTGACTAGGGTCATGCTGGCGTGTTGGTGCCTTTTCTAGCTAGCATTGTTACAGTTATTGCATAATTTTTAAATTGCACTTAGATTTTGGTTTATTCTCGTATTTTAGACTTAACAATATAAACTCAAGCTGGCACTTCAGATCAACAGTAACACATCCCACTTAAAACATAAAACACTTTGATTGTTCATGTTTTTTTTAAATTATTTTACCAAATATGATATGTAGAGATTTTTAAAATAATTTTTCTAACATTTTTTAAATGTTGTATTTTTAGTGTGTCTCTATTGTACATATCTTAGATATAGTATCAATAAATCTTACTCAAAAATTCTCAAAAGACATCAATAACAGCAACAATCTTTTCTTGTATAGCCCAAAATTACACAAGAAGTGCCTCAATGGGCTTTAACAGACCCTGTTTATTGACAGCCTCCCCCAAGACAACCCCCCATAAAAAAAAAAAAACTTGTAGGGAAAAATATAGATGAAATCTTGGGAAAGGCAATTCAAAGAGAAATCCCTTTCCAGGTAGGGTGGGCAAATAATGTGTGTCAAAAATGGGGTAAATACAACACAAAACAGAATACAAATAATCCTCTTCACAGGGCTAGATAGCCAATCAATCATTGGCACCTCGGGAATACAATACAAGAGTACAATAATAATAGTACAAACTACAAAGCAAAATGCAAGAGTAGATGATATCACATATGAGGATTCAGATTTATTCAAATTCCTGGAGACCTCGGCCAACAAGCCGCCTCCCCCTTACTGGCCATTACACAGCAGAGTCAGTGGTGGGCCGGCCAATCTGATTAAAGGACCCTTCTACCTGATGATTCCAGTGCTCCTTTATTAGAGAGGATTTCCATAAGCAGGCAAACAAGTTGGCAGTAGAGCAGTGACACCAAATGCCATACTTGAGTACCAAGAAGAGAAACAGAATAGGTGAGTATTAGTAACAATTTATAAATGTTGTATTACTTATATTTTAGTACTAATGACTAACCACAGAGATGCAGCATGCACAGTTAATCAGCCGCTATAGTCAGATTGTTGTGATCAGCATCATTCCCTCCAATAGTTAACATTTCTGTTTTGTCTGTGTTCAAAGACAAATAGTTCTCATCCTTCCACACCTTTAAGTCACTAACACATCTAATTAAGGACATCAAAGAAACGTCACTTGGTCTAAAAGTAACTGGGCGTCTTATGAGTTATGTTTTCTAATGATAGTTCCCAGTGGAAGCATGTAACATGAAAAAGGTAAAGGTCCCATATTTAACCATATTTAACTTCTGTGTATAAAAATGGAGTACTGTCAGTGCACATCTGAATGTACTGGAATCAATTTGATAAATAGGAACTAAACCAGGCAAGGACATTGCCTGTAAGCCCAATGTCAGTTTCCAGCCTGTGCAGTAAAATAGAATGGTCAATGGCATCTAACGCTGCGCTTAATATCTAACAACATAATAATATTGGTTTATTGTTTTATATTTGGAGGTCTTTGTTCGGCTCTGAACCATTCATCACAGAAAACTGTTATATAAATGTCTCTCCATGTCTCACTCCATTCTTTCCATTACAAATGTGTGGGGCACATGACTTGTGCATTGTTTATTTTAGGAGATCCATTTTGTACATCAGTTTATGTTGGCTATTAAAATGCAAACCACAGCTTCACACACAACCTTGGAACCATTAATCCACTCTGTGTATACTGGGGCACTGACTATGAAAGACACTTTAGGAAACAATTTACAATATGAAATTACATAAGGAATCAACAGTTTGTAGAAAGACATACCAAGTTTGCAGTGCAGAAAAACCAACAGAGGGAAATATTCAGCTACTTTTCAGTTTCATAAATCTTGAAAAATCTTCAGATTAGTATCTTTCACAGTTAACATATTTCAGAAAATACTTTTTGTGGAGGACAAAATCAGTAAATCCATACGTCCATCTTCTTAGCGCCCAGCACAGTAATCGATCATGGATGGCGAGCCAGAACATGCTCATACACACACATGCACTAATACATATGGCATATTTAATGCCACTAAGAGAATCCGCAGTTTCCTTTTAATTCAAAAAGACATCTTGATAACAGAGCCTTCTTAAAAGTATCATAGGCTCATGGGCAAAGGAGTGCACTGGGGCTGCTGTTTTGATAGCAAAACAGAAACATCCATAGGCATCAGAATCATCGTGGGCCCCTATGCTCCTGAGGCCCCCTGCCAGTGCCCAATATGCCCATACATTAAGACAGCCCTGCTTGATACCCAAGAAAACAAAAATGGACTATCTTAATGACTGCATATCTGTGGCACTCATTCCCATTGTGATGAAATGCTTTGAAATACTGACACAATGACTAGAATATTCCACACAGCTTAAACCCTCTCCAGTGTGGTGATCATCACAGTCAGTTGCCATATCCCTTACACTTCATAATGTTTTGGCACAACTGGATTATGAGAACAGTTATGACAGAATCTTGTTTATAGACTACAAGTGCAAGTATTTCGACACTGTTGTGCCATCAAATCTGATCAACAGGAACTTAGTGCAACCCTCTACATCTGGATTTTGAACCACTTAACTGGCAGACCTCAGCATCTGCAGACTGGCAGTGTCACTTCCTTAAGGACAAGAGACTAAGAAAAGATTCCATGAACAGTGAGAGGTAAACAATACCAGTCTGTGTTAAAAGTCAGTTGAGTTAAGAGAACTCAGGAATGGCAGGAACAAAATGGCCACAGCTAAGGAGACCTGTATAGATGGCAGAGTAGCTAAAGTAAGGCCAGCAGCAAAATGTAGAGAGGTACCGGTAAGTAACAGTGTAACTAGTGTGGAACAGGACCCGGACACAGACAGACGGACATCGTTTTGCACCCAACACACACGTTTATTTATACCACCACTATATACAATATGTACAAACTCTAGTGCACGTCCCAATGCCTCCAGCACCGATCCCCCAAAAGTCCGGGTTTTTCACAGTCTTTTGTGCCCTTCTTCTGGCCGCCTCCAGTCCTCTCTTCAGCTCCGTCCTCTTCCACCCGACTTCCGCTCTCGAATGCAGGGAGGCGGCCCCTTTTATACCACCCCGGATGAGCTCCAGCTGTTTCCCGGCACTTCTCCTTGGACACGCCCCCGTGTGGCGGAAGTGCCGGCTGCGCACCCGGAAGCCCTACGGGTGTCCCCATTCTTCTTCCCCCCAGCTCTTCCTGGTGTGGCAGAAGTGTTGGGTTCCAGGGTTCTTTAGGCACCGGGGCGCCGCCTGGCGGTGGCCACGGGCCCCTACAGGGTTGGGCTTCCAAGCCCCCTACCCGAGGCCACCAGCAAAACCAGGGCGATCGTCCCCTCGTGGTTGGGAGGAGGCACCAGCCCTCCTCTGGTCCCCTCGGGCATCCCGGCTGGGCTCCACCCCCAGCCGCATGTGACACTAGACAGCAGTATATTATGTGCGTAGTCTAGTATAGTAAAGTTCAGTATTCCAGCCAGCCAGGTTAAGATGGCAGAGAGGTGTAGTGCTGTTACAAGAATATGTCTCTGCAGCAGCAGACTGCAAGATTTAGAGAACAGAGCAGCACAACAGAAAGCACAGGCTGTTTCTCAGACCAGCAGGGTTATGATGATAGGCTGACCGACAACCGGCCTGTCGGGTTCAAAGGGTTAAATATTTGATACAAATCAAGTCAAGTCAAGTTGGGGAGCATGCACTGGTACAATGCGTTGCCACACCCACTACACAACGAAAGAACTCGGGATCCCGGTTGGCAACACCCAGGCAGACACACGGTCCAGTCCCACACTCTGGAAATGACCCACTATCTGCTGCAGCCAGGTGTTACGTGGGTGACCCCTTGGCCTGGTCCCCAACAATGAGGATCCTACGAGCCGGATCACCCTCGGGGAAATGCACCACATGGCCGTAGTGCCGTAACTGATGCTCCCTCACAATGCAGGTAATGTGCCTCATTCGGGACTCCATGAGCAACTGCTCATTCAATACAAAGTCAAACGGACGGTACCCAAGGATTTTCTGGAGAGACACAGTACCAAAAGAGTCCAGCCTTCATCTCAGGTCACTGGATAGTGTCCATGTCTCGCAACCACATAGCAAGACAGGAAGCACCAGGACTCTAAAGACTTGGACCTTTGTCCTTTTGCAAAGATATCGGGAGTGTCACACACCCCTTTCCAGCAACCTCATGACCCCCCCATGCTCTCTTAATCCGTCTACTGACTTCATAGAAAGAGTCACCAGAGACATGAATGTCACTGCCAAGGTAAGTTAACCTCTCGACAAGGTCAACACTCTCTCCGCAGACAGACACACTGCTGATGGGTGTCCCACAGAGGTCATTAAAGGCCTGAATCTTGGTTTTTATCAGGACACTTGCAAGCCCAGACACTCAGACTTCTCACTCAGTCTTTGGTGCACCCCGATCAAAGCCTCCTTTGATTCTGCGAAGATCACAGCATCAGCAGCAAAGTCAAGATCCGTGGATCTTTCTTCATCAACAGATGCCCCACAGCCGCTGGACCCCATGACCTTGCCCAACACCCAGTCCATACAAGCATTGAACAGAATAGAAGTGGAACACACCCCTGACAAACACCGGAATCAACTGGGAAAAACGCAGAGGTCCTGCCTCCACTCTGCACAGCACTCACAGTACCAATGTACAGGCCATCCATGATATCCAGCAAATTCGTGGGTATCCCCCGAACCCTCAAGATGTCCCACAGGGCAGATCGATCAACTGAGTCGAACGCTTTGTGAAAATCGATAAAGGCTGCAAAGAAACTCTGCCGATATTCCCTTTTGCGCTCTATGAGAACCCTCAGTGCCAGGATGCAGGTAGACTTCTTAGGCTTAAAACCAGACTGTTCCGGTCGCTTGTAGGTGAGCAAGTGATCACGAATCCTATTGAGGACGACCCTAGCAAGGACCTTACCCTGCACCAAGATCAGTGTTATCCCTCTGTAGGTGCTGCAATCCAGGCCATCACCTTTCCCTTTCCAGATAGGGACAACAAGTCCCGTTTTCCAGTCAGTTGGGATGATGCCAGTCTCCCAAATGGAAGCAAAGATTGCTTGCAATTCCAGGAGGACAGCTTTACCACCAGCCTAGAGAAGTTCACCCCAGATACCACAGATCCCTACAGCCTTGAAAGCTGGTTCACCACCTGTGCAATCTCAGTGAGACTGGGTGGTTCACAGCTAATTGGAAGATCAGCCTCAAGAACCATGGACACAGAGATATCCAATGTCCTAGCCGGAGGATCAGCTTTAAACAGCTGCTCAAAGTAGCCAGCCCAGCGGGTCACAGTGTCATCGGTAAGGACCGTTCCATCAGCTTTGATTTGATTAGCTTCGATTCCTCTGTAAGCAGGACGTGGGTCGCTAGACCACAGATGGTGTGTCACTTGCTCACAGATTCCTCTAACAAATGCCTTTTTATCTGCCCTCAGAGCCCTCACAGACATCCTTCTCAGTTCCCGGTTCAGACCAGAGTTGCCATTGAGCCGTACACTGCAACTCCTCTCGATGATATCCAGGGTGCCCTGCGAGATGAAACACCTCCTTCTGGGAACACTGGTAACACCAACACAACCCTCAGTAACCTTCAGGGTCTTGTCACGGAAGGTCTCCCACATCACATTAGGATCGGCAGTCGTACCCAAATCTGCAAATTCCTCATACAAACTGCGTGCAAACTCATTAGAAACAGCCTAGTTTAATATGAGTTTATACAAATAAAACAAATATCAGTGCGTTGATTATGAGGAGAAAATAATGGACATGTCTGACTCCTGTTTTCAGTGAGAGGAGAGATAAAATGTGATTAATGCCTTTGTTTTTTTCCTTGTAACATTTGGTTCAATTTACATGTTGTTTACAGGGTTTTAAAACCCAGGGAATGCACATTTGGACATTTATATTGTAACCCAAGTCTTCCCTAGAAAGGGACTTATTTTTACCATTATGTCGCAACACTATTTTTTTTTTCTTGTGGGCATCACCATATTCTGTCAATGGCATTGATAGTTGCCAGGGTAATGGGTCCCAGAATTCTCTGGGGTTGCGCTATGTTGTTTATGACTTTTTATCAGTCCTTAAAAAAAAAAATTCAGACATGAGCATCAGTAGGCTTTGTGCCCTAGGAACTAAGTTACCCGAATTATTCTATAACATTACAGTAATTATACTGTATATTGCTCTGATGCTGATCATTCTGAACATAAAGTAGATCATTACATTAGCAATTAACAAGAAGAATTCACAATTAATTGCAGAATTACAGTATTTGAGGGTTTCTCTGGAGTGCCTCTTTCTCTTGCACAATTTGGCTCAAAAACTAATCAGCATTTTGTCATCTCATAACAGGCTTAAGTTTTGAGTTTGGTATTTTTCTGTCCAACCGTTTTAGCTCTAGACTGTCCTCAAGAAACTGTGACAGACAGATACACACACACACACAATTACGCACACACTCATCAGGGGACACTAAAACGTCGAGATCCCTCGAGAAATGGAGGTCGAAATTTCTAACAAATCTAAAGCTTTCACTCCTCCCCCATAGATAATAGGTTATGGTGGGGGAGGCCGGAAAGCAAAAATCTCCAACTATATTTTAGACAGATTACAAGATGGGCTGATAAAAAGCAGGAGTAACTAACATGATGGTGGTATCTCTTTAAAAGAGTGCCTGAAAGACAACGCTTGTGAAGATTCAAGGGTGTATGGTGTGGATGGGTGGAAGGAGACTAAAGGACTCCAAGGAAATATTGGGTTGCCAAGTGCATCACCCCCTATGAATCCTATTTTGGTTACTAACAAAGAAAACAGAAAAAAAAACAACAGAAACAATGGCATACTTCTTGGCTCCAGGAATCAGTGACGTGCAGTGAGGTTAATGACGGGTGAGGCACTGACTCCTTCAAAGTCAGATTTACAAATATATGAACCCCAAAGAGTAGCTTATTCACTATTCAATTGGCAGAATTCACATTGACTACTGTTTATGTTTCATATCTCATCAGCATTTTTTACACACAGATAGGTAAGGTACATATTTGGCTAAGAAAGAACGTGACATTTATAACGGCAAGAGAGAGAGAGCGGAGAGAACACATTTGCTCCCCACTATCCATGTGTTCTAAATTTGCCATTGCAATTCCTCAATTCATACTCATTCAATACAAATGAAAGTATAGAGTGGTGTACAAAAAACGGATTTCAATTTTAACCTTAATTGAAATATTTAGTTGTTTTTAAAAGCTTTTAATTGTGATGCATTAATCAATTTTAATACAGACTGTTCAACAAAAGGATAAGAAAAACAAAAGAATATTTTATTTAAGGTCAAAATTTAGTTTTTAAATATTGGATTGGCATTTTTTTTTATAAAATTGAAAACCGTTTATGGTCTTACATTTATTTGTAAATAAAGTCTATGCGCCTATCCTTCTCCACGAAAATCTCTGTCACTTTCTTGTAAATGTCCTCCTTATTTTCCTTTTAGTTTTAAAAATCTTAATCTTCCATGCTGGCAGTCAGTCAGGAACAAAAAATAAAAATAGACGGACCGCTGCAGTGCGCTTGACTTTCTGATATTGCTAACTTATTGGTGCCTAGAAGCGTAGAAGAACAGCGGCAGCAACGAGAACTTGTTGGGCTCACATGTGCCCCCTTCGGTAAGGCACAGTACTGTCTGCCTCACCTTGTGCCTTTTCACTGCAGTTTTAGGTTCAATCAGCAACACTAAATATGTCACACATATTCATTAAAGCTATTAGCCAGACTGTGGAAAGTCAGGGTGTGTAATAAACGTGTCTGCAAACATTATATTGACAACATAGTGAGGCACTGCCAATTGCAGGTATCAACCCCATGTGTGAGGGAGAGCGCAGTCCGAAGTGAGGTGAGGCTCGTTGCTGCTGCACCTTGCTTTTCTCCCCTGTATTTGAACAGGAAATGCACAAATTCAGCGATTTCAACTATAAAAAAAGATCAAAATAATTGGAATCATAAATTTAGTTTTTTTACTTTTCATGATGACAGGTGAGGCCTCCCTTGACTGCATATCCCTACCAGGAATTAAAAGTTAATTTGAGTGAGTCTTGACAGGGAGCTCCATCTTTTATTTTTAGAGGTCTCTGTCTGGGGTGTCCAGGTTCATATAGAGCTCTGACCAGAAGGGGCGGATTCGGTTGCATTATTGGACATTTTTTTGACACTGCAGGTGAGAAAAGAGATAGTAATGGTAAGCACAGTACATTGCGCACCTCTGATGAAAGTAATCCTCTGATCTCTGACATGCATGTGTGACGCTGGACAGCAGGAGTCTCTATGGGACATTCTAGTCTGGTCTCCCTACCAAATCCCGTTTTCGGGGTTTATTCAGAACTGTCCAGTAAAGGGAGCATTTCGTGGCTTGAGGGATTTGGGGCAAAGGCTCATTGGTGACAGAAAGAAGCCAGGATTGAGAGAGAGAGAGACAAAGATGAGAGATAAGAAAAAGGAATGTTTTAGTGGAATTTATGAAATGGATATGTAAGGGAGCCACACCTCACCTGGAAGAAAGGGGGTCAGTTTCTGGTGAGGAAGGTCCAGAAAGGCCACAAGTCTTTTGCTTTGTTTAACAGTTGGCACTTTGTGTCTTGAAGAAATTATCAGATGATTTTGCAATTCTGGGATCTATCTATCTATCTATCTATCTATCTATCTATCTATCTATCTATC
>JANRMT010062840.1:27963474-27975354 GCA_026402145.1 Polypterus bichir lapradei | reverse complement strand
ATCTATCTATCTATCTATCTATCTATCTATCTATCTATCTATCTATCTATCTATCTATCTATCTATCTATCTATCTATCTATCTATCTATCTATCTATCTAAGCCAGTTCAAGCAATAGTGCAGAGACAAAAAGCAAAGTCTCAGCATTAGTGTAATAGAAGGAGAAGAACATGGATTCCCAGTTTCAAGGTGATAGACTGAGTCAGGGTTCACTGACCATGTCACTCTAACCAGCGCCACTCCTTCTGGTCAGCAAGTTAAGTGCCAGCTTGGTCCTGCAACCTTTCACTTAGATGATGGATCTCAGTGGCATTCTAGCATGCTATGCAAGGGTTAGAATTAGGATGTCAAAGAGAACATGGCCCATATGACACAACTTGGATGTCCTATGCCCCTTTCTTCTTCCCCAGAAAACTGATCCTCAATCCCTTATCATCTGTGGGCCTCCAATACCTCATGCCCTGTCCATCTTCCAAGACTTTTTGATCTCTTTTCACACCTATAATTTCAATAGGTAGGAGATGGGAAAAGTATTGTATGCAATATATGTTCACAAATGCTTTAGTCAATTACTTTATGTTCACTCTCTAATTATTATGTGTCATTTGGGGCATATGATTTCTACAAAGAAAGAGTGTGGGAGTATGAAGCACAGGACGCATTGTTCATTAAATGAGGTTACTGAATGAAAGCATAAAGAATGTACTTCACCCAGAAGGTAGTGCTTGCAGGTCTAATAAACCTGCACCTTATATGATGTCATGTGAGTTTTCCAACTCAGTACAGTAGTGATGTCTCTTATAAAAAAAAAAAAAAACTGGCGTGAAATGTATTCACACAATTTACCAGCAGCTGCCATTAAAGTTTTTTTTAGCATTTTCCTCTACATACCAACTCTTTTGTTTGCATGTGAGAAACACATTTCAGTTCTGCTTTATAGTACAGAAGTTCTTTTTAAGGTTCCTTCTTTTTTGTTTAATACCACACACCTTCCTCATTTCATTGACAATCAGGTGAAACTCATGAGAAGAAAAATTTGTGCCCCACTAAACCAGTGAATCCCCTCACTGCTTCACATAACACAGACGTCTACAGACTTCATTTTTTAAACCTACAGCTAGAAGACCCGCTTTCTCCACTGTCCAGTGAGTTGCATGGATGGAAGGCCCACAGCCACTCTCTGTCTGTCACAGTGGCAGCTGGTTTGAACCCTTTAATAGGCAAAGCAGGAGCTCTCACCAGTGTAGAAGGAGCTCCAGACAGGCAGAACAGGGTGACACTCGGCCCTATGAGGAGCACACACCAGTATTAACAAATATGTCATTATGCCAGTGTGAGATGTTGGTTTCCCTGGGCGTACTACTTTTAAGCAGAGAGAAAGATGACCTGGGTATTCCCCAGGACACTACAAGGCAGATGACCCCTCTGTTGCCAGGGTTGCCTAACCCGCTACTGAGAAAAAAAGTAAACAGAAGAAAGGAGCGCCAAAGGTGGGATTGTGCTGTGGGGTGTTACTTTTAGAAGGGCAAGTGGATGAGACACCCTACCCATTGGACAGATGGTCAAAAACTATTAAGAGCAGTAGAAGGATTTGTGTTTATGCTATTTACTCTTCCTCCATGTGTTTACTCTCAGTAATCAATACACCCCTCTGTCATACTTTGCTTACCTTTGCATTTCTCTGCACACAGAGCCACCAAGCTTCAGAAGAAGGAAACATTCCCACTGAACAGGCACAAGTGAAAAACACAAGGGACTATATAGATGTGGAAGACGTGACCTTGATACTAATCTTTAAATTCAAAATAGAGCAAAGCTGCATGCAAATCTGTTATCAAGTTTATCAAATGAGCAAGTGCCATTACATTTGAATAACGTCTATGATAAAAAAAATGACACGTGTTGGGTATCAGGGTGGCTCAGGGAATAGCACTCCTACCTGACAGATCCTGCATTCTGGTTTCCCTTGGTGTTGTTATTTGTGTGAGTTTGCCAGGACTTTGCACTAGCATCCCCAAAGGCATGCATTTTGTTATTTGACAATTTAAAACTGGCACTGTGTGTGCATTGAGTGGTCTGGTAGTCAACTGTTGTCCTGTCTGTGGGCCAGTTCCTGCCTAGTGCTCAATGTGACTCTCGCCACAGTGACCTAGAATTGAATTAAGTGGGTTTGAGAATGTCAAGCTATTACCATATCTGTTTATCACAAGCTATGCAGGACACCAAACTCTGGACATACCAGGATTGGCCAGAACTTAAAACTGTCCAAACTCTGTGTGACAAGATTATTATTATTATTATTTATTTCATAGATCTAAGGTGACTTAACTTACAAAGCAAGTTATAATACACTCGAAGGTGCAAGCATCAAAAGCAACTGAGAATAAGGTAAAAAAGTCTGAATTTGCATAACCCATCCTAATTCATGTTGTCCTTAACAAATGTAATGATTTACTTCATGAGGAAGAAGTACATAATAATCAAGAATAGTTCCATCTAATATTTGAAATATTGAAATGTGTGCTTCAATGAAAAGGTTAAAGTCTAAATATTCTCAATTGTAATAGAAATGTGTCATTTGTGTCACCCTCTTATAGAGGTCCAAGAGAACTAGATCCCTGCTAAAGAATCAAAAATAACATTATATTCATAATCACATCATTTTATAACCTGCATAATCCAGAGAAGGGTTGCAGGGGGTCCTGGAACCTATCCCAGCTAGCATAGGGCGTAAGACAGGAGGGGGTGCCAGTCCATCAAAAGGCAAACACACACAAACAAGAGGAACAATTTAGTGTCACCTAATCAGCATCTCTTTAGGTAGTGGGAGGGAAGTGGAGAACCCAGAAGAAACCCAGGCAAACACGGGCAGAACAGGCAAACTCCATGTAGGAAGGACCCGAACCCTGGTCTCCTTACTGCGAGGTAGCAGCATTACCACTGTGCCCCTGTGCCCCCCTATTCATAATCACTGACCTTGAAAGATTACAAAAAGATATCCCACATGCAGTGCCAGTGCTAGGTTATGTTGTGCCCTAGGCCAAGCTTATTATGCACCCTAGGTTAATGGTGGCACATCCTTATGTTTGAAATTTGTCATTTTTACCTTCTGGAAGTGGCTCTTAGAGAGCTAGAACCACCGGTAAAGAATCAAGTATCAAAATCAGCAACAAAAACCTCCACATGCCTATATTTCTGATCCCCATTTTCTCACAGTTTTGTGAAAAGGAGTAACTCTGACCCCTCGTATCCCATTAGGAGTTGAAAGCCTGGGCTCAGTTGATGTGGCATGCACAACTTCATGTCCTTCTGATTATTTTTTTGGATACACCTATTGGTTTACTCTTTATCATAAGGATGTCAGTGCCTGCACAAAATATGGTTCCAAATAATCTGAAAATGAGAGTTTTTTGGGACTAGAGGGCCAAAAATAAAGGGGATAACCCCCCCCCCCCCCAACCAAAGTCTGACATCAAGACATCAAAGGTAGTAGACATTAAGACTCATCAAGCAGTATGTGGGAATTTTCTTGTGCTATTGAGTGAGCAAAAAAATTGAAATGATTTCAAAGCATTCAGAAGTAATTCTTATGAATGTAAAAAACAACAAGAGGGAGTAGTACCACTACTGCTATATAATCATATCTTCATCTAGAAGATCTAAAAACAGACATCAGCATCCTAAACTCTTTTGTCAATACAACAGCAGGTATCGTGTAAAAGAGAAACTAAACTAAGCAGTTTCAAAATATTTAATGAGAAGGTGAGGCAACGCGCTGTATCAGTGCATGCTCCCTCACCTATATTTTCAAAAGACGCCTAACATGAATAAATAGGTTGGTTTGAATACACAAAGGGAGATTATTGAACAGCTTTGGAGCAAAAATGGAGAAGCAGTCAGTCTTGGCACGTCTGGCAAGAGGAGGGACAGTCAGCAGACAAGCAGAGGCAGAAAGGAGACTTCTTTATGTGACATATGAGGAGACCAGAGACTGATGATACTGAGGAGCAGAGCCATCTAGAGAACTGTTTGTCAAGACAAGAGTTTTGAAATGGATCCTTGCAACAACAGGGAGCCAGTGAATTGATCTAAACAGAGGAGTTGTAGGAGGAAAATGAGGAGCACAGAGCAGCAGTTGAGCAGGAGAGAACCTGCAATAGCCCAGCCAAGACTTAACAAGGAGATGTGCGGCATAATTAGTGAGGAAGGGTTGAATCCTCTGAAAATTATAGCGAAAGAAAAGACATGATTGGGTCATTGAAGAAACATATTCAATGAATGAAAGTGAGGAGTCCAGAGTCATACCATGATTCCTGACCGTGACTAATAGTGAAAGGGTAACATCTTCAAGGGCAATGCTTGGAGACAAATCATCAGAAGACAAGCATTGGATATCTGATATCTGACTTTGAAAAGTTAAGTTTAAGGTGATGAGAATTCGTCCATAGTGAGATGGCAGAGAGAGAGAGAGTTGGAGATCAGGGTTGTAAGAGGGAAATGAGAGGAGGAACTCTGCATCATTAACACAAAGCTGGTTGGAGAAACCATGACAAGAAATAACAATCCCTAAGGAGCAAATGTAGAAAGAAGGGAAAAGTGGGCCCAACACTGATCACTGAGGTACACCTGTGGAGAGTTTCTGTGAAGAAGACAAGGAGACACGAAAGACTTGATCAGAAAGGTAGCGCTTGAAGCAGTCCAAAGCAGGACCATGGATTCCGAGTTTATTGAGGGAAGAGAAAAGCGAGGAGTGGTTAACAGTATTGATGAAAGCTCAAGAAGGATAAAGACAGAGTAGGATCATCATGAAAGATGAGGAGGACAAAGGAAAATTCAAAATATATACATTTAACTCAGTCAGTGCAGGGGAAGGTGGCAAAGGTGTTTCAGTTTCAGACTAAAAGAGCAAAATTCCAGAATTCAGTCGGCCAAAATTGGTTCTAAAAAATGTCTGATTTATATATTAAATAAGTTTTGGACGTGTTCATAAAATAAATACAGTGTTAGTGTATGACAGTGGCACAGAAACATTTGTGACCATGGAAGACGCTTTACAGTTTGGCCTGATACAAGATGGTGGTTGACCCTTAGGGATGGACGCAGGTTGGCAGGAGTAGGCCTGAGATGTTGTTTTTATTTACTATGATGCTCTTTGTTTCAGTGAATGCAGAAATGAGTTGGTTTCACGTGAAGATTATTTTTGTTGTTTTTCACACTAATATACAGATGGCGTGTTTTCTTAATTGCATAAAGCTGACCCACTTCAAACCACCTCTGACTGTAACGTAACCTGAAAATAAAAGCAAAACAACAATTAAAAATGAAGAGTTCTCTTTGGCAGCGCTGTGGCTTTTGGCCCACCTGCAATATGAGTCATAGCAGTGTGTGATCAGGAACCTGAGTAGGTTCAAATTTCACTCTTTTAAGATTTTTGAAATTTATAGAGGGCATACCAGAATTCTAGCTAAACAAGGAATTCAGTTGAAAGCAGGAAGCAGCCATTGATTAAAAGGGAATGGAAAGCCCCTCAGGACTGAGGCTTTGTATGGAAATTTTACTGAAGCTGATTTACATTAGCATTAACCATATACCTAAATATAAAGGACTCTGCAGTATTTTACTGCTCTCTCAGAGCTGGGTTCAAATTCTGTTTAGAATCTGCATGTTTTCCCCTTATTCGTGTAGGTTTTCACCAAGTTCTCCACTCTTTCTTCCACATCCTAAAGATGTAGGTTAATTGTGTGTGTGTGCCCCATGATGGACTTGTTAGATGTCTGATGCTGGTGGTAACCTCACCCATGACCCCAAACTGGATTTTAAAATGGACGGATAGATGGATGATCTCTAAAGACTTCAGCAACACAACAATATCCATCCATCTAATGGATGCACTTGGTCCAATTTTATGGCCATAGTGAGTGGGGGTTTGTCATGGCAGCACTAGGAACAAGTTAATAATTAACTTTGAATGGCTTAACACACAATGAAAATTTAGGCCACATCCAAAATTTTGTTTAAAAATGCAGACATTTGTCCATTTTTGCCTTACATCCACACTAGACTAGCATTTGTAACCCACAAAAATAAATTCTTTTGAAAATGTTCTCCGGAGCCTTTGTCACACATGTACACTTGGGGACCACATTCCTGGCTGTGAGGAGTTAGGCACCCCAGGATGAAAGGGGTTGCAGACACTAACAGTATCTTCTCTCTTCTCTGCAGCATTGAAAAACTGACCAAGGAGGACACCTTGCCCTTCCCATAATGCCTGATATGGCCACACCCACAGATTTTGAGCAGGCCCCTCCCCTTCTGGTACTAACACCATAAAGCCAACCATTTTTGGGAGGTGGTGTCAGATCTTGACCCATCAATCAACAACTGCAACAATTTTTTTTCTTGTGTAACCGAAAATCCCACAAGGAATACCTCAATGGGCTTTAACAGGCCCTGTTTCTTGACAGCCTCCCCAGCCCTAAGAAGACAAAAAAAACCTTGTACAGAAAGAAAAATGGAAGAAATCTAGGAAAGGGCAATTCAGAGAGAGAGCGAGAGAGACCAACCGAATGAAATGCTAGTGCATGGGTGAATACAATGTGTAAATGCTTGAACGGATGGACCGTCATTCCAAGTAAGATGGAGAAGAGGCTGAGAGGCCTTAATGCATGGACTACATGAGTGGAGTTGCAACCCAGCCAGTATGGCTCTAGGATCCTATCCCTGTCGTGACAATCATATAATGGACGGATGGGGGCAGATTGGTTATTGGGAACAGTTTATCCACCAGGATGACATGTGGCAGTGTTACTCTGGTAGAGTCCCATTTTGCACTAATGCGAGGAAGGGCAACCCTGTCAGGATCCCTAAATGTCACCAGAGGGTGCTGCTGGGAGAATGGTGCTTCCACATGACCCGGAAGTCCATCTGTCATGTAATATCATGACATCAGAATTACTCCCGGGTCCAACATACAAGAAGCCATCTAGTCTCACTTAGGTGAGTCAGTATCAGGATGCAGGTGGCAACACTCACCTCGAGGAGCAGGGGCAGAGAAGGACTGTTTTTCATTTGTGATTGTGGCATTTGGACTTTGTACACCACCATGATAAATAAAATAAGTTTTATTTGATCTTGGAACTGTGTCAGGTTCGATTGTGCCTGGGATTTGGAGCTCATTGGCGCCCCCTTTGTGGCCACAAAAGATTTCTGAAAACACAGACTCCATCACACTCTGGTTGGTTCATGCCTATTTAATAGCTCATCCTTGACTGGATCCTGCACATTACAATGTCTCATTCCCTGACTCGTCACCTTTCACAGAAGATAAACATATTCCAACATAGCAGGCATAGAAGAGTTGCTTGTCATGGCACTTGGTGTGTTGCTAAATTGTGTTTTGCATAACTTATAGGAATCACAGTCAAGCGGCTACTCAGACTACACAACAGAGTATCCGGATGTATTGGAGCTCACACTACATTAGCGTGTTGGTCCCGATTGACATGTCACGATATGGGTGCTCAGGCTGTAAGCATACAATGCACACTCGCTGCAGTCAGAGCACAAAGAGCTGATGGCGACCTCAAAAAATTGGCTAAAATTTCTCACATGACAGAAATACTTCTGATTGTACAACAGCCCAATGGTAAGATGCAGTCGAACATCTCAACTCCTCCCGTATACGGCATATGAAACAACAGCCGATGAAGCTGAAATTTGGGCTGACTCAGAAAATCAGTTGGTGAGTGCAAATTGGGCTTCAAATGGGGAAAAAAGCATTTATTTTTCATTTCTTTGCAGTTCTTTCTTGATTGATTATGAAGTAACTTGTGCACATTCTGTAAATTTTATTCTTTCGATTATATACTTTGTAACTTACTTGAAATAAAATTCAATAAAAAAAAGATCATGCCACTGTATGTCTGATTAAAGATGTGTGTGCTGCGTGTATACCCAGTATAAATGGACGATTACATCATACAGTATGTGTTTTAGGTTGACCTAGTATTAACAAAAATAAATGGTGTGAAAATGCTAGAGTGGATGGAGATCTTTTTTTTTTAACTTTTTTTCAAATGAAAATGGAGTAGCGTGGATGTCGCATTAGAGCCACTATCTCTTTTAACCTGCACATCTTTAGGATCTGGAGACAAGTGGAGCACCTGGAAAAAAAAAGAACCCATAGAGGCATTGGGAGGACATTGATGTGGGCAGGAGCCGAACCCTGGTGTCTGGACTCGTGAGCCAAAAACATGGTGAGATGTACATTTGGAGCCCTGGAAGGTGAAGTGACTTTCTCATGATGAAGAAACAGGGATTTGATCTTACTCTCCTATAGTTACCAACTCACTGTCTTCACCTTTAAGCTACACTAATCTTTCTTCTTACAAAATGCGACCACAGAATAGCTGCTAGTAGTAATAATGATAATGATAATAATAATAAAACAGAGCCTCACACAAGTGAAACCATCCTGGTAGCATGGCTGCTACTTACAACTGACTAGGCCTTTAATCGTTTAGAGACATTGTACTGTATATATGAAATCACCTAATGCAATAAAGCAGAACTTTTTCACTTTCTGGAAATTGACCATTGTGCACTAAAGAGTACTCCAGTGAAACCAAACCCATGTTACCCCAACAGAGGACTGTAATAATGAATGAAGTTGAGTAGTGCTGCTGCATCTGTTTGCTGCCATGTGACAGTTAACTGTCCTGGGAGGCAGTGCACATTAAATGCTTAAATGTGTTTAAAGTTGCATGAAGAGTTTTTTTCAATGTACCCTTTTAAGTGATGACATCTTTGAAAAGGCTCCTACAAGTCTACGATAAATGTCATGTCAGCTATTTTAGGTAATTATTCCTAGCCCTAGGGGACTTCACATTTTTTTCTTCTTTGTCCTCTCCTTCTTTTTCTTCTTCTTCTATCTTCTGGCTGTGCATGACCAATTCTAACAGTCCTCTGCAATCCACCGGGGTGGACACGCCAGTGGCTCACCTGTCCATCATCGCGGTATGAACTTTACTGCCCCATCAAGCAAGCTATGAACCCAAACAAACAAAAATACTCAACATCAGAAGGGTGCTTTGTTAAGAAAATTAGTTAGTGTGGTGCCTTCCTCCACCCAAGAACAGCTTCCTCTTCTCACCTTCAAGAACTACTGGACTTTCCTTGTTCTTGGCCTTGCAGCTCTCTTGGTTTGTTTAGAAGAGGTCCATAAACTAAAGTAGGGTAAATCCATGGGACACTTCAGGATTACACCTAACTCTCCAAAGCTTATTGGATCCTGTCTCCAGAGATTCCTCTAGCAGCCCTAGGCATCTGCACAAGCCCACTGTCCCCCTACCCATTGCAGTGCCAGAGAACCTTGGTGGACTGTTTAAACATGCTGGGAACAGGAGCTCGTTACAAGGGTTCATTCCTGTTTTCTGACATCTCTCAAACTTCTTCCCTTATTTCAACATTTCATCTATTCTTCTGTCAGAAAGCATCCCAGCTGGGTTATGTTCCAGTTGGTTTCCCATTCAGGTCAATGTATTCTGTAACCTTGTATCTAATCTTGCATTTTTCACAACCTCCACATTCTCATACCAGCCAGAAGAGAGAGCCATATCCTGACATCTGCAAATTAATACAGCCCCTCAAGAATTTTCAGGGTCATCTTCTCACAATTGAAATTCTCATCTTGTGCCAATCTTAAAAAAAGTCGGAAGCCATTTATTCAGCTGGCAACTCTGCACCTTTCATCTGCCTTTAAATGTTTCAACTGAGAGTGGATGGTATGTGAGAAAAAGGCTGTTGGAACCAGAAGGCATGATCACTGTTATTGGCAGGCTTGTGGCTGACCACAAGAATTTCATCAACAACTGCTTAAAAAACTGAAAGATGCAAGAAAGGGAGAAAGAGGATGTATAGCTCCAGCTGCATGTGTGGATGGTTAGGGTTAGAGTTACATCTTAAAATAGCCAGAAGTGTGCCCAGGTCCATTCTGCCCCTGTAGCAGGTGCAAGATACTTGACAAAATGTCAGCACTCTATGTTAAAAATAATGATTTTGTTACCTGCTGTCATCCCTCACTACAAGGGAGTGCTGGCTGCACTTTTATGTAACAGTAAGCCCCTCAGTTGGTTTTGAAGGTCTGAGTGACTGCGTCTCAGAGCAGCTCTCACACTTGGCTGATTGCATGTGCAGTCCGTCAAACTGAGTAGCATATGGATGAAGTGACAGCAAGATATCCAACAGGATCACTCCAACATTAAAAAAGTGAGTGTTAGTCTGCAGGAATTGACTGCACAAGGTGTGAGGGATCTTTTTCAAATGAGGGTGAAAGATGTCATAGTGCTAGGGGTCTCCAAATGAAGATGATATTGAGAGATGAGGTTATCTGGTCGAGGTGATGGTATGGGTTCAGAAGAGTCCAAAAGTGGATAGAGAGAAGAGAGATAAGGAAAGAGTGAGAGATGAATTGCAGTGATGCAGGTGGGGCGTGATGGAGCAGGTGAGATCTTGGGATGAGAAAGAGAAGAGAATGAAAGGTCCAAGGGTCACACAGCAAGAGAGGTCAGAGTAGACAGCAGGTATGAGTGTCTGGATGAAGGATAGAGAAGGATACAATCAATCTCAGATAATGCAAGATGATATCAAATGTTCTAAGCTATCCTTAATAAAGAGCACTAAAATAAGATTACATGGAACTGACTACTTAGAGATATGGTGTCTGTTGGAGATGATCATAATCTAGTTGAGGTGAGAGTCATCAGAAGTGAAATCCTGGTGAGATGTAACAATATGAATGAAACCAAGAGATGAGAGATAAGATCACTGTACAGTATTTCAGGGTCAAGGGTGATGGCAATGGAGTCCAGATGAAATGACTGGAATTCAGAGAGGCAAGGGTCTGGGGAGATGTGTATCACTAGATGAGATGTAAGAATCCAGAATGTTGTGTCTGCCAGAGCGAACGTCTAGGGCAGGGGTGCCCAATGCGTCGATCGCAATCGACCGGTAGATCCTAAAGGTAGTGCAGGTAGATCGCGATGCATTCAAAACGTTAGTCTATCATATATCCTCCCTGTGGCATTTGCCACTTGATTGACATACAGGGCGGCCAGTCTGAGATCTCTTTTCTTCTAATACACTGGTCATCCCGCACGCACGTTCAAACGTTCGAGCTACTGCAAAACTCCGGCTGTGATCTGGTTAGCCTTCCAATTTATATCAACTAAAGAAGGGATTTAAAAAAATTGTTTGGGAGGGTATGGGCTGGATGTGGAATTGGAAGAGGATTTTTTTCTCACAATGTCACAATCGAAGTGCGTTTGTCTGATCTGTCAATCTATCATTGCTATTCCAAAGAAGGAAAATGTGGAAAGGCACTTTCTAACTGTTCATAAAACTACGAAACTGACTTCCTTCCGAAAAGTGATCTGAGAAAGACAAAGGAGAGGGAACTAAAATTGCAGTTAATCAGACAGCCGTTATTTTTCAGTGCCTTGATTTGGATGACATCCAAAACCTCACGTCAGAGCTGGAGACGCAATGGAAGGCGTGTGCACAATTTGACAGCATAAGCTACACAGAGGAGATTGAAAATTGTCTGTCAGACTTTGACAGACGGTTTCAAGACTTTGCTTTACTTGAGCCAATCGCTACATTTAAATGCTATCCATTTAGGGAAGATGTTGAGGGTGATTCACCCGCATCAAAAATTGCAACACTGTTTCACCTTAAACTCGTCTACAGTGGAGGATGAGATTTTGACACTACATGATAACATTCAGCTGAAGTATGGGGATCATGGACAATTTTGGAACTTACTCACAGAGGAAAAGTACCCAAACATGTGGAAATGTGCTACCTCCTTGACTGCATTATTC
>JANRMT010062840.1:27950852-27963074 GCA_026402145.1 Polypterus bichir lapradei | reverse complement strand
GGGACGTTTCTTTTTTTGCTGAGTATATATATATATATATATATCTTTTGTAATGTAGGTAGATCATTTTGACCTGGTCATTTTAAAAGTAGCTCGCAAGCCGAAAAAGTGTGGGCACCCCTGGTCTAGGGTATAAAATAACAATCTCAAGCCTACTGAATCCAGTTCAGGATTGTAGGAGGCTCAAGCATGTCCTATCAGCGTGGCGTACAAGGCCTACACAGGGCCTACTCACATGGGGCCAATTCAGAGTTCCCTAACCTGCACATTTTCAGAGATATAGAAGGAAAATCCAGATAAACACAGGAAGAACATGCAAACTCCATTCAGACAACATGTGAACCCAGGATGCTGAGGTAGAAGCACTAACCACTGTAACACTGTTGTTATCCTTCAAAATACTGAATGATCTAAATCTGTCCATCCGGGTATCTGTGTGCAGAGTTAATCCCATTTTTACAGATGTGGGGTGGCAAAGTCAGTCAGATCAATACTGAACCCATATCTGAACAGGGTGTTAATCCATTACATGAAATACTGACACAATCATAACATATTCATTCATTGAACCAGTCTTGCATTTTGCGAAGCCACTCATTCCAACTGAGGGATTTCAAGCCTGTACCAATAGCATTGGATACAAGTTAAGAACCAACGCAGTGGAGCATGGTCACCCACACTCTCATTTCACAAGTTTGCCAATCAACTTTATTTGCTTTGGAGGACACCAGACAACTTGGAGAAACCCCAAACAGACATGGGGAGAACATGCAAACTCCAAGCTGACAGCAAATGAGCCAGATTTTAAACCTAGTTTTCTGAAAGAGTATCATAGCACCACCAAGTTGCCCTGCTATACTTTCTTTTTTACTACATGTTTACTACCCATCCTGCTCCTAAATTGTATCTTACCAGAAGTTGGCATTCTCCTAAAGAACAGGTCAGCAGGGTGAAGCAGCCAGGCAATCCAGGACACTCTCAGCTAGCAAGATCAGGTCAGAGGGTCATCTGTGCACTCATATTTCAGGCTGTGTGAGGGTCTTAAACACACAGCTGAGTAACACGAGCCAAGCTATGACTAGGAGAGTGGCAGTGTGAGCCATCTGCTGGTGGTAAGCAAATGGAAGGCCAATAAATGTTAATGCATAGTTCCAATAAACTATCCTGACTGTCTAATAGTGGAGGAAGTTGAAGTGTTCTCCTCAATGCCTTCTATTCAAATGAGTATTTTTTAAAATGGTATGCTGATTTAGACAACCTGCCATTGTTTTTGTCCTTTCTTATCCCAATCCTGTCTTGAAGCAGGTCTCAGTGTGATGTCAGTTCAACCTAGGGTCATCTTTGCAAACACATCCTAATAGCAGACCAGTATTCCCTCCTTCATACACACTGCTCCCAGGCATCTGTCTACTTTTGTGGTCATTAACCCAACCTGACGGACTGCCCCCCAAATTCCTGCTCTGTCTGGTAAGATAATGCAACACCTCTGCAAGATGCAACCTTGATCTGTTTTTTGCAAATGTAAAGAAAGAAAAGTTTAACTTTGAAAACCACATCTGGGTTCCAGAGAAATTCAACTGAAAAAGTGAGAGTCGACCACTTCTGGATTTTATTGTTCAGTCTTTCAGATTTCAAGCCTGATTAATCTAGTTGGACTCCACCAGGGTTTCCCTTTGTCAGCAATCCTGTTCATAATTTTTATGAACAGAATTTCTAGCACAAGTAGTAGAGGAGCTCCAGCTCGGGATTACATCTTTGCTACTATAGAACAATAGAACACTCTAGAACACATTCAGCCTAACAAAGCTCGCCAGTCCTATCCACTTTTTTCTTCCAAAAAAACATCAAGCTGAGTTTTTAAAGTCCCTAAAGTCTTAGGGCTCATTTATACTCCACGCTTAGAACGCGTACGCGCCCGCATCATGGCTGCCACACGTTCCCAGCGTTCATTTCACGCGTCCTCTGAGCAGGTCCTCAGAAATTAACGCGATGTGTGCGTGAGTTGCAGTACCAGCAAAAAGTCGGGGGGCGCAGTGTGCTAAAAGTCGGAATGTGACGTCAGAGTCTCTGTTTACTATCTACATGTGACAGCAAGCCTCTATGCAGATCCTACGGGGATCGATGTGCGTGCTTCGCTGTTTGATGAATGGTTCGATGTGGTGAAGCAAAATGCCGACATACAGATGCATTCGTGGTGCTTTTATATTCAAGCGTCGCATATTCCCGATCGTAATGACACAATGCATTTTAAAAGTCTCACATAACATCTTTGTGCCGTCTTTTTTATTTTTTTTGCAACTTCACAACAGCAACATAATGTATAGCGCTGTATTTGAGCCACTGAGAAAAAAATAAAGGACACTGTGAAAACGTGTATTTTGTGATTAAAGTGGAAATTTCGGCTTTAATCTGGAATTGTCCACTTTAACCTCGTAGTTTACTTTATCATTAAAGCAGACGGTCGTAAATGTCATCCCAGTTTTTAATCGCCATGAGCTTCTTGGACCAGACAGCTGTGGCAAGCAGCAATAGATCACCACACAGAACAAATTAAATGTATGATATTCCAACTCTCTGCACATTTAGAATCTTTAGATTCATACTTGATATCACTTTCATGATGAAATGCATTAAATTGTTTATGTTACATTTTACATATAATTTAGTTTAAATAATGAATACTGTTAATAATTACACACATGGGGGTGACATGGCGGCGGAGCGATAGCACTGCTGTCTCGCAGGGAGTTATGTTGCTGGTATTTCCTGCTTGTATTCCACACTGTGCTCCGTTTCCTTCCAAAGATATGCAGATTTGGGGATTTGGTGCCGCTAAAATGACGCTAGTGTATGCGAGTGCTTGTATTCACCTTGCGATGAGCTGAGACCTCGTCCAGGGATTGTTTCTCAGTCGTGCCCAATGCTTGCTGGAATGGACACATCCCTGGATTTATGGATTTAATCAATAAACATCCTTTTCTGAGATATTGCGGTAAGGTGTTATCGGAATTTAATAGGTGTTTTAGGCAATTCACAACACAGAGAAGCCGAACATGTTCTTACTGTGATAATATCTCGCACTGCCACCTGGTGGATTCCTCCAGATTTACGTAAAGTATGCGCGCAAGTATGAACACTACAACACTTGCGTAGCAGGAGCGTCCTCTGCAGCATGCGTCGCGACGCGTGAAGTATAACTCCGGCCTTACTGTCTACCACACTACTTGGTAACTTATTCCAAGTGTCTATCATTCTTTGTGTGAAGAAAAAGTTCCTAATATTTGTGTGAAATTTACTCTTAACAAGTTTCCAACTGTGTCCCCATGTTCGTGATGAATTCATTTTAAAACAACACTCTTAATCCACTGTACTAATTCCCATCATAATTTTAAACACTTCAATCATGTCACCTCTAAATCTTCTTTTGCTTAAACTGTAAAGGCTCAGCTCTTTTAATCTTTCCTCATAATTCAACCCCTGTAGTCCTGGAATCAGCCTAGTCGCTCTTCTCTGGACCTTTTCTAGCGCTGCTATGTCCTTTTTGTAGCCTGGAGACCAAAACTGCACACAGTACTCAAGATGAGGCCTCACCAGTGCATTATAAAGGTTGAGCAGAACCTCTTTGGACTTGTACTTCACACATCGTGTTATATAACCTAACATTCTGTTTGCCTTCTTAATGGCCTCTGAACACTGTCGGCAAGTCGATAGCCTTAGAGTCCACTATGACTCCTAAATCCTTCTCATAAGGTGTACTCTCGATTTTCAGACCTCTCATTTTTTATTCAAACCTAACATTTTTACTTCCTATGTGTAATCCTTTACATTTACTGACATTAAATTTCATCTGCCACTAATCTGCCCAATTCTGTATGCTATCCAAGTCCTTCTGTAATAATATAACGGATTCCAAATGATCTGCTAGTTCACCTATCTTGGTATCATCTGCAGACTTAACCAGCTTGTTACTTATATTCCTATCTAAATCATTTGTATATATTTAAAATGGCAGCGGCTCTGACCCCTGTGGGACACCACTCTTGACATCAGCCAATTCAGACAGGGTTCCTCTTATCATAATCCCCTGCTTCCTGTGTCTGAGCAAATTTTGCACCCATCTACAAACATCACCCTGAACTCCCACTTCTTTTAGTTTGATGCCCAACCTCTCATGTGGCACCTTATCAAATGCTTTCTGATAGATGATGTGGTCCTTTTGGCTTCATTAAGTGAGAACCTCAGGTGTGCATTGGCTTGGTTTGCAGCTGATTGTGAAGCAGTCGAGATGAGAATCTGCATCTCCAAATCTGAATTCATGGTTCTCAGCCAGAAAGGGTGGGGTGCCCTCTTGTGGATGGGGAGGATGTGCTACCTAAAGCGATGCAGTTTAGGCATATTGAGGTCTTGTTCATGAATGAAGGAAGAAGGGAGCAGGAGGTTGGCAGGTGGATTGGATCAGCATCCAAGGTTTAAGGTCAGTCATGATATAAACAGAGAGCTGATCTCAAAGTCTCTCAATTTTCCAGGCATTCTACATTCTTACCCTCACATAATATTTGGGTAGTGACTGTAAAAAATAGATTATGGGTAAAAGTGGTGGAAATGAGCTTCCCTCACAGGGAAGAGAGGAGCTCAGATGAGGTAAAGAGCACAGACATTCAGGAGGAGGTCAAAGTAGAGCTGCTGCTCTTTTGCATTCAAAAGGAGCCAGTTGAGGTAGTTTGGGCATCTGATTAGAATGTCTTCTGGATGCCTTCCTGTGATGGTGTTTTGGGTATATCTAACTGGGAGGAGACCTTAGGGCACTCTCAGGACACACTGGAGCCAGCTGTCCTTAGAGTGATTTAACATTCCCCCCAGAGGAGTTGGAGGAAATGGCGGGGCATCTTTGCTTAGACTTCTGCCCCTGTGACCCACACCCGGAGAAGTGGTAAACGAAGGATGGATGTATGGATGGATGGATGACTGGATGGGCTTAATCCAGTTCTGAATTTCTCAGGGCCATAGCCTATCTTGGTAGCTTCTGGACAGTCCACATTTTTAACACACCTTTCATGAGGATAAAACATGGGCCGAGGTTCATACCCTGTCATGCATTGTAAGCAGGCTTAGGCAGTTTAATACATGGGCACAATGCATGATGGGAGTCAGTTCCTTGCCAGATCCTCCCTCAGTGGAAGACTGGCGACCACACAAGAGTGTCTGTCACTAAAGTCAAACTGTAGGGTCACTACATTCTCATCACTGGGTAACTCAAGCAATGTGTGAGAAACAGGCTGGAGAGCAGAGGATCACAAAAGCAATTTGTTTAGCTTTCACTTCTTCTGTGTAAATATTTATATGTCAGAAGTTCATGCAAAAGGAGCACCAGCATCATCACCACCCCCTCCATTCTCCTAAAGAGGAAATGCACAAAGGCTCCTGATGGCTGTGTTCATTTTAATGTACTTCTCAGTTGGTAGGGGTTCATGTGTGGGGAGGGGGGATTGGGTGCCGACTTAGTTTGTTATGTCTTAATTGGCATGTGGATGCAGCTTATTGACCGCTCTCAGCATGATCTGGTTTAATTAGCCTTAAACTTTGACATGCTGCATGTGTACAAACTCATCCCGACATGGAACCCACATTTGCGCAAATCCTGGAAGCTGTGGTGGCTGCCAATTCGTCTTCCACACCCAGAGAAAAACCTATCACCCTGAGCATCAAGGAAAACAACAGTAAATCAGTTTGTCTTGAACACTGACTTTTCAATGATCTGAGTGACTACCAAGTTGTGGTGACCTTTGAACCATAGTGTTCTATGTACCCTCCCAGGGGATGCACTACTAAACTTTACAGCAATGTCACTTTCTACAAGTGTAAGGGTTTGTCAACTACCTGTCATGGAGGGGTTTCCCATAGTCCTCAGCTAGGAATTTCCTCCAGCCTAACCATTCAGATAAATTTAGCAGTCTCCTGTTGGGCGCAGAAAAGCGTGGCAGAGAACGGATTAGCACCCAGCTGAGCAGAAAATGGCCCTCCCAGGTGCTTTGGGAATGCATAAAGTTGGAACAGAATGTCACAGCCCAGTAAACCCATAAAGGTTACACATTAAAGTGAACTCAACAAACGCTGCTGACTCATTAGTTCATTTCAATTTTCAAAATAATTATGTTTACAATAATAAGAGTACTTCTAAAGCCTTTAGGTCTCGGTCTATTGCAAAATTTCCTGCTTTTCCACATCGTGTTTTATTACCAGAATGTTTTCAGTTCAGTTCTCAGGTCAGATTCTGACTCCCTGTGTGCCATTTTAAAAGTCAAACCTGCTTGTTCCACTACAGAAATATAAAGAGCTGGAACTCATCTCATCAGCCGTGGGTACAAGGCAGGATGGGATGTGCACTGATTCATTCGAGAAGGGCCATTCCACCAAGACAGTTGTACTTACTGCTGTCAACACATTAAGGCTGGCTAGAGCTACCAACATGTCATCTGTCCTCATCCTGCTAGTTCTTTCATTGCTTTCAACCACTCGACACCTCTTGCCATCATCTCTGAACTTGGAATCACTGGGACTACCCTCAGGAGGTCTGAGTCCTACCTCTTAGGCAGATCCTACCATGTGTGCTGGCATGTAGAGATGTCAATGGTATATTACTCAAGTCTGGGGGTACCTGGAGGAGCAGTTCTGGACCCCCTCCTAGTCTCCTTATACACACATCTAGTCCCTCTTATCATGTCCCATGGTTTCTCTTAGCAGTGCAGTGCTGATGATATGCAACAGTCCTTGTCTATCCTTCCAGAGAACCTCATGGTGTCAGCTAGAATCTTTACATATCTCACTTACAATGCAACCTGATAAAGGAACACCATCTCCAGCTCAACCTGGCAAAGACAGACCTTCTTGTTATTCCAGCTTGTCCATCTATTCAGCTGCCTATTTCTATTCAGCTTGGTTCATTGTTGCTAACACCTGCCAAGTCAGTACACAATGTTGGCTGGTGATCAATGACCAGCTGTCCTTCATGGACCATGTTGCTATGATCGCTCAGTCTTACACTCACTTTGTACAGCATCTACAAGATCAAGACTGTATGTGAGAGAGTAATGTGAACAACTCATAGTCCAGGCTTGGTCTTGTCCTGTATGAACTACTGCTGGCAGGAGTAGTGGCATGCATTACCAAGATGATTCAAAATGCAGCAGCACATCTAGTGTTCAACCAGCTTAGGTGTGCACATGTCACTCCACTTTTCAAGTTACTACATTGGCTCACTGTAGCAGCACATATTAAGGTCAAATCCTTGATGCTTGCCTACCGAGTTGTCAGTGCGTCAGCACCTACTGATATGGAGACTCTCATGTGATCCTATGCTCCTTCGCAGTCACTCAGGTCTGCTGATGAATGATGTCTCTTGTCACCATATCTGCATAGTTTCAAATCTAAGTCCAGACATTTTCACGTATAGCTCCTGACTGGTGGAACAAGCGCCCTCCTGGAGTTTAAGCACCGTCTGAAGACTCTTGTTCTGTGAATTTCTGTCCAGCTGTTTGGTTTTTGTTACCTAGGAATTGTAAACTCACTTGTATTTTATTCTGAGCTCTTCACTTACGATATTCAATTTTATAACCTTGACGTGTAACACTTGTTCCCAAACAGTGCTCCAGACAGTTGTTACTCGATTATGCTAACCTCTTGTTAGTCGCTTTGGATAAAAAAATCTGCAAAGCAAATAAATGTAAATATAATTCACTTTCTAAATCCCCTGATTCCAATGCAGTATTATGAAGACCACGGCATAGCAATATTTGGTGTAATGCAGGAACAAACCCTACGTGCTTATTTATGTATTATTTCTTTCAATCTCTTTCTGGAGGCTAAGCAGGGCTCCCGAGCAGACTTAGAGAAATATACCTCTTCTGTACTTTTCTACATAAATTACTGTATTGAGGTTATTACAAGACAAAGCAATCATCTGTGCATACCCAAACTAGAAGCCCTGTATGAACACAGAGGTTCTCCTGCTACTGAAGGCAACAGACACTTCATATAAATCTAGTCATGCTCCTGCCTGCAGATCAGCAAAGTCCAACATAATAATGGGCACAGCGTCCACCAAACTCACTCACAGCCACCGAATAGAAAATGACTTCCTTAACGACACAGATCTCAGACTCATGTGACAATGCATCCAAGCATTCACTGACTATAAAAACAGTAGAGTGTTGTACCGTGATAGTCATAGACTGATACAGGAGAAAGTATGATGAAATGACACCTGGTTACACCTTGCCTGATGAAGGGGCCTTAGCTGCCTCGAAAGCTTGCATTTGTAATCTATTTAGTTAGCCAATAAAAGGTGTCATTTCACCCTACTTTCTCCTGTATAAAAACTTAAATATCTCCCCCTCAGCTACTAACACTACCTTCTCTGAAGAGCTAAACAACTTTTATCTTCACTTTGACAGAGGTAATTTGGAGCCAGTCCCTGTACCCCTGTGCGCTTTTCCTTAGAGCGACCAGGTGCTTACCTTTTCTTATTCAGAAGTAAGGGCCTTATTGTGTGAATTTTAATATACACATAAAGTAACGGGCCCAAAAGGGGTTAGTAGGGCATGTGCTGATTTATCTGGCTGAAGTTTTAACAGATTATCTTTAGTTTGTCACTAGCTCTTTTAATGATTCCCACATGCCGCAAAACCACAACAACTGTCATAATCCCCCAACAAACACCTGTGACTTGTCTAAATGACTAATGGGTTTTAATGCCTTTTAATGCCTTTTACACCAATCATAATAACATTTTTTGAAAGGATCATCATGACCCATAACAAAGCAAGCATCCCTATCACACTTGATCAATTCCGGCATGCTTCTTATTCAAACAGGTCTGCAGAAGAAGCCAAGCCAAGCGTAGTGTGGTTGACAGTAGAACTTTAGGGACTTTCAAAGCTCAGCTTGATGTTATTTTGGAAGGATTAAGTGGATGAGACTGGAAAGCTTTTTTGGGCTTGTGGCCTTTTCCTGTTCTAGATTCTTCTAATGTTCTAATCCATCACACTTCACACTGCTTTGATTTGCATTAATGCTATAATTATTGACTAATAGCTATGCTTACCTATCAAAGGCAGAATAAAATAAAATTAAAATAGCTATCCTCCTGTACCTCTCCTAAGAATCTTCACGTGTCTCAACCTGTCTTGCCCTACAAGTATCTGCAGCATTCCTCCTACGCCTTGGGCTCAATATCCTCACATGTCTCAACCTCTTTTGCCACACGTGTATCCTCAGTGCTCCACCTTCACCTCTTCTCAGTATCCTCACGTATCTCAACCTTTCCTGCCCTACATGTATCCTCACCATTTATCATACACCTTTTACTTGGAAACCTTGCACGTTTCAACCTCTCTTATCCTACATGTACCTTTAGCATTCATCCTATGCTTTTCATTTGTACCCTTACGTGTTTCAACTTCTCTTACCATGCATGTACCCTCAGTGTTTGACCGGTCCCTTTAGTCAGTATCCTCACATGTTTTAACCTCTCTTGCTGTATATGAACCCTCGGTGTTCATCATAAACCTTGCTTTGTTGTCACGCATGTGTGAGTAGGAGGATATTGTATGGACCAAACGAAGGTAATTCCATGCCAGGCCAGGGGGTGGCGGGGTGCACTAAACCTTCTCCTGTTATCTCTGCAGACCAGGCACGGGAAAACCTGTCTGACTCATCGTTGAAGATGTCACTTCTGGTTCAGACGCCCAGGCTGATGTCACTTCCAGTACCGACACCCAGGCTGACACGACTTCTGGTTCCGGTGCCTATGATGATGCCAGAAGAAGGTCACTTCCTGTTCTCCTACGTCATTTCTGGTTTTATCAGTTAAAACTGCCATCTTTCCAAACCTCAAACAGTTCATGTCTGGACTCCAACAGAGACACTTATGTCTAAAACCAAACCCATTGCAGCCAGGGATAATATACGGGTGGCTGCCCCAAACCTTTTTAA
The DNA here is from genome assembly GCA_026402145.1 of Polypterus bichir lapradei. Taxonomy (NCBI): domain Eukaryota; kingdom Metazoa; phylum Chordata; class Cladistia; order Polypteriformes; family Polypteridae; genus Polypterus; species Polypterus bichir. Next base: position 27,953,084 of record JANRMT010062840.1, on the reverse strand, counting down.
GTGTGTCGAGTCTGATCTTTTCACAATATCTCAGCCTCTCTTACCATACATTTACCTTCAGTGTTTATCCTATGCCTTTCCTTGGTATCGATGTGTGTCTCAGCCTCTCTTACCCAGCATTTCCTCTTCTAATCTCTGAGAGACTGCTTTGGAACTACAGACTGGGATATACTACTGGGGTCACATAGTGAGAACATTGAAGAGGCTGTTGACTGCACAACTGATTACATCAACTTCTGTATGGACATTGTAGTTCCAGTAAGAACAGTACGCTGCTATGCTAACAACAAGCCATGGATTACAAGTGACATCAAGGGCCTTTTGAACCAGAAGAAAAGGGCTTTTAAAGGCGGTGATCAGCATGAGCTCAAGCACGTGCAGAAGGAGCTCCGAGTCCAGCTCAGGAGCACTACAGGAGAAAGCTGGAGCAGAAATTGCAGAATAACAGCATGAAGGAAGTGTAGAATGGGATAAACATCATCACTGGCTACAGCTTGAAGCGGGGTGCCACCATCGAGAGAGATGTGGAGAGAGTAAACTAAATGAACAACTTCTTTAACAGGTTTGACCACCCTAATCCACTCTCACCTTGGAGTACTTCATCCTCCAACCATGCTTCTGCTGATACCAGCATAGGTGAGACATCCCCACCCACAATTACAGCAGCACAGGTGAGCAGAGAGCTGAGGAGACTTTGCGCCAGCAAAGCAGTGGGTCCAGAGGGTGCATCGCCACGACTGCTGAAGGCCTGTGCGTTGGAACGGATGAGTCCTCTACAGCGCATCTTCAACCTGAGCCTGGAACAGGGGAGAGTCCCGATGCTTTGGAAAACATCTTGTATCACCCCTGTCCCAAAGGTATCACGTCCTAGTGAGCTGAATGACTTCCGGCCTGTTACTCTGACGTCACATGTGATGAAGACCATGGAGCAGCTGCTGCTTCACCACCTGAGGCCACAGGTCCGCCACGCCCTCGACCCTCTGCAGTTCGCATACCAGGAGAAGGTGGGAGCGGAGGATGCCATCATCTATATGCTACACCGATCCCTCTCCCACCTGGACAGAGGCAGTGGTGCTGTAAGAATTATGTTTTTGGACTTCTCTAGCGCCTTCAACACCATCCAACCTCTGCTCCTTTCGGACAAGCTGACTGAGATGGGAGTAGACTCACACCTGGTGGCATGGACCGTGGACTATCTTACAGACAGACCTCAGTATGTGCGTCTTGGGAACTGCAGGTCTGACATTGTGGTCAGCAACACAGGCATGCCACAGGGGACTGTACTTTCTCTGGTCCTGTTCAGCCTATATACATCGACTTCCAATACAACTTGGAGTCTTGCCACATGCAAAAGTTCGCTGATGACACTGCTATTGTGGGCTGCATCAGAAGTGGGCAGGAGGAGGAGTACAGGAAGCTAATCAAAGACTTTGTTAAATGGTGTGACTCAAACCACTTACACCTGAACACCAGCAAGACCAAGGAGCTGGTGGTGGATTTTAGGAGGCCCAGGCCCCTCATGGACCCCATGATCATCAGAGGTCACTGTGTGCAGAGGGTACAGACCTATAAATACCTGGGAGTGCAGCTGGATGACAAATTGGACTGAACTGCCAATACTGATGCTCTATGTAAGAAAGGTCAGAGCCGACTATACTTTCTTAGAAGGTTGGCGTCCTTCAACATCTGCAATAAGATGCTACAGATGTTCTATCAGACGGTTGTGGTGAGTGCCCTCTTCTACGCGGTGGTGTGCTGGGGAGGCAGCATAAAGAAGAAGGACGTCTCACTCCTGGACAAACTTGTTAGGAAGGCAGGCTGTATTGTAGGAATAAAGCTGCACAGTTTAACATCTGTAGCAGAGTGACGGGCACTAAGCAACCTCCTGTCAATCATGAAGAATCCACTGCATCTACTTAACAGTGTCATCTCCAGGCAGAGGAGTAGCTTCAGTGACAGACTTTTGTCACTGTCCTGCTCCACTGACAGACTGAGGAGATCGTTCCTCCCCCAAACTATGTGACTATTCAATTCCACCCGGGGGAGTAAATGCTAACATCATTCAAAGTTACTGTATTGTCTGTTTTTACATGCATTTTTATTACTCTTTAATTTAATATTGTTTTTTTTTTGTATCAGTATACTGCTGCTTGATTATTTGAATTTCCCCTTGGGATTAATAAAGTATCTATCTATCTATCTATCTATCTATCTATCTATCTATCTATCTAT
>JANRMT010062840.1:27915740-27939061 GCA_026402145.1 Polypterus bichir lapradei | reverse complement strand
TATCTATCTATCTATCTATCTATCTATCTATCTATCTATCTATCTATCTATCTGGTGACTTCTAACAACTCCTGCTCTTGTGCTCCTCCATCTGCAAGACTCCCAGTTAATATCTGGATAATTAAAGTCCCCCATGATTATATCACCCTGTAAACTTCCCTTTTTGGTATTACTAAAAATATGTGTGTTGAAATTACTGTCTGCATTGGATGGTCTATAACACACTCCTAAAATGAGGCCTCTTTCCCTAATGCTTTCCAGACGAAGCCAGATGTCCTCACTAAGATGGAGCTCATCGTCTAACTGAAGAGGACTTACATTTATATTCTGTTTGACATAAACAGCAACTCCTGTTCCTTTTCTGTTCTATCCTTCCTAATAAAGGTGTATCCCTCTATGTTACACTCATCCCCATCTTTGTTATTTAGCCAGGTTTCCGTTATTGCTATAATATCATAATCATGCTCTACTACATTCAACTCCAACTAACTTGCCTTATTTTTGATACTTCTAGCATTAAGGCAAGCTATTTTTAATGTGTTACTCCTTCTACATTTACATATTGTCTTAGAATGTACATTACTACGCATTTTTATTTCTACACTGTTGTTTGTTCCTCCATGCATAGATCTAAACCTGGCCTGTCCTAAACTCCTTTGCCCCCATTCCCTAGTTTAAACAATCCTCGACCAGCCTACTCAAATGCCTCCCCAATACATTGGTGCCCCTTGGTTCAGGTCACAAAGAGATGGACTTGACTAAACAGTTAAACAATAACAGAAATTCTATTGCTTTAATAGAATTACTTTTTATTCCTCAGCAAGTTTCATTACTGACTTCTTCAACTGAGCATTACTAAAAATCAAATACTCACTACAGTGTTCTTAAGACCCACACTGGAAGAAGAACAACACTCTTACATCATGGCTCTTAGTAAAATTGTACCAATATTCATTTGAAGGCTAAATTCCAAATTTTCAATCTGTCACAATGCAGCAGCAGCTCTTGACAATGTCTAGCTATCCCTTAATGCAGGTAAGGCTCCACTTTAAGTGCTACCTTTAGTACAACTTACCACGTCATTCTCTTCCACAGTCTTATGCCAGACATTTAAGAGCTTTATGTTATACTAGAAAAACCACTTTAACTACAGGTATGTGCAAAATTCTAATGATCGTACAGTGCTAGTCTTGCTTCATGTCAGACACACTGCTCCACAGGGATTGGTTTTGACACCAATGTCATTTTTTCGGAGTATGTTGCTATCTGAAGAGATAAAATGGAGTCATCCAGCACAGTGCAACTTGGAGCCAGAAACTTTGTCAATAACATTGTGGTCAAGATAATGTAAGAGTTGGCAGTCCCTCACAGAGCACACTCATGGACACACACTTCCTCATGCTTGGCCAATTTAGTCATTGGTTAGTGCAGAAAAAGCTGAATCTATAACCAAATAAAAAACAATTAGTTTCCAAATGGTGTCAGATTGTAATATTAACTGCTGTGTCATTTATACAGACATATTAATTTTCAGTCTTAGGCTAAAAACGCTTATATAGTTGCAAAGTTTACACAATATGCATTCTATTACAGTATATTCTTGTCATGACTAATGTTCTGGACACTTGTGAAGTAATTTTATCAATTTTATTATTGTTTGATCTTTATGGGGTGATGGAAGCTACCTTATGCTTTTGTTATTATCACAACACCATTTTGTGCTTCATTGTGGGTGATGGTTGCTGCCATTTCATAACAGCCATGGCTATTTTTGTGGTATCAGAGGTGTAACATCATCTCTCTCTCTTTGTCAGCCTCCAGCTTTTTCCATGCTGCATTTCTACCACGCGTTTTCTGTAAGCGACAGTACAGAACGTCATTCTCAAGCAACTATTTGTGATGTCTGGGTGCCCTACAGCTGGCATACTCCTCCTAAACCAGGGTCATCAATATTCATGAACCAAGGATGGACTAGTGCAATGAGGACACATCACAAGTAAAGGCTGGTGCAAAACAAGAGCTCAGTGCATTTTATTTCAAAGTTTGGTGCCGTCTTCAATAAATAAATAAGCTAATAAAAACTGTTCCAGTGAAGGCTATAATTCCAATGAATAAATAATCCAAAAATGGCTAAAAACAAAGTTTCAAACTCAGTTCTCCACCAAAACTTGACCCTCATTGCATCTGTCTACATCCACGTCCATGCTGTTCATCACCACTCTCTGCTCAGTAGCAGGAGACACACACCAGCAAGCCCTTTCAACGCTCACTAGCTCATGTCCCCACCGCCATTCCTTGGCATCCTTGGGGACCCCATGAGTCCTGCTTCCTTGTCTCTGTGGGACCTCTAGGAGCAATTGGACATTCCTGCTCCCCCACCATGTTCAGCAGCAGCCACCCTACACCCTGGAGTGACACTGCTATGCACGAGAGTTCTTCTCCGACCACCATGCCTATTTTCCACTGCACCTGCTTAGCCTTGACCCTAACACTCTTTTGTTGCCATCGTCATCTACTACTTGACTTTACCTCCAACATTTTTTTCCATTCTTTTTTTCTTCTCCCTGATATTTTCTCCCATGCACTCCTGTAGGAACTGGTGCTCTGCCTGACAACCAGCAGAATGTCAATGGAAAACAGCTGTGCTGACCACAAATGCACGCAACCAGCTTGCCACTCCACTGAACACACCACGGCCGCACAGCCAAAAAAATTCCAGACCCCTAACATACTTCACCACGCTATTTAAGAGCAATCACTCCACGTCCACTCTTCTAGATATTCTGCAATTTAAACATTAAACTAAACAAAAAAACAATTTCAGGTAGTCAGGATTTTTGCTTAGTTTATTCCACTTTTAATTCTTGACATTTAGTTTTTGTAGTTCTGACCTTAAACTGTAACCTCACCATCTTTTCATTTTGTACCCTTGAAAGCTTCTTCTCTGTCCCATGTTTTCGTCTTTTCCTTAGGAACATCTATCATTTCTATTCAAAATTCATAGTTGACTGCTTTAATGATATAAGGCAAACATCAGTAGGATGAGAATTAATCCTCCGCTAGCATGTGCAAATAAAATAAGAAATGTAATGATTTATTTCATGAAGTAAAAGTACATAGTAAACAATAGTTGTGTCAGGTATTTGAAATATTAAAATTTAAACAATTTAAGGCTAAATATTCTCAATTGTAATTGAAATTTGTTATTTAATAATAATAATAATAATTCCTTACATTTATATAGCACTTTTCTCACTACTCAAATAGCTACCACACATAAAGATCCCAAACCCACGATGTCTTTACTTTGAGGCAGTATCTCTACCACTGCTTCACCCTCTGATACAAGTCCATAGAGAGCTAGGTCCCTAGTAAAGGATCAAAAATCAAAAATAATACCATTTTCATAATCACTGACCTTGAAATAGTCTAAAACAATATCTCACTTCTATATGTTTGAAATTTGTAATTTTTAGCCTTCTGGGGTGGTTCTTAGAAAGCTAGGACCACGAATAAAAAAATCATATATCACACATCTATATGAAAAAGTTTGGGAACCCCTCTCAGCCTGCATAATAATTTACTCTACTTTCAACAAAAAACATAACAGTGGTATGTCTTTAATTTCCTAGGAACATCTGAGTACTGGGGTGTTTTCCGAACAAAGTTTTTTATTGAATCAGTATTTAGTTGTATAAAATTAAATCAAATGTGAAAAACTGGCTGTGCAAAAATTTGGGTCCCCTTGTAATTTTGCTGATTTGAATGCTTGTAACTGCTCAATACTGATTACTTGCAACACCAAATTGGTTGGATTAGCTCGTTAAGCCTTGAACTTCATAGACAGGTGTGTCCAATCATGAGAAAAGGTATTTAAGATGGTCAATTGCAAGTTGTGCTTCCCTTTGACTCTCCTCTGAAGAGTGACAAAACGGGATCCTCAACGCAACTCTCAAAAGATCTGAAAACAAAGATTGTTCAGTCTCGTGGTTTAGGGGAAGGCTACAAAAAGCTAACTCAGAGGTTTAAACTGTCAGTTTCAACTGTAAGGAATGGAATCAGGAAATGGGCGGCCACAGGCACAGCTGCTGTTAAACTCAGGTCTGGCAGGCCAAGAAAAATAAAGGAGCGGCATATGCACAGGATTGTGAGACTGGTTACAGACAACCCACAGATCACCTCCAAAGACCTGCAAGAACATCTTGCTGCAGATGGTGTATCTGTACATTGTTCTACACTTCAGGGCAATTTGCACAAAGAACATCTGTATGGCAGGGTGATGAGAAAGAAGCCCTTTTTGCACTCACACCACAAACAGAGCCACTTGTATGGAAATGCTCATTTAGACAAACCAGATTCATTTTGGAACAAAGTGCTTTGGACTGATGAAACAAAAATTGAGTTATTTGGTCATAACAAAAAGTGCATTCCAAGAAAAACACCTGCTACCTACTGTCAAATTTGGTGGATGTTCCATCATACTGTGGGGCTGTGTGGCTAGTTCAGGGACTGGGCCCTTGTTAAAGCCAAGGGTCAGATGAATTCAACCCAATAGCAACAAATTTCTTCAGGATAATGTTCAAGCATCAGTCACAAAGTTGAAGTTACTCAGGGGTTGGATATTCCAACAAGACAATGACCCAAAACACAGTTCGAAATCTACAAAGGCATTCATGCAAAGTGAGAAGTACAATGTTCTGGAATGGCCGTCACAGCCACCTGACTTGAATATCATCGAAAATATATGGGATGATTTGAAGCAGGCAGTCCATGCTCGGCAGCCATCAAATTTAACTGAACTGGAGAGATTTTGTATGGAATAATGGTCAAAAATACCTCCATCCAGAATCCAGACACTCATCAAAGGCTATAAGAGGCATCCAGAGGCTGTTATATTTGCAAAAGGAGGCTCAACTAGGTATTGATGTAATATCTCTTTTGGGGTGCCCAAATTTATGCACCTGTCTAATTTTGTTATGATGCATATTGCATATTTTCTGTTAATCCAATAAACTTAATGTCACTGCTGAAATACTACTGTTTCCATAAGGCATGTCATATATTAAAAGGAAGTTGCTACTTTGAAAGCTCAGCCAATGATAAACAAAAATCCAAAGAATTAAGAGGGGCTCCCAAACTTTTTCATATGACTGTATAAAAGGAAAAGCCCTCACTGACTCATCACTAATTCTCCCACTTTCCATATAGGTGGGAAGCTGAAATTTCGTGTGCTCATTCCTTGCAGTGTACTTACAAAAGTTAGGTATTTTTAATGTCCTATCCCCACACGTTCCCCAGTCCTTTATCTGAACTTTCTTTTAAAAGTTTATAATCACACGACCTGGGAAGTCTGCAGTGAATCTGGCGACCAATCCTGATGTGCGCCGCGGACGCGTTTACTTAATTTACATGTAAAGAAGCGGTCTTACCGGCTCGGCGACAGTTCCTTTATTGAAGAATGAAGTCCGTCTCACCCGGGTGACTCAACGTTAGCGTCCATCCATGGCCAACGGCCGCTCCACAACAGACAAGTAAAGCCGTCAGCTCCGAATATCCCTTTTAGGTTAGCAGGCACCCCTTCTATGTGCACCCAACTGTCCTTATTACAGAGTCTTCCTTGCTTTACCGCTGGTTATGTTATTTTAAAATGTTTCCTTTTCTTTTTCATAACTTCTTTAACACACTACTTCTCCGCTGCAAAGCGCAGGTATTTTGCTATCTACACATATAAAGGCAAAGCCCTCACTGACTCATCACTAATTTTCCCACTTTCCATATATGTGGGAAGCTGAAATTTTGCGTTCTCATTCCTTGCAGTGTACTTATAAAAGTTAGGTATGTTTCATGTCCTATTACAACACCCAAGGGGGGGAAACGGGTGTACCCCCTGAACTGTATATATAGATAGGGGAAACCCCTCCTCACTATTTCTGCGACTTCCAATATACGTAGGAAGCCCAAATTTCCCATGCTCATCCTTTACATTGTACTTACAAACATTAAGTATGTTTCATTTCGCGCCATGCCCCATAACAAACTTTTGAAAATAACGTCTTCTTTTTAGCGGTTTTCACCATTATGCCATAAGGAACTTTCAGAACTGACCTCTTCTTTTGGCGGTTTCATTCCTTATTTCCGTTAACAGACATTTTATTTCACTGCAGAGATGCACAAGGGCCCCTGCCTCCCGGTCCCCCTTCACTTGGTTGGCTCCCTGCCTATATACATTAATGACATCCCGGGCTCATGTGGTTCCTCACTCGCTTTCTTACCTTCCTCAGCTGTTCGACGTGCTCACTGTTCCCTTCGTTTTTACGCCACCTCTTCAAGCCTCTTATTGTTTGCCTTCCTTCACTTCTTCCTGTTGGTGACTCCTACCTTTTCGTTTACTCCACTGCTTCAAGGCTGACATTGTTGGGTTTCCTTACTTCCTAAATAAGTCACAGGGCTAGACTCTAAAAAAGATCAGCATTGACTTGACACAAGATTGCTTCTCACATGGCCAACTGTATGTTTCGTTTCATGCTCAAGAGTAAGCTCAGCAGACAGCTTGGTCATTTTACAGCCCGAGGGCAGAACTGCAAACGTTGTTTACAAAGAGATCCTTGCATCCTAAAAATGTGCATTTCTAACACACAACATTTACAATCATAAATTAAGCTCTTTACAATCATCAAATTCCCTCTCAATACTAAAACAAGCCTGCGACAATTGCATTGGCAATCATGTTATGTTATTTTTAAAATGTTTCCTTTTCTTTTTCATAACTTATTTAACACACTACTTCTCTGCTGCGATCAGCAACCTCAAAATAGCATAAAATGACACTCCACATGTCTACAGTATATTACCAACTCCCACTTTCTCAAAGTTTCATGAGTAACTTTGAGCCCTCGTATCCCATTAGGGGGTGAACCCCTGGGGTCATTTGATGTGGCATGCACAACTTCATGTCTTTATTGATTGCCGATCCCCATTTTGCTGAAGCTTTGGGAAAAGAATTGACTTTGACCCCTCATATCCCGCCTGTGTGTGAAGGCCCTTAATCTGCAATTGCTCCATCCTGGCTATGATATTAACCTGCATCCAGCCTTGCAGGCAGGTCCTCCAACTTGCAAAGGAAAATATGGGGATTAGTAGCAGGATTGGTAATCCAACCACTGTAAAAAACCTCAAACTAGTGTGGTGCAGAGGTGTCAACTGTTGCAAAGGTGCACTAGGCCCTAATTTGGTATCCTGAAATGGTTCATTGTGTGGTGGGTGCAGCAACGTGCTGTATCAGTGCATTTTTCCCAACCTTTCTCTATGGTTTAAAAATGAGGGGATTTCAGGGCTACAGGGACAAAAATAGGGGCAAAACAATAAAAAAACTTTGATGTCTTGCATAATTAGACATCATGACTAATCGAACAGTATACCATAAGTGGGAGTTTTCCCATACTGGAGAGTCAGGAGGTACAGTAATCCCTCCTCGATCGCGGGGGTTGCGTTCCAGACCCCCCCGCGATAGGTGAAAATCCGCGAAGTAGAAACCATATGTTTGTATGGTTATTTTTATATATTTTAAGCCCTTATAAACTCTCCCGCACTGTTTATAAATATTCCCCGCAGAGTTATACAGCATAATCCCTTTGTATTCTCTTAGATATTAGGTAAGATTCATTGAAATTATGTATATAAACACACTGTTTATATACAGTAAAACCTAAATATTATTTTAAAGATATTGAGTGTCTCCGATATCACATATGTTACAGCCATTACGATAGACAGGTCACCAGCAATAAATACGTACAATGCAAGAAAAATAGTATACAGTAAATGTGTGTACAGTGACACTAAACGTACGTACATGTACTAAGCACTGTAAGAAGAAAATTAATTATGGTTACTCACCAACAATGACACGATGACTTGTCCGATAACAATGAGTTTAATTTTACTGCACAACAAAGGAGAGCGTTACAGACCTTGTAAAGGAGCCACTTCAGGCGATTGTGTAGCACTGCCGTTGTTCTTCTTCTGGCAGTCTTCAATCCAAATCCCTAAAGCAGATTCCATCCAGACTACTGCCTTATTACATCCACTTACAACTCGTTTTGCATCCTGGTTAAAAGGACACTGCAGCCGTAGATCTTATATTCCTTTCCTACTTTTTAAATAAAAAGAATCGTAGCCTTCAACAAATCCAAAACGTTTACCTTTTCGGCAATCGTTAACATCTTCTTCTTGCGCTTGGGCACGGCCCCTGAAGCAGTAGCAGATTGTTTTGGAGCCATAATGAAGGGCTTGACTATGCACAAAGATAAACACTAAAGAGCACAACTCTTTACACCGCGAAACACGTTGATGCTGAATGAGCGAGAGGAGACTTCCTGGTTAACACTGCATTCAGCACGCAGGAGCTCAGCTGCGTGCTCTGATTGGTTAGCTTCTCAGTCAGGAGAACTTAACTGCGTGCTCTGATTGGTTAGCTTCTCAGCCATCCGCCAATAGCGTCCCTTGTATGAAATCAACTGGGCAAACCAACTGAGGAAGCATATACAGGAAGTAAAAAGACACATTGTCCGCAGAACCCGCGAAGCAGCGAAAAATCCGCGTTATATATTTAGTTATGCTTTCATATAAAATCCGCGATAGAGTGAAGCCGCGAAAGTCGAAGCGCGATATAGCGAGGGATTACTGTACTGGACAAAAAAAATAAATAAATAGAGTGATTTCAAAACATTCATAAACATTTTTATGAATACAATAAAATTAAGAACATACAGTTTTTAAAATGTTACAGTACCATTCAACCCATCTAGCTCATTGGCAATCGTCAAGTTTTTCCAATACCTCAGCCTCAGTTTTCCAGTCTTTACATGAAGACATGCTGCCTGTTTTCTGTATTCCACGCACTTCCCCTTCATTTCTACTGATTTCCTCATATTTGTGTTACGCTGCTAGCTAAGCTATGATATTTTAATATTTTCCCCAATTTCTTGTGATCATTTGTTGATATCATAGTAGAGAAAAAACAAAATCAAATGCTGAAACAATTCAGTCGCCACGTAATTGAACCAGTCCAGAATGAGACAACTTGATGACAACATCCTTGTCTACTGTATGTACAGATGCTGTCATATAATATATATCAGGTGTGTTGAGTGAAGGTTTAGAGATGTTATGCTGAATCGATAAAATACTTTTATGACAGGAAATTTGGAATTCCAGGTGGAGTTTTGGTCTCCATATCATGGGAGGGCCATTACAGCAGAAGAATTAAGTCCACACACATCCTCTATGGCGAATGGGTAGGAGTTATGAGGAAACTCTAAAGGAGTTTAATCTTTCAAGCTAAGTACACACAAGCTAACGCCCCTTTAATACATGGAACCTGAGATATTACTGGAGTTTGCTTATAGTGTATACTTCTATCAAAATGATTCATTACTTTTCTAGGCTAAAAGCATTCACTGATAAGAGGATCCTGCAGTTGTGTAAACGGTCCATGGCCACTAATGCTTTAGCTGTTTTTAGAATTTTTTTTTTCATAAACATGCTTCGAAGACCTAAACAAAGTTGTGGTCAAGGAGCTGAAGCATATCAGAGTCAAATATGACTTTCCACTATCTACAAGGGGAATCTGATCACTCTGAAATATGAAACAAAGGGGAGGAGGCCAGCTGATTGACCCTATCATTGGGGAAGCATGGCGCCTAAGGGTGAGCGTGCAGGTAGAGGGCAGGAGTAAGAAGTGGAAGAACAAGGCAGAGGACCACTGAGAGTTTGCCTGTGACATGAGATTAGAAAGACTATTACATTTGGGAAGAAAGCATGACTCTGCTGGTTATGTACTTTAGAATTTATTAGTTTTCCTCTAATGTGCTTTCATAAATACAGTATATTAAAACTTACTGTACAAATGCTTCACATAATTAACAGAGACAAACAGGGAAGAGAAATTCCGGCCTTCTTCAAATCCAGTCTGTTTATAGATCACAGGTACTGGTGCCATCTCAAAGTAGAGCACAGCTGAGAGCCCACAGGATGAGTGACTTCCCTTCGAATTCCTCAGCAGCTTCCCCTCAAATCGGCCTCTTGTGGTTGTGCAGTAGTACCTGTGCTCTGGCCAGCTCATGGCAGCAACCTTTCTCGAGATGGGGAGGTCCTCTGCTGCTGGCCAGCTCTGTCTGCTTTTGTGCTAGCTTCTGTACGCACGTGCTCCTTACTTTTTAATACTGAGCATGTGTAGCTGCATGTTGTCATCCCTTAAAATTGTCAGTTCAGTGTTGTAGGTGCTGAACTTGGTGAAGTTCAGTTTCCTGGCAGAAAGTGGCGTCTCCAAGGTGAGGGAGCCACTGGCAAGAGTCTCCTGGGCTCGGGTCTTGGTAAAGAAGCGGATCACAGTGGATAGCGCTTTTGTCACATCACCTCGTGCCCCCTCATTGACAAAACAGTACAGGATTGGGTCAGCCACACAGTTCAGGCTGGTGAGGGCCAGTGAGACATGATATGAGGTGAAGATATTTTCCTCAAAACTGCAGTCAAATGGCTTGCTCATGTAGACGGCACTGCGAGAAAGAAGGATGACATGGTATGGAGCAAAGCAGAAGAGCACTATGACTATGAGGCTCAGAGCCAGCCTCTTGATTTTGGCTTTCTCCTGCTTTTCAATGGAGACGTTGTCTTTGACAGCACGCAAAATGCCCTGATAGCAAAACAGCATAAGGACCCATGGGAAGATGAAGCCAACAAAGATGCGGTATAGGTTCATCCAGGCCACCCACTTTTCCATGGGGTATTTCTCAAAGCAGAAAGTGTGGTTATAGCGGTCATTAAACAACTCATCATGGAACAGGGGGGCTGAATTCGCCCCAATCTCAATGGTCCACACCACTAGGCTCACTATTATGGCGGTCTTCACACGCCGAACCTTGGCAAACTTCAAAGGGTGTGCAACTGCCAAATAGCGGTCCATGGAAATGCAGCACAAGAAAGCAATGCTGATGTAGATGTTGGTGTAGAAGATGAACCCAAAGAATTTGCACGATTCCTTGCCATAATTCCATTTGTCATGGTGCAAGAAATAGCCTATCCAAAGGGGCAAAGTGGCAATGTAGAGAAGGTCGGCAACAGACAGGTTCATCAGATAGATTCCCAGCTCATTCCTCTGCTTCACCTGCAAGTAGGCAGCCCACAGAGCCAGACAGTTTGCTGGCAATCCAAAGATGATGACAATGATATACAATGTGGGCTGGAAAAGGTGGTCAATCTTGGAGTCTACTTCACAGCTCATTTCAGGGGTGGACATGGTATACTCACTCTCATATTCTCTTAGCTCGGGGCACCAGTCCCACTTGGGCAGTACTGATCTGAAAGACAGTCATAACAGCAGGAGCGATAGGAATTTTCTGTGGTGCAGTTTTAGAAGGTTTTTGCAGTGCACAAAGAAATACATAGTCCCTTAATGGCCACTGCCCACAGACAGCTGCCGTATTCAGCAGAGGCAACCTGAGCTTTGTCTTGGCTGTCATAAGGAACCAGAGATTGTCTTTATCTTCATTGTGGCTTTGCCAGACTTGCAGGCTTCATTTTGCTATGCATCCCTCCTGGAGTCAAAGAAAAAGAAACATGATCTCAGTCACAATGCTAGAACGGGCACATCTCATCTATGCTGACTATCTTCTATGCAAAAACTGTCCTTCTTGTTCTGCAGAAGATCTTAAAGTGGTACAAGGAGAAAACACAACAAATGAAAGCATCTGTGTTAAGGAAAGGGAAGCTCAAAGGCACGTTCTCAGGAAATTTACTTTTCTCCATTTCAATGGCAGATTTACATTAGGAAATTGACTGCATTACTTATTTATTCACTTGATGGAGTGAAAGGACTCAGTTCCAAATAATTATTAACTCTGTGCGTGTTTGTGATTAAAAGAGAGGTGGAGAGAGTGAGTGAGTGAGCATACACTGGTGGGTGACTCTTGAATGAAGCCGTATTCTTGTGCAAGGAAGTGTGAATGGGCACAGAGTTCACTTTGTTACACTTTGTGTTGGCAGGACTATACCTGAGGCACAGAGAGAGCGAGTCTACATCAGCATCTAGTTATCTGTCTAATGTATTATGTTTATTAATAGTCGGGTTTGATCTGGCATAAATGTCACTAGACTGCCTTGGGAAAATGGAAAGGTGTTACCAACAATCAACAAAAACAGAGAGACAGAGATATGCATGCTGATATCTTGTCAGTAACCCAAACAAATTACCAGGGCCAGATAATATTTATCTTCGAATTCTCAAGGAGGTTAGTGAGTACACATACTGTATAAACCCTTGAGGCATAGTTTTAGGAAGTTACTGAGCACTGTGGAAATTTGGAAGAACTGGAAAATGGCAAGTACTACCATATTATATTAAAAGAGTAACAGGGAGGGATCCAAACAACTATAGGCCAGTAAGCTTAATGTGCATCACAGGAAATTTAATAGAAGGAATTTTTAAGGATAAGATATAAGTTTGCAAATGATACCAAGATATTGACAGATTATCTAGAATACACTGAATCATTACAGAAAGACTTGGACAGCATACAGGCTTGGGCAGACTTGTGGCAGAGGAAGTTTAATGTCAGAAAATGTAAAGTATTACATGTAGGAAGTAAAATGTTTGGTTTGAATACACAATGGGAGGTCTGAAAATCAAAAGTACACTTTATAAGAAGGATTTAGGAGTCGCAATGGACTCTACACTATCAACTGCCAGAAAGTGAAACCATTAAGAAGGTTAACAGGATGTTAGGTTATGTAGTGCCCCGATAGGGGTGTCGAACTCCGGTCCTGGAGGGCCTCAGTGGCGATGGGTTTTCATTCTAACCCTTTTCCTAATCAGTGACCAGTTTTCACTGCTAATCAACTTCTTTCTCCTTCATTTAAATAGCCCTGCTTTTAAGAATTCAGTCCTCTGAATTTATTCCTTTCTTCATTAAATGACAGGCAAATAGAAATGCGATGTGAAATGAGCCAACAGGTGACCAGCTAAATTGGGGCTACAAACTCCAACCAATTTCACTCCAACCAGTCTCTTAATGAGAAGCTGATTCTTGCTGTTAAATTAAACCCGTTATTTAATTCCATGGCTTGTTGCTGCTCTCATTCTACCACAGCAGACATTTCCAAAACTGTTGATTTTTCTGTTTTTTCTAGAAACACCGTCAACATGTTTTGGTAACCTGAGAGATCAAAATTACTGAGACCATCACCTTTCTTTATTTTCAGATATTGTGTGATGGGCACATGTGACGGCTTGTTTTGTGTCCCATTATTGTTTGGCTGCTAATTAAGGAAAAAGAAACAAATAAGGGGCTTGAGTCAAGTAGGCAAAAGAAATTAATTAACAGCAAAATCTGGTCACTAACAAAGAAGATGGTTAGAATGAAAACCTGCAGCCACTGCGGCCTGCCAGGCCTGCAGTTCCACACCCGTGCCATGGAGGTTACGCTCGAGCTTTGTAACACACTGGTGAGGCCTAATCTGGAGTACTGGCGGCAGGCTTGTTCTCCAGGTTGCAAAAAAGACATAGCAGTGCGAGAAAAGGTCCAGAGAATAATAACTAGGCCAATTCTGGTGCTACGGGGCATGACTTATCCGTCCATTTACCAACCCGTTGAATCCAAACACAGGGTCACGGGGGTCTGCTGGAGCCAATCCCAGCCAACACAGGGCGCAAGGCAGGAACCAATCCCGGGCAGGGCGCCAACCCACCGCAGGGCATGAATTATGAAGAAAGAATAAAAGAGCTGAGCCTTTTCAGTTTGAAAAAAAGAAGATAAAGAGTAAAACTTTCAATACCTGATGTTATTTTAGAAGAATTAAGTGTATAGGACCAATGAGCTTTGTTGGGCTGAATGGCCTGTTCTTGTCTAGGTTGTTCTAATGTTCTAATGCCAATGTGACTGCACAGAGAGCTACAAAGGGGCAGTATGTCCTGTCACTGCAAACTGTGCCTAGGATCTAGAGGGTTCAAAGGCATTGGAGACAGAGAAAGACCTTAGAAGAGAGGCTCCAAGTTGTCAGGAGATAAACAACAACAACAACATGTTTTCCTGCTTGGGACAGGAAGGACCATAATGTTTAATACTAAGATCAGACAGTCGGCAAATTGCCACAAGCCTTCTTAAGGGTAGACTGCAGCCCAAAGGTATAATAGTCTAAAGACCACCACATGGGACTACAACCTCATGATTTTGAGACTTTAGAAAGTCACTCTGACCTCTGAAGTGAATATGATGGAATATACAAGATGCTACCTCTTATGGTGTTGTTGAAGCCCGGTTAATTAAGAAGTTTAGAGTAACGGCATACTGGAAGTGAGAAAGAAAGCCTAGAGTATTAGGATGGATGAGGACAGAATGGAGAGTGCCTCTTTGTGGTACCAAGAGAAAGAACAAAACATTACATTCACACACAGCACAATCAAGAAAATAATAATAACACAACAGATATAATATGCTTCATAATCTTTCCAAAGAAAAAGAGAAAAATCAACACTCAGTCCTCTCACACATAAATGTCAGTTAGTCAGTCATTTTCCAACCCGGTATATCCTAACACAGGGTCATGGGGGTCTGCTGGAGCCAATCCCAGCCAACACAGAGCGCAAGGCAGGAACAAATCCGCAGGGCACACACTCACACACCAAGCACACCCTAGGGACAATTTAGGATTGCCAATGCATCCATAAATGTGCAGAGCGCAATTCAAGTAGAGGGCCCCATCTAACATTGCTGTTCATATTCAATAGAACAGTCAATAGTGTAAAAGAGCTAATCACAGGCCCAGTGTGCTTATTTTAGAATTATACTGATGAATTCTTAATACATTTTTGAAAAACAATTTGAACAGATCCTCCTGAAGAGAATTGGATGTTTTTCTTTGGTAATATAATGCAGAACATCATTGTCCTACTTATTTACAGAAGGTGGATTAGGGTTTTTCAGTTGAGAAAAAGATGTCAAGGTATTGATGGTGTAGTATACGATATTACAACCACTTTTTCATTACATACTTAAATCCCATTTGGAAGTTTAGCAAATATCACTGTTGACGCATTAGGAGTGATTATAAATCCAAACCTATTCAGAAATATGCAAATATTTTTCCCGAAAATGATGTTATTGCATGTTATTCCCAAAACATATGGTTTATCGATGCTGACGCTAGATGACAATGGTCACAGGTTGGATCTGACCTTGAATAAATTTTTAAATTTTTAAAGGTACACATGACTGGGAAAACTTTTAGTTGAATTATGGCATACTTGGCACATGTTGAACTAGATTGTATTCTTTGAATGCCAGAGTTTCATTGACGTTAATTGAAATACCCCTTTTTTCCATCATTTAAATTTATTTATTTGGCTGATGCCTTTATCCAAGGCAACTTATAACTCTATGATACCAATGGTTACATATCTTTTGCTTTTCCAATTGGAGCACAGGCAGGTCAAGTGACTTGCTCCAGGTCACAATGTGTCAGTAGTGGGATCTGAACACACAACATCAGGGTTTGAAGTCCAAAGCCTTAACCACGACACCACACTTCACTATAATCATTAAAGGGTTGCGGTAGTTTTATATATTCATATTGTAAAGATGCTGACTGAAACTTCATTGAGACTATCTAGGATCAAATCAGAGACAGATATCGGGTGGAAGGTATGGGAAGTTGGGTGGACTGCTTTTGATGAAGTTTGTAATTTGTAAGTACAAATGTAAGTGTGGATTTAAGGCAAAATTTAGAGTGCTTTTGTTCAAAAGAAGCAAATACATTATCAGTGTAGAGATCTCAAAGTGTCTTATTCCTCAGCAATTTTAATAGGTTAAATACTGAGTAGGTTAAAGAAGGCTGAAAAGGTTGATTGTAATGAATAAGAGTGCCAGATAAGAGCTTCTGTGCCTTAAAATGTCCTAGATTGATTCCATATTTTTAGTAATTGATGAAATGTGAAACGCTAGTTTACTGGTAAATTGACGATAATCAGAGTTGAGCACAGCACAGCAAGCCAGTGAAGATTTGTGGATTTCTGCCAATTTTTTCAAAATTTTACTATATGACATTTTGCAGGCCAGCAAAAAAAAAAACCTGAAAGTTAGGTGGTACCACAGTGACATGTGTTTTGTATCTTCTTAAAGAAGAAGGCATTGCATTTATAACGGGTTTTCAAGACACTCAAAGCACTTTACATAGAGAGGGGGAAGCCAAATCAACCACCACCAATATGCAGCAGCCACCTGGAAAACTGGATGACAGGCACTTTGTTCAGGTACACTTACCACACATTAGTTATTGAGGGGTAAGAAATGCTCAGCTTTGGAAGGATATTCATTTAGACTACAGTAATTCCTTCAACTAACAATAAATGATCTACCCTTTATATTATTATTACTTGGATAATGCCTTTATCCAAGGCAACTAACAACATATTAAGAGATACTATCAGTTATATATTGTTGTTTTTTTTTCTTTTCAATTGGTGCACAGGCAGGTTAAGTGACTTGCTCACAGTCGCTCAGTGTCAGTAGTGGGATTTGAACCAACAACCTCAAGTTTGAAGTCCGAAGCTTTAACTACTACATCACACTGCCTGTGGTTTTATAATAGCATGTTCGATTTTTTTTTGTGCTTCCAAAATCATGTCTAAAAGGATTATATTTGCCTGTGATGGCTAGCCATAGATATTAAAATTGTTTTGATATAATCAATGGACTAGCTGCGCTACCCGTCTAATGGTGGGTTGAAATCCAAGTAATCAACATAGACCTTGGCGTTGTCTCTGTTATATGACATTTTGTATGGGATTCGTAAAAGCAGTGTTAATATTTGTAATTTGCCATCAAAGGGAATGACAAATGCAATGCATTTTATTACTAAAAAGATTTGTGATGCACCATCTTTTGAAATGACAGAGACATAGAAACCAGATGGACACACATATAGACACACAGACACTGATCCTTTTATTAGGGTTGATAGCTTTTCAGCCTGGTCTGACATACCAAATAATTCACTAGAAAAAAACACGCTTTTATTCAAATTAATTTTAATCCTCAAACTTTACGGAATTCTATTAGCAAGTTTAAAAACAGTAGAGATGACTGTGGCTCTGAGCTATAAATTGCTATGTGGTCCGCATAAAGGGGTGTTTTCTGCTTGAGCCGTTCTTTGATGACTCCATTTATCTTTGAATACTTTTGGAGATGAATAGCTAGTGGTTCAATGTTAATTGTTAAAAACAGTGGCAAAAGAAGACTTCAAAGTAATTCAGGTTCATATTATTATTATGGACCGAGGCGTGTTGTCCAAGATAAAGTAATTTAATCCATTCAGGTATATTTGGGAAAACTCAAATTTGTGCTATATGGTAAATACATGAGCCTATTCTCCCAGACGTAAACGCGACTACTAAAGAGGTACTGAGGGATTTGGAAATTGTAGAGGGAGAATTGCTGATCAGATTAAATAAGATCAAATCAAACAAATCACCAGGACCAGATAATATTTATACTCGTGTTCTTAAGGAGGCTAGTGAGTATATATATAAACCCTTGACACATATTTTTAGGAAGTCACTGAGCACTGGAGAGATTCCGAAGAACTGGAAAATGGCAAATATCATTCCATTATATAAAAAGGGTGACAGGGCAGATCCAAGCAACTATAGGCCAGTAAGCTTAACATGCATCATAGGAAAATTAATGGAAGGAATTATTAAGGATAAGATTGAGCAACATCTGGCAAGGACAGGAGTTATTCTGACCAGTCAGCATGGGTTCAGAAGGGGGAAGTCGTGTTTTACTAACATGCTGGAATTCTATGAGGAGGCAACAAAAGGATACGATCAAAGTGGAGCATATGATATTATTTATCTGGACTTTCAGAAAGCATTTGATAAGGTGCCACATGAGAGGTTGGGCATCAAGTTAAAAGAAGTGGGAGTTCAGGGTGATGTTTTTAGATGGGTGCAGAATTGGCTGAGACACAGGAAGCAGAGGGTGATGGTGCGAGGAACCTCATCAGAACTGGCCGATGTTAAGAGTGGTGTTCCACAGGGGTCAGTGCTAGGGCCACTGCTATTTTTAATAAATATAAATGATTTAGATAGGAATAAAAGTAACAAGCTGGTTCAATTTGTAGATTATACCAAGATAGGTGGATTAGCAGATAATTTGGAATCCGTTATATCATTACAGAAGGACTTGGATAGCATACAGAATTGGGCAGATTTGTGGCAGATGAAATTTAATGTCAGTAAATGTAAAGTATTACACATAGGAAGTAAAAATGTTAGGTTTGAATACACAATGGGCGGTCAGAAAATCGAGAGTACACCTTATGAGAAGGATTTAGGAGTCATAGTGCAGTAGTTCCCAAACTGTGGTACTGTGGAGCCTTTTCAGGTGGTATGCATCGCGGTCCCTGAAATTTAATTTATCTGTGCAAAACCCTTTATGACAAGCCTGTTGTAATGAGCAAAAACCAATGAAACTGTTTAAATACAATAATACGTGGATTCCCAAATTTAGTGTGGTGTGAAATTTCGTCATCTGAATAAATAAAACCTATTATTCGAATCAGTGTTTAGTTCATTTAACGCTACCATAATTCCTTTTCGCGGAAGTCAACTTCTGCTTCTTCACTGTTTGAGCTTTTGGTCACTAGATGAAAGTACAACGCAGACAATATTTAGTCTTCGGCAACTCTGCCTCACAGAAACCGCTCGCATTTGTTGTTATAGGTGCACTGCCGCTGTATCGCATTGTAGTCACTAGATCTAAGCACAAAGCCGATACCATTTCGTCTTCGGTAACTGCGTCACATACAGGCCGAAGGCAGGATTTAGTTTCGGGCGGAATTTATCAATTTATGTACATGCACAAATTTTTTCATTAATTTTATGCATAATTTCTTCCAATTCTTTAACTTTTATTCAGATTTCGGGGCGGTTTAGACCCGAACTCCCCCCCTTACAGCTCTCCCTCCCTTTCAACAAGGTGTGGGTGGTACGCAACGCAACTCACTTAACCTCAGGTGGTACTTGACGTCCAAAGGTTTGGGAACCCCTGTCATAGTGGACTCTAAGCTATCGACTTCCCGACAGTGTGCAGAAGCCATTAAGAAAGCTAACAGAATGTCAGGTTATATAGCACAATGTGTGGAGTACAAGTCCAAGGAGGTTCTGCTCAACCTTTATAATGCACCGGTGAGGCCTCATCTGGAGTACTGTGTGTTGTTTTGGTTTCGAGGCTACAAAAAGGACATAGCAGTGCTAGAAAAGGTCCAGAGAAGAGCGACTAGGCTGATTCCAGGTCTACAGGGGTTGAATTATGAGTAAAGATTAAAAGATCTGAGCCTTTACAGTTTAAGCAAAAGAAGATTAAGAGGTGACATGATTGAAGTGTTTAAAATTATGAAGGGAATTAGTACAGTGGATCGAGACTGTTATTTTAAAATGAGTTCATCAAGAACACAGGGACACAGTTGGAAACTTTTTAAGGGTAAATTTCGCACAAACATTAGGAAGTTTTTCTTTACACAAAGAACGATAGACACTTGGAATAAGCTACCAAGTAGTGTGGTAGACAGTAAGACATTAGGGACTTTCAAAACTCAACTTGATGTTTTCTTGGAAGAAATAAGTGGATAGGACTGGTGAGTTTTGTTGGGCTGAAAGGCCTGTTCTCGTCTAGAGTGTTCTAATATTCTGATGTTCTATTCTGCTCTGTCAATGGCTTACAGGGCATCCAAGCATAGGAAGAATTCTGGAGAGTCAGATACGGAAGGCAAATATATTACATTAAATAAGCACGGAAGGTTACAGAATAATAGGCTAGCTTTAATAAATATGGTTAGGTCATGTGACAGTACTGGGGTAAGCACTTTCTCAGTTCTTCTAGCTAAAACCTTTGGCATTTTCTTGACATTGTTTATTAGAACTGAAAATGGTCTGTAGGATGAACATTGTAACCAATCTTTATTTATTTTTTTAACCTGTTTGATATTTTACTATGAGTGGAAGTAAATATTAGTGGTGCTCATCTTACTATATCTGTCTTATGAGGCACCTTCATATATTTATACCGTCTACCTACATTTATATATATATAAATATACATATATATATTAGGGCTGGGCAAGTTAACGTGTTATTATTGCATTAACGCATTAATTAACACCGACAATTATTTTATCGCATGTTAACGCAGTTGTTTTATTATTATTATTTAGGGCTGGGCAAGTTAACGCGTTATTATTGCGTTAATGCATTAATTAATTAATGCCGACAATTATTTTATCATGCGTTAATGCAATTTTTGTTATTATTATTATTATTATTATTATTATTATTATTATTATTATTATTATTATTTTCAAAGCCTCAGTCTCGCTGGCAATCAATAGCGATCAGTGATCTTCTTGTTACAGCGCTTTTCGATATGCTTTTGCTAGAAGGAAAGTTAGCTTTGTTGATTTGACCTCAATTCCTTACGTATGCATTAGTAGCGAAGATCAAACAGCTTCTAAAATGGCATGTGGAGAGATACCAAAGTGAATGCTCAGAGGAAAATAATTCATGGATCCGTGGACTTTTTTTGTATTATCGCTGAATCAGACTGATTTGTTGGACTCTGATTTTGATGCAAGTGATCTGGAGATGTAGATCGAAAACGAAAGTGAGGTACCGGCAACAGCTGATCGGTCTCCAGCTGATCGTGGTGTGAACACATTTGTGTAGCTGATGCAGCTATGGCAACATTCGCCTGAGAGGAGAGACACTTACGATGACAGGAGGTATAAACAATATTCTGCATATTTACTGCAACTGCCACCCTTGTGTACCTGTCTCACAAAGAGCCAGACAGCCAGCCCACCGTGCATTCTGGCTGGCCATAGAGTTGGCCCGCTGCACAGCTGCTGCTGCCGCAAACTACAAACAGGCGCCGACAGCAGGCACAACAGGCAGCAACAGACGTTTTATGTTGATTTATGTGTGGAACCATTGCTTTTTGTGTGTTTTTTGGAAAAAAAATATTAGCCCTCAAAGAGTTGCTACTGAACATAGACTGTTTATGCTGCTCCCTGATAAAAGAAAATGTTTCTGCTGGCATCTATTCAGTTAAAAAAGAAAACAGATTTAAAAATGTTAACTTGCTATTCATTGCTCAGAAGGTGCTTGTCATAATGTTGTGACCGTGGCTCTGGACTCTAAGGGTAACTTTTTTTTCTATAACAAACTAGATAAAACGTTAATGCCCTGACAGTGGCAAATAGCTTTGGTTTTTATATTTGATTTGATTACAAATACTTCTATAATATATATATATATACTTTTGTATACCTAACACTGTATGATTCTGTTTTGTTGTGTTATATATGTTGCTGTGGAAAACAGAGTTTTAACAAAATACTTTGGATTCTTCCTTTTCTAGAAAAAAAAAGAATATCATTCACCTTTGGAACACATCTACATAAGCTTGAACGCTTCACTGATTTTGGATTTAAGATTTTTTTTTTTTAATCTAACCTTGTCATTATGTTTTACCCTATAATGTAATTATCTTGATTTTAATAAAGAAGACATTCAGAGTGAGCAATAAGAAAGAATTTATATCAAATAAATACTGGTTAGACAGTAGGTGTTCCTACAGATTTACTACAGAGAAGACTAAATCAGAAAAACCTGATGTGTCCTCCGAGCAGGCTGCTTTTTAAGTAGGAAATGACCAGTTAGCAATCAGTCATTGAAAAACAAAACAAAATTCCAAATAGAACAAGATTTTTTCCACCAGACAGAGATAACAGTATGAGGAAAACCTTGACACTTCTAAATGGAAAAGTAATGAAATTACTTAAAATAGAACATTTTTTTCAGTTTTTCAAGGTATTAAGTATCAACTGCAAAGCTAAATATAACCTGGCCATTCAAAATGTTCTTTTATCTTGATTGAGGGTGAAGTCAGGTCTTCAAGATTTTAAAGATAATATGTGCATTCATTTTTGATATTTTCAGTGTCTTTGTTTATTTTTTTAACAGAAGAAAGCTACTTCATGGACTGGAGTTGGGGAATATTGTGAATATCACCAAGAAAAAACAGACCTAAGTTTCTACGGTGTGACACTGTTTTAAGCACTGAGGTCAGGAATGAGTGGCTGAAAAAATAAGAAGTACAATTAAAATAATTCATGTGTTTCAAATATTCATTTTCTTCAGCAGCTGCATAAATATGTGGACTGAGGGACAAACAATTCTCATATTGGACATTATACCTAGATTAGTGTGAAATTCCATCTTGGTGTAGAGAGGCTGAAATGAGCATCATCTATCTTCAAAAAGCTCTTACAGAGATTTTTTTTAATTCCATTTATATAAGAAAATTAATGTTATATATATATATGTTTGCTATTTTCTATTGTTGTTAATAAGAAAGGAAAACAGTTCTGTGGTGAATTTTTAAAGGTTTTAGTGCACAACACCCAGGCTGGGAAACCTTAGTAGCCATACCACATGTACTTCAGAAGAGTTCATCCACCTGAAGCTAAGTCTGTTTGTGCACAGCCAGTACTTGGACGGGAGACCATCTAGGAAAAGCATGAGTTGTTGCTCAAAGAAGTGTTGGTGAGGCCAGCAGTGCTCTGAATGTGGAACCCAATGCCCCAGTGCAGTGACCAGGGACACTACGATATAAACATGGTGCTGTCCTTCGGATGAGATGTGAAACTGAGGTCCTGACACTCTGTGGTAATAAAAGATCCCTGAGCATCCTTCATAAAGAACAGGGTGTACCCCAAAGTCCAGGCTAAATTGCCCACAAATGAATTCAACAACAGAAGAGACAGACACACACATATAGCCCAATGCAGATACTTGGCCCCATGTGTCTGAGAAACTTCTGTCTACTATGATATCATTCTGTCATTTTGACTATTGCATCATTATATGGCATATTAACAACAAATAGAGATTAGATAAGTCTTGTGGCCTGTGGATATACTACATGTTAAAACGGAGTGGCTCTATTCTGGCATGGCATTCTTGCAATTCCTATTAAACAGTAACTGCATGAATGTTAATGTATCATCTGATTTTACAGAATCTTCCTTCTTTTTCAACAGGTTATGTTTACTTGTAACCCATACAATGTCCTCTCTGCACATGCAACACACATTTATATGTTTAAATGGGGTCTTCTGGGGACTTTTAGTATCTATCTATCTATCTATCTATCTATCTATCTATCTATCTATCTATCTATCTATCTATCTATCTATCTATCTATCTATCT
>JANRMT010062840.1:27888942-27906525 GCA_026402145.1 Polypterus bichir lapradei | reverse complement strand
GTGACTTTGAAGAACAAAAAAAGTCCGTCTACATGCGGCTCGAACCTTGTGCATGTTTGGTAGCACATATCTGTGTGAGAAGCTCTTCTCAGTGATGAAGACTAACAAAACAGCACACAGGAGTCGCCTCACTCATGAGCACCTGCAGTCCATCCTGAGAATCTCCACAACACAGAACCTCACACCAAACATAAACGAACTTGTTGCCAAAAAAAGATGCCAGGCGTCCAGCTCTAAAATGACATATGAGCAAAGACAACTGAATGATTTGATTTGTTATTGCTGAAAGGAACACATTTTATTTATATTTCCAGGTTTTGTTATGCAGCATGTTCATATTTGAATTTGTATAATTTTGACAGGATATATTTTTATGGAGAGCAAAATCTTTTGGGATATTTAAAATCTAAGTTTATTTTTTATATAAAATTACATAAGAGTAAAGAAATTTGAATGTTTGTTCTTTTAACGTTTACTTTATTTCTAACTTGTATAATTTAGACAGGATATATTTTTATGGAGAGCAAAATATTATAAGTTGTTTAAGGTTTGAGTTGATTTATTCAGGAATAATATTCCTGTCTGTTTTTACCATTCCTACCAAAGATATTTCTGTCGACTAAATAAAAATTCCTTCTATTTAAAATTTAAATAGAACTTGAACAAATACGATAGTTCATAATATCCACGCAGACTTGCACGTAAGAGCGGGAGTTATCCGTTTTAACAAGCAGCGTATTGCACTGATACGAAATAGCTGTGTGTGTATATATGTAGATATGTATGTATATGTATATATATGTTTATATATGTGTGTGTGTATGTATATATATATGTATTTGTGTGTATATATGTGTGTGTATGTATGTATGTGTGTATGTATATGTATGTGTACACTGTATATATATATGTATGTATATATGTGTGTGTGTATATATATGTGTATATGTATAGATATGTATATATATATGTTTATGTGTGTGTGTGTGTAAATATATATATATATATTTATATATTTATATACTGTATATATATATATATGACAGCAACACTCATCACTCACAACAGTGACAAAACAATTACATTGACAATCATGTTACGTTATTTTCAAAATGTTTCCTTTTCTTTTTCATTGCTTCTTTAACACACTACTTCTCCGCTGCGAAGCGCGGGTATTTTGCTAGTAAATTTATAAAACACAGATGGGCTCCTGATTTTAAAACTTTACAATAACACATTTGAGTGAAGATTTTCTTGATCTGTTCATATCCTGCTAGGTAATAATCAGAATAATAAGTAATTATATTTATATAGTGCTTTTCCCGCTACCCAAACCGCTTTACATAGATGATGCGATGGCAGCCAATACTGCAGCAGTACATTCACTAAACATTAGCTATTAAGTGATCAAGTGGTGAGAGAGATAGCCCGTTAGAGATAAGGGATGATTAGGGGGGCATGATGGGCAATTTAGCCAGGACAGCAGGATAGATCCTACTTTTTTCCAACAGATGCCCTGGGATCTTTAATGACCAAAGAGAGTTGGTTTTATGTCTCATCCATAGGATGGTGCCACGTTTTACAGCATAGTGTCCTTGTCACGGCACTGGGGCATTGGGATCCACAGACAGACCACAAGATAAGCACCCCCTGCTGGCCTCACCAACACCTCTTCCAATAGTAACCAAAGCTTTTCCTGGATGGTCTTTCATCTAAGTAATGTCCAGGCCCGAATATGCTTAGCTTCAGGTGGATGACCTGTTCTGAAGCACAGGTGGTATGGCTGCTGACAAAGGTAGCTTAATATACATTAAACATTTTTCTCTTTTGCCTACACATTAGGAACCATGTCAAAGCCCAAACAACCACATTAATGAGCAAAGAACTCCTTCCCAGAATTAAATGGTTCTTTGTCTTGCAGTGGTAGAATTCTACGTGAATTCTACGTGACCATCATCATCAAGCTTTTCCGTGAGAACCCTAAATCCAAAGAGGACTGTTTCATTTATGTTAGGTAGAATGCCCAGAGGGGACTGGGCGGTCTCATGGTCTGGAATCCCTACAGATTTTATTTTTTTTTCTCCAGCCGTCTGGAGTTTTTTTTGTTTTTTCTGTCCCCCCTGGCCATTGGACCTTACTCTTATTCGATGTTAATTAATGCTGATTTATTTTGTTTTCTTATTGTGTTTTGTTTTTCTGTTCTTTATTATGTAAAGCACTTTGAGCTACTGTTTGTATGAATATGTGCTATGTAAGTAAATGTTGTTATTGTTGTTGTTGGTACTACAAGGAACCACGCAACCCAGTAAAGTGTCACTAAAGAGCCGTTACTTTTAAAGTGTATTTATAGGCTAGAATTTTGTTCTGTTTATTGCTGTCTGATGGTTTTAGCTGCTATAAATGCAGTTGGCTAAATACTGGAACACGTTCAGGGTAATCAGTAATATTTCACCACATTTTAAATCTAATTTGTTACAATAAAGTTTGTATAGATGTATGATTTTGTTTAGATTGATAAACTAAATGATTACCTTTCGTTTATCAAACTTGTGTTTTTATGTTCTCTATTTTGCATATTTTATTGTGCTCTCTGCAGTATTTTGCATGTTCAAGTGCATCCTTATTTATTTTAATTTGTAAATGTGCAAAGCACTCTGTCCTTATTAAAGGCAGAGTAATTAGGTTCAATTAAATTCCACTTTATTATTGTAATTTGAAATGCTGGGAGCAATACCAAATATTCATTTCCTAATTTAATTAAAGACACTGGTCAGAGCAGCACTTTTATAAAACATGTGACGCAAGGTCAAGTGTAGCCAGTCTTTATGGGCTCAAGCTAAATATCAAACTTGGATGAGTCACTGGACAGCATGTCCGTCTATTTTGTTTGCTTTAAATTCAGTTTATGTTTATATAGCTCCCTTCACCATCAGCAAGCTAACAGCATATTAACAGTTTACAGGTAAAGTACAAAGACTAATTATATAATACACACATGCTAAATTGGCTCCAGTGTGTGTTTGGTGTGTCGGTGTGTGTTGGCCCTGCGATAAATTGGTGTCCTATCCAGAGTTGCTACTACTGGATTAAATGGGTTAGGAAATGAAATGAGCGGCAAAGCCGTCGCTCTGAGGCTAAGGATGTGCACTGGTATCTGGAAGGCTGTTGGTTCAAATCCCCTGATTGCCAGAAGGGATTGTACTCTTTTGGGCCCTTGAGCAAGGCTATTAACCTGAACATTTTAATGGTCCCTCTGGGGCAGAACATTGTAATTTTTACTTCAGGATAGACTCTATTCTTTTTCAACAGATGCCCGTATAATATATATGGTTGGCATTGACAGCACGCATGTAAACATCAATGCCCCAAGTGTGGATGCGTACACATATTTATAATATAAATATAGAATGGTTTCCTCTAATATGGGGATAAGCTTGTTATATTCATCTAAAATTCCTTATAAAACTATAAACAATTATTTTATTTGTTTTATTAGTTTGCTGCACATCACAGGTAATATGCAGTGATGATGGTGTCAGAACGCATTGCAAAAAAGTGACGCAAGCATCAGCATATAATGTCACATATAGAAAGAACATAAGATTTCCATACCTGAACTGCTTAGCATGGCAATAGCTAAACCATTGTTCAAAAACTTTAACTATTAGAAAAAGAATATGAAAATCAAATAATTCAAAG
Organism: Polypterus bichir lapradei; assembly: GCA_026402145.1. Lineage (NCBI taxonomy): Eukaryota > Metazoa > Chordata > Cladistia > Polypteriformes > Polypteridae > Polypterus > Polypterus bichir. The sequence continues at coordinate 27,902,826 of JANRMT010062840.1, read as the reverse complement.
CATAGTTTTGATAATAAATCTGATTTCCCTTTCATTAGGCATACTACAAGCTTGTCTAGCATCAATGACATATACAGGTATGCCAATACATTCTAAAATATTATGACTCCAACAATTGTCTGAACACACTAACCGGTTAGATGGAGGCAGCTGCCTACCACACCTCCAAAGTGGTTTGTTTCTGGCCATGCATCCCACCCACAATTGCTTGACAACTGCAATTACACAGCAGCCAACCACAGTTTCAGCCCATCTGCCTCATTATTTAAACAGGTCCTTTGCCATTACTCATTGCTCCGTCACTGAGTCTCATCTCTTGTCACCAGCTTTGCTTAGTTTGTACACTAGTTTTGCACTTTGTTTAATGTTTTTCTTAACCACAATTTTTGACTCATCCTTTTGATTTGTGCTTTTTCCTCCTTTTTCCAAGAATTTGATCTCTAGTCTGTCAATGTGCTTGCCTGCTGCCTCGAATCTGTCCATTAGCTGATCAGTTTACTAACCTCTGCAGGACCTGGCTATGTGTCCTCATCATCTGCCTGTCAGATTCATGTTTCAAAAATCCACCCATAAAGTGAACCGTGAAGATTAAAGCTTTCACTCTCTTTTTTTTTAGCCACAGTTATTTAACAGGACAGCAAAGATGGAGGTTGTGACCATGGAAGTGAAAGTAGATGATGTCAACAGTGACTTGATGAAATAGCTTAGCATGGTCATGGGTCTCATGATAGAGCAAGTGTCTAAAATGAGGGATTTTCATGTCTGGAAGGGACCCTGGAAAGCTTGAAATCTTGTATAATTAGACATCAAGATGAGTAAAATGTTAGGCCAAAAGTAGGGGGCACCCTGTAAAGCTCGACATATTGCATAAGACGAGATAAATGGTTTATCATATGAGGAGGCTTCCTTGTATATTTGAGTCAGGAGGCACCAGACATAAAAGCAGAAGTGATTACAAAGCATCCTTCTCAGGAACACATAAAATGTTAGAATGATGTCTTGTAATTCCAGAGCAAATTTGGGAGACAGTGATTGCTAAAAGGGTTTATTTAAAAATATGTTGCTTATAAAAGGCAGGCAGTATGGTGTAGTGCTTAAGGCTTTGGAGTTCATACGCTGAGGTTGTGTGTTCAAATCCCACTATTGACACTGTGTGACTCTGACCAAGTCACTTGACCTGCCTGTTCTCCAATTTGAAAACCAAAAGAAATGTAACCAATTGTATTATACAGTAAATGTTGTAAGTCACCTTGGATAAAGGCATCAGCCAACTAAGTAACTGCAATACTTACAAACCTAGGTGCTGTAAGCATTACATAAATATGTTTTGTTGCCAGAAAGCCACCTCATCTTCTCCTTGCTAACCTAATTTTTACCTTCTTTGTTAACCTCCATGGCACAGTATAACATGAAATACACTCCTTCCCCATGATCCCCTGCAATTGTCTGCTTTGCAATCAAGTGTCAGGATCCTGTTACTTCTCCTCTTATTTAATCAGAGGTCAGGATTGTGGATAAACGCTTGCCTGCAAAGCCAAAGCAGTAAAAGTTCTGGCTGGCAAAGACTCAGGAGTGAGTTGCACTTTTTATTCTGCATCTTTTAAGTGTTTCGGTAAAATGTTTGGGAACTCTGCTGCAGAATTCTGATAAGTGTTGTGATATTTGATATTGGGGCTCCATCACACGGTCTAATCTTATCAGCTCAATATTGACTTCACTAAAATGATTTTGTCGGTGCTCCTCTACAAATGACATTTTAAGCCAGGAATCTGAAATTTAGTTAAGGGTTTAATGGGCTTACAGAGTTGCAGCTACATGCTTTTTGAAAAGAACCTTAAAAGGGAGAAAAAAAGGTAAGATGTATGATAAGAACGGAATGAAAAATGCATAATTAGGTGAATATTTATGATTACTAGCTAACAGGATCACTTTTAACAGGTTAACCCTTCATTTTCACTGAAATGTATAAAAACTCTGGAAAGGAATATACATAACAAGCCAGTTAAATCTGCAGATGACACCAAACCAGGTGGGATAGCAGATAATCTAGGATTAGGTGAATCATTATAGGGGAACTTGGACAGCATTCAGGCTTGGGCATATCTGAGGCAGATGAAATTTAATATCAGTAAATGTAAAGTATTACAAGTAGGAAGTAAAAATGTTAGGTGTGAATACACAGTGGGAGGTCTGAAAATCAAAATTACACCTTAAAATAAGGACCTAGGAGTTATAATGAACTTATCGCTCTCCACATCCAGACAGTGCGTAGAAACCACTAACATCCTTATACCTCCAGAAAAACAAGTATAAAATGCTGAAGATTTTTCAACAAGAAAAAATTTAATCATGTGAAATAGTACTAGGATGTTGTACTGTGTTAGCCATAATGAATGTAGTGAGAAGTCAAGCAAAATGACACCTTTTATTGGCCAACTAAAAAGATTACAATATGCAAACATTGAAGGCAACTCAGGCTAGCCAATAAAAGATATCATCATGTGTAACAGAAGCATGTAAATACCAAAACATCAACATAAATACAGTGGGAAAGGTATGTGTAGTGTCCACTGGTGAGCTAATTCAGATTTAGTACACATACTTTGTGTGATATATTTTGAAACAGACATCAACATACAGCATAACGTTGCAATCAATACAACAGAAACATGTTTCATTACGCTTTTTTTTTTTTTTAATGTTTTATCTGTTGTTTGTGCATGAGAGGATAGAATGTCAGTGCCTCATCTGCATGATCAACGCACCCTTTGTGTTATGGTACACTACCAGAGCGCAAGGGTTAGTGACTTCCACATTTCCACCAACACAAACATTGTCAGTTTCCGTATTGTGAATAATGCTCAGGGTACTAATGTCTTGATCTTGCATTTGACCTTCTTGCCACATTGAAGCTCCACACAACCAAATTCATCGGTCTTATGGTGCATCAGTTTCAGTACCTTTGTCAATGTCTGTTGACCAATTCACATTATCATCAATATCGCTTGATTCAAATAATGGTTCAGTTTTAGTTTGTTATAAAATTGGCTTTGCAGCTGCCCGTTTACAAGCCATTGTGTGTTTTCAATGCTCTTCTCCACTCATGAATATTGACAGGTTATTATTTAGTGCAAAAATGCATAAAACTGTTCAGGATGTTATTTTATCCACTAGATGTTAAGAGAATACTGTCCTGAGTGCTGAACAATACAACTTAACTAGAGCACACTCGGGCATAACCGTATTTACATAGAACACCAAGCCCAAGAGACATTCAGAGTTAATCCTAAGGAGGATAAGGAGGCTAATAAGATGTTAGGTCATTTATCAAATGTGTGGAGTACAAGTCCAAGGAGGTTCTGCTCAAGCTTTATAACTCACTGGTGAGACCTCAGCTGGAGTACTGGGTGCAGTTTTGGTTTCCAGGTTAAAAAAAGGACATAGCAGCACATGAAAAGGTCAAGAGAACACTGACTAGGCACATTCCATGGGTACAGGGTATGCGGAAAGATTAAAGAAGTTGATACTTTGCTTTGTAAGCAAAAAGAGATTAAGAGGTGACACGATTGAAGTGTTTCAAAATATTAAATTAAATTAGCACAGTGGGCTGTTACTTTAAAATGAGTTCCAAAAGAACACAGGGACACAGGTAGACTCTTTTTAGGGTACATTTCATACAAATGTTAGAAGTTTTTCTTCCTACGTAGAACCAAATATATACATGGGGGAAATCACCAAATAGTGTGGTAGACAGTAGGACTTTAGGGACCTCAAAACTTGACTTGATGTTATTTTGGAGTATTTAGATAGGTAGGATTGGCGAGCTTTGTTGGGCAGAACACACAGTGCTAACACTATTAAGTTTCCTTTTCTAGTCGTTTTAAAACAGTGCTACTTAAAGTGCTACTTAAATATCAGGCAAGGCTCTGGTTCTTCTTTCTTTTAACTTCCTAAGCTATCTTTTTTGTTAAAAGCAGAGCAAAACCTTTTACACACAGTTGTCATTGTATCACTGTACTTGACATATGATGCCCTCAAAGTGTGACGTCATTTTTGACATCAGTCTTTGACAGCTGCAAGGATTTGTTTTTTTGTATAAATTTGTTTTTACAGATGCTGAAATGTTGCCCAAGAGTATGAAATAAACGTTCCACTGTTTGCAATATAAAGTACTTTGTGATGTGCTCAGTGAAGGGTACTATGTAAACGAAATACTGATGGATCGAATGTCTTATGCACACAAAGTCCTTAGATGTCAATGTCTATCAATAATAAGGGACAATTGAATTTGTTCATAAATCATCAGTCCTTTAGTTTATTTCTGGACCTCGCCTAATCCAGTTTGGGGTTTCTGTGGGCAAACAACCCATACTGGTTGGATTAAGCCAACTGGAAATTAAGGTGCACACTCCCAGAGGCTCAATTTACAGTCATCGATTAGTACTGGGGTATTATTTACTGGGTTGAAATACTCAAATACCTTGAGAAAACCCCAGCAAATGACAAGCACCATGGGCCATCAAAAAAAACTTCATTTGATCAGAGATGGTGCACAGATGGACCAAGATGGTGGCAAACACTGAAGAGACAGCAAAAACATTCAAGAAGACGTGGACAAGCTTCAGAATTGAGTGAACACTTTGAAAATGCAGTATAATGCAGAAAACTTCAAAGTGTTACATGAGGGCAAAAAGGAACATTAGTTATAAATACAAGACGGGAGACAATGTCCTATGGGAAGCAACCTCTGAAAAGGGTTTAGGGGTCGACACATTTTCATCATCTATGCAGAGCATAGAAGCAATTAAAAAGGCAAACAAAATGATAGTTTATAACATAAACACTGTTGAATATATATACAGTATTGAGGGATGTTATGTTTAGACTATATAATGCACTGGTGAGATCACACCTGGAGTGTAATGTGCAGCTCTGGTCACCAAACTACAAGAGGGACATAGCAGCACTTGAATCTGTGACGAGGAGAGCAACCAAGTGCATCCCAGGACTTAAGGACAGATGCAGAGAATTAAACCTGTTTAGTCTCAAGCAAAGGAGACTGTGTGTGGACCTAATCCAGGTCATTATGATTCTTGATACAGAAGATTAGCAGAATTCTTTCAACTTAGTCGAGGAAACCAGTGGAAAAAATAATGGGACGCGCATTTATAACATTACTGAAAGAGCTGTGGAAATATGAAACAAACCACCAAATTATGTAACTGAAGCAGAAATTTGTCAAGCTTTAAGAAGAATCTGGATGAGGTATTGAGAAAGCTTAGCTATTAGCTAAACAAATAAGCCTGATGGACTGAATGATCTCCCTCTTGTTTTGTCAAATTTCATACGCTCTTATGCTCAGTACAAACTAATGAAATAATAGAAGCAATCTGGGTGGGACCCTGCCAGGTCAGATTGTAGAAACTGTACCGTGCGGCTGGGGCCTTTGCCCAATCGGGACGCCTCCACGCTAGGAGGATCAGGGGAGCAGGTATGGCCAGAGTGTTACCTCCCCCGGGACGCTAGATGGCAGCACCCCTGGGTTGCAGCAGTGCCTTGGACTCCTACAGGGCTCCATAGGAGTTGAAGTTTGGTGCAGCCCTGTTAGGATCCATGGGCGCCGCCAGGGGGTGCTACAGCAGGATTTGCTGAGCCCTTTTGGTCAGTTATTCCTCCACACCTGGAAGTGATGCCAGAAGCTAGGTCATCAAGCACTTGGAGCACTTCCGGGTGTAGTATAAAAGGAGCCAGCAGCTACTACTCGAACTGCCAGAGTCGAGAGGAGGAAGATGAAGCTTGACCCGAGGAGTGGAGGAGGAGGAAGAGAAAAGAGAGAAGGAAGAGATTTGTGTTTGTGCATTGTGCTTGTGAGACTGTGCTGGGCTTGTGGGAAATGGGGAAGGCGTTTCCCACAAGGTAAAAGAAAAAAATAAAACATGTGTGCCTTGAACTTGTGTCCCACGCTTGTCTGTGTCAGGTTCACGTGGTGGTGCCAGCCTGGTGGTCCACAAAACATTCAGCTATGAAAGCACAAGTAGAAAACTAAAAGTTAATATAAACTTCTGTGTCAAGCCTAGAACATCGCAATGCGCGTAGGCTAAGCCGTTGAAAAGTAGCTTATACTTCTGTGTTGCGCCACATCACAGGCCTGAATGCTAGTTGGCAGTGTTTATAGCATGCAAGATGATCCATGAAAATGCAGGCATTTTTTGCACTCCAGGATCACCGCTCATCTTGCCACACATTTTCTACCATAGATGAACATATTTGTCCCTCACATTTTTTCAGTTTGAAAGCCAGAAGACAAATGGAAATGCATTTCTGGAAATGCCTAGCTACCAAACTGGACAATTTAGAGTTGTAGGGGTTTGCGTAAGGTTTGCATCAATGCATAATCACATTATTGAGGAGGTGGATGTACCACATGCAGACTATGGTGTACTTACGAGGTAGGCTCGATGCAGAAGTATAAATCAGGCATAAGAGATGCTCTTACATATTTAGGAGTAACAGCTGAATTTGTAGTTTGACCTCTAGAAAGCAGCACACAAAAACAACCAACCCAACAGTGAAATTCAAAACAAAGGATCCCAAAGCTCGGTATAATATCAGCTCCTTCAGTCAATTCCGAATTATCCAGCAGAAGTTTGTCAAGAAACGCTACATGGGCACCTTTAAAACAAAAGCAACATACATATATACAAGGTGCGGTCCAAAAAGTTCAAAAAGTTTATTCTGCAGCCAGAAGGGTTTGGTTATATCAATCGCCGCTAGATCGCAGTTCAAGTTGTCCTTGAGAGCTGTTATCACGCGTTATAACGTCAGCGCAGTTGTTTTTCAAGTCGCAGTTCTCGTTTAAACTTCGGTTGTGTCTGTGAAAGGTTGTTCGTGAAAATGAGTGATTTGAAAGACCCAAAAAAGCTTGACAAGTTCACAACAACACCAAGTCAATGCTCATTTGCTTCTTTGATGTGAATGGTTTCATCCACAAGGAATTTGTGCCACAAGGAAAGACGGTGAATGGAGCATTCTACAGGGATGTTCTAAGGCGTTTGCGAAATCGAATTCGCCGAACACATCCTCAGATGTGGGCTGACAAGTCATTTCTTTTGCATCACGAAAATGCACCAGCTCACACATCTCTGATTGTGCGCGGATTTTTGGCTTCTACAAAGTTTACTGCCATTCCCCACCCTCCGTACTCCCCTGATTTTTTTTTATTTCCTAAGATGAAGATGAGGCTCAAGGGACGCAGATTTGAGATGGTGGAGGAGATTCAAGTGGTAAAGGTAACAACCGACGTCTTGAACACACTGACAAAAAACGACTTCCAGGGGTGCTTCGAAAGGTTGAAATCTGGCTGGGATTGATGTATCAACTCAGCGGGTGACTATTTTGAAGGAACTGTTCACCATTAATTGTTATTTGGTGTGTATGCTTTTAAATAAATTCATTCCGGGAACTTTTGGATCGCACCTCGTATATATATACATATATAATTATGTATTTATTTATCTAAAGAGCTTATTTAAAAAAAACAAATAAAATTCTGTCTGTTTATCTATCAATTAGAGTCAACCAGATTATACCAAAAATATCTACCAACTGCTAAAAGGAGCAATACGTGCATTGTATCCCCTTATTGAGTGAGAGCCACACTTGAACCAAATTCTATCTTGATCTCCACAGACTGGTTGACCAAAGAAAGCCTTTGAAGATCACAGACAAAGGGGGTGTTGTTACAGTCAGATGCATTAACTCATTTTCATATACTTTGGTTAGTTCCACAGGAAGCTCAATACTAGTAACAGAGTACTCGCCAGTGATCCATCTTTGAAAACACACCACACCATTATCTAAATAATGGAGAACGGCTCTGGCTGGCCTATTTCAATCATTACATCTTTTGGAGCCCTTTTTTCCTTCACTGATTAGAAGTGCAGTTTGGACTGAACTTTAGCCTTTTTAATTTAAAAAGATCTCCAAACAATTGTAAATCAAATATTTCACTGTCTGGAAGATGAACTATAAGTACAGAAGATTTCAAACAACTGCCAACTTGTTCACTCCCGGCAGCCCCAGAAAATTCAGCCCAAGAGCAGAAGTTAAGATGCTGAGAAAGGTCTTAAAGACACCCAGAATTCCATCATTGGACCTACAAAGTGCAAAAGTCTACCATTAGAAAGATGCTGCACACATTTCCTCCTATTACATGTGTGCTAGGAGGAAACCTTTGCTGTCCAGAAAGGACATCAAGGCAAGCCTAAAGTTGAATACCGAGGCAAAGACTAGGACTTCTTGAACGAAGTGCTCCAGACAGGCAATGCAAAGATAGAGTTATTTGTCCTCAGCTCCAGAAGACATGTTGGGAGAAAACCAAAAGCAGCTTCTGACCAGAAGAACCTCATACCACCTCTAAAGCATGGTGGTGGAATTGTTTGGGGCTAGTTTGTTGCATCAGGACCTATGCAATTCACCATAACATAATCCTTTAGGAATTCTTCACTGTACCAGAGACCATCTGTCTGAAGACTGAAGCTCAACCTGTGGACCTCGCAACATGACAGTGACCCTAAACATACCAGTAAATCCAACAAGCAATGTCTGAACAGAAAGAAATGGAGGGTTCTGAAATGGCCAAGTCAAAGCCTAGGTCTGAATCCCATCGAGAGGCTGTGGGGATTTCAAATGGACTATGCAAGACAACTCCTAAGCAACGCATATCTGAAATTGTTCTGCATGAAGTAGTAAGAAAAATGTTCTCCCAGTCGACGCCTGAGTCTGGTAGACAGAGTTATTAAATGCCAGCTTGATGGGGCAGCACCACCTATTACAGCCGTGGGTTTGTGGGGGAAGGGGGTTACTTTTTCACAGATGGTAATGGCATATCTGTTCATTTTTCGTTAAGTACATTATCGCAATGTCATTTTTTTATTTTTATTTACCTTAATCCTAAGATACTGTTTAAATGAAATTCAAATCTTGGTATGTCCACATGTGTTAATAAAGAAAACACATACTTTTTCACAACTGTCTAACTTGGAAGTCCCATGCTCCTTGTCAGTCTTGCTTATTTCTCAGCAGATAATCTTCTTTCCCTTATATGTCCGTGAAGACTCAGTAGCGCCATGTCCCACAATCCTGTATCTCACATATCTAAAATAGGGCTTAGTTAATTTCCTTTGGGAGATTCAAGGGGCCTACGTCTCAAAGTGACTGTTCGATCTGCCAGTTTTCCAAGGTCATGATGCCTTTGATGTAGCTCCAATTATCCACAGAGCCGGAGGTACACGCACATGACGGGATGCCTGCCAGAGCCTAATGGCTGTTAATGGTGAAAAATGTTCTCTCAGAGGATGCCTGCCTGTAACTGATCTGACTTTAGAGCTAAAACAGAAAAGTAAGATGAAGAGGCAGACCTGTGGCTTTCACTTTCCTTTTACTATAGGTGTTATGCAGAACAAGACCAGCAGGCATGGAGACATGAGACTTACGGGAAGTCCTGTACAGTAGTATTCTGGTTTGCTCCTCCACCAAGCAATATAACTTGATAAGACAATAAAGGGCTCACCCATAATGCCCACAAATGGAATGGGACATAAGGCATCCAAAAACATCAATTCTGTTTGTGCTTCCACCTCATGAATTCAGTGTCCTGGGTTCAACTCTGGCAACCAGTTGTTATTTGTGCATAGTCTGCTTGTCTTCCTACAGCCTGTGCGAGTTTCTCACATACTTTTTCTTTGCTGGTCACTTCAAGGTCAGTCGTAGAGTTGACATCTTGCTGTCTCTAGTGGCCATTGCCTTGCCAATTTGCTTTTAAGCTCTGGCAGTTCTTGTAGGGGTCAGGCGCTTCTGCGCAGTTGGAGTGAAAGGAGAAGTCAATGTTATGTTTGCCTGAGGTTTGCTTCTTCTGGTCTCTGGTAAGTCACAGCAGGTCCAGACGCAGACTGCCTAAAGCCAACTCCCTTCTCCACTTGACTGAGTGATATTGCACCCTGCAGGAATTGTGACCCAATGACAAATGGACCAGATTTTCTGTCACAGTTATCACAATGGCATATTAGAAAATTACTGAATCTGCTGGGGCCACAACTGTTAGAAAGAATGCATGTAAATAATTGTACTAACTCCCTTGCCCCCAGATGGAGTTCATTGTAGAAAGAAGATATATAAAATAAAGATTGGTAGTTTGTGGCCTACCATGCATGTAATATTTAAACATGCAGCCTCTGGATGGGGTGCTGTCCTCTACCTGACAGACACTCCATAAGGGACTACAAAATAACGGCCACTCCTCACCACATGTGTTTGCATCCCTTGTGACTGTCAAGTATCCCTCAGAAGTCCTAGACAGAAGCATGATTTATCAGTAGATGCTCACCCCTGATCTTCTACCTCCAGCAACACCTTTATGATAGATCTCATGGGATTCATTCAGAAAATGAGCTTGGCTCATGAAAGGCACTATATCAAAAAAGCCTAGTGAATGCATGAAGTCTCCCGAATCTCCAGCAGACACAGTAATTGCCAAAGTGTCGAGTCTCTTTGTCACCCCATCCCGTTACCTTGGCGACCTGTGGCTGTCACTGCCAAGAGAAGGATGATGTGCGCGTGCAAGCAGCCTGCTGCGTGGTGCGGGGGCAGGGAAGTGTTAGAAAGCAGCCTCTGGTGAATTATATTTCAATTAAATGTGTGTGTGATTTAGTCAGGGTCTTCACCTACCCTTGTGATTGGACCCAAATGGTCCAGGCCAGGATCCCTACTAGGGCTACAGTGTATACCGTAAAAAAAGTACAGAAAACCTCCATTTTTTAAATGTGACAGTACCAGATTTTCATTAATTTCACTATCGGAAGTAAATGATAGTTTTCAAGCACCTCACACTCAGTTGTTTATTGAAGCAATCACCAATGTTGAAAACACAAGCCTTCAATGAAATGTATGTATCACATCTAGATCTGTTCACCAAGGTGGACCCTTGCTCCTTTTAGGAGAGTGCTGGAGATTCCTATGGGATGACCCCACTCCTTGAATTGTCATGAGGAGTCAGTGTGGACCAGTGCTGCAAATTGAAGAGTTACTTGTTATTTTTCTTTGGTAACGTTGTGGTACAGGTTGTGAGTTCTGAAAGCTGGGAACGATACCAGAGTCATAATTGAGGCACCAATCTAACACTAATTCCTGCTGTAAAGGACAAGGCACCTAGGCGGGCCTGGATGGGCCAAGGATTCTTACCTGGATGGGAGGCCAGCCCACTAAAAGCTCAGGAAGAAAGACAGTGGGTTCCCTATCCTTGCCAGAAGTCAAGGAACAATACCTGGCTGGGAGGTCAGTGTGACAGAACAAACAGAGGATACAACTGGACACAGCTACATGCTCCCCAAATACGTTGGGTGGTAGGATCCTTGGGTGGTGCTCTTTGTATGGACACACACAAGGCATGCTGGGATCTGTAATCCCACGATGCAGCCTTGTTGAGTTCCAGAAGTGCTGTAAGGGTTCTGTGATCCCTAGTTTTGTGTCCATTGGGCCATGTCCTAGCACTGGAAGTACTCCTGAGGCTAAGAAAATGTAAGCTGTTAAACATCATCCAGGTGAGTCACAGTTGGAGACAAGTTGGACAACACTCGCTTGGGAGGACTGGAGGAACGAGAGAGAGAGAGAGAGAAAGAAGAGAAGAGAATATTGGCAAAGAACCAACATATAAGAACCTTATTTTAAGATACTTTTGTTAATAAACCTGTTTTACTTGTACCCAGGACTTGTGTAGTGTGATTGTCTTTGGAATTTGGTGTGCTACAACACCCCCTACTGGTCACACTGCATATGTAGTGAGGGTCTTGAACTCCTTGTAGTGAAGACTTTATGACTTCTTTGATGCCAGAAGAGCTCCAAAAAACAGAAGGTTAAGCTCTGCTTAAGAAGATTCATCAGTGGGTAACCCCAGGATGACAGAAGGGACTGCTTTTGTTTAAAATCTCCCATCTTTTAATTGACTAGAGGTTGCCCTCCACTCTGCTGGGGGTGGGGGTGGGCGCAGATTTTTCATAAATCTTAACCTTGCAGTTCTGCTACTTAAAAGCAGCCACTGCCAGGGGCCTGTGATAGCAGGAAATGCACTTAGACTTCCTACATGCAGAAGGCAAATGGAGGGCAGCAGATAAGCAGCAGGTTAAAGCTGACCTGAGATCAAGCCAAGGAGTGCCGGAAACGTGCATCTCCACTCAGACGTTCCACCCAGTGAGCTGCCGGTAACAGACACGCCATCTCATGCGCCATCCCCCTCTAATTTCAGCCCCCCTGACGTCAAATTCAGGTTCAAATGAGACTAACTGGCAGGATACAGAACACTGCCCGAGTGCTAAGCACATAGAAGATGACAGCTGATATTAATGCTTCCAATAAAAGTACATTAAGCTAAATAAGGAGAACAAACAGAAACATGTGTTACACTGGCCAGCAGAATGTAAGAATGCATTTACTACATATTAATTAATCAACCAATAGCTACACAGTTCTCCAGAATTCACAAAATGCACGTCTCTCTTCACTTCCGATGTCTTAAGCTCAACTATGCTGCCCCTCAGCTTGCGCCAGGCTGTCTATTTCTTCTCTGCCTCCTCAGTCTTCCTGGGCATCTGTTGGCTCATGAGAAGTGTGCCCACCTCTTAAACACATCAGCTGTGTTTGTTGAGTGTGTTGAGCGCCCACTCATTTTCATTTCTTATACTCATTCCCTTCTGTTCCTTAGCATTGTGCTTTCAAGTCTGTGTTCTAACTGTAGAAGAGAGCTGCTTGTTGATGGCCTGTGGGACAAAATCTGTGCTCCATTTAATCTACTTGATTGGCCAAATCCATCAACTACAATTACCTCCAGAATTATGTTGGACCAACAGGATTGGGCTCCCATCTCTCTAGAAACATGCAATTGGTTTTCTCTGCCAGTGGAGGTGGTTACTTACTGACTTCTCCCAACTATGTCCCTCACAGTTCTGCTTCTCTTCAATATCTCTGTGTTGCCCCAGGTCACCTGAATCAGTAAAATAACCTCAAGTTCCATATGTTCAGCACAATGATAAAACGCAGCTCCCTATGAAATCGTCACTCTGCTCAGACAAGCTTACTGCTTGCGTCACTGAAGTCTGTGAACTGTCTGGAGGTGAGCGCCAGTCAAACAGAGATGCTTCTGCTGAGCTAAATGTACAGCATATTTAAAATGAGATCAAAATGCATGCAGCTCTGCCAAAACCCGATAAAGGAAGGGCAGTGCTTTAGTAAGAATGTAACAGAAGTTTAATAATGTTCTCAAAGCAATATATGTCTGTCACATTGCTGATAAAATGGGCACAAAATCAACTCAAGAGCTGCTGCTTCACAGCTCAAGGATTCCAGTCCCAGACTGGATGCTAACTGCCAGCGTCCGAGTTGGTTTGTCCTCTGTGTGCTTTGTGTACATTATTTCACTTCTGTTACATTCTTGTTAAAGCTCTGCCCTGCCATTATTGGGTTTTCATAACCTAAAGGCGTGTGTGTTAGGTTAGCTGGTACTACGTGAGACTGTGTCCGGGGTTGATTCCTGCCTTGCACATAGCACTGCCAGGATAGGCTGTAACTCCCTAAACCCTAAACTGCAAAAAAATGGATTTGGGAATTGGAATATGCTGTTTTCATACTCACTTTATCCTGTATTTACACAGATACATAGGTACATGTACATAAGTATATATTCACTTTTAACAGTATGCAAGGACAAAACTTGAAGGTAAACACATGTACAAATATTCACTTATACAAGACACACACATATATTGTATGTATGGCCAACTATACAGACAGATAGATAGATAGATAGATAGATAGATAGATAGATAGATAGATAGA
>JANRMT010062840.1:27855851-27888932 GCA_026402145.1 Polypterus bichir lapradei | reverse complement strand
AGATAGATAGATAGATAGATAGATAGATAGATAGATAGATAGATAGATAGATAGATAGATCTTTATCTCAGAAGAAACATTCACTTGCTGCCCAGTGTTGGCAATTCATTCAGAGAAGCTCCGCCCCTTCCAGTTGAGACAGTATAAAGCCAGACATTCCCAGGAGAAGGTGTTGCATTTTAAACTTGAGCAGTTCCACAATGGACCTCTCCCGAAGCCAGACCAGCTCTTCTAAGCCTTTTATGTTTGGATTCCTAATGTGGTGGATTTGGCAGTGATTGCCTGTATTTTGGTTCTTATGTGCCACTGTGCACCTGTTTGTTTTCACGTTTTTGTTCCAGTATTAAATGGGGTGGCCTGGCTGGCACCCCAAGCTTCTTTCTACTCCTTCAGGTCTGTCACTCATCCACAAGGCACTCACTTAATAAGACTGTAGCTGTATATGTCCAAGTTCTGCAGCTTCAGTTTGCTTCATAGAAATACTCAGACAATGAGTATGACATGTATGTAAAAAAATCTGTTATCCAAGTATCTTCTATAAAAGTTTCAGTAAAATTCAAAACAAAGACAGTTCACATAAAAATAAAGAAAAAAATTGATGATAAAAAAGAAAAGTTATTATTCATGATGTTAATGGCTTACTTATCTTGCTAAGTTTCTTTAAGTTTCTATTCTATACATACAGCACATGCAGTCAGTCATATGTCTGTATGCCACTCTATTATTTTATTTGCAGACAAATCTTATAGTTCAGGCTTTTGGCAGATAGGCTTTGTTTCTAAATAACAAATTATCATTCCATTATTTCTGACATAGCCGAGAAAGTCTATTATATGTTAGACTACAATGGTAAAAGATTATCATTATCTAAGGAACTATATGATGTTAATATTCCAGTCTACTTAAGCAAATCCTGATGTGAATTTTAACATTAACATTAACTTTTTAAGATGGGCTCTTTTATAGACTAATATGGAAAATACATGCATCCATCCATTATCCAACCCACTATATCCTAACTACAGGGTCATGGGGGTCTGCTGGAGTCAATCCCACTCAACACAGGGTGCAAGGCAGGAAACAAACCCTGGGCAGGGCGTGCACACACACACACACACCAAGTACACACTAGAGACAATTTAGGATCGCCAATGCACCTAACCTGCATGTCTTTGGACTGTGGGAGGAAACCGGAGTACCCAGAGGAAACCCACACAGATACGGGGAGAACATGTAAACTCCACGTAGGGAGGACCTGGGAAATGAATATGTGTCTCCTAACCTGCATGTCTTTGGACTGTGGGGCAGCATCGCTACCACTGCGCCACCGTGCCACCCAGAAAATACATGCATACTAGCTAAATGGATTTTTATTGTAACATAACTATACACAAACCTTCACTTACACATGCATGCATATACATAAACTCTCAATTACACAGACACAGAGTATGCACCTTCATGTACAGTCGACGTTTCAACCACAACTCTACCACTTTTAGATACCAGTTTGTGCTTCAGTTTTCCCAGGACTTAAAACATTTGCCTATTATAAGCCGTCTTACTCACATACAGTAGTTACATTCCCTACAGCTTCTTCCACCCCAGGCATACTAAAAACTCTAAGCCTCTTTCATATTTTCCTTACACCCCCAAACACACCCCCCCACCCACACACACAGCTGCAATGATGAGGCTGACCTATGTAATGAAGCACTCAGAATAAAGACTTTCTTCATTGATATAGGAAACCCTTCCAATGCTGTGGACAGGGCCCTTAACCAATCCACTCTAAAAGGAACCGCAATAATAAAATCCACATCCTTCTGGTCCTCCCTTTCCATCCTAACACCCTTATGTCTCCCACAAGTGATTAAACACAATTAAGCAATTTCACAGACTGCCTTTTTTTACCTAAAGCTCCCTTGATCTCCTTCTATTGATCACCTAACCTACATAAACTTCTCATTCACAGCACACTTCAAAAAGGAGAGCCATGTTTCTCACCAGGCACTATGAGCTGTAAAATGTCACCAATAATACTCTCTGCTAAATTCAATATGAAATACTGCATTCCTTGTAGGAATGCTTAGCCATCTATATCAATGAAAGAGGGAGTTGGCTAGAAGACCGTTTCAAGAAGCACTTTCAAGCCATTAAAATCAAAGACCTTTCAAAGCCTACTGTAGATCACTTCACATCCCTTGATCATAGCCACACTGATCTCTCCATTTGTGTTCCATCCCAGGGTTTCAAAGACATTTTTCAAAGAAAAACAAAAGACACTAAGCTGATCCTCAGCCTGGGATCACACATCTCTCCAGGTCTTGATGGCCAACGATCTTTTTAATCTCTCCCATTATCTTCTCAAATGGCCCTGAGTTTGTTCCCCACCTATATATGTTATCTGCCATTTATTTTTCAGTTGCATACCTGATGAAAGCTGTTCAGCTGAAATGTTGTGTCTTTAACCTTCTTTACTATTCAGTGTGGGAAGAAACTTTTAACTTTTTTAACACTTGCCTCCCTACCTTACCGCACTTAAAATTAATTTGTTTGTATATTTATGATAGTAAATGATAAAAATGATTAATATTACAGATACAAAAGAAATTTAACAAAATACTAAGCACAAAACAATCAACACTTAAAACACAGTCCAGTTTCACAGTTGCAGATAATGGTGATGTTGTTATGAAATGAAATCCCCTGTAAATAGCCTCCTGTAAGTTATGTAAAGTTTTGTCCTACTGTGATGCTGAAGCAAGTCAAAATCTGTAGAAGTTGGGAGCACTCCCCAGACTAAGACATTTTCCAGCCCAGACAAAAGACACCACCAACTGTGATCCTGTCATCTTGTTATGGTTCACTTTTAAAACTACAGTCCTCATCTTTTTCCCCCAACAGCCCTAGTGGCAAATGCTAAAGCTGTCAAATGACGCAGTACATCTAGGGTTGCTGGGATTTGCAGTCCATTTCAGTAGTGGGGCTACAGCATCATCTGTAGTTTTCTGCAATAGGTCACAAAACTTGTAAAGTAATTTCCATTTCTATTGATGACAAACCCGAAAATAGGCAAATCTGCAGATCACAAGTGGCCACCTATGTGTATTAGGTACAATAAAATGTAGTTAGCAATTGCAGGTTAAGGGCCTTGCTCAAATGCCCAACAGAGTAGAATCCCTTCTGGCAGTAACAGGATTCGAACCAGCAACCTTCCAGATACCAGCGCAGAATCTTAGCCTCAGAGTCACCACTCTGCCATAACATAGATAGATAGATAGATAGATAGATAGATAGATAGATAGATAGATAGATAGATAGATAGATTGATTGATTGATTGATTGATTGATTGATTGATTGATTGATTGATTGATTGAATGAATGATTGATTGTAGGAAGAGAACAGGCATCCTGCGTGAGATGAGGAAATATACATTACCCAGACGGGAGGCCAGAGTGTAGTATATTGGCTGGCAGACCAGAGAAATAACTTTGGGAGCTGGGAGTTGTTTCATCCCCCGTATGCTAGGTAACAGCGATCCTCATATGGGAACTCAATCAGGATACCCATAGGGATGCTTGGGAATTGGAGTGCGGAAGTGCAGCCTTGATGGGGTTCCAACATACCAATAGAGAGCGCTGTTGAAGGAGAACCTCCCATCCGGGTAATGTATATTTCCCCATCTAACCCGGGAGACATACAGTATATACACAGTACTTCGTCACGCATGCGTGCCTGAGGATCACCATCCAAACTCAAGCCAGGAATATGATACCACCCAGGGCTGAGAGACGGCACTGCTGCTAACTGTCTTGTCATTTTCTTCCTCTATAGTTCAGAGAAACCACCCAATGAGGGTAACTTACCCTGCCCCTTCCGATCTCTGGGCTTTAAAAAAAATATCCTCCTGGAAGGAGGCATCACTTAATAGGGAGACAACCTGAGCAATGAAGCTCTGTATCATCTCACCCAATGGCAGAGCTGAATTAGTTACAGCCACTCTTCTTACATGGCTATGACTTTGATTATTTATGCCATTGTGCACTGTTTTGTTAATATGCTGAAAGTAAATGCGGAGGGTAGTGTTGGCACACCAAAATTTCGTAAGTTGTCAGACTTTCACTTCCTCAGACGAGCACAATATATTCATACACACACACACACACACACGCACACACACACACACACACACACATACACACACACTTGGTGCATGCTCCAAGAAACACACATACACATATCATACATACTTTCACTTATATGCATATGCTTAATGTATTTGAGTGTTCATTTAAACACTGCCACATGCATGCACATAGGGGACAGTCTACGGCCTCTGGTGACAGTTCCCCGCTACTCAAGGGGTTGCCATTGTGTGATAATGCCTTCTCTTTCTCTTCCTCTGCAGACCAGGAGATTGATGGCTTTTCCATCGCTGATGTTCGTCAACCTGGACCTTCCTCTTCCTGCTTGAAACAGTCATAACCAGAAGAACCATGATTATTGGCAGTCATATCCAGACTCCCATTTGAAAAGATGCAGCAATGTTTTAACCAGAGTTTAATTTCTCATTTTGCTTTCGGCTTGCTTACAGGTGCTCCCAAAACCTCTCACTGTCTTTACTTTGTTATTACATTGCACACAAAATATATTTAACTGAACACACCTACATGTACATGAACATACACATACCATGTATACGCTCCAAACAATGCATATGTATATGCATATACAAAACTACTGTGTGGTGCACATAATCACACGTACATTCACATACTGTATAATCACCACATCCATATATATATCTATATCTATATCTATATCTATATATATATATACACACACATATACACACCCAGACACATTTAAATACTTGGGTATAACTTTTGACACATTTACCCCCCCCCACCCCGAAAATGTGTGAACACATATACTAACACATATACTAACAGCTTCAGAGACCTTCAGTAAACAAGATTCTAAATTTGGACCAAATTACTGGTTAACACAATGTAAGGAAAGTATAATTTTAGGAACTCAGTCCTAGTGGAATTATTGTGCATAAACTTAGTCTCTGGTTAAAGCCTGTCTGGGGTGTCCTGTTTGCGGTAAAACTTGGCTGTCAGGTTCCCGTCACTAATTAGAACACACATTTCAGAGACGTCTACAGGTGAGCATAGACCTGCCCAGCATCTCACTGAGGTTCATAAAGGAGGGGTGTGCTCTGGGGGGGCGGGGATTGTCTTAGGGCTGCCATCACTTACCCAGTCCATACATGGGAAGAGCACATTCCCGTCCTACAGAGGCTATAGGAAGCGCTGCAAGGACACATTCCTGTGTGGGGGGAGGTGCAGGAGGCCTGATGTTAGCCAGCCTGCTGGTGTCTTATCACCTCTACCCAACCTGAGGCTGCATAAATAGCAGATTCCAGTGCACTCATTCTTTTCTGCTCCCTCCCGCATGCTCGCTCTGCATTTTCTGTACTGAACCCTCCTGCCAGCCACTCGCAAACTTCATTTTTCTCCTCATGTGCTCTGAACTTCTTAGAAAGACTTGGTAGTGCCGATGCTTACAACTCCACCTTTCTACATTTCTTTCGCGTTCACTCTTCCTGACTATATTCCACCCGATTTTTCTGGTCTGTCACCTCATATTTTTATCAGCACCTCTGCTCAGCTGTTTCAGCCTTCTAAGACTGCTTCTTCACAATTTACTGGGGTTTGAATGATCTTATGCCTTTGAAATGATTTCCAACTTGCTTTGTACTGCCTCTTGACATGTAAAGAGCACTGTATAAATAACAGCTGATTTACTAAGAACAAAAGGCACTATAAAATGTGTGCTGCTTTCACAATTTGGACTGAGAAAAATAGAAGAGCAGGGCATATGCAGTACTCCAGCTCCGCCACCGAGGACCACTTGCAGCTGATAAAGAAATGTTAAAAATAAACGGCTGGTGTGCGCCACTCTGATTTGCTTGGATGTGCTGGAGTGAACGAGTTTTTTCTTCTGGAATTAGATGCCATGGCAACAACATGGCAACAGAGGATTTTTTCACAAACCAGGGCCATCAGTAGTTCCTGGGTCTCTCTCAGCCCCCTCAATGTCTTCTTCTGGCATTCTACAGATATCACCCTGGGCTACTTCACAGTAGACGGCTTTGCACCCCAACAACACCCCAGAGTCTTGGCCTTACAATCCTGTCTCACATCAGACACCCAGACTACTTCATGTGTGGCATTCTGATGCAAATCCAGTTCATTTTCATTGTTACTAATTAAAGAAATGACCTAACAGACCGATAATCGGAACTTGCCTTGCACGCTGTACAAATGCAGCTCATTCACACAAGCCTTCCCCTTTCTTTTTGCGCTTCTACAATATTTCTCTCCAGTTTCTTTCAAATCCCCCAGAGCTGCTAGGGTGTACTTTTGTAGTCTCTGTGGCTTCAGTCTGAAGACTCCTTCCGTGGATGCCAAAATCATCTTGTTCTAACTTAAGTCCCCTACGCGAGCTCTCTGACTGAAGCTCCCACTACCACCAGTGTGCTCACTTAAGATGTTTCTTAAGTGTCTTGGGTCACCCTTACTCTTATGCTTTCAAAAATGCATCACCATCTGTGGAATCCTACTCAGGCCACTAAGAGTCAGGGAATAAAAGAGTTCTTACTAACAAAAGTTCATACAGAGACTGCAAGGCTGTTTTTAATAAGTAAGAGAGGGAGAAAAGGGGAATCCACACACTGAGCCACTCTCAAGTCAGAACGACAAGTTATTAAAGTCTAGACGCTGTTTGCTGAGGGCTGCATCGTCACAAATTGTTATCTTTGAAGCCCGTCATTAGGGGATGACGGCGGGAGAAGCTCACCCTGCCATTTCAGAGCACGTGTGAACTTACTGGCAACTCCTGGCCACCCTCACCGTGGCTCTCAACTTGAACCGTTACTGGAGCAGACAGGCAGAGAGGGGGTTCAAAGTGATGATCACTAATCAGAGAGGCAGATCTAACCACACACACACACACACACACACACCTCTGTCAACTGTGTAATAATGAGAAGAGTGCACTCTCCATAAGGAAAGGTGTTGTGTTTAAGTAACAAAAATTGACCTGCATGCCTGTGGCACTTAGCCTGGACCAAGGAGAAAAACCCAACTCTGTTCTTGCTGTGCTGCCTGCAGGGGGTGATGAGCTGATCATTTGGTCAGATGGGTTTCAAAACAAAATAATTACAGTTAATGATGTCCACACTTCCCACTAACACTAGGACCAGCCAGGCCAGTTATAGCTGGGTGTCACATCGAGCAAATCACAGGGAAACCAGCTTAATGGCCTGCCAGGAAACCAGAATGGACTGGCAGTTCTCCACTGTGACCCAGCATGCATGTGCAGCTGTAAATCTGACATCGCCGTCCAGGCCGTTCAGGTCAGTGGCTTAAACACATTTTCTCTCACCCTAAGGCTAAATGTCTTCCACGTCTACTTGGATCGTATTCATTACCATCTAAGCAGAGAGGACTCAAGCTCTTATCACGTCTCATCACTCTAACCAAATTAGATCACTACTGCTCTATATTTTATTGCCTGACTTTGCTTTGCTCCTACCGGACTTGAAGGGACTTGCAGGGTGTGGCCTCGCGAGTTTTGGACATGACTGCGCTGGGTGCTCAACTTGTATTTCTAACAAAGAGAGAGAAAATCAACCACATTCAGAAAGCCAAAAAAGCCTCTGAAAAATTTAGCATACTTTATATGGAGTGAAGCAGTACTAAAATGTACAAGTGCTGCCATCTGTCAAAATGCATGTTTATAACAAAAACAAACATCACCCTTCATATGCGGCAGTGAACTGGCATCGTGTGTAAAAAAATACAAAAACAACTCTTTCTTTCTGACAGCCATCAAGGCCTTTCCAAATCCCATAGTACCATGTCGAAGCAAAAAAATAATGTCATACTCAGTATCTGACAGGATCAGACTCCACAGAAGAATAGATTTGCAGAATACCGAGATCTGACAGGGTCCGACTGGTAAAGCCTCAGAATGTGGAGACCTCACAGGTTCAGACACAGCTAGCTAAACAGCAGTTTTAAATTTGAGAGTTCCAGGCTCTGCTATAGAGAAGTAGTTCTGCAAAATGTCAAAGTCTAACAGGGTCAGACACCACATCTTTAAAGTTACAGGATACCCTGATTGGGTAATGTAAGATGGCAACACAATAAACCTTCAGTGTGCAATCCAATGCAAGGATCAGACAACACACCAGTTAAACGGCAACAGATCTGAAAGATTCTGTAACAAAGCCAGTAATTATGCAGGATACTAGCATTTCATAGGGTCTGGCACCACGTCATAATGCTGGAGGATACTGAAATCTGACAGGATCAGACTCTACCAATAAAAAATCTTCATAACACTAACAGCTTATAGCATCAAACTGCAAGAAGACTGAAGCAGGATGATGATATAATATGTTATGATAGAACACAGGAAGATTAAGCTGGGGAGCACAGAAAACTGGCAGGATCAGACTCTAGGAATACAAAGCAACACAATATTTCACTGATAACATCACTTCACAAGAGGACTAAATCAAGAGAACAATGTGATATGACAGAACACAAAGAGTTAAAGCTGTAGATCAATGAATGACATCTGACATGATAAGAGTCCAGGGATGTAAAGCTGTAGAACAATGAGATCTGACACGATCAGACTCAAAGAATACAAAGCTACTCACTATTAAGAGCTGATAGCATTCAATGAAAGGGGATTAAAGAAACAAGGTGATATGATATGATAGAACACAGGGAGGTAAGGATGTGAACAATGAAATCTGGCAGGATCAGACTCAAGGAATAAAAAAAGCTACACAATACTGAGCTGATAGCATTATATTGCAAGGAGATTAAAGCAAGAGGACGATATTATATGACAGAACACGGGACAACAGAACAATAATGTCTGGCTGTATCAGACTCTAGAAATAAAAAGTTACACACTACAAAGTGCTAACATCACATAAATAGCAAGAGGTTAAAGCAAGAGGATAATATGATATGACAGAACATAGGGAGGTAAAGCTGCTCAACAATGAGATCTGGCAGGATCAGCATCCATGAAGGTAAAGCTGAAGAATACTGTAATCTGACAGAGTCCAATTTTGCGTAAAACGCTACACATTACTAAGAGCTAAAAGCAACACATCTCAAGGGGATTAAAACAAGAGAAAGATATGATACAACAGAACAGTAAAGTTGCAGAACACTAAAATCTGACAGGATCAGACTCTAGGAATAAAAAACTGAACACCAATAAGTGCTAATAGCATCACCTGGCAAGGAAATTATAGCAAGAAAATGATATGATATGATAATAGAAGAGGAGGCAGAGCTGCGGAACAATGAGATCTGGCAAGATCAGACTCTAGTAATAAAAGGCTGTACACTACTAAAAGCTGATGGCATTAAATGGGAATAGGTTAAATCAAGAGGATTATATGGAGTTGCGGTGGGCTGGCGCCCTGCCCAGGGTTTGTTTCCTGCCTTGTGCCCTGTGTTGGCTGGGATTGGCTCCAGCAGACCCCCGTGACCCTGTAGTTAGGATATAGCGGGTTGGATAATGGATGGATGGATGGATGGATGGATACAAGAATGCAAGAAAATAAAGCTGTGGAGATCTGGCAGGTTCAGAGTCCAGGGAGGTAAAACAGCAGGGAAGTGAATTCAGACAGGTTGTGAAGCATGAAGGCGACAAGGAATGGCAATACTGTTTGTCAGGATTCAGCTTTGAGGTCACAAATATATAATGCACAGGTTCAAGCTCCACAGATGTGAACTGTCTTTGCCATGAAATCAGGCATAGTCAATCACTGAAGAAGTGAGACCACAGATTACTGAAATGTGACAGGATGACTCTCTATGGAATTGAAGATTGGGAAATATGATAGGATTAACCTCTAAGGAGGTAAAGTTGCAAGATACTGGTATCAGAGCCGATCACATTCCAAGAAGGTGAAGCTGCTGGGCACTAAAAAAATCAGGTAGGATGAGGCTCTACAGAACTGTAAGATGTAGCATGCCTAAAATCACTTTATATTAGGCTCAGAGAGAGACAGTAGCCTTGTCAGTTACTGAAAGCAAACAGGATCAGACTCAGCTAAAAAAAAGAAAAAGAAAACAAAAAACGCAGGACCCCTTAGATGTTGAGGTGATGTGCTTCACCCTCATCAATCTTTGTGACCAGGCCGGGATGTGGCTAGATGCTGGATCCAGACTTTACGCTTTCTGAGGGCTTAAGGGCTTGCAAAGAGGCTGGTAAGATGGACTTATTCCAGTTCTATAAAATGGCTAGAGGAAATGAAACAGATATAGGAAATGGAAAAGAAAACGCATATTCTTCAGAACCTACTTTTTTTTGTTAGAAAGTCGCCTCGTCCTTCACTGCGCGACCTTTTTTCACAATCCAGTGCCCGTCACCCACGCGACCCTCTTTTTTTCAATTTCGTTTCCGGTGCCCACGCGATTCTTTTTGACAATTCAGTGCCCAGCGCCCACACTACCCCCAGAATTAACTTCTAACTCAAGGCAGCTTCAAAACCCCTGATAATAAGGAGACGTAGCGCTGGCAGGACACTTACCTCCCCAGCTGGCTTGTCTTTACTTTGCTCCACTTTAGCTGTTTCAGCACCCTCCTCTTTCTCGCTCCTCTCCTTACTCGCTCCCTTGTGTCGCCTCTAAGCCCCACGGGTCCCCGCAGTCACCTGAGTATCAGAGGAACTGAGGGCTGTGCTGATATGGACTCGTAGACCCCTCCTCCTCCACCGCCTCCTCCTCCTCCTCGCTGCCCGCCCGTCCGTCGGTCCGCCAGTCAGCCAGCCAGCCTCCTCTCCTCTCAGTCCTCCGCGCGCGCGCGCTTGCGCGCTTCCATCCGCTTGAAAGCACTCACTTGACTGATGTTGGTTCGCGCGGTCAGTCACTCGATACTCCGTTTGCACGCAAGCATGCGACAACAAGGGGCTGAGGGGTTTTGGGCTGCCGCACTTTTCTTCGTACAGTGCCTTTCACAAGGAGCACCTAGGTAAAGCAGGTGCTTGGTACTGGAAGGAGACATACCGTCTTTTTTATACTGCTGCACGCCTTTGGAACCACCTTTTATGTTGTAGTCAAGCCCTCCACGACTGGCCACCGTTATTATCTAAGAAAATGCTTTTCAAACAGCGAGCATAAATACATTTTAGGTCCAACTGGCATTGTGGGTTAGTAAGTTTTTCAACTGCCTTTTTTTTTTAAAGTGCCATACTGCAATGTCGCAATAATTGTCACGTGAACGTCAGTAAATGGCAAAACGCCACACTTATTTTCCATCTTATCTCTTCAATGAGGATTTATTAGCACCTCTGAAGCTGTCGCAATAATCATTTGGTGAACATCTGGAAATAACATAAGGCCATAAGCAGGGATTCATTACCACTTGTGCCAGCTTTTAAAGTGGCATTTACACCCTTGCCCATTTTGACCTTACTTACTCAGTTGATGCGACAGGAAGAATACAGGGCAGATGATGTGCCTGTTTGCCAACTATTTTAGGGATATTTTATCATTTTTATGTCATTATTTTTCATTGAGATTTTTAAAACTTATAGTTTGAGCCAAGACCAGATCTAGGAGGGTGCTGGGGAGCTAAGCACCCCCAGAAACTTGATGTCCCACCCCCACTTAGGCTGTAGATAAACACATCTACACTCCAGATAGTTTTCCAGGATATCTGATTGCCTCAAGGCAATCCAAAAGTAAGAGTCACAGAGTTTCCTATATAGAGTAAGTATATCAGCATTCTCAAAACTCTAAGAGGGACCCTCTCTCCAATATTTTTTTTCCACACTCCCATGGGAGTCTGTTGAAATTGCAATGGGTCATTTTTATCTTTACATACACTAAAAGGAGCCCCCTGGACAGACCAGAAACACAATGTCGAAAATGACTGGGATCCCCCAAGACGAAATGAGAAAGAGGGGCACTGGTCTGATTTCTCAAGTTTCTTTTTGGTTTTACTTTCACCAGTCTAAGTCCAGCAGAAAGTGAATAGGTTTTCTTTTTCTTTATTTTCTTGTCATTTTATGCACAATTATTTTATTATAATGAAATCAGAAGTCAAGTTAAATTTATTGTCATGTGTGAATAGTACAGTGAAATTCATCCTCACATGTCTACTTTAGAACAGCTAACACAAATACAATCCAAAACTAAACTAATAAAAATACATGATACCTGGTATGCAATATATAAATACAGTTCTAAACAATATGTGCAGTATTTGCAAGTATAATAAAATGGCATGGGAGGCGACACTGAAAAGATATTCCAACCAGGACGGGTGGTGTTTCTGTTCCCAGATGGGACTATAAAAGGGATGGATCAGGGCAGAAAGCCTTTTACTGTGGTACCTGGCTGCAGCTACTGGAAGGTATGGAGGGCCACACTACATAGGAAACACATGACCTCCTCTGTCCACTGAAAGGTGTGGATGTCCATGCTAGACAGAAAACACGTGACCTTCTCTGTCCACTGGAAGCTGTAGATGACCACACTAGACAGGAAATATGTGACCTCCTCTATCCACTGGAAGGGGTGGAGTTCTATGCTAGACAGGAAACATATGACCTCCTCTGTCCACTATAAAGTTTGGAGTTCCATGCTAGACAGAAAACACATGACCTCCTTTGTCCACTGGAAGGTGTGTAGGTTCACTCTAGACATAGAACACATGACCTCCTCATTCATATCCTGATGTTCTGTGTTGCCACTCCTTACACTATGCTTAAGATTAGGGATTGGGGTTGGGTTATCTGACTTAAAATGACATAAACAAGCTCGCATGGAAGTCATGTGTTTCGTGCCTAGCATGGATCTCTACAACTTACATTAGCTGTAGACTGTATGCTCCCATGATACGCTGGATAGCAGCATTTCTGGGCTGGTACTGCCATGCATGCCCCCGCAGGGGATACTGGGAGCTGTAGTGTTGTTGGGCAGCCCTGCTGGGTTCCATGGGTGTTGCATGGGAAGCCATAAGGAACAACTGTCTCTACTTTTAGGTGCCTCTGCCTGAGACAGAAATGCTTCCTATGTTCGATATCCTGGCACCAGAAGTACCCATGAGTCTGACATAAAAGGGTAGTAGGGAGCAGGAGGACAACATTTGACTAGGAACAAAGACAGAGGGAAGAAAAGATAATTGTGTTTTGGTGAAAACCTTTAAAGGTACTGTTATGAATAAAAGGTTGTTGAATTTGTAACTTCGTGCAGTTATGTGGAGGGTTTGGGGTCCTGAGACGCCCCCTAGTGGTCACAATATTAACAGGGTTACATTACAATATCTGGTATTAACATGAATTTGACATTCTGGTTATATGTACATGACCTAGGAGTTTGCATTTGAAGAAGCTGTTTTTTAGCTGTTGCTGAGACTGTCAAGGCTTTTCTAAAATAATTCTAAATACAGCTGCTGAAAACTGCTCTACCATGAAGTATGACTCGCTTACAAAATATTCCACAGTTGTGGAGATGTAGTGAAATTCAAAGCAGTTCACACAAAAATGAACACAAAGGTTGATAACACATATAGAAAAGAACAACATATTGTCTAAGATGTTTCTGTTGAAGGCTTATGTATCAGTTACATTTTTAGTTATCATATACGTTATGACATGCAGTCAGAATGTGATATGCCTATGTGCATTTCTGTCTAACTGTTTATCTAACGATCTGAGATCATTCTGTTGTCACACCAGAAATAGAGCAGAGCATTGAGAGTATTCCATTAACATTTTAGCCTATAAGAGGTAAAACAGTCTTCCATTATCTAAGTAACTATGTGAAACATACTGATCTTTTCAAATTAAGCAAACATTAACATTGACTTTCAAAGATTGACCCTTACATTAAGGTTTATTCTATTACAGGCTAACGCGGGAAATCAGACCCTTGATGATCCTGCCCGGCTTTGTCTCTGAATGGTTGCTTAGTCTCAGTGCAAATGTCAGTTCAGACAGAAGGCAGGCAGCAGCAAAGGCACGTGATGGGCCACACCGAAGTCAACACGGAGCAGGGAGCAGAGTAAAGTATGGCGAGGTCAATGACGGGATCTTAAAGTCCTACCCCTTCAGACACTTCAGCAGCCCTGCATCGCTGGGTTATAGCAGATGTGTCCTGCTGCTTACTGCCTGTAAGCTGCTAGAAGCCGTCTCGATGGCTTTAAGCAATTTACCAGTTGTCCTCCAGACTGTCAACAGTATTTGTCTGTTAAGTGCCTGTCGATCGAGCAGAG
Organism: Polypterus bichir lapradei; assembly: GCA_026402145.1. NCBI lineage: Eukaryota > Metazoa > Chordata > Cladistia > Polypteriformes > Polypteridae > Polypterus > Polypterus bichir. The sequence goes on along the minus strand of JANRMT010062840.1, from coordinate 27,874,599 downwards.
CTGCTAGAAACTTTATCTGAACTCTCAGAAAGTCATTTCAGGTATTAACAAACAAAAACTGACTCAGGTAAACCTGCCCAGCAAGACTAGCAGTGGAACATCAGTCACTAACAAGGACAGGACAAACTTGTTAAAAACAAATTAAAAATTTTCATCCATCTCTCTAACAGCCCAGCTATCCCCTTATACGTCTGTCCTTCCATCCATGCATCTGAGTGAAGTGCCTGTAAGTAAGCACTCTCCCCTCGGATGTTCTCATATTTTATTGTCATACCACATTGAAATGCAATGGATTTAATTTGGCTTTTTTGACAGTCATTGGCAGAAAAGGACTCTTTACAGAAAACAGATTTCTGCAAAGTGATTTAAATTCATTAGAAATATTAAACACAAAATAATTAATTGTGTAATTATTCATCCCCTTCAAGATATATTTAGCAGGTAGCACAGACACTTGGAACAAATTACCAAATAGTGTGGTAGGGTTAGGTGGATAGGACTGAAAGACTTTCTTGAGCTGAATCGCCTGTTCTCATCTAAATTGCGCAAATGTTCTAATTCCAGCCTTGAGTCTGTGTGCTCGGGTCTCTATTAGCTTTGCTCAACTGTACTCTGCCATTTTTTACCCCATCATTCTGTTCTGTTACGTTGCATGGGGACCAGCCACACATTCTTAATTGGACTGAGATCTGGACTCTGACTCAGCCACTCCAGAACATTAAGATTGTTGTTTTAAAACCATTCGTTTATACCTCTGGCTTTATTTTTGAGGTTGTTCTCTACCAAGGCGCAGGTTTCTTGCAGACTGCTGTCGTGCACGTACACTAGGGAGACAGCTTTAGGGCTCTAGTGATGGTAGTTACCCACCAAACCAGGGGTTGGCGCTGTTTGCTAATGCCTTCTCTCTTCCTCCCTCTTCAGAATTAAAGACTGACAACCATTCCACCTCTGACATCAGTTCCGTCAGCCAGTCCCCTTCCTGCCTAAGTGCCATATGACAAGCAGCTTGGGTTACTTCGATTTTGAACTCTGAAAAGGCATTTCTGCAACTTGTTGTGTGCTTTTGTTTTCTATAAACTTTCAGTTATATAGGGTGACCATGGTGGTGCTCCAACCCTTTCACATCATTGTGTTTCCTTTTACACTGCATAAGGTTTTCATCCTGGATTTCCCCATATTTTGCTGCATACATTTTACCCTCACAAAGCTTTCAGTGCCTGCAACACAGAAACATCCCCACAGAATATTGTTACCACCACTATGCTTCACAATAAGGAATGGCATATCTTTGATAATGTGTAGTGTTGGGCTTGTGTCAAACATGATGTCTAGTCTCATAGACATTAAGCTTATCTTTGCTCTCATCATATCATAGAACCTTCTCACTTCAGAATCTTCTAAGTGCCTTCTTCTGAGATGTCATGTGTATGTTTCTTAACAGTGCATTTATTCTTGCCATTTTTCCATAAATTTATCACAGGTGAAGCACCAGACAACAGTTGTTGTCTGTAGAGTCCATCCAGTCTTACCAAATATACAGTAGCTTGTAACTCCTTGGCCTTCCTCACTTGTCATCTTCAGTTTTTGTGGATGGCCTGCTCTATACTCTTTACATTTCTTCATGAATCATTTAACGAGACTCCAGGGGATATTCAGTATCCTGCGCATTTTCTTGCTTCCATCTCCTGAGCTGTGCTTTTCAGTCATCTTTTGTTTGAATTGCTTGGTCTGGCCACCAAACTGACTCACCACAAGCTGGACCTCCCGGATGAGGTGCATTTACAGTACAGTCTCAGGCAGATGACCTCCACAGAGCTGATTAGTTGACTTCTAAAACCAATTGGCTGCACCAGTGATGATTTAGGTGTGTCATATTCATTCTTATGTCATCAATTATTTTGTGTTTTATATTTATAATTCATGTAGGCCACTTCACAGAGATCCGTTTTCACTTTAACATTAAAGAGTCTTTTTCTGTTGATTCAGTGTCAAAAATGTCAAATTAAATCCACCGAGATTCAATGTTGTATAAAAATAAAATGTGAAAATTTCCAAGGAGGTGAATACTTTTTATGCGCACTTTACAACCTCTATGCAGGGTTGAAGTACCTGATCAACCTTCTCCAAACAGCTTGGTCCTCCTCTTCCTCCTCCTCCTCCTCAGTGAAACCCTTTTCCTACATATCTTCTTTTACTTTTTTATTCTGTTCTTCTTTGTAAATGCACACATTCATCTCAACAGTTTCATTTCTGCCACATCTAACTTCTCCTGCACTCCTGGATTTACTTCCCATGTCTCAGCTCCATATGTCATTGCTGGTCTTATTATGGTTTTAAAAACCTTACCTTCAGCTTAATTTCATGACCATACAATACTCTCAATACATTTTTCCAATTTTTCCATCTACACTGTACACATCCATTTCTACATATTCATTTCTGCCACATCTAACGTCTCTCCTGCTCTCTCTTTACTGCCTATGTCTCAGCTCCATACAACATTTCTGGTCTTACCACTGTCTTAAAAACCTGACCTTTAACCTTTGCCTTAATTCTGTGATCACACAATACTTCCTGATACCTTCTTCCAATTGTTCTGTCCACATTGCACTCTATGGGTTATCTCTGCATCTAGTTTTCTATCTTTGGCTACCACTGATCCCAGATATTTAAATGCATCCATTCTTTTCAACAGGCTTACTTATGAATTCTGATCATCGTCAAACCTCATATATTCTGTGTTCTTCTTATTTATGTTCAATCTTCTATCTATTTTCCAAAGCCCTTCTCCATTCTTCCAACTTGCCCTCCATTTTCTCTTTTCTAGTGCTGCACAACACAATGTCATCAGCACAAAGCCTGCACCAGGGCGATTGGGCTTCTATCCTCTGACACAACAACATCCATAACCAGATCAAAGAGGTAAGGACTTAAAAAAAGATCCCTCATGCAGACCTTCTCTAACTGGGATCTTCTCTGTTACTCCAACACTGTTTTAAACGTGAGTCCTCGCTCCCGCATACATATCCTGGACAATCCTTCCATACTTCTCTGGTACTCATTTCTTCCTCATGTACCTCCGGGCCTCTTGACGTGGCACTCTATCATAAGCGTGTGCAAGCCTTTCTGACTTTCTTGATGCTTCTCAACCAGCTGTCCGTTGTTCCTCTGCCTTGCATAAAACCAAATTGCTCCTCTACTATGTTGGTCTCTTCCCTAAACCTTCTCTCTATAACTCTTTCCCAAATTTGCATTGTATGTGACATCAGCTTTATCTCTCTATATTTTCCACAGTTCTTAATATCTTCCTTTTCCTTTTAAGTAGGTACCATCACACTGCTCTTCCTCTCACCTGGTATTCTCTCTTGTTCACAGATCATCTGCATTAGATATTCCACTGCACATCTACTCTCTCTTTTCCTGAACTCTTCCACACTTCTGTTGGTATTTATGGTAATCGTGTTGCCTTTCCACTTTTCATTCTTATCATTACCTCCTTTACTTCTTCCCTCCTTATTCCTGGTACTTGCCCTTCATTTGGGACTCCATTCCCAGATACAGCCCTTGGGTTTTCTTCATTCAGCAGCTTTTCAAACTACCTCTTCCATCTATTCTTGATTCTATCATGCTCACACTAGACCACATCTTTCATCTGCTTTATTTGACTAAAATCCTTTGCAGCCTTGTACTAAACTCATTCTCACTCCTTCTTGTGTCTACATTTTTTCATAGATCTCCTCCAAAGCCTGCATCTTGGCTCTTGTCACTGCCCTCTTTGTCTCCTTGTTTGTTGGCCTATACTGTACGTTTCTTTGTCTTCCTCTCTCCCTGACTGGTACCATATCTTCTTTGCCTCTTTCTTAGCCCTTATCTAATCCTGCACCTCTCTCTTCTGTGATATTTGTTTATTTGAAACCTCTGCACTGAACCACTGATTAGTTTTTAAAAGTATCCTTGCTTTATGTTAGAGGGTTACTTAAGATAAGCTACCAGTGAAAGAACAACTCGGAAAGGAGTGTAGAGTTCTTTTTCAGTTGCATTAGCTTTAGGTGGAGGCGATGAATGAAGAGGTTCGGCTCTAACACGAGTGTGACTGAGTGGCAGCAGAGTTTCAGCCATAACATGATGGGAGTCCGATGAGCTATGGAATTCCATGGATGGCAGGGCCGAATATGGTCACTGGGAAGTTCCACATGTTAGGATCTGCTGCATCTCTCTGTCTTGTTTAGTTGGCTCAATTTTAGCTACTTTTACACCTTTTGAATTGTATTGCTTTGAACTGGGCATTAACTTGTCAAACTGTTTATTCACTACTGTATGGATTCCTTTTCCTTATTATTGCACTCCACTTGTATATTAGTGTTTAGGGTTAGGCAGACTTTATTATCCTAGAGGAAAATATGTTTACACATGTCATTGTTTTTACTTTGATTCTTTCTATAGATTGCTTTGTTTAGCATAAACAGCACGGGGCGATTAGCATCTTTCTGCATTCTGTATGGTGTTTAGCAGCTTTTGATTCTTAAGTGCCTTCCTTCAGGCCAGCACTTTGATTTTTTATTTTTAGCATGGTGGCATGGTGATTAGCTCTGCTTCCTCCTGGCTCCAGAAGCTATGGTGGCTGTCCATGTAACGTTTACTCTTTCTCCCTGTGTCCCAGAGAATTTCTGGAGCACTTTGATTTTCATCACATGTCAGGAAGATCAGGGTTTTAAATTTGTTCCTTTCTGACTGGTTGTACCCCATTATAGGGTGTACCTCAGGCTGCAGGGATAGGCTTACATGCTGTATTTTGTGATTCTGAATCTGAGTAAAACACCATAAAAAAGGATGGATATATCTTAAATCACTGATTTTAAATTAAACATTTTGAGGCAGGTAGCACAGTAGATAGCCCTAAGAACAATGACCTCATAAACCTATAAATTGGAGCTTTGGAGCTTGCAAGAGATGTGTCACTTTAACTAGGGGTAGTGAGCATGGTCCCTGTCTTGCACCTAATACTGTCAAATCTAATGAAGCCAGTTTGGTAATGTTAGGTTATGTTCATTATTTTTTGGATTTGAACTGTATGACTTGATGATTGGAGCAGACTTCTATTGCCCATGGTCAGCAGAAGGACCCAACCACAGGGCACTTTCATGTGATGAGCCTGAATAGTTTATTTTTAAATTGTATATTTTCTGCTCTCAAATTCTTAAGTTTTTATTCCTGAGCTTTCAGCCCCTGCCAGGAGCCGTCATCAGAGGGTAATGCTTAGACATGCAAGAATCAAAGGCAATACATAGCAAAATTCATAGCTGTGTGCTTCTCGGATTACCGAAGTTTCCCATTGTCTAGTACATTGGAGGGCTTCTTGCCCGAAGGTCGTATGAATGGAAGCGAATGTCTGTGATACGGTTTGCAAATTTGCAGCTAGAGATCCACAAAGGGAGAAGACGAATCACATATAATAAAACAGTTTTTATTCCTGAGCTTTCAGTAATATATTTATATGTCAGGGGTTTTATTAGTCTTTAGTATTTTGAGGGCTTGAAACACGTCTGACACTTCTATTTTAAAATCTTTTAACTCAGAGTCTCTTTTTAGGTCTGCACGGGGAATTCCATTTGTTTCTCCCTTTATTAATTTTTTTCTTCTTTCGACTGCTCCCGTTAGGGGTCGCCACAGCGGATCATCTTCTTCCATATCTTTCTGTCCCCTCCATCTTGTTTTTTTACACCCATCACCTGCGTGTCCTCTCTCACCACATCCATAAACCTTCGCTTAGGCCTTCCTCTTTTTCTCTTCCCTGGCAGCTCTATCCTTAGCACCCTTCTCTCAATATACTCAGTATCTCTCCTCTTCACATGTCCAAACCAATACAATCTCACTTCTCTGACTTTGTCTCCCAACCGTCCAACTTGAGCTGACCCTCTAATGTACTCATTTCTAATCCTATCCATCCTTATCATACCAAATGCAAATCTTAGCATCTTTAACTCTGCCACCTCCAGCTCTGTCTGCTGCTTTCTGGTCAGTGCCACCGTCTCCAACCCATATAGCATAGCTGGTTTCACCACAGTCCTGTAGACCTTCCCTTTCACTCTTGCTGATATCCGTCTGTCACAAATTACTCCTGTCACTCTTCTCCACCCATTCCACCCTGCCTGCACTCTCTTTTTCACCTCTCTTCCACAATCCCCATTACTCTGTACTGTTGATCTCAAGTATTTAAACTCATCCATCTTTGCCAACTCTACTCCTTGCATCCTCACCATTCCACTGACCTCCCCCTCATTTACACACATGTATTCTGTCTTGTTCCTACTGACCTTCATTCCTCTCCTCTCTAGAGCATATCTCCCACTCTCCAGGGTCTCCTCAATCTGTCTGGGTGAAATATTTGTTCAGTTTGTTTGCTGTTTTCTTCTCATTTTCAAGGATTACTCTTTTTCTGTCTGTGAGGTTCCTTAAATTCTCTTTCATCATCATACTTAAATAACTGCTTGCTGTTTGTTTTGACATTATCTATTGTTGTTTGAATTTAGAAGCTCTGATAATCGACATGAAATACGGCAGACTCACAAGAAAGAACAGAATGCACCATGTTTTGAATGATGCTGATGTCCAGCAGTGCTACCCAATGTTCCATCCTTACGGTAACAAACATCCATCCATAATTAAGCCCACTTAATTCACCATCAGGTAGTGGGATTCATTAACTGTCCCAGCTGTGCCATCTGCAATGTAGGGACCAACTTGGGAGGAACAGCATACTGTTGTAGGGCACACCCACATAGGCGCCCAGATGGAGCCAATTCAGAGTTGCTCAACAACTTCACACGCAGTTCTTTGAGATGTGACAGGACTGGAATACCCAGAGACAAAGTAATGGAGGCAAAGGAAGAATGGATTAGATCCTCCCAAAACTGAGGTGGGAATCAGCACTGCACAACCCTACAAAATATATTTTAAAGATGTGAGGTGGTTTACTTGAGATACAAAAATGGCACATTAAAATAAAAAAAGAGTCAAAGTTAAAACTAATAGGTGTACATGATTATGTGTGTGCGTGTGAGTGACCCTCCACACTGACGTCACAGGATGCACTGTGTTCAACTCTGCCAGCTGAAACATTCAACAGGATGCAGAGGCTTACAGGTAATGGAATCCAGAAACAATGGGCTGCAGCATCCCGTGGTAGGTGCTGGAGCTGTGAGAGATGTCATCAGGCCTGATGAGAGCTTGTGGAACGTGCTCAAGTTAAGACTGAAAGGGCCAAATCCCCAAAGAGGTGACGTGAAAGCCTCAAATGTGACAGAGGTGACCCGTACTTCAGAGTCTTCATTGTTCTTCTGAACCTGAGCTTAATTATGAGGAAGGGAGGAGGAGGAGGAGGAGGAGGAGAAGTGTTGGTTCTGCTGGATAAGTCTTCTTTGTATCCTGATTCTTACGTCAGCTGCTTAGGACTCCTTCCTGTCCTGTTCTGTGTCTTTTATCCATATGATGAATGCTTTGAATTGTCGGGGAGAGCATGCTAACATACTCTGGGCTAGTAGTGCCCAGTTCTAGAACTGGGCATAGCAGGGGTCAAGAGTCACTTCCTGGCTGGCCTTCATTTCTTTTTTCCATTTTGTCTACATACAAGGCTGCAGTTTCTGTGGGTGACACACTTTGCTGGAAGTCACTTTGCTATAAAAATTAAGGGAACACTCAAATCACACATCAGATCTTGGTGAATGAAAATCTTTACTGAGTAATACTGTGTAATTCATTGAGAACAAAATAATGTAACAACAGTCAATTGAAACCAAATTCAACAACCTATTGAGGGCTTGCTTAAATATCACATGGAAAATCAAAGTCAAAAACTTTCCATACAATCCAACTTAAGTGAATCTCATCACAGTAACTCATAATGTGAATCAGTAGTGTGTATGGTCCCCACATGCCTGTATGCACACTGGGCATGCTCCTGATAAGACAGTAGATGGTGTCCTGGGGGATCTCTTCCCAGATGTGGATCAGGACATCGGTGAGCTCCTGGACAGTTTGTGGTACTACCTAGTGGCGTTCAGATTCACAGATACATAATGTCCCAAAAGTTCTTAATTGGATTCAGATCTAGGGAACGTGAGGGTCAGTCATGGCATCAATGCCTTTGTCATCCAGGATCTGCCTACACACTCTGGCCACATGAGGTCAGGCATTGTCCTTCACCAGGGGGAACCCTGGGCCCACTGCACCAGCTTAAGGTCTGACAATGGCTCTGAGGATTTCATCCTGGTACCTAACAGCAGTCAGCCTACCATTGCTTACTTAGCATGTTAGCAGTCATGCTGCATGATGTTGCAGGATACGTAACATTCACCATGGCGTCTCCAGACTCTTTCACATCTGTCACATTTGCTCAGAGTGAACCTGCTCTCATTTGTGAAGAGAATGGGGCACCAGTGGCAGAGTTGCCAATTGTGAATACCAATCAAGCTGCATAGTGATGGTCTGTGAGCACAAGTCCCACTAGATGATATTAGGCCCTCATGTCACACTCATGGACTTTGTTTCTGACAGTTTGGTCAGACACATGCACACCTGTAGCAAGCTGGAGGTCATTTTGTAGGGTTCTGACAGTGCTCCTCTTTTTCTTCCTCACACAAAGGAGCAGATACCAGTCCTGCTGCTGGGTTGACACCCTTCTACAGCCCTATCCATCTGTCTGCTGGTATCTCCTTCATGCTCTTGAGACTGTACTGGGAGACACTGCAAACCTTGTAACAGCATGTATAAATATGTCATCCTGGATGAGCTGGACTACATGTTCAACCCGAACTGGCTGCAGGTGTCACTGCATACTACCAGTAGTGACAAGGACACTAGCGAATGCAAAACTAGAGAAGAATCAGTCAGGAAGGATAAGGGGACAGCAATTGTCTGTGGCCACTACCTGCAAAACCAATCCTTTTTTCGGGGTTGTCTTGCTGTTGCCTCCCCAGTGCCCATGTTGTCACTTTCATTTGCATCAAAGCAGATGAAGTTGATTCACAATGGCTTATACTTTCTAACTGGACAGGCTGATATTCCTGAACCTTAGCTGACTGTTACACTGTGATGATTAAGGGGACAAGGTAGTTCCCTTAATTTTTTGAGCAATGTATTTTAGAGCAGATATTAGTATAAGACGCTATGAATCCTGAGTTGAGTGTATTACACCAAACCACATATTGAACTCACTTATCTCAGTTATCATGGCATGTACTAGCACAAGGCACAGAATAGATGGGAAATATGAATGTATCTATATATGTAAAATGACATAACAAATAGTGTCTGTGCCTGGGCATAATGGTCCTCTGTCCACAAGATGGCTGGAATGTCCGACGAACAAAGGCAACAAGATGCACAAAGAAAGGGGGATATAAGGAGGTTTCTAAATGCACAACGTAATAGAAATAGGCAGACTCACCATTGTAACATGCCTCCTGTTGTGCCCTCCTTTGCACCAATGATTTTAAAGATTGTTTGAGTAATAACTACTTCCCTTTTAATATAGGAAAAGCAGAATTCCATTAGTTGGAGATAACTGTTATATTTCACCTTGGGTTCCTTCCTTGGCTGGTGTTCACATCAGTGTTTTATTTCCTTTTTTTTCATTCTTGAATCATTTTTTGTTTATTTCGCCTTGCTTATGTTTCGTGTCTTTTGGGGCTGGTCCCCCAGGAGGCAGGGCCACCTGCCAGACACCAACAGGTACTGCCCTCCCCCTTATAAATCTGGATGGTCTCCCATACTTACTGGAGGTTCATTTCAAATGTATTAAGCAGTGTGCATTCTTTGTTTTCATTACGCTTTGAACGTCTTATGAATTATTACATTTTTTTGACATTCTGCTCTGTTTTTTGACTTTGCCTTGGGATTCTATATTGGGAATTGTTTTCTTTGAATTGCCTTTGTGCTCCATGGAGCTTCACAGTGAGTGAATGCATATTGTAAAGAATAAATCTTTTATTTGATAAAGTTACAGTGCTTGCCCTTATTACTAGCTGGGGTTTAACAATTATATCCCCTATTGTGCACATTTTTGGAAGTGCTTTTGGGACTCCTAGTTCACACCAGTAGTGATACAGGTGACTTTGTATTTCAGAGCACCTGAACTTCAGTTTTAGAGTGACCAGGCGAACATCTGGGCTCAGTCAGACAGACTTACACTTACCTTTTTCCAATGATCAAAGAGATTTATTTTCTACGGAGTCTGTGTAGACTTGACTTTTGTTTTCCTTTCCGCATTGTTAGCGGACCTTAGTTCCATTTTTTCATTCATCTATCCTGCCATTTACAAATCTCCATAACCTAGTTCAGGGTCACAGGAACTGGAGCCTACCTCAGCAGCCTAGGGCATAGTCCATCATAATGACACTGGATGGGTTTGACATTGCCACTTAGTCCAAACATGCAAATCCACACACTTCCCATGGATGGTGCCTAGGCCAGAATTTAGATCCAACAATCTTGAGATGGTGCCTTCAGAAGATTTACCACTGTATATACAGTAGCAAGAACAATTATGTGAACGCTTTAAAACAATCAGTTTTTTTCTATTAATTGGTCATAAATTGTGATCTGATCTTCATTTAAGTCACAATATAACTAAGCTAATAACACACAAACACTTATAATCTTTCATGTCTTCATCGAACACCCCCATCAAACATTCTCAATGTGCTGTGGAAAAGGAGGTTAACCCTTAGATTTAATAATTAAACATCTTCTGGCAGCAGTAACCTCTAACAAGGGCATGTGGTAGCAGTGGATCAGACCTGTACAACGTTCAGGAGGAATTTTGGACCATTCTACATTACAGAATTACATCAGATGTCTGGTGAATGCCCCTCTCACACTGAGATTATTCTATGGCATCTCTACAGGGTTAAGGTCTGGGCTCTGACTGGGCTGCTCCAAAAGACAGGTTTTCATTTTCTGAAGCAATTCTGTAGTAGTTTGACATTGATCGTTTAGGTTCATGGTCCTGCTGCATCACCCAACATCTACTGAAGTTCAGTTGGTGGACAGCCACCCGGACATTATCCTGCAAGATAGCTTCATAAATTTGAAGTTAGTTTGCCCCTCGATGATGGCAATCTGTTCAGGCACACAACACACAGCCCTTCCCAATATAAGGCTTTGTCCCTTCTTCTTTCTATATATATGTACTAGGGGGTTCTCCCTGTGCTTGCTTCGCTTGCCAACCCCCCGACCTGCGCTATGCACCAGCCACTTTGCATCTCTGCCACTGCTTGCTGCTGCTGCTGTGCCGCGTGATCTGCATCTGACATGGCACTTCGAACATTTAAAAACCTGTACATCAGCTGTCCTTTTTTCTCACTGCCTTGTCTCTATGACCTTCTACTTTGTCATCTACTCTTTGTCTTTTATTTCCGGACCCGGGCGTGGTTAAATCTCTTGGCAAAAAGTCTTGTCTCGTGGGACGTGAGTTCTTGATATGTTTTAGTTTATAATTTAAAAACAGAACAAAAATCTGAAAATCTAACAACATCACATTAAAGTTGAATAAATTCTGAAAAGAATGGTACCAAACATTTATATGTAAGTTTTAAAATAAGCCTGATTTAAAGCGTGACAAAAAACGTGACATAAAAACATCACATAAAGTTGTTGCACTTTCAGGCTTAGGATTTTATATACATAGAGTAAACATAAATGTATATTTGTACGTGTATGTGTGTGTTTATATATCTAGTACATACGTATTTGTTGTAGTGTTTTAAGTTTTTTACTGTGACTGTGTCAATGCTGTAAATGTATGTTCTGAGATTGTCAATGGAATTTGTGCTTTACCAAAATAAACTGAATTTGGTCAAATGTTAATTCAGATCAGTATGGCAAGGTGCTAATGTTCTGGTCATGCTGTTTAGATGATTCTGACTTCAGTTCGTGCTGATTGTGAGGCTCATTGCTTCCTCTCAGAGTTTACCTGATGAGGAGAGTCCTATCTAATCCCTCGGTGTCCTTCACGTTTATTGCATGTACTCCATTTTTTTGCCACATTGCCCTGTAATGTGATATGAGTTTTGTTAACTCAAAGCCCATTGTTCTTTAACTGATTTTAGATCATAGGTAAATACTGGGTAGTGCTGAATTTTTGCTCATTTTTGCAAACTGTGAATGGTGCAATATAAAATTTAGATATTGATCTCATATTAGTGAGGTTCTTGTTCAGCATTGTTGGCTTCCATGATTACTGCAGAATTGCAAATGCATAATATTTAACCTGCTGCATTGAGACTTATCACTTTTCTTAATCTTCAATAGTTTTCAATGTTTCCCAAGGCCATTAGAGAATACCACAGTTACCTTTGACTTTTGCCCCATTGTTTGATTAAGATAAGCAGACAGGCCTCCTACCCCATTCAGCTTAGCTTTTGCTCTGGAGGACACCAGACTCCCATGAGCTGAGACCAACCTTACCTTGAAATTTAAAATTTTGCTTCCTGCTTTTAGACGAATGACCTCGCCATGCACTTGTGCCCAGCATGCCAGGTTTTCAGAAAGCGTGACACCATCCACACAAACAACGAGGTTGCCAGGCTGTCACTGGTAAGGTTTACCTAAGGTGACGGTCATATGAGGACACCTTCACTGAAAAGGGCCATGCAGTGTCAACCCCATCTTTAGTACCTTTAAGACTTGAAGAGAATTAGAGTCTGATAAAATCAGACCTCACATATTGATAGATCACTAACATGAATAGATAACCTCAGCCTATTGTGCTGCATGTGCATCAAAGGAGCCCAATGATGAAAAGGAAATAGGGGGTGGGCTAGGGGTCTTTCGTTGGTGTTGGAGCTTGTTTCCTTTGCCGTCTGTTCTAGAAAATTTGTCAGTAGCTACAGCATGTTAAAGCAGTTGAACGAGATAAACTACCATTTTTGTGGATCTTTTTATAATTCTTCTGACATACAAAGCTGTAAATATTTTAGCTCCTCAAAACACATTAGTGCCTTCTGGACTATCCAGGGGATGCATTGCAATCTCACAATCAGACCTTCTTAAAATTCTGAGAGTAAATAAAACTAGCATACGAGATGCAGCATTACTCTATAGAGCACTTAGACTCTGGAATGACCTCCATTGTAAAATTAGAGAAGCCCTGTCGATCTCAGTATTTAAATAATGAATGAAGACTCTTTAATTTAGCATAAAGAGGCTGCTGAAGTTGTTTTAAATTGCTCTATTACATTTCTTTTTACTCATAGTAATTGTTGCCATTATTAAGTCTCATCCATTTTCCTTCTCTTGCTGTGTCTGTGGTGGCACTTGGTCTTTCCGAGAGTGGATCTATTGTCATATATGAGGGACTCATCTACCAGGTATATTCCATCCAAGTGACATTGTTAGTATTTGACTAGAGAATGGTTCTTGTTGGAATGTGGCTCAGCTGGGATAGTTGGATTTTGGACATCCTGTATATAGTGTAGTTTACAAAAATTGTAAAAACATAAAACGTGATTATAAAACTTACAGCAATTTCCCTGTAGTCACCTTCAAAATATTTTCCTTGAGATGCAATACACTTGTCTCATTTCCGTTAACATGTCCAGTACTCACCTTTTACTACCATGTCTAGAACTTCCAAAATTTTTTCCCAGATTTCTTCCACAGTAGCTTTTCACTGAGAATTCACAGAAAGCAACATCTGGAGAATATGGAGTGTGTGAAGCAACAGTCACTTTGTTTTTGTTCACACAACATGGTGTGTGCAGGTGCTCTGTCATGGTGTAAAACACAGTTTTGCAGGCACCACTACTCTGGACATTTTTCTCCTGATGCTTTTCTGTAGACACTTCAGTTCAGTGTAATGTTGCTGATTAACAGTCTGACCAGCGACTAAATATGTCAACGTCACCATTGTCGTTTGAAAATCTGCCATAGTGGCTTGGAGAAAAAAAACTCACTCAAGTACCATTGCATGATTGTAGAATAAACACCAGAAATACTCACTCAATCAATTTAGCATGATGCCGGATTAACCATACTAAACATATGCAATACTTCACCTTAATCCCATGCTATCCACCAGTTCTGGGAATTTTGTAGTCCCGCTTCATATGTACACTGATGAGCCATATCATTAATGCTCCCATATGAAGTGGACAGCATCAGCTATCTTATAACGATAGTACATGTCAACTTCAGGGATGTATTAGACAGTAAGCTGACATTAGGTTCTCATAGTTGACATGTTGAATGAAGGTATAAAGACCTGAGTGACTTTGATGAGTGCCAAATTGTTTTGACCAGATGACTGGGTCAGAGCATTGAGCATTTTTGAGAACATATTTCTTGTGGGATCCTCATGGTCAGCGTGACCCAAGGAGGGAAAAACCACCAACCACCAACAATGCATTGGACAGGCAAGACTCATCGATGTGAGAGGTCAATGAAAGCTATGCTGTCTGGTACAAACCAACAGAAGGATTACTGTAGCACAAATTACAGAAATAATGTGTCATGATACACAGTGTATCAAATCCCGCTGTATAAGAGACTGCACAGTCGCAGGTCAGCCAGAGTGCCCATGCTAACCCTTTATCACCATTGAAAGCACCGACAATTTTTATATGAGTGTCGGAACTGAACCTTGGATCAATGGGAGAAGGCTTTTTGGTCCAATGAATCCACTGCATCTCTTCCTCAGATGGCATCAGCATGTATTATGGAACGAAAACAAAGCAGTGAAAGAGGATGATACTTTAGGAGCATTCTTCTTAGAAACCATGGGTCTGGGCATTCAAATGGGTGTTAATTTGATGTGAACTACCTACCTGAACATCATCACAGACCAAGTACAACCTTTCATGGCAAGAATGCAATGCATCCTGCAACACTACATGAATCGTTTAGCTCCACATTCCCCAGATCTTAATCCAATTAAATACCTGTGGGATGTGTTGGAACAACAAGACCAATCTGTGGCAGTTCCACCTAACAATTTACAAGAGGTAGAGGATTTGCTGCTAATATCCTGGTACAACAGGAAACCTTCAGAGGTTTTGCAGAGTCCATGCCTCAGCAGGTCAGAGCTGTTGTGATGGCACATGGAGGAGAACCAGCATATTAGGCAGGTAGGCAAAATGATTTGGCTCATCACTGTATGTTGTAAAAGTAAACACAAACAAACATTAAGAGTTGGGGTATCACTAGATCTCCCTGCTTATTAGACCAAAACTTGATGACGATGGAACAGTTGCAGAAAAAGGAAGACAGTTCTTAGACAGGCAAAGTGACTTTCATAGTCTCTTCAGTTATTGACAGCCTAAGTTTTGGTGGTGGAAGGAGTGGAGCTAAAGGTGGAGTCAGCTGTACTCTTTATATACTAGGTCTGCTAAACAAAAAGCAGAAAAAGGAAATGGGTAGCAGACTGCACAACCACAAACCTCTTTCCTGGTATTTAAGTAAGTAAGTAAAATGTATTTATGAAGCGCCTTACAGAGACATGACATCACAAAGTGTTGTACAATAATATAACACATACAAGTGCCATCTAAACATAACAAAACAAGAAAAATAAAAAAGAAGAAATAAAATAGCGCAATATGAACAAAACACAAATAAAGTAAAAGTCCAAGCAGAGACTGCTCAAACAAAAGCAAAACTGTCTTAAGCTGCTTACTAAAAGATTCAACTGAGTCATTCGTGCGCAGCGCTAATGGAAGACCATTCCAAAGTCTTGGTGCAACAGACTGAAAAGCACAATCCCCATGCAGCTTAAGGTGGGTACAAGGGATGGCTAGGGGGTCCTGTTGTTCAGACCTAAGTGGCTGACAGGCTGTATGGCGGTGCAGGAGGCCAGTAATATACTCAGGGGCTTGTCGGCAGAGAGCTCCATAGGTAAGCACAAAAATTTTAAAACAAGTTCTATAATAAACCAGAAGCCGGTGCAATTCATAGAAGATGGAAGTGATATGTGCCCTCTGACTAGATCAAGCTAACAGCCTAGCAGCTGCATTTTGAGCTAACTGTAGCCGAGAAAGGGAGGATTTATTCAGACCAGTATACAGGGCGTTACAGTAATCAAGGCGTGAGGAGACAGAAGCATGTAAAAGCATCTCCAATTCTAGTCATTATTTGTTTATAATATTCTATTCATTTATTACTTGTCTAATTATGTAGCATCTGTCAATTTAATTCTTTTATTTATTATGCAGTTTCTATGTGCGAGAAAATCTTCATGATGTCCCATTTATTTTGTGGGTGATTCCTCAAGAGGCCTGTCTACCACCACTGAGGGTCTACTCCCAGTCCTATAAAGGCTCATGGGAAATGCAGTCCCTCATTGTTCATTAAAAGATTTTTTGGTTGTGTGTGTCTTACCTGTAAGTATTGCTATTGGATTTTATTTTGTTTTTATCTGCTGTTTTTGCTTCAGTCTAAGGATTTAGATTTTTTATTTTGTAATGGGACGTGTTTGCTTTTCTGATTGCTTGGTTGGTAACTTCTTTGCCTGTTTGTGATGTTGAGAGCACTTTTTATATTTTTGGAGGTTTATGAATGAATCTCCTTTTATAAAGATTCTTTATTTACCCTTTCATACACAAGAGAGGTGTTTATGGTCATCCTCTCTCTGGTGGGGCTTGGGCTATATTTTGTGAACATTACTAATGTATTTTTGAACTTTTGAAGCTAAAGCCCATTTTTGGCCTGGTGTAGACTGAAGCAGGTCTGTGGGGTTATTAGTCAATCCCACTGGGGTGAGGCCTAAGCCAAGCAGGCAAAGGATGACTGGCCTGGCTTGTGAAGGTGCCTCACACAATTAATGCTACAGACTCGACAGTTGTGATATCTGATCACTTAACATGATTTTGTTAGCCTTTTTAATGACTTCTGTGTACTGTCTGGAAGTAGACAGTTACAACACCTGAGTTCTTCTCCTAAGGTGTACTTTCAAGTTTCAATCAGCCACCTTCCACCTGCTTTGATGTGCTCATAAGGTGACAGCATTCTCATAAAAGTCAAAGATGGCAGGTCTTCATAGGTTTACCCTGTGCCTGATTTTTATTCCACTTTCAACAATGAACTCTTCCATTCAGACGAACAGTGGAGGATGTGTGCCAGGACAAGGAAATGAGTGTCACTACTGGTTTAATTTAAGAACAAATTCAGCAACATGAACATGTATCTATCCACCCATCCATCTTCAACTTATCCTGAGCAATGTCACAGAGAAGCTGAAGCCTGTCCCAGTTAAGTATCAGGTGCAGACAGGAGCAAACTCTGAAGAAATATTAGTAATCCTGTGTTTTATATCAGTAATCCAGAAGCTGTTTAGGATATAGTCAAAAGGTTTTTGCACAAATTTCATTAAAAGAGAACAACGTCACAGCAAAAAATCACCGTGGTAGGGGAAAAAGCAAAGTGAAAATCAGAAACCCATGAAAAAAAATGGTAAAGCAAGACTAAAAAACATTACGACTGTGACTGAGTACTAAATAAATGCAAAAAGATGCCTTAAATAAAATTATAATTTGGCTTAGACTGGCCTGAGGTAGCAGCCTGGTGACCACCTTATTGAGGCAATGACAAGGAAGTGGTGTTGGTTTAGTATTAAGCACAGTGGAATTCTGCCTTCTTAGAAACGCATAAAGATTTTCTCATTTTTAGTTCATGAAATCTATGCACTACTTGCTGCATGCTGTGCCCAATGACACTGCAGATTGCACCATTGCTCCCAAAGTGCTCATAACAGGACAGACTGGATGCACATCACAGTCACCTGTAGTTTATGTATATACTGTACACCGCTGTGGAGATACGGGTGCAAAGCGTGCGACTGGCAAGGACTCAAACATGTCTGAGTGATTTGTAACTGATGATAAGGATAGGACAAGAGAGGACAGAGTACCAGACTGAGGCCACACAGGAAACTGCTCTTGTGCCAAGTTCACTTAAACAAATTGGGATCTGCTAACCATCAGAAACAAGGGGGCACAATTTAGTTTAATGTTGCTTTAGCTTTATTATGTACATTGATAATTAATATTCTAATAACAGTTTGTAAACTGTCATTCGAGAATTGATTAGTTACTTAAAGAAAGAAGCAGCTTTCTATAAACAAGTCCTAAAAGTTTTAGGACTACTATCATCGATATGACCTTTTTGTTAAGTGCTGCCATATAGTAAATGTAATTTGTGGCATTCACCAATCTAGTGCTTACAAGGACCTTCTAGGAGACATCATCCATGGAAAGGACAATAAACCTCTGAAACTGTCCAGCTAGCCTCAGATGAAAGGGCAATCTGATTGAAATTGGAATGGCGTTCTGCTGAAACAAGAGCTGGCATGAAGTAGGTAGTTGACTTATCCTATTGGTCATTGGAGAAGTGAGTTGTGGCTGAAAAGGATTGTTTGCTGAATTCACAAAGTAACTCTGTACCATGACACCTAATTGGTCCCTGACGTGTGACAGGAAACCAAAAGATTGGCAATAGCTTGATCTCTCTCTGCTGTGGAGGAGAAGCCCAACTCTTTCTTAGTAGCCATATGACTACCTGGTCCTGTTCAAACAATGGCCTGGCTAAGAAGAGAACTATAAGTTTACACACCACCTGAAACTACACATCTAGCACTGTCAGGTTGTATGGTTTGCAAAAGCATATTCCTGTTGCTTTTTGTTATGGCCCTTGTTTTAATATTTAAAGATTATAATATAATATAATATAATATAATATAATATAATATAATATAATATAA